>OX336401.1:40725259-41373197 GCA_946902985.2 Meconema thalassinum | reverse complement strand
TAACGCATAGCGGTGACAAGCCATATTCATGCAGTATTTGCGAAGCCACATTTACTCAGAAAAGTAATTTAAAGACACATATGTCAACGCATAGCGGTGACAAGCCATATTCATGCAGTATTTGCGAAGCCACATTTACTCAGAAAAGTAATATTAAGACGCACATGTTAACGCATAGCGGTGACAAGCCATATTCATGCAGTATATGTGAAGCCAGGTTTTCCCGGAAAAGTAATTTGAAGACTCACATGCTAACGCATAGCGGTGACAAGCCATACTCATGCAGATTATGCGATAGCAAATTTACCAGCAAGCGTGCCTTCATGGGACACTTGTTTACGCATGGCGGTGATAAACCATACTCGTGCAGTATTTGCGAAGCCACATTTACTCAGAAAAGTAATTTAAAGACACATATGTTAACGCATAGCGGTGACAAACCATATTCATGCACTATATGCGAAGCCAAATTTTTCCGGAAAAGTAATTTGAAGACACACATGTTAACGCATAGCGGTGACAAACCATACTCATGCAGTATATGCGAAGCAACCTTTGCCCGGAAACACTTTTTGAAGACACACATGCTAATGCATAACCGTAACCAGCCATAGTCATGCAGTATATGCGAAGACAAATTTGCACTCAAAAGTTCTTTGAAGGTACTTGTTAACGCATAGCGAAGACACACCATATTCGTGCAGTATATGCGAAGCCAAATTTTCTCGGAATCAGGTTGTGAAGAGGTACATTTGAACCCATAGCGTTGACGAACCATACTCTTGCACTATATGCGAAGGTAAATTAGCCCGTACTGATTATTTGAATATACACACATTTACGCATAACGGTGAGAGACCATTCTCATGTAGTATATGCGATGGGAAGTTTACACAGGCTAGTAATTTGAAGACACAACCCTTAACGTATGGTGGTGAGAATCAGTACTCATGTTACATATCTGAAGCGAAATTTTGAAGGCCTAGCATTTGAACAAACACAAATTTAGACATAGCGGTGATAAATTTTACTCATGAAGTATATGCGAAGCCACATTTGCTCGAGCTGGGCATTTAATTACAGTGACACACAGCTATGTGTTAAGATACTGCTATATATGCGAAGCCAAAATTGCCCAGGAAGGTAATTTGCCGACTGGCCTATAGCGTCGAAAAACCATATTCCTTTATCATTTTCAAATCCCGACCTTGTCGCTAAAAAAGGATTTAAAGAAACGCATCGAAGAGCGGTCTGTCTCTTGTCACATATATGAAGACAACTTGGCCGTCAAAGGTTTTAAAATGCCACAATTGTTAACCCTTAGCGGAGAGAGTTGTTACTCATACAGCACCTGCAAAGGCAAGTTTACTTTGAAATAATAATAATAATGTTATTGGTTTTACGTCCCTTTTAACTACACTGGGTTGTAGAGACGCCGGGGTGCCGGAATTTTGCCCCGATGGGGATCTTTAACGTGCCAGTAAATCTACGGACACGGCTCCCTCACATTTGCGCACCCTCAAATGCCAGCTGACTGTGCCAGGATACGAACCTGCAACCTTGGGCCCAACAAGCGAGAACGTTACCCCTGAGCCACGCAGCGAGTCAGTTTACTTTGAAACGGCATTTGAAGAGCCTCTTGCCAACCCTTACAGGCTAGTATCTTTCCTGGGCCAAACAAGAATTTGATGACCTACACGCCAAACTATCATGATGAGATGCTATTCTCGTTGATAAAATGTGAAGTGAAATCTGCTCAGATAGTACATTAACCCACAGCGGCAAAAATGTATATGCTTACCGAGGGTATTTGAAAAATGAATCATCGCCCATAGCAGGAAGAAGCCATATTCGTGTATTATCCAAATTTAAAGTTTCTCAGAGTGGGAGTGTACGGATACATGTTAAACTCTAGAGATGATGTTCGTGGAGAATCAATTTTATATTTCGATTAACACATATTAGCCTAAAACGGCCCGAAGCCTTGTTCATGTAGCATATGCATATGCTCGGAAAGGACATTTGAAGCCACCTATGTTTACCCACACCAAAATTAGCCATATTCATCTCCTTTATGAGAATACAAGTGTGCTTCAAGAGTATATTTGAACAGACACTCGTATATTCACAGCGGTGAGATGTCAAATTTTCCGAGAGAGGACAATTATTGTCGAAGTACATGTTTACCCGAAGCGGGGACAACCTTTAATCAATTTATCTATAAGAAACCCATTTCTTCGAGAGTAAGTTCGAAAATAGGTTTCTTAGGCCATTGTATGAAAAGTGATATTGGTAAATCGGAGCACAATCACGTGTCAAAAATACCATGCACACATGCAAGACGCCATATTCCCCTGCCATATGCAAAGCTTATTACAGTGTACTTGTAGAGATAATGTAAACGCTCATGGCAATGCACATTGGCAAGAAGATATATAATTACCGTGCACACTGGAAACAAAATTACTATTAACGTTGTTTGAATGTTTGCATCAAGTACAAAACATATTTGAGACACTGTAACTTTGTGTTATCTGAGTTGAGCTTAGGTTAGGTTTGGTCAAGTTAGGTGAGGTTAGGTGAAGTTAGGTTAGTTTAGGTAAGGTTAGGTAAAGTTAGGTTAGCCATCAAAATATACCACCAAAAATTAAAAATGTATATGGAATAATATTTCCCATCATGTTCAAAACAAAAGTCCTGTGGTCTTGGGTTTGAATCCCAACTATGGTTCTCAGCCAATCAGTTACACTACAGGAAACTTTCATTTTGTGTTGTGTTGCATGATAATTTGCCCATCTCGCGGTGTAATGGCTACTATACTTGGTTGTTACCCCTGAGGTCTTGGGCTCCAACTTGACTATGCCTAGATTTTATTTTGAACTGAGGGTTGGAAGGTTAGGTTAGGTTAGGTGAAGTTCAGTTAGGTTGGGTTTGGTTAGGTGAGGTTAGCTACCATTAGCTTACTCTTAGTCAATCATGAACCATAAAGTACTTTAGAATTTGTTGGAATCTTAATGGGTTGTAAGCCATCAGAATTTATATAATATATATATATATGTCAATATATCCCTCACAGTATAAGTCACGCCTACTATCAATCGCGCTTACTACCAATCGCACCTACTAGCAAACGCGCCTTGTACCAATCGCGCCTACTAGCAATCGCGCTTACTACCAATTTCACCTACTACCAATCGCGCCTACTACCAATCGCATTGAGTATAAATGGCGTCTTTTATCAATTACTCTCTGTAAAATCGCTTTCAGTAAAAATAGCGCTGAGTATAAATCATTATCAGGATAAAACACACCCCAGTATCAAACGTGTCTATTAATCGTACCTACTATAAATTGAACATGCTATAAAACGCACCCTGTACAAATCGCTCTTACTAACCGTGGCTACTATGAATCACAGTCAATAAAAATGACAGTCACTATACATTTGTGTTCAGTATAAATCTTGACATTGACGAGTGTGTGTAAATCGCTTGTAGTCTAAAAAATTATTCTTCACAGTACCGGTACTTTAAAAAAAATTCTATCTTTTAAAAATATCAATCCACATTAATTATTTTTACTGTTATAATTACTAAAGTGACTTTAATAAAATGTAATTCATGTGTATTAATATGGAAGTCTCAACAACCAGCCATGGTAAGCCATGTCTCTACTATAAAGGATATGCATATATTGCAAAAACAACCAATAAAATTGAACTGTTATTTGGCGATGTTCAAAACAACGATCTAAAAAATGTCCAGGATTGATTAAGATAAAAGAATCCAACGTACTTTCTTCAAACGAGCATCATTGTGAATTTCATATTAACACACATTTAAATGGGCAAAACACACTAACCAAGGTAAGAAAGCAAGTGCAAGAAAAAGATACTGCTGCTCAAAATAGTGCAGTGTATGTTCAAAATCACGTATCATGTCCTTAGAAAGTCATGTTAGGATAGTTGTCAACGTCTAAGAAACCTTCAACACTATCAAAGTCAACACAGACTATAAATAAAGTGGTATTGCAAGAGGATCAAAAGGGACTACATAGTAATAGTAATCATTTGTTAAATTTGTATACTGGAACAAACCCAGTAAGCTAATTCAACAGCTTCGGCACTTGCATGCTTTACAACAAGCTGGTAATACCGGTCACGATTGGGAAATCAATGATATTGAACAAGAGCTTCATCGTGTAGAATTTATCGTGTAATGGGTCTCCGTAACCGCTTACCATATTTGCTCACACATTAAACTATTATTCGTATTACCAGGTCGACTTTACTAGAGCTTAGTCTATGCTTGACAGTTGACATAGAAGTATCAGTGACTAGATATGGCAAGCCTTATGCATACTATATAGGATATTCATATATTGTGAAACTAATCAATAAAAATGGAACTGTTATTTGGCGTTGTTCAAAACAACGTTCCAAACATTGTCGTGGTGACCTAAAAAGTAAAAATAGTGAGGATTTAAGTGTCAGTGATCATCAATCTATTGTACTGTGTGAATCACAGTTGCTGTCGACAAAAAAATCAAGAAAACCATATTGCTCTTCAAAATAGTGGAATGTTTAATGAGCAACGTTTAACCCCCTGTTCTAAAAGTTATTTTTAATCAATCTTCCATGTCTCAAGAGCCATCAACATCACAAGCTATGGAAGAGGTAGTGTTGTTGCTGTTGTTGTTTTAAGAAGTGGAACAGCTACGTCATATGCTCTTTATATGCAAAAGGTAGTATTGCAAGAGGATCAAAATGACTTAATAGTAATAACAATAAGGTTTTTATGGCTATAAAACCATGCAGCATCCCCAGTATTTGAAAACATCAGTGAATGGGCATTGCTATAAAAGGATCTACAACAAGCCTTGTGTTTAAAAACTATAACGGCTATCGTAAACAGAAAGGGTTGAATTCAGTGTGCATCTATTTCCATAATAATGTATACTCTGCAATGTTAAATATTCTAACTTAGTATAAAATAAAACAACATTGTACCTTAATTTACATTTATTTACAAACTTAATATACTTTTTTTTGTTTCATTATAATATTTTTAAAGACAATACCAAAAACTAAAACATAATTATTCTATACACATATTTTTTCTTTCTTTTTTAACAGTCTATTGTTATCACTTATATTTTCCATTATTATTTCACATTGTTTTTTTATAAATTAAAACGGACCTTACACCTATTGTTTTTCAAACATTCATAAATTAAGTGTACAGGTTGTATAGCATTATTCACTTCATCAAAAACACTCTCTGACATATCATTAAACCGTGTATGCAGAAATGTCTCAAAGTTTTCACATACACAAAGTACTCGATTATCATATGCTGTTTTCAATTTCCGAATCTTGATAATGCGGAATGAAATATGCGTTGGCAATTCGCTGAGCTTCTTTGTCTCTAAGCCACATGCTTGTCCCACAGCATCCAAAACATCTATAAACAAAAGAATAGCATATCTATTACACTCTACAACAGCTTGTAATAATATTGTGCATATAGGTATTTTGCACTATGTATTGCTAATAAATTATACTAATCATGCAACAAAAGCCCTAACCGTAGCAGATACTACTTTTCTGCATATTGCAAAAGTGTTAAGTGCTAATGCACACTTGACACAGGCTATCAAGTGTCCAAAAGTCAAAAATACAACACCTAGTTCTTCTTGATAACAAATTTTACATAATTGTTGGTCACACTTTTGTATCTGTTCGTTAGACAAATCTTTTTTTTTTCACCTTGATGTATTTGTACGGCGTGTCCTAACTCTAGCAATTTTATCTCCTGTTCTGCAATCACGTTATGTTCACGAATAGTGTTGACAAATTCCTGACCTTTAGGCAACACCATGTATCTACAGTTGAAAACATATTGTTTAATCCCCTTCACCAGTATAAAAAATCCAGCTTCGCTTAGCTTTTTGTAAGGTGTTTTAATATAAATGGCCAAACATTTTTATAAGATTCTAAACGTTTTCCAACAGACCTGTACTCTGGGTTTGCTAGTGCTTTAGCCTTGCAAACTCCCAATTTTTCAAAAGCATATGGCAATTCAACACTCTCTATGGCATATGGACCACATATATCGACACTACCATTGGCTGGCAATACATCATTATTATTATTTATTTGTGATTCAGCAACGTAATTAGTAGCGAATGGCCTTGTGGTTCGTTAAAATGGATACGCTGGTATGTTACCCACTTGTTTTCCAAGTATGTAAGGGCAATGAGGAGACCATCGCAAATGGTCTCTTCCCAGTGTGAAAGTTCAACATGACAAAAAACACAACGCACAACATCTTCCTGGTTCAAGTAATAAAAACCAGCTCCAGCAAGTTTATGTGCTGACAAGAAGCCTACAGGCCAGGATTCTAATGTTAACCAACGATCGTTTTCTGATTTTGAATTCAACCCACATGGTAAACCGACTTGCTCACTTGTTGTATTTGGTATTAAAGCCATGTGTTATAATAAAACATTTTTTATTGTTGGTTATTAATGTTGCACAAGAGCACAGAGTACTTTTAAAGCATAATTTACGCTTGTTCACTGTGTGTTCACTACGTTAATGGGGCATGACCACACCTAAAAACAGACAAAATAACCCATCACTCAATCAACCAATCAATACTTGTAAATAAAACTTTAACGTTAATTGGCATTAAATGAAAACACCATAAAAATATATAAAAATAAATTCTAAGTCAGCACCAACAGTAACCCATCTACTTATTTTTTTATAAAGCTGCAGTCATTTACATGCCCCCTTAACCAATACATGTCATGTCATTTTGTCCATATTATCTTGTTCAAACATGAGGATATTCGTTGAGTCCACAGGGAACGACGCGTCAGTTGAATTTAAATTTTTGTTTTAAAAAATCATGGTCTTTTACTTTTCCCAGTCAACAACCAATATGGTCTTGTACCGGTTGCCAATACATAGTCATTAATAAAGAAAGCAAGCATCGTCCCAGTCATGTACAGGTAATGATTTTTTTTTGTCTAGGGGTTTCAATAGCGGTAAAATGTAATAGCATTTTAAGTTAGGCTTACCTGAGTTTTCAATAGTTCATTGCCTGGAAACAATGGTTGCACTCTAGTGCGTCTCGGGTTTTCAGTGAATGCTACGGCCGTAAAGCTATTCTTTCCAAGTTTCTAAAATTGAATAAAATAAACCGCTATAAACACCTAAATTCAGGTTAATACATGCATTTCATAAATAAAATATCAAACAAAAGTGAAACATGTTAGTTTAAAAAAATATCACCTTACTTTTCTGGCTTGTTGCTGTTTTCTTCTAGTGGGCTCAAAAGTGCAATGGTCTCTCTCTCAGACATGACAGCTATACCAGTTTTCTGCAAATAAATAAATTTTAAAAATCATTAATTACCTTATCAATAACAACAAATATAAGGTTAATTAGCATTACATTATTAAAATAATCATTCATAGGTACTTACGAAAGAAACAAAAGGATGTTTTCTTCCAAAGTTCTGTTCGGAGCTCTGTTTGCTTAAACGTTAAGTGCATGACTAAGGCAATCCTTATCAGTCTGCTTAGCAACAGAGAATTGCATTTTCTCAGCGTATTGCCCTGGAACTTTTGTCTGTATCGCGCATGTTCCCTCGCCTCCCCACATTCCTCAAGAGCGATAAAATTTGCGTACCATATACTAGTTGCATGCTTTTCATAAAGAACCAAAATGGCTGCCTCTTATACATCGATAGTACTGCTGCATAAGAACCAACATGGCTGCTGTTTAAACGCCTGATCTGCTAGCCACCACTAGGCAAGTAAACGGATACTGCACTTCCTGCCCACGTAGACATTTCTGTCTTATCAGCAGTCGCTCTCACCAAACCGCCAAGCCGCTCTATACAGTGTCCAGCAAGCAGGACTATGTGTGTTAGCATTGAAAACATGTGTATCGTATTATTATTACTCTTAATCATTTTACTGTAATAAACATTATTAGGAAGCGGCCATCCTCAATACATGACAATGTCAACTACATACTTTCACCTCGTTCAATGATCACTTGGTCATTTCCTACGACCGTCTACTGTGTCAGAGAGCGGTCTCGCTCATCACCATTTACTAACACGTTAATGATCTCCTTCAGGGTTTAAACTATCCTAGCACACTTCATACATTTTCAAATATTAGCATCCATCCGTCATAGGAAATATCACAAAACCAACCGTTATAAGCCGCCTCGCCGTCCCGTCAAAATAGCAATTCATTTCTTCCGGGTACGGTCTCCCTGGTTGGCAACAGGCTCGTTAATACACATAACAGCGGTACCGTCTCTCTTAACGACCACTCGTAATTAAAATTTAAACAGGTAAGTATTTTTTTCAACATATAGGCCTAGTATAGCGTTAAACCCTTTGTAATATTTTTTTCAAAAATACATCCAAGTCCCTAACCCCTTATACAAGTCCATAGCCTTATTGGTTCAACAATTATTAACAAAATTGCACTTAGGCCCTCTTCACAAAAATCAAAAATACATTCAACAACGAGGCGTCATCCCAAATCCAACGACCGCTCATGCAAGTCCATAGCCTTATTGATTCGCAATATATTAAGAAGCACATGACCTATCGTTTGGTCAAATTTAAAATGATAAGTCATCCATAAATAATTATTTAAAAAGCCCGTCCTCTTGCAAAATCCCCAAGTACGCATGCGTAAAAAACAAAAATGTTAATTCATAGCAGCATCCAGCTGTACGGATGCGCTTTATGTGGAACAACGTTTTATTTCAAATTAGCAGCGCACCTCATACATGTTGCATTTGGAAAGTGACTTTCACTAAGTAATTACAATTTCACCCCCTAGTAGGGGTAGGTTTTATTTTAGGGTGGAAATATGTTGTCCATTGGAAAGGAGATGTCAGCCCGAGTCCAACGACACCTCATTTGTCAACATCTAACCGTGGGTTCGCGACCTATCGCAATTATTACATGGCTGAGGATTAGTAGTAAGGGTATGGAGGTTCCTAGAGTGAGTTAGAACCTTCAACATCCCCCTACTCACCAAATGCTAAAAAGCAAGTTCCAGAAAAAGATATTGCTGTTTAAGATAGCGAGATGTTCCTTGATAAATATGTAACACCATTCCTAAACGCAATGTTTAAACAATCCTCACCATTTGGAAAGCGTACAACACTATCAAAGAGAATGCAGGCTATGAAAGCGGTCCCTGTGAATAGGAACAAATGGAACTATACAGTTCTAGTGATGATAATGATAAGTGCTTGCGTTTGCGAAGGCTACAAAAGCCTATAACTTACTAATTTCATTTTTCGTAATTGTCGAGAGAAAAAAATAGAATGTGAAACGTCATTTTTCTTAGACTATAAATGTGACAAGTGCTTACATGTGTTTTACGTAACCTTGTTTAAATATTTATAAACTGCTTTCTTAAATAATTATTTATTTATTTATTTCATTTATTTATTATATTCTACACTTGCTTGTTTTGTATTCTGAAATACAAAGTTGTAGGACACTCCTTTACGACTGTCACAGTGAAACTCACAACTCCGATTCTAACAAATGTTTGATTCATAGTGACAGCCATCTTTTCTACTGTCGTCACTTCTCATTGGTCGCCTGTTATACCGACCAATCGCACTTCTCTGTTCATTGATGTTCCAAGATGCATCCGTCGGCGGCTATTTAAACAACTGCAATTTCCTCCCTCATCATGACACATCTCGTCGCCACGATTATGACTACAGTCAACTCGTCACCTAGCTGTCGCCGCCTCTCAGTTCATCGGACTTCGAGACTACGTCGAAACCTTCGACATGCAAACACTCTACGGCTAACCAAAGTACTTGGACAGTACTTAGTGCAATGTAGGCCTTGCTGCTATTCTTCAAATTAAGTTTCCTGTCATGGAACACTAATTTTCTTCAAGCTTCATTGAAAAGCATGTCGACTGCTCTTAAAGGTTTTTACTCCTACAAGTGATTACTTATGTGCAAATGTTCTTCACATGGCGACGTTCAAAGCTAGTTGCTTTTTCTACAACTGTCAATCTTCCTGGCGAGGTATTAGGCTTAACGACCACTTGGTCTTTAATATTTTCAACTGCTTCTCTACTCATAGTTAAATTAACCCATGGAAACTTCACCTCAGGAAACAATCAAAGGATAAGTAACAAGAAGTTCCGTGACGAAATAAAGAGCCTACTTTTCTTAAAATTAAGATTCATGCCAATGATTAATTTATATGGACCTATCCAGAATAATGACGGAATTACGTTGGTGATATCGAAATTTCCAATTAGTTCGAAATATACCTGGCATAATGTAGCCTAATAGAGCACTACAGTTGTACTCCCTGGTGACTGAATATATTCACAGTTTCATCTCTTAATGCACAGAATACAAAATTTGGTTGAAGTTCAATGGATAGCATGGACGTTACATACAGCTAGACATTGGATCTAACAGTGCACGTAGAAACATGTTAGCAACAATGTCATGCATGTGTTGGTCAGAAATAATCTGAAATATAAAATGATCCATTGTTGAGCCAATTTTGGATGAAGTCCGTTTGTTAGTATAGAAGTTACATGTATTTCAAAATTGGACCAATCAGCAGGCTTAGAATCATGTTGGCAGAACTGACGTATATTAGTCACTCCTAAGTAATTTTGAATGTCAGGTACTATACGTGTGGAAAGTTTGGAGCTTTTGGCTTGCATACTGTCTGATATATTGATATTAGGGTAAAAGAATAGAGACAGTATTTATTAACAGTCGGCAGCCCTGGTTACTCTTAAGAATACGCACAGTCATAAGTTATGGTAAAATTAGCACAAACGAAATTTGGTTGAAATCCAATTGATACTATAAAATTTACATGTATTTCAAAATTGGACCTATCAGCAGGCTTAGAATCATGTTGGCAGAAGTGACGTAAATTAGACACTCCAAATTAATCTAGAATGTCAGGTATTATACGTGTGCATAGTCTAAAGCTTTCGGCTTGCAATCATTCTGAAATATTGGTATTTGGATTAAAAGAAATAAAGAGAGCATTTATTATCAGTTGGCAGCCTTGGTGGCTATAAAGAAAATGCTCAGTCATATCTGTTTAAGTACTCATTGTACACACGGAATTTGGTTGAAATCCAATTGATAGTGTAGAAGTCATATGCATTTAAAAATTGGACTTGTCATCAGGCGTAGAATCTTTTTGACAACACTGTCATGCACGGACTCCTGGAAATTAAACTGAAGTATTATTATCTATATGTGTGCCAAATTTGGAAAAGCTCCCATGCATACCTTCTAAGATATGCAACATGGAGCTCAAATTTCAATTGCGATATTTCAGCAGTTGGTAAAATTGACATTATTTTCAAATAAGACATTGAGATCTTCAGGTGCAGATCTTTACGCATACCAAGTTTGGGTTCGATTGCTGTAGCCGTTTAAGAGTTGATAGGGGGACACACACACACACACACAGACAGACACACATTTTCCTGGGTCGATCTCATAAGTCTACTTTTTCCTCATTTTTTTTGTCAAGTATGAATAATCAGTTGTTCATTTTGCATGTTTGCATTTAAGTTTTCTTGTAATGCACACAAATTTGGTGCTAATCCTTACATTGCAACTTCACTGGCAGAAACCAGTTTATATGCTAACTGCTAATTGATTGTTAAAAGTTAATATTGTTGAACTATACAAATAGTTATGGGCTTGTCCCTTCTTTTTAAATACTTATTTATACTGTTAATAAAATTGCAATATTTAAGCAACTTGCTCTCTCTTTACAATTACTTTGTTTTCTCTTGATGTTCAAATTTGTTTTTTTGTAATGCCCAACTTAGCCTTAACTCAAAGTATCCTTTTGAGTTCTCTCCGATACGGGAGGTCTTAAATCGACCTATCCTTACCAATAAGGTTCTTACACCTACAAAACCATCACCGCTTTCCCAGTTTTTGAAAACATTAGTCATTGAGCGCCATGGAAAACCACTGATTGATGGTAGCTACTGGACTGACCCTCATACATTAATCAAACGTCCACAGCTCGTACATACCTTAAAACACGCAGGTTATACTAATCAGGATTGAGAAATCTAGGAAATAGAAAATGTACTTCGAAATGCCAAAATTATTGTGTAATGAGCCCATGTAACTGGATGGATCGAGTCTTAACATACATTCTAGGGTTTTGTGTAAATACTGTTTAAATACCTAAATTAAACTGTACAATAAGTAATCCATCTCTAGGAATGCAAAGCTCAGACCCTATCAAACTGTGATAACACCAGAAGCACTGTATGCAGTGGAATGCCTACCAAACCGCGCAGCTGGCTTGGTCGAGAGACTTGAAGTTAAGGAAAGAAAGATCATTAGGAAAATTCTTAGTCCTAAGTTCAGAGATGGAGGTTGCAAGCTCTGCAGTAATTCAGAAGTATACTCCCACACCGAATAGATCTCAAGTGTAATCCGAAAACGAAGAACAACATTCCATGCCCACCTCCTCAGAATGCCAGTCAGTGGATTTTCCAGCCGTCTATTATCATTCTTCCGAGGTTTAATGGTGATGCCTCCTTGGCTGGTCGAAGTGGATAAAGACTTGTTAAAGTTTGACGTTTCTGAATCAGATATCTCGCTCAGAACCCCATTGGAACAAAAAATCTATCAGGTTACAATGCAAACAATTTAATGCTTCTACTAGTTTGAACACTGGAGCTAGGATTACGTATTTTAATTCACGTGCGACTGTTTACATTCAGCCAGAGTCCCGTTCAACCAGAACACCTGTGACTTGGTTACATAATATTTCGCTATTATGCGAGCCCCTCGCCACAGCCTGCGTATACACACGCAGCTGGACAGCTCATTCAACACGTAAATCTACTAACTTGCTCTCTCACTTACAATAGTGTTTCCACTCCGTTACATTCTTAAAAATTCTTCCTAAATGTGAAGTATTACAATCCTACACACAAAATAATATATTCAAATACACTCACATACTTACAATTGTTCACGTCATTTGCAACTAACGGAACCCTTGCACTCTCTCATTCTATTCCACACAAACTGTACACACGACTATCATAGCATTCTCGAATCTTGTAAAAAATTTAAATACACTCGAAAAATGTATAATAATATCAAAGTTAAATAACTGTTAATGAAATGTTTTAATATAATCAAATGTTCTCGAAAGAGAATAAAATGAATAATTTCCGTTGAGCCATTTTAATTAACACACAAAGTAATAAAAATGTCCAGCCTAACTCAACAAATTGCTAGCGTTTCGCCCAAGTGTGCCAATTGGGCTCTTCAGTTGGTAAAGGCACACCTATTAAGACGCGTAGCAGGTACACACTAAGAAGGTTATACAAGACGCTTTGCTACATATGCAGCCAAGTCACGAGTATACCAGTGCACCACGGGTATAATGGCTCAACGGAAAATATTCATTTTATTCTCTTTCGAGATCATTTGAATATATTCAATGCAAAAGTAAGGTTATTTTTTTGGAGTGGAGTTTTTGACTCCCGTGGTGCACTAGTATACGCGTGACGTGGCTGCATATGTAGCAAAGCGTCATGTATAGCCTTCTCAGTGTGTACCTGCTACGCGTCTTGGTAGGTGTGCCTTATCAACTGAAGAGCCCAATTGGCACACTGGGGCGAAACGCTAGCAATTTGTTGAGTTATGCTGGTCATTTTTATCACTTTGTGTGTTAATTATAATGGTTCAACGGAAAATATTCATTTTATTCTCTTTCGAAAACATTTGATTATATTCAATGCCAAAGCAAGGTTATTGTTTTTGAAGTGGAGTTTTTGACTCCCGTGGTGCACTGGTATACTCGTGACGTGGCTGCATATGTAGCAAAGCGTCTTGTATAGCCTTCTCAGTGTGTAACAGCTACGCGTCTTGGTAGGTGTGCCTTTACCAACTGAAGAGCCCAATTGCCACATCGGGGGCGAAACGCTAGCAATTTGTTGATTTATGCTGGTCATTTTTATCACTTTGTGTGTTAAATGTTTTAATAGTTACACCAATCCATCACGAATGTTCAATGGTTTAAAACAATTACTAAACTTGTGATTATTAATATTATCAAAAAGTTATGTTTAAATTTACTATTTACAATAGTATTAGCTCCTACTAAAATCTCAGTTTAATAAACTATCTGAGTTTAGAATACTATCTCTGTTTAGAATGCTCTCTTTATTTAGAATACTATGTCTTTGCCTATCTGAGGTTTAAATGTCTATATAAAGTCTACAATGACCAATCAATAAAGATAAGGCATCTGATTATTATAGTTCGGGTTAATAAAAATTAATAAAGGTTCGTAATCACAGGTTATTCTTCATTTCGCAAATACCGTTCCAGCCCATCTCCATACTGTCTATCCCCTCAATGTCGGAGTCTTACTCACTCATCTGAGTAATAATTAACTTCATTACACACATTTATAACAATGTTTCATTTCTCCTCACAACAGTATTTTAATGCAATAAAAGCCAATACGGAATCCACCCTCGTATTGCTTTATTATAAATTATCCACGCAGAATCCTGTACTTATTACTTTTACCCAACGTCATATACGGCATTGCCTATCCTCGTACATCTTTCACAAACTCAAACAACTGAGTTACTATGGTCTGTCTCAACCTCAATATAGTATTGCATTTACTCAACCTTACTGTTTCACAAACGTGTTGCCTATACAACTGCATTACATTGTTAACAAAAATATCTACTGATATTCTGTTGCACTCATTCTCACGACAACTTAAGTTGCTGATGGAAAGACCTACCGAAGGTTTACTAAGTAAAGATACTCTGTCATAAAAAACGCTGTTTCTAAGCATGAAATTAAAAAAATTATATTGTCTCTCCATACTGATATTCCTCAGACTACAATTTTTTAAAATTACGTTCACAAAATACGTAACGTTACAAACTGTGTTTTAATAACAACAAATGTTATTGAAGTGTCGAATTAAGTTCTATTGCGACTGGAATAAGGATGTCCCTATAATTTCCTAAGTCGAATGAAATCAGATCTTCTAAAAAGATCTCTCTCTGAATAAAGTTACATTTTAGAAAGTTCAAAGCTTCCTTTCAAGTAAAATGGTTAGTCATATCATGAAATAAATTCCTCGCGGGAATATAATTGCATAAATAAATGTTCGTTGCCTGTTGATGACGAATATTTCTTGCCAGATCGTCGAATCTAATATTTAAGGAAAATATCACACGCATATTTCTTCTCCTACAAATATAACATTTAACAATAAAGATGCCCAATTCATTTATTCCAAAAATGAATTTAAATGGGCATTCAAGACACAAAAACTGTCTGAAATTCAATTAAATCAAAGTCGTTGAGGTCGTAAATTAATTTAAGAAACCCTTAAACTACTATTAAAAATAATTAAATAAGTTACAAAAAATAAATCATGTCAGTTCAGAAACTGCATCGTTGAAAATGCATGTACAGATGAATAAAGACCATCATCTCACATGATACTGATGTTTAAATTCATTAATTTTGAATGAAAATACATCGACAACATGGATAAATGTTGCTCATAAAATGCCATCAAAATACTATACTATAATGAAAACAGGTCGATGTCTACCTTGTGAAGATTTCTCGAAGGTCATGTAAGGCATTTAGAAAATACCCTTGGGTTAGATGTTCCACTGAAGAAAGGCTCGGCTGCAGGTCTACCCTCAACGATGAATCAGTGACCTCGGGTAGGATTGGATTCCTCCCCGGAACGATTCCACACGTCCTCTGCGCTTCGAACTGCGGACTTCCTCTCATTCTGGCAACCTTGATCATGCGCCTACTGGGATTCCCTAGCATCTTCTTTCTTCACATGATGATTCTTCCGTCGTCGACTCATTTCAAAAGACCATGTCATGTTCTAGCAATATAGTCGATCGATCTCCATTGTTGGAAATAAAGTTCGAAAACTGTAGATCTGATCGTAATTGTAGATAAAATATTCACAGAGTTGTTCTATGAATTCAATATAATGCTCGTTGTTTTAGTATGAGTACATGAATATACATTAAGGTACACGGTGGTTAAGTACATACTGTATTCAATGTATTAGACATGGTAGATATACATGATGTCGTACATGGTTTGAAGTTGGCGTTGCGCTATGTTGTCAACTCATAACTCTGTCATGGTATATCTCAATCGCATCTAAGCTTACTCCATAATAGAAGTCATCTCTAAATCGTTAAATGTTTTCTCTTCAATCTTCATAATCGTAGTCGTAATATATGTTCTCAAGGAACAATTGGATTTACTGTTTATATAACACTTAATAATGTTCATTAACCCACGTTCCCTTGAAGTAAGAATGTATACCAGCATTCACTGCTGCTTTGTTATGCGAAAGTGATCTTCTGCTCGGAAAGAAACACTTTTCCACTGAAGGAATATAACTGTCTGTAACTCGCTTTATCTAGAAAACTGCGACATAATTTTTCTATGAAATGTTAGTAGATAATTGTAAGTATATATTGTAACAGTTTATACTGTAATAATGTTGAAGAATAACTTCATAAGACTTAAATTATGAATCGGCTTGACTTCGTATAACTTGCACTAGATTCACGTTACCGGGAGATACATAAATCTAACCCGCAACGGCACTGTATTCGGCGGTCAACTTTCCTCGCGCTCAATATCGGGCTCTCAGGTCTCAAGCTTACCCTGGACCAACGTCCGTACTCGATGAATTCTGGAGACGAAAGACCTCCCTTCCTAGCTCGGAACCTCCAAGCATGATTCTGGCTCTCGCCATTTTAACTTCGCGGCATAACTCCGCTCGTACTTGTTTAAAAGCTTATTATAGACTACTGTGGACCTCCAGTGGCTTTTAAAATACTGTTAATTTCATCTTATTATTTTATTCAGTATTCCATTGCATAAAAACACTTTGTTCGGGCCTAAAAGTAATTATTTAATGCTGTGAACGAGGCGTTTAGTAATTTTCACTTCCATTAGACCTTTCCGCATTGGCTGTTTGCTTATATCCAATGGCTTAATTTATCACAATTAATGATTCATATTCGCGGCAAATCGTCGTTGCTTCGCGACTTTTTACCTTTCCATGCGTGATGACGCCGTGACTTACTGTAACTTGCTAAAAAAAACAGTTTCTGACACAAGTCCATCTTTATATTCCAATGCTAAATTTTACTGTAGGCTTGTAATAATATTATCAGTTTGGCCAGGAATAATTCAAAATCAGGGCTCAGTACGGTATAACTGAGTGATTACATCAGGTTGATATTTTAATTGCTTATTAAAGTGGAACGTAACATCCACAACATTGGGTAGCTTGGAACATGTTCACATACTGTACCCTTATGGCCGCATGGCTGCAATGAATTCTAATTTTTTAAAATCCTTGTTAGAACTCTAATACATCAATACGGTCGGGTCGAAAGGAAACAAGAGTTGACCTAGAGTGGTCAATAGAAAAGAGCTTAGCACGAGTAAGTAAAGCCATGTCAGACTTGTGGTCTAGTGTTCGCCAAGTATCCAAGATGTAGATCCCTGTAGGTATTAAGAGATATCCATTTATATGTGGAATCCGAACCACTGAATGTAAAATTTTAATTTCAAAATATATCATAGCCTACATTAACCAAGAATAAGTCAAACTCTCTATGCTTAGATAAGAGGTAAGGGACCTGACTACTGCCCCACTAAGCCCTTAGGTATAGAAAAAAACACGAAAATGTAGTTCTAAAACTGTTAACGTTGAAAAATAAACCCATGTCTATCGAGTTCGTAAATAGTTTGGTCTCCAAGGCCTAGCGCTATGCATTAGCAAGCTGTTTATCGAGTTCGTAAATAGTTTGGTCTCCAAGTCATTATGCATTAGCAAGCTGTCTCTCCAGTCCTTAAATAGCCAGCTCTCCAAGGCCTAGCGCTATGCATTAGCAAGCTATTTATCGAGTTCGTAAACAGTTTGGTCTCCAATGCATTATGCATTAACAATCTGTCTATCGAGTTTGTAAATAATTTGGTCTCCAAGGCCTAGCGCAATGCATTAGCAAGCTGTCTATCGAGTTTGTAAATATTTTGGTCTCCAAGGCCTAGCGCTATGCATTAGCAAGCTGTCTATCGAGATCGTAAATAGTTTGCTCTCCAAGGCCTAGCGCTATGCATTAGCAAGCTGTCTATCGAGTTCGTAAATAGTTTGGTCTCCAAGGCCTAGCGCTATGCATTAGCAATCTGTCTATCGAGTCCGTAAATAATTTGGTCTCCAAGGCCTAGCGCTATGCATTAGCAATCTGTCTATCGAGTCCGTAAATAATTTGGTCTCCAAGGCCTAGCACTATGCATTAGCAATCTGTCTATCGAGTTCGTAAATAGTTCGGTCTCCAAGGCCTAGCGCTATGCATTAGCAAGCTGTCTATCGAGTTCGTAAATAGTTTGGTCTCCAAGGCCTAGCGCTATGCATTAGCAATCTGTCTATCGAGTCCGTAAATAATTTGGTCTCCAAGGCCTAGCGCTATGCATTAGCAATCTGTCTATCGAGTCCGTAAATAATTTGGTCTCCAAGGCCTAGCACTATGCATTAGCAATCTGTCTATCGAGTTCGTAAATAGTTCGGTCTCCAAGGCCTAGCGCTATGCATTAGCAAGCTGTCTATCGAGTTCGTAAATAGTTTGGTCTCCAAGGCCTAGCGCTATGCATTAGCAATCTGTCTATCGAGTCCGTAAATAATTTGGTCTCCAAGGCCTAGCGCTATGCATTAGCAAGCTGTCTATCGAGTTCGTAAATAGTTCGGTCTCCAAGGCTTTATGCATTAGCAAGCTTTGCAATCTCTGTTGGTTCTGTAATTTACATGTGTATTGGGAAATAGGGGGCCGTGGACATAAGTTAGGAACCATCCAGGCTTTTGCCTGGAGTGAAAGTGTAAAGCCACTTTTCAGAGTGGCTGGCAATAAAAGTCCACCCGCCTCTTCTCGGTTTTGACCATCACTGGTTAGACCAGAAATAATTTCCTCCGGGGCTACAGCCAAAAATGCTAGCCATTTCACCATTAGATAAATGTTAGTAGGTTTATTGGAAATGTTAAATAGCTCCGTTGTGGTAACTAGAAACATATATCTTCCTTGTTATTCCTGTTGTCAACTACGCCATAAGTAATATGCAATAAGAGTCTAGGTGCTGTGTGTTTATTACGGCCTAATGCCCTTCCTAACACCAACCTCAACCCAAGAGCTTTTGTTTTGTGGCCTCTTAAAAGATCAAGAACAGGTCTTTCTAGTCAACGTCCGCAGACGAGCTGTGTGTCTGGATGGGAGATAATATGAATGAAATTAAGCAAAGATATTTAAAGAGGCGTCTGTGGTCTAAATTAGAAACAATCCCGGCATTTCTCTGGAGTTACTAATGGGGAAACCACAATACTGTGGCCGGTCTTAAACCCGCGTCTCGCGAGTCAGCAGAGAGCTTGGCCCCATGACCTACCGCTCCGCATTAGTGAATATAGCCACCGCTGTCGGTTCTATTATTTACATAACAATTACTACGGGGTGGCTTTTGCTATAAAATTACATATATCCTGGTTTTGTATATTCTAACCTGTGTAATTGTAGTGTCTATAGTAGTTAGGATTTGAAAAAGAGACAGGCGTGGCCTTACTCACACATTGCCACTTCTTTTTGTAATTTTATCTCACGTTTTAAAGTGTACCCCGTTTTCTTAGCATAGCTGAGAATCAAACCCCGTCCTTCGTAGTGAAGGCAGGCTATAGCGCGTTTTCATTCTATAGCATTGTCTGTTCCAGTCCCTGAGCCGTGAATGGAGTTAAGACCTCCAGTGCGAAAGCCGAAAGTAGTCGCCACTGGACCATTGAAACGGTCAATCTCGGTTATATAAATTATAAAGTTATTCCATGTCTGAATATTACAAATATTTAAACAGGTTCGCTAGCTCATAGTACATCACGAGCGGAAAAAGGTTATATTTCTGATATTTCTGCTAGCGATTCTTTCTGTCTCCTGGCAACTGCCTGAGAGACAGTTCAATCTCGTTTGGTTCCAGGCTTGTAAAGGAATATTTCGGTCATCAGTCCCGTGTACTTGAGAGTGTATAAAACGATAGGAATATTAACCACCGTGTAGTTGAGTGTTCTATATTGTGGTCATCAGCTCCGTACATTGTCAAGTGTTTCAATCATAATATAGAGTTAGGATATCATGGTTATTAGCCCCGTGTATTTAAGTGTGTTGCGTATCATGGTCACGTAGCCTCTTATACTTGCCCGTGTGTTGTAAAAATGAGTAATCACTCAATAACTCCGTATAGCTAAGACGTAGGAATATATACTTTATCAGCCTCGTGTACTCGGATCGTTAGTCGTATATAGTTAAAAATATATAAAACTTCCGGTTATATCGATGATCCTGCCTAGAGCATTTTGGTAAATTTAATTACATTTTAAACATTGTGGTGTTTGAAGCCATATTTTCAGTGTTGCCTTAGTAAACAAGAGTTAGTGCTTTTCAGTCGGTCAACACGAATGTACCCAAAAGAGATGGGTTATGCCCTAATCCTGAAATAAATTACATGAGATTAATAAAACACTAGGATGACCAGTTTCGATCGTCAAGCGATCATCATCAGATCCATTACACTTAGGCTACAAAATCTATGTTTGAAATACAGGTGAAAATATTTACAATATGTACAATTATTTAGTTGCAGTGGAGCCTCCGTGGCTTAGGCGGCAGCACGCCAGCCTCTCACCGCTGAGTCCGTGGTTCAAATCCCGGTCGCTCCATGTGAGATCTGTGCTGGACAGAACGGAGGCAGACAGGTTTTTCTCCGGGTACTCCGGTTTTCCCTGTCAAAATTTCATTCCAGCAACACTCTCCACTATCATTTCATTTCATCTGTCATTCATTTAATCATTGCCCCAGAGGAGTGCGTCAGGCCTCGGCAGCCGGCACAGTTCATATCCTCGCCGCTAGATAGGGGCTTCATTCATTCCATTCCTGACCCGGTCGGAGACTGGAAGCAGGCTGTGGATTTTTCATTTAGTTGCAGTATTGGTACTGCAACTGTCAGTGTATGCTAAATGCAGTATATATGTTAGGTGAAATGCTAAATGGTGATAGCTATCCGTAGATTGTACTTTAGAGAGATTATATGGTTGTAAACTATGGTTAAACTATAAAATGTTAGGCTAACTACTTATCTGATTGTCTTCCGTATAACAGCTACTCGCAGTTTTCGTGCTCACTGGAACTCACTATGCGGTAGACTGCGGTGGTTATCTTAACGACTGGTTTTTCCCTGCTTACTCCCCCCTGCTCCTACGTGCTGTGGAGAGTGAGAGCGATGTGTTTATGTGAGGTGTTGCCAACCTAGATAAGATGTATGTTATTGAATGAGGTGGGTCTACAATTATTAAAGACCGTGGATTAGCCCTCGCCACGCGTGGAGCATAACCCATTCGAACTAAGCGTTGACGGTCTTATGAGGACGTCCCGGCACCTTTAATACTGCCGTGAATATGGGCCTTGGTTTATTGCAGAAGAAAAGTACATCGTACACCTGATCCAGATAACATTTACCTATTAATAACCCCCTAATTTCCCCCCTTTTTTATCTAGCTTGGCTGTGTCGCTAAATTGTGTTTTGTTTCCGACAAGGTGTGTTTTTTAGTAGCGTGAAGAGGGGTGAGCTCTCCATGAACGAGTGTTCATTTAGATTGTTGGGATTGTTTCGTTTGGCTAGGTGTATCTCGATCGCTTCCTTTATGTCAAGAGCTCTGCCTTTCGATTCGTGATGGATTATTTTAAGGTCCGACTCTATGTTGGTAAAGCTGTGCCCTGCGTCACTCATATGTTCGCACACGGCTGAATGTGTTTCGTATCTTATCGCATTCCTATGTTCATTCATTATAACGTGTG
Source organism: Meconema thalassinum (assembly GCA_946902985.2). Classification (NCBI taxonomy): domain Eukaryota; kingdom Metazoa; phylum Arthropoda; class Insecta; order Orthoptera; family Tettigoniidae; genus Meconema; species Meconema thalassinum. Next base: position 41,351,186 of record OX336401.1, on the reverse strand, counting down.
TCTACTCGCCTTCCACTCTGCCCGATGTAATTAGCTTGACAATCGGTGTCTTGGCACGTTATAGAATATACCCCTGACCTTGAATATGGGTCACATTTATTTAGATTACTATTTAGGAGGTGCCTAGCGGTTGTGTTTTTCGTCGTGAAAGCTATCTTTATGCCTTGCTTTTTGAATAGGTTAGTGATTTTATATGTATTCGCATTCACATAGTTGAAACGCGCAAATTTTTTCTCATTATTGTCCGGTTTGGGAATCGTTTTATTTTTATTTTTATGTTTGGCTATAATTTGATTTATTTTGCTTGGCGAGAATTTGTTTTCCTTTGCTATTTGCATAATAGTTCTTATTTCCTTATTATAGTTGTCTTTTGACATGGGTATGTTTAAAGCTCTGTGCACCATTGAATTGAAACCCGCTAGTTTGTGCGTACTGGGGTGATTAGACTGATTGTCGATTGCATGCGAGGTTTGTGTTGCTTTCCGGAATATGGAATATGAAAGGTCGTTGTCTTTACGTTCAATAGTTATATCGAGATAATTTATTTTCCGGTCTATTTCGGATTCCTTAGTGAATTTGATAGAGTAGTGAAGGCTATTAATGGATTGGAGAATTGTTTCTTCGCTTGTTAGTTCAGTATCGTAGATGAAAATTACGTCATCTACGTATCTTTTCCATATTACTATTCCCTTTGTTGAAGTCTTTTCTAAGAACGCATTTTCTAGTGCATTGATGAAGATGTCAGCGATTAACCCACTTAGTGGCGATCCCATTGCTAGGCCTTCTCTCTCACCTTGAGAAAAGGTTACGTTCGTTCTGTTGTTTACTCTGCTGTGGAAATTGAATTCATTGTTATTCGTGTGTTGTTCGTTAGATTGATGGTTCTGTGTTTCTCCTAGTTTTCTTAATTTATTTTCTAGCGTTCATGCTTCCTCGTTGCTCTGATTTTGATGGTGTCATGTAGGTGCTCGGTGAAGCTGTCCCATTGGGCTGCGTGCCAGAAATTACTTAGTTGCAATTGAATGTCGTACAATTGTTGGTTAATTTTTTGCTTTCTTATGTATGCAAATCTTAATTCGTTTTTTATCCAAAGCGCTTTGGCTTGTTTGGTTGAAATGATCGAGGCTGGTGTGTTCGGTACGGTTTTAATTGGTACGTATTTAGGGGTGAGGTTTAGTTCTATACATTTTTTGTTGAACCAAATTGACTTGTCTAAATTCATGAGTTTAACCCTGAGTGATTTGAATTTCTTGGCTTCACGATTTGCCTGACTAGCCATGAACATTGTGGTGTTTGAAGCCATATTTGAAGGCCCATATTCACGGCAGTATTAAAGGTGCCGGGACGTCCTCATAAGACCGTCAACGCTTAGTTCGAATGGGTTATGCTCCACGCGTGGCGAGGGCTAATCCACGGTCTTTAATAATTGTAGACCCACCTCATTCAATAACATACATCTTATCTAGGTTGGCAACACCTCACATAAACACATCGCTATCACTCTCCACAGCACGTAGGAGCAGGGGGGAGAAAGCAGGGAAAAACCAGTCGTTAAGATAACCACCGCAGTCTACCGCATAGTGAGTTCCAGTGAGCACGAAAACTGCGAGTAGCTGTTTTACGGAAGACAATCAGATAAGTAGTTAGCATAAAATTTTATAGTTTAACCATAGTTTACAACCATATAATCTCTCTAAAGTACAATCTACGGATAGCTATCACCATTTAGCATTTCACCTAACATATATACTGCATTTAGCATACACTGACAGTTGCAGTACCAATACTGCAACTAAATAATTGTACATATTGTAAATATTTTCACCTGTATTTCAAACATAGATTTTGTAGCCTAAGTGTAATGGATCTGATGATGATCGCTTGACGATCGAAACTGGTCATCCAAGTGTTTTATTAATCTCATGTAATTTATTTCAGGATTAGGGCATAACCCATCTCTTTTGGGTACATTCGTGTTGACCGACTGAAAAGCACTAAACTCTTGTTACATTTTAAATTTAAATAAAAGATTTTGTCGGTGCCGTGGAATGGTTACAGATTCACACAAGAGTGGGTCGAAAAGTTCCGGATGCCCTCATATCAATGACACCCTAGCCCTCTGATATCCTAATACCATCCGTTTCGCAAGAGACCAATATGGATAACAGACTGAAACAAAAATAAGGCATGTCAAGGTAGGTAAAGCAATTCATTACTCAACTAGAGACCCCTAGGTCCAACTAGTCGCAAGTGCACGTGACCACCGTAAATGGCTTTGCAAAGTTGAGATTAACCGGTCAACTATCCTGTTGGGGTTGTGTTTCCGCTAAATGCTATGTTACATTATTTTTTTAATCATTGGCTTATGACCCATTAGGCTGCATTAGAAAATTAATAAAACATGCCATATTTATGGTATGTAACGTTAGACCTCCATATAAGCTTGCCATATAATTAAACATTGTTTAAATCCTAAGCAAATTAAATCACTCTACCGTATTTCAAATCATCAATCATAGCTACGTCAATCAATCTAATAGGTTAGCGGGTCTTAGCTTTGGGGCCGTTATATCTTAGCACTTTGAAAACCATAGGTAAGTCAGTCATTCCAATAAGTGTTCGGTTCATTATGTCCTGTCAGCAAAACACGGACTCGCATTATTTTAGTTTGAGATATGTCTTTCTTTGAAGGTCAGCTGTTTCAAGATCCAGTTAATACCGACCAATATCCGTAATTTGTACTCAAATCTCGATAAAAATTAATATAACTAATAACGGGAAATAATACTCGATTACTTTAAAAAATGTAACTATTGTGGTCTTCATTCCCTGTATTTCCAAGTCTAATTAGGATTAACAATTATCAGCTTAACGTAAATAAATAAATAAATAAATAAATAAATAAAAGGGGCAATCATGTGCTGAGCAGATTATGAATCTGATGTCCATCCTTTCATATCTGAAACTCAGGAACAGGGAATTCGTGATGACTTTTGTTGATTTTAGGAAAACGTACAACTCTATTGTTCGAACCACCCTATTGCAAATCCTTGAAGGGTATGGCTTAGATAACAAGACACAATCAATTATCCAGCAAACCCTGACCAACACCACCTCCAAAGTGAAGTTCAGAGGAAAGATGTCTGATGCCTTTGAAATCAGGACAGGAATGAGGCAAGGAGATGGACTATCTCCTCTTCTCTTCAACTGTGTTTTAGAAAACGTCATCCGAGAATGGTGGATGGAAATGGAAAATTCAAGGGTAGAAAATGGGGTAAGGCTAGGGTACAAGTATATCGACTGTGTCGCCTTTGCAGATGATCTAGTGATCTTTTCAGATTCCATTGATATGGCAGAAAAACAAATGACCAACTGAAAAATCAAGCACTGAAAGCTGGGCTTCAAATCTCCTTTGAGAAGACAAAATCCATGACACACATAAAATCAGCGTCCAGGGAACTGGAAGTCGAACTAGGAAAAGTTCAGAAAGCAGAAACGTTTAAATACCTCGGTGAATGGATAGCGCCTAGCCTATCAGAGAAAGAAGCCTTCGTGTCACTTATTAATACAAGTAGTTTCGTGAAGAACTATACAGCCTATTTTCATATATCCTACATATGTTAATTGCCACTATCAACATACAAAATTTTATAGTTTGATTGCTGTAATAGATTCGTAAATATTGAGAACCGACTAAATATTTCGGATGGTCGCCATGTAGGATTTTAAATATGTAGTTCCTAGATTTATGTACTGTTACATGAAGATTATTGTGTACGTGTAGCATTCAAACTTCAATCCCATGATTAGGACACAAGAAGTAACAAGGAGATTTTAAAAATTCGCACAGCTGCAATCTTGTGGTTATGGAAACAATTGAAATAAATTAGATGCCAGTGGATTAACATTTGTATAAGGATTTACTGTACCAAGTTTCACTGCACTCTGATGGTTAAATTTCGAGAATCCTCCATGTGAATATTTATACTTCGCGTCGCCGCCATGTTGGATTTGTGATCACCAGGTTATTTAAAGTCCTATAGGTGAACTTAAGTTCATAGCCCCTATGAGCATAAAAAATCAGTTTGATTCCTACAATAGATTCGTAGATATTCAGAGCCGTCTAAATATTTCGGATGGTCGCCATGTTGGATTGTTAAATGTATAGGCCATAGAGTCATGTACCATTAAAGGAAAATTATTGCTTAGGTTCATTATTCAAACTTTCACTTCGATCGCATGATTACGACACAAGAAATAAGAACTTAATTTTAAATTTCGCACAGCCGCCATCTTGAGGTTATGTAAACAATTGAACTAAATTAGATACCAGTGCATTACAATGTGTATAATCATTTCCTGTATCAGATTTAATTGCGTTTGGAACATTAAATCGCGAGAAAGGTCTATTTAAAATTTTCAAAGTCGCTTGGCCGCCATGTTCGATTTGTAGTTAACCAGTTTTTGAAAGTCTTATAGATGAACTTCTAGTAGTGCCCTTTATCTCCATACAAAAGGGTGATACCGCTATTAGTTTCAGAGATATAGAATGCCGGTGAAACATTTCGCACATCCGCCATCTTGTGGTTATGTCAAGAATTGAACGAAGTTAAATGTCGGTGCATTACAATGTGTATAAACATATACTGTACCAAGTTTTATTGCGTTTGGTTGGTTAAATCGCGAGAAACGTCTATTTAAAAGTCGCAAATTCGCATGGCCGCCATGTTGGTTTTGTAGTTACCAGTTTTTCAAAAGTCACATGGGTGAACTTCTAGTAGTTTCCTTTATCACCGTAAAAAATGTCATGATGATATCGGGAATAGTTTCGGAGATATTGAATGCTGGTTAAATATTTCGCACAGCCGTTATGTTGGATTGGTGAGACGTAACAAAATTTGAAGGGCACGGTCGGGGTCGTCCGGAATAGTGCTATAAACTTACCAAATTTCATTGAAATCGCTCCAGCCGTTTAGAATTTATTAGGGGACACACACACACACACACACACCTCACACACACGCACACACACACGGACAAAAGGTGATCTCATAAGCCTATTTTTCAAAATTGAAAATAGGCTAAAAATGGAAATGGCATACAACCTGACTAAAAAGACATCTACAATAGGAGATCGATATACTTAAACGCCAAAATTAGACATTACTGCACTATTTTTCAACCAGATGCTCTGTATGCGGTGGATATTCTAATAATGAACAAGAGAGGCCTAATGGAAAAACTAGAAGCTAAGGAATGGAAGATTTGGAGGAAAGTCCTGGGTCCCATCGAAGAAAACAGCGAGTACAGAAGGCGTCACAACCACGAATTATACAAGCACGTGGAAAAGATCAGTTACACGAATGAGCCCAGGCAGGATATCAAAACGAATATATTGACGTACTTTCAAGATAAGAAAACCAAAGGGGAATGGTTCATGGAAGTTGAGAAAGATCTACGTGAAATGCAAATTTCCCCTAAAGATATCCAGGAGCGTGTTCCACTTCAGGAAAACCTAAGTACGCACAAACGTTTCCACGAAAAGCCGAAGCTGAAGACAAGGAAAGCGTGGTCCCAAGAGAATAAAGAACAACACCAGAGACGAATGTGGGACAACTGGGCGGTAGTAGAGCTTGGAAGAAGAGACAGTCGAACTGACGTGGTCCCTAGTTGGCTGAATCGAAGAAAGAAGAAGTATTATAGTACCGGTAATTGTCTCATTTTAACTACAGTAAATTTAACACTATATGGGGAAAGGGGGCTGTGACATCATTTAATAGGACCCCTTATATGAATTCCTACAATAATTTTTTTGGGAGATATCGGCTTAAGTCTAGCGGTAACAAGCAGTTGCGGTGCATGTTTTAACGCTCACGGCTTCTTGCTTCAGAGCTATCCTCTCTTGGTATAGTTACCACGACAGCTAAATTAAATAAATAAATAAATAAATAAATAGCTAAACATTTTAGTTACACCCTATTGGCAAAAAGCAAATAATCCAAATAAATTGTAAATAAATTTATATAAATAATAAGTTGAATATTAATTTACGAAGCAGGGCTCTTCCCGCTGCTCGTTGGCTTCTCCCTAACGTACAACGCACATGGACGTTACACTGCAATTGCGAATAATTACAGTTGGTTCCAATCCGTGACCTACGCATCATATCCATTCCTCGGGACCCCACTACCAGGTCGCCCGGGACTGCCCGACTGTCCACTGCATTGCGTTACGCTGGAAACATCATTTCAAATCATAAACTTTTGTTCATTTTTCAATATAGACTCAATTCCTTTACATTTCTCCCACCAACGTTTATTTCTAAAATGTATTGATTGATACATATGTGAGCCTTTGCAGTGTGTTTTTTTTAACATTGGCAATTCGTACAAATGTAGTTGTGGTAAATAATGTATATTTTTCAGGAATTGGAGTTTCGAAATACTCCCCTTTCAAATTCAAAATTAGAAGCAAGTAATGAGCAAAACAGTTTTCTTTCAGTATAAGAACGTTGCATCGTACTCCACTGTTCTTGTTTTAGTACTTGCAAAGTTTTGCCAGAAAAGGCTCGTTTTCTCAATATTAATTGCGCCGGAGTTCTATTGCGTGACAGTAAATCAACCGACATAGGGCTGTCGTATTTGAGCACTTTCTGACTAAGCCAGGATTGAATGTACCCCTAATGGTTGACTAATCCAGCACACTACCATTAGAGTCACGTAGGTAGACTGATAGATACCTTTAGTTTCGGCTTCCTTTTCTTTATCTTAATCGCACAACTACAGCTCACCAGTTAGATGCAGTGAGAGGATCACCACTAATGTAATTACTTAGGCTCAGATTGATCACGAGGCCTCTTAAACCCTCCTTGGAGATGGGAAGCTTACGATTAAGCGATCCTTAAATACAACCAATTAAGGCTGGGTGTTGTATGAGCCCGTCTCGTATTTTTCTTGGCTAGCAACGCTCCCTTTTGCAAAGTACACTTTGCCTTCCCGACAGTGTAACACTTCTGTGTATTATGCCAATATAATCCTAGCCGTGCAAAATTGATAGTATAACAAAGATGTGCAATATAACGAAATACGACAACGTTGATCTTCCGAGTTTGATTTTGTTTGACATGTTGGTCACGGTTATCATTTGTTTCTAGCTGTTTCAATAGTTTTCCATGACTTTTCAGCAGTTCTACTTTTGGGTTAGCAACCATAAAATACATTACTAGTTGTAGAAAGAATAGCCTACTGGTATGCGAGATGTAACAGCATCTGTAGTAGATGCTGGGAAAATTGTTGTTGAAATGTAGTGTATTTTTCCTTATTACAGTACTTCCTGAACTTGTTATTGGCTACACGCTACATAGAGATATGTTGGTAGTGTGGTCAAGATGTATTGCTGTCACTCGATCACCCGGCGTTCGAATTTTGAGAAGGTTATGTTTGGTACCGCACCCTTATATCTGGATGATCCAACAAAATCCTAGGCTGGAAATAATAATGGATTGTAGCATCTTGAAGTCCCGGCTAAAAACAGCATGGTGCAACTTGGCGAAAACACTCAGAATAAGGAACAGGATTTTTTCAAAGCGGTATGTGCTAAAGTAACTAACTACTGTGCAGTAGGGTTCTCTATCTACTCAGGAACAATGAGAATCTATGAAAATCTCGGGCGTAAGGATGCGGATTAGGTCCCTCGGGAACTTCCACCCTACAGCACATTCCTCTACCATTTAACTACAAAGATAATGGTAATTTTCTATAAAAGATCAGGGAATCGTAAACACGTGCCTGACGTATTTATTTCTAAACAATTACAAGTATCCTATCACTAGCATCGATTATATGCTCTAATAACTTTGAATAAACTCTAATGACCACGTGTCATTCCTTCAAAAACATAAAATACTTGTTCGTTTCCTTAAGAGACCATGAACTAATATTTTAAACGCTTTAGTAAGCTTAAATATAATCTTGTTTTAAATAACAGCGAACAACTGCTGTACCCTAGGTAACGGGAGTTTTATAACAAGAAAAATGTTATAAGTTAAAATTTAAATATTCCCAAAAATAAATGAAGTTACCCCTGACGTAGATCTCCGTCATTACAAATACTATTCATTACTCTATACTATTATCTCCCGCGTCCTATCATTTAAATTCTTCTCTCGGAAGCGATAAAAATCTCTATACATATTTAAATTACAAGTTAAAAATAATTAATGCGCGTAAATGTAATTATGAACCTTTCTTAAAATACTTAATATAATTTTATGTACAACACGAAATAGTGACGTCATAGTTCAGCAACTACTTAATATAAAATAAAATATATATAACGCTTCAACTGCTTTCTCCTGATAATATAAAATAAAATTATCTTCCTATCATTTTTCTGCCTCTCAATGGACTTCAGAAAATACTTCTTCACTCTACTATGTTGTTCGTGTTACTGTGATAATCTGGAATTCTATATTCCATACAATTAAGTTGAGACATAGTTCAAAAACCTCCTACTACTTATCTGTTCTCATAATAAAGTACTTAATAAAAATACAAACTTCCACTCCGTTGAATAATTACCGTAAATTCAATTTATAATTCAGAACCATTTAATAGATCTCAGTTTAATCTCAGTTTCAACAAAGATCCATTAAATCCTATGATTTCTATCAGATTTAACTTCATCTTGGATCCGCTGTCCTGTGAATTTCAAGGAGGTTCATCTATATGAGACTATTGCAATAACTTGCAATACTAATAAACATCAATAATACTGCATCTTCATAAACATCCTATTTCAACTTCACATATGCGCGAGTCTGTCACTACAGACATTCCTTCAACAATTGACCAATGGTTTCACAATTGCCCATTGTCAAACAACTAATACCTCCGTCTGCTACGGGAATAATAAATCTCACTCTCAGAGATGCTTCGCAGTTCCTTTCAAAAACGTATACTTCTTAATTCACTTCTGATAGTTAATAAATTCATTTCATAGTTGCAACAACCATAATAAAAATATTTAATAAAAATACTGGTTCTATCAATGAATTAATTTAACAGGTAATACGATAAAATAATGGTCTTCAAATAACAATCTTATTTCTTTGCATCCTGCACATTTCTATAAAAGCTTTCAATTAGCTGCAATATTCCTTTAAATCTTTCTTCACATTCTTATTACTTCAAAATACGCTAAAATTCGTATTTGTTAACTTCACACGGTATCCCTTTACATTTTCTTTCTTTAATATATTTCTCACAAATTTTAAGACTTTATAATTGTTAGTCACCAAATATTTCTAACCAAATCGGTCTAATAATTTATCAGATCGTGACTTTGCGTAGATCTCAACATAAGATCTTTAAGAATTGCGTTCCTTAAAAACATATCTCTGTATAACACTCTTGGAATAAATTTCCGTCATTATTATCGTTAACAATAAACGATATCTTACAATTCAAAAATTAACAAAATGTTATCTGAACACATTTAAACTTTACCATAAATATATCCTGAACTAAACTGTAAAATCTCTCCATTCAAATTTCGAAAGTCGCTAAATTCAAAAAATTCAAAGGGAAATTCTAAAGAAAAATTCCGAATTCTCAAATTCGACGAAAAACGTGAATAAACATCCGCATGATGTAGTCATGAAAATATAGCGTCGAAAATTACAATAATATCATTTAAATGTAGAAAAATGGCATCATTAACAAGTTTTTCGGATATTCGTAAAAGGTCTACAAAATTCTACAAAGTGGCATATATCGTTGGACCGAGAACTACCTTGTGTTGCGTTAAAGATGGCTAGAAGTGGGTTTCCTTTCCTGTCCTTTAGAAACGGATTGTTTCCAAGCGCTCCGGTCTCGAACAGAAGTTCCGATGCGGTCTGGTCTGGGATTCGAACTCCATCATCATCGTGTTGCCGCTCCATCCACTGGTGACTCTTCTTGTATGAGATGGGATAGCCCTTTCTCTCTTGAAAGCGCCGGGTCCCCCCTTGCCACTCTCTTACTGGAAATTCTCCTATATTCTTACGCCAAAGTTCTAATATATGCTGTCATTTTAGTTGTTGAAATAACTTGTAGATGTAGAATTTCTTCATGGGAGAGATGAGATGTTAATCTCTCCCGCAAGATTGATGTTATGTCATTTCGAATATTCTTACTACCATCATAGTTCTGTTCCCATAACTTTTTAGTTGACCATCATAACTGCTGTAAATTCGTTAGTAAATTCCTCCCTCAACTTCAGGAATTTCGACATAGTAGATACTGTAGATTGGTTCTATAAACTTTATAATTCGTTGAATGTCGCTTCATATATCCTCTTGCACTAACTAACCCGCGTCCTTTTCAGACCAAGGATCTGATTGGTCGCTGATGGTTAATGATCATAATAACCCTCAATCGAATAAATAATGGGCTGCAATTTTAATAAATAGTTCTTATTTATTATTTAATAACTTACATGATGTTTCGATGTATTAAAATGTCCTGGTAATTACCTGTGCTCATTACAATGCTTGCGTTCATTTAAGTAAGGTCGCTTCTGATTGGCTGTGCGCCTCATGCCGTTCCCGCGATCTCCGCCTACCACGCTTCAGACCCGCTTACAGCTCGCGCCGGGGTGAGCTCTCTTCGGGAATCCTCGATTCTCCTCGCGCACACTCGTTCGGTTCTTTGTCTCTCGATGCAGTCTAGTTTCAAGTCTCCCAAGTGACTGCTAATCTCGCCATAGGTCGGCTGAATTAACTGAGTTAACTTTGCGATGTACAAAACTGGTTTGGTGTCGAGTTCCAGCATAGCAATATTTTAACATGGGACAATTTAGAAAACTTTTGAAGAGATGAATAATTTCCTCGCCGATATCCATATATTGGCTTTCATAACCAGTGAATTAAAACTCAGCAATTTTTCTAGGTTTGTGTCATGTCATGTGTGGGGTTTCACCGAGGGCACTTAGCTGGCTCATGAACGGGCTCTTGGTGTCCCCGCCCGGACCTAGGCGAAACCCCACACGACACGGCACAAACCTAGAAAAATTGGTGAGTTTTAAGGTTATGTTGGGTACTTGTATTTTATTATATTTCTTGTTTTATAAATAGCCAGACATTATAACATTAAGCAGAAATAGTGCATATTTTCTAATGATATATATACATAATTAAGGTTTAATTGCAAGCATCCACTATAGGCTAGTTCATCATTGGCTAAGGATTTCTACATCCGTCTCTGGGCCAATTTTTAGTTTAAGTCGCAAAAAGTACATTATGGTATTAACAATATAAATAACAGTGTTTTGTTTACGTTGACAGAAGCTATGATGTCTGTAGTACACTCTCCCGTGATTCTAGGGCAGTGAAGGAAGCAGATTGAAAGATGGTGGTGTTATAAGTAAATATTTAATTTCCATTGAAAAATGCGCACCATATATGCTTCATATTATAACAACTGAGTTATTAGAACACAATAATAATATAATAAAAATCAAGTCCAATATTTCTCCTCCCCGGCGTAATGGATAGTAGACTGCAACGTTAACCACTCGACCAAAGATAAAGGTTAAGTGTAATCAACTGCTAAGCAAATGATAACGTGTAAGAAAATATTTCCTCAGTGTTGTGTGCCGTCATTATAAACCATTTAATACTAAGTTTTTATTATTTTGTTCACTGCATTGAATAACAACTCCCTCAAACTATTAAAATATTGGTCGGCAGCCATTTTGGGGTATGAGCGAACGAGTTAAGCTACCGAGCGCGGCCGCTCAATCCAAGTGCTCTTTAAGCCATTGCTTATGGTCTGGTGCAACGGGTCACAACCTTAAGGATAGTTTAAACCACCCTCAGGTCGTTAAGCGGAACTAGTGAAACCTGCCCGTAGAGAGTAAATGAAAGGTAGCGGGATCTTTTCGTTGTGAACAATAAACCTTCGACATTGATTATTTCAAATAGTCATGAATTATTGCAAGCAAGTTAATTTGGAAGTATAGAAACTCGCCACTGAAAGTTCAATAGACAAAGGGAACGTGCAACGTTTTAATACTTACCATATTAGGAGACTTCATAGCACCGACCAGCCTTCCACCTATTGAATAATAAGCACTCTCACCATTCCTCAATTGTTTTCTGGTAAAGCAATTCTACATTTCGTAGATAATACGACGTTTCTTGTCTTTACTCGCACGATTCAAAACGGAGTCCACTGGTGCCACGTGTTGGCTTGGGTATTTTTTGCTCACCTGGAACATTTTTGTAACTGACCGCGAATTTCAACACCTCTTAACTCCCTGGAAAGTTAATATTTTTCATGGGAGATGCAACCATATTGTCGGACAAGTAGATAAGAAATCTTCTGAGACTAAAACTCGCCTTCTATGTATATGGCTCTTGCAAATTTCTGGTGAGGTGCCATTTATTTGGTGAATGTAATTGTTACATGTTATATTTTGTATAGAATCTATGTAATCCATTAAATTCCGTTCATTTACTAGCTTATTTTGTTAATATTGCAGGTGGTGTAGGCATATTTTTTGGTTAATACATCTGCTTGCTATCCTTGTGTTTTTAGATTGACTTGTAAATTCTCAAATAAACATTTTTGTTGAATATGTCTTGCATTCAACACACCAACTTGACCACTCTAATTTACACAAAACCTGTTTAATGGTCCACAACATGCTGTGCTAGTGGCATGAACAAGGATCGGTATTATTTCTGCATTTGTGGGTCCAATTATCTTATTTATAGCCAAGGGAGAGTACCACGGTGGATTTTTCTATATGCCTACCTGTTATTTTTTTCTTTTCCATATAAGGACTGCCACTCCAGTTTGATTGTTGAATTCTTGATTATTTTTTACCTTAGGGTATGTAATATATATACTAACCACTGTGCACAGAGAAAAACCCCACTCCTTGGACTCCTAGCCGCCCTTTGGCGTTCCTTGTTAAACGTTCCTTTCCAAACCCAACATTTTCATAAGTTTGATACGATAATGAGATTTGCTTCTGTAACTTGGCAAACAATTCCACATGAGTGATGGGGATTTGCAGTTTGGATATGTTTCAAATCCCACAAAGTAATCAGATTGTGGATTTTAATTAGATAATTGATCTGCATCACATAAAGGCAGACTCGACCTAGCGAGCTCCTTGTCAAATTAGGTCCTCAATGTAACTTGCCAGTTCCACATGTTCTTCAGCCAATGGAGCTCAAATGAGTTATCTACTAAACCAGCGAAACTTTAGTATGAGAGAATATTTTGATTCATTTTGGATCCATATTGCTTGATGATAGTATATAGGTGAAATATACATTCGAGAAAACTCGTCCGCTTAATCAATAAAGTATTGACTAGGCGGAAGAATTTTCTCAAAAGTATATTTTAACTATAAATCAATCAAGTATTGACTAGTTAGTTATTGTTGTTTTAAGAGGCGGAACTACGACGTCATCCGCCCCTAAAAGTATTGACTAGGTGGAAGGGTTTTCTCAAAGGTATATTTTACCTATAGGCTATACCTCGGTGTAACTAGTAGATGTCGAACATTTCGGAAAATATAGAAATGTACGCCTCACAGAAAATGAATCCTCTTAATAATTCAGTTAATATAACTTTTGCAAATATTTGTTTTCTACAATATAATAAGACTATATACTCGGGCATCATAACTTCCGACTTGACGATTTAAGTGCTCAGCTACCTAGCAGTCAGAAGTGAGGTCTCTCTAACCAGTCAACCAGAGGCAGACTTCCATATCGATGTAACATCGTGAACGAAACTAGATTAATTGTGATATATCGATACGATACCGTAGCACTTAAACATCACATCAAAACAAATTATGCCCCAAGTACAGTAAAAACAAACAAAAGCAGCTATATACCGTGGATGACAGGGATAAGGTAAATTATAATCAGTTAAGTCCAAAAGTGATCAAAATAATGCACTTTTAATGTACAGTATTATTCAATTCTGTGTCAGTTACAATTTTCTCATGTCTGATGGATGAAGCAAAATTAATAAGGAAGATGGCAGGAGAGAAACTAGACCTGTCGTGCATTGTTAGGGCTGTAAAGCATCCAAATCTGTTTTGGTGTGGTATCGGGGAAGGATTGTGGGCGCCTTTATATATTTTAAGGAGTATATCAGTGTGCTAGAGAAAAGGCTCATTCCTCAGTTGCGAGACTGTTTTTTTATGTAAGTTGGGGCACCTTAACATAGAGTAAAATGCTTTCAACAGAACATCAAGCTTTGAAAAAGGCTATGAAACTCTGTGGACTTAAACTCTCATCGTGAACGTATGGGAACTTACAAGAGATGCTGCCAAGGAACATATAATGGGCAAAATCAGATTAATTGAGAAGTTAATCTAGGTGACGGTAATTATCCTTGGTTCTAGGTGGTGGTCCAGTCGTGCTTTCAACGTATGCCACACAGAATTGAGGCCGTAATGAAAGCCAAAGAAGGACACAAAAATTACAGTGTTTATCAGTTATTATACCATCACAAACACGTACAAAAACAGAATATAAAAATCGGGTATAAAAAAGAATAATAAGAGCAATACCACTTTAATCATAGCCAATTGAAATAGTGAAACGTTACAAATATCTATGAATAATACTCCAAACCACAAGCACGTCTTTCAGCTTGCGCATTGAAGAAAGAACAGCAGCAGCAACACATGCTATCTTATATATAAAAGTGAAAGTCTGTATGTATGTATGTATGTGGGTGGGTGGGTGGGTTGGTTCAGTATACAAATCTACACCGTTCCACCAATCTCAACCAAATTTTGCATACACATAGTTTAGGACCCAGAAGGAACCGCTGGCTGCATGAATTTTCGATAGTCTTTCTCATTCTTCTGATTTCGGCCCTTTTGCACTCAAGCACAGGCTAATCAAATCATAAAATATACTCATGAAGGAATGGCAAGGCAGATAGTTTCCATGGCAACATAGCGCAAGTCGAGACACGGCCGTCTGGATGCCAGTTGCGCTCTGCACTACCGGTATAGAAAATGAGCATCTTTACTTGAAATACCGTTAGTTACTCACCTACTCACACAGCACTGTCAACCGAGTTTAGCATAACAAAGACTTGACACTATCTTCTACTATATATTTGTCAAATACCGCTCACTCACTCACTCATTCATTCATCACGAAATCTCAGAAACCACCGAACGGATTGGAATGAAATTTGGTATGCTGCTTCCCCAAGGGCTGCAAATGCCCACTAAGAGAGGATTTTTGTATATACAGGTTCTAAAGGGGTGTTAAGGGGGTAGACCTGCATTTCATTGAATAGCAATATCTCCCAATTGGTTTCATTGGGGGATGTGATACTCGGCATATAAACTCATCATTAAAAATAAGAAGACACATGTCTGAGGGGTTTTCTATGTGGTGTATATTATGAGGTGAAAGGGGTGAAAAGTGGGAGTTGAAAGATTCCTAATGGAGCCTGTATCCCTTAAACGACATAGGCGTGGAGTTTGAAACTCAGCGGAAAAAAATCAGCATTAAAAATAAGTAAATATGTGTTTGACCGTTTTTTTATCAATCCAATTTAAGGGGCCCATGGGGAGGGGTGACATTATGAAAGAAAAAGACAGGAAAGAATGTGTCCTAACCGATTGACTCACTCGCTCTTCAAACTCAGGGGGAAAAACTGCTTAAAAGTAAGTAAATATGCGTTCGACAGTTTTTTTTGATAAATCAAATTTAAGGGGTTCATCGGTAGGGGTGAAATTCTGATGAAGAAAAAATTGAAAGAAAACGTCCTGACTCACTCACTCACTCATCATCGCCCAGCCAAAAATATTGAAGTTGGAAACATGGCATTTTCGGGATATGTTCGTTGTATGTCAAAACCATACACTAAGGGAGGATTTTCGAATATTCAGGTACTAAAGGGGTCTTAAGGGGGTTAAACCTGCATTTCATTGAATAACAATATCCCACGAGTGGTTTCATTTGTGGATGTGATACTCGGCATATAAACTAATCATTAAAATTAAGCAGACATGTGTCTAAGGGTTTTTCGATGTGGTGTATTATTATGAGGTGAAAGGGGTGAAGAGTCGGGGTTGAAGGATTCCTAACGATGCGTTTAGGCCTATCTCTTAAACGACATAGGCGAGAAATTTGAAACTCAGCGAAAAAAAGTCAGCTTAAAAAATAAGTAAATCGGTGTTCCACCGTTTTTTCATAAATTAATTTAAGGGGCCAATGGTGTGGGGACAAATTCAGGGGGGGAAAAGGAGGGAAAGTGTCCTAACTGACTGACTAACTCACTCACTCATCAAACTCAGGGGAAAAAGACAGCTTAAAAATAAGTTAATAGATGTTCAAGCGTTTTTTCATCAATCCAATTTAAGGGGCCCATGGGGAGGGGTGAAATTATGGTAAAAATAATTGAAAGAAAATGTCCGGTCTGACTCACTCATCACGCCCAGCAAAAACTATTAAAGTTAGAAACATGAAATTTTTGGAATATGTTCGCTGTATGTCAAAGACGTCAACTAAGGAATGATTTTTGTTTATTCGGGTTTTAAAGAGGTGTTAAGGGGGTAAACGTGCATTTCATTGAATAACGATATCTCATGAGTTGTTTCGTTGGGGATGTAATATTCGGTATATAAACTAAGCATTAAAATAATCAGACATATGTCTAAGGGTTTATCGATGTGGTGTATATTATGAGGTGAAAGGGGTGAAAATTGGGGTTTGAGGGATTCTTAACGGAGCGTGTATCTCTTATACGACATAGGCGAGAAGTTTGAAATTCGGCGGGAAAAAACAGCTTAAAATATAAGTAAATAGGTGTTCGACCGTTTTTTAATAAATCCAATTTAAGGGGCCCTTGGAGAGGGGTGAAATTCTGGGGGGAAAACAGGAAATAAAGTGTCCTAACTCACTCACTCATCAAACTGAGGGGGGAAGAACGGCTCAAAAATAAGTAAATAGGCGTTCGACCGTTTGTTTTTCATAAATCCAATTTAAGGGGTTCATGAGAGGGGTGAAATTCTGAAAAATAATTGAAAGAAAATGTCCTGACTTACTCACTCATCATCGCCCAGCCAAAACTATTGAAGTTAGAAACATGACATTTTGGGGCTATGTTCGTTGTATATCGAAAACGTCCACTAAGGAAGGAATTTCGGATATTCAGGTTCTAAAGGGGTGTTAAGTGGGTAGACTTGCATTTAATTGAATAACAATATCTTCCGATTGGTTTCCTTTGGGATGGGAAACTCGGCATATAAACTCATCATTAAGAATAAGAAGACACATGTCTGAGGGATTTTCGATGTGATGTAAATTATGAGGTGCATGTGTGAAAAGTGAGTGTTGAAGGATTCTTAACGGAGCAAGTATCTCTTAAAAGACAGGCAAAAAGTATGAATCTCAGGGAGAAAAATAAGCTTGAAAAAGTAGTTAATAGGTGTTCGATCGTTGTTTTTTTTTTCATAAATCCAATTTAAGGGGCTCATGGGGAGGGTTGAAATTCTGGGGAAAGAAGTCCACTAAGGAAGAATTTTTGGATATTCACTCATCATCCCCCAGCAAACCTATTGCAGTTAGAAACTTGAAATTTTGGGGATACGTTCGTTGTATGACGAAAAATTCCACTAAGGATGGATTTTTGGATATTCATGTTCTGAAGGGGTGTTAAGGGGGTTAAACTGGCATTTCATTGAATAAGAATTTCTCACGAGTTGTTTCATTTGGGGATGTGATATTCGGCATATAATCTAATCATTCAAAATAACAGACATATGTCTATGGGTTTATCGATATGGTGTATATTATGAGGTGAAAGGGGAGAAAATTGGGGGTTGAAGGATTCTTAACGGAGCATGTACTGTATCGCTTATTCAACATAGGCGATAAGTTTGAAATTCAGCGGAAAAAGCAGCTTTAAAAATAAGTAAATAGGTGTTCGACCATTTCTTCATAAATCCAATTTAAGGTCCTCATAGGGAGGGGTGAAATTCGTGGGGGGGGGGGGGGAACAGGAAAGAAAGTGTCGTAACTGATTGACTCACTTACTCACTCATCAAACGCAGGGGGAAAAACAGCTTTAAATAAATAAATAGGTGTCCGACCGTTTCTTTTTTTCATAAGTCCAATTTAAGGGGTTCATAGGGAGGGGTGAAATTCTCAAAAATAAATGAAAGAAAATGTCCTGACTGACTCACTCACTCATCATCGCCCAGCCAAAATTATTGAAGTTAGAAACATGACATTTTGGGGATATGTTCGTTTTATGTCGAAAACGACCACTGTGGAATGAGTTTTGGATATTCAGGTTCTAAAGAGGTGTTAAGGGGGTAAACGTGCATTTCATTGAATAACAATATCTCACGAGTGGTTTCATTTGGGGATGTGATACTTGACATATATACTAATCATTAAAAATAAGCTGACACATGTCTAATGGTTTTTCGATGTGGTGTATATTATGAGGTGAAAGGGATGATAAGTGAGGGTTGAAAGATTCCTAACGGAGCGTATATCTCTTAAGCGACATAGGCGAGGAGTTTGATTTTCTCCGAATTTCAATCAGCTTACAAGTAAATAAATGAATAAATAATTAAAATAACTACCGGTAGGTGTTCGACAGTTTTTTCATAAATCCAATTTAAGGGGCCTATGGGGAGGGGTGAAATTCTGGAAGAAAAACGTCCACTAAAGAAGGATTTTCGGATATTCACTCTCAACGACCAACCAAAACTATTAAAGTTAGAAGAAGGGGATATGTTTGTTGTGTGTCGAAAAAGTCTACTAAGGAGGGATTTTTGGATAATCAGGTTCTAAAGGGGTGTTAACGGGGTTAAACCTGCACTTCATTGAATAACAATGTGACGCGATCGAAGCGAGGCTAAAAATGAGATCGTGTGTGTTTGTGTATTACTCAATCACGCAAGAACCACTGGTCCGATTTACATGAATTTTACATGGAAGTAGCTGATTTACCTGGTTAACATATAGGCTACTTTTGATTTCAATACTTTGCTCTATTTAAAGATGGCGACCATTTTAGTGACGTCACTACACCCTTTGGTTTCAAACTTTCATATTTCCATTTCAAATAAAAAGTGAACGCTAAGAAATAGCAAACTTTTGATGGCATATACGAGGTTTAAAATTACATTTTCTATCCGAAAGGTATCTCCAACGGTTAGCGAGTAAAACCTTAAGTTGTGCTATAAAACACGGTCAACGCCGAACGGTGTAGTTGGACAAAATGTTCCATCCTTAATCTCCCTCTGCGCAGACCCCCGCCTATCCCCTGTTTGAACTGTCACCTTCGTATTTTACTTTTTTTTATGACGCGTAGCGAAGCACGGGTACTTCAGCTAGTATACATATAAAAGCTATCGTCCCTTGACCTCTCAACAGCTATGACGCTCTTAAACACTATGGTAAGCCCAATTGCTACTTACGGTATCTCCCTTATCTGGGACAAGTTGAGTATCAGCCTGAAAGTAGCAATAGGAGCTGGGTAATACGCACCAAACAGGATGATATATGTTCTAACAAGATAAATTGGAAAAAACTAGTACAGGGTTATATTTATATATCAGCACCGTTCGCTAATCCACTAACCTCGTATGACGTAACTTCCCGTGTCTCGTCAGCTGCATACGGCAATTACACCAGCTGCTGTCGGCCGATACGTGGTCAACAGCCGATTGGACACGTACGGTGCTGATATATACATATAACCCCGTAGAGTTTAAAATTACAGAAAATTCACTAAATAAAAAGGCTTAAATAATTACTAAGGACTAAAATATTATAAGATTCCAGGACCGATGTTCACTAATATCCAAAACCAACATCACGGAAGAAGAAAGGAAAAGAAGATCAGAAAGAATGAAGAGATACTGGGCAGTAAGAAAAAACAGCACACAGAGAAATGTACCCCAAGGAGGGTGAAACTAAAGAAGAAGAATGTGGCCAGCTACTATAAAAATGACCATAGCAATGTAGGGTAAGGGGGAAATAGAAGAAAAAAATGGGTTACTAATCAGAATCGCTGCTTCTCCTCTTCCTCTTCCGTGCCATCAATTTGGATATTATGTCGTTTGTTTTGCGCCTTATATCATTGCTGTCTGCCATAAGGGCACACAACCTGCTGGTTTATATTTCCCTATCCTCCTTTAAATACAACGTTATTTCTTCGGTCGCCTGCCGTTTCTTCGGCTTCGTGGAGGAACTTGGGGAAGTCAGCACACTCCTAGAAGAGGGAACTGACTCAGAAGGTTGATGGGATACGAGTAGGGGGTGATGGGGAGGGTTGAGAAGTGGAGGATTGAGAAGTGGATGGGTGAGAACTGGAGGGGTGAGAAGTGGGGGGGGGGGGGGGGGTGACAAGAGGAGGGTTGAGAAGAGGAGGGCTGAACTAAATTAGATACCAGTGCATTACAATGTGTATAAACATTTGCTGTACGAAGTTTCATTGCGTTTGGATCATTTAATCACGAGAAAAGTCTATTTAAAACTTTCAACTTCGCATGGCCGCCATGTTCGTTTTGTAGTTAACCGGGTTTTGAAAATCTCATAGATGTACTTCCAGTTGTGCCCTTTATCTCCGTACAAAAATTCAGGGTGATATATTTCGCACAGCCGCCATATTGAGGTTATGTAAACAATGGAACGAAGTTAGATGTCGGTGCATTACAATGTGTTTAAATATATACTGTACCAAGTTTCATTGCGTTTGGTTGGATAAATCGCGAGAAACATCTATTTAAAAGTCGCAACTTCGCTTGGCCGCCATGTTGGTTTTTTAGTTACCAGGTTTTCAAACGTCACATAGGTGAACTTTTAGTAGTTCCCTTTATCACCGTACAAAATTCCAGGGTGATATCAGTAATAGTTTCGTAGATATTGAAAGCTGGTGAAATATTTCACACAGCGGCCATGTTGGATTGGTGTCACGCAACAAAATTTGAAGGGCCCGTTCGGGATTCCCCGGAATAGTGATACGAACTTACAGAGTTTCATTGAAGTCGCCCCAGCCGTTTAGAAGTTATTAGTGGGGACACAAAAATCCATCACACACACACGCACACACAGACAGACACACGGACAAGAGGTGATCTCATAAGCCTATTTTTTTCTTAAATGAAAATAGGCTAAATACACAAGGAATTTGATATGATTTGATTTCTGTTGAGTTTTTGAGTTGCTGAAATTCAAAAATTGATTTGATATGTCGTACTGGAAAACAAAGCTTCAGATTATATATTTGAATTGGCGCTTCCTGCTGCAGTTAAATCTTCAGTAACCGCAGTAGTAGCCTGGTTACTGATTTCAAGAGCCCGGTTAAAGCCAGACTATACCCGACTTTTATAATTTTGAATGATCTTGTTGACTTCGTCGTTACGTTACGGCGACGGGACGAAACGTACCGAGAATGCATTGAGGTGTGTGACGTCATAGTACCGCTTGAGCTCCCTCCTTTCCCCGCGCACTCCAGTGACCGTGACATCATCCACGCAGCTACCTCCTTTGACCTTGGTTTGCACTTGCTAATGGACTTGAAGTTCACGCAGTTCGCTGCATGATCATGAGGCTTTCACCCAGCATTTTTCAGCATTTGTAGCATTTAAAATGATATAAACTCTAGTCTTTCAGATTGTCTATCACTCTTTTAACCAAAGTTTGCCAAAACGCTCTGTTAGCTTTTGTATTACCGGTAACCAATGTATACAAAACTGAACGCCAAAACGCGCCTAATGATCTTGTTGATTCTTTTGTCTTCCTACGTCTGTATGTGACCTTGTAAGTTAGTTCGTATTGGAAGTTTATCCTGCATATTCTCCTGCCGGTTACCCTCCAACAAATGGTAGCCGTGTGGTGTAAGTAACCCATTTTCAGCTCTCGGTATTTGGTTGTAGCTGTAATATTTCAGGGTTTACGAAAATGTTGACAGGGAACAGTGGTTTCATCGTATGAGTTCACTGGAAGTTTGCACTAACCCAATCAGTATAACATTTTGAAATATGAATGGCTCGTTGTCTGGCCTCGTGTATTTCTGCAAACCCATGATATCAAGGAATGTTGTGGCTATCAGCCATAATAACTTGTGTACCGGTATCTAGGTTGTCTCTAAAGGGTCCGATAGGCTACAGTATATGCATTTGTAGATTTGTAGGGGAGGCAAGGATTGGAAAGGACGTAGCCGTGACCTTAATTTCGGAACCATCATTTTACTGGATGGGGGTGGTGGTATCTTACCAATCTCTCAGGTTCCGGGAGTCTACAATTATTTGAAAATAAACCTAAGTACCGTATCGGTAATAAGTCCATATTGCAAGACTTGAAATGTTCTGGAGCGACATGGCAAAGCTTAGCCTTGGTGTTTATAACAATTTTTACAGCGGTACCGTAATGAATACTCAGTACCGTACCCTGTGCAGATCAGTTTACCAATTTACAACATCTGATCGTCGTCGATGCTTTCATATGACGAAAATATACATGTTAAGTCCATGTTAGTTAACAGATGTCTAAATTGTAGACGATGATGTTTCTAGTTTGATCTGTGCGTCTTGTAACAGAAATAGGATGTTGTATTTTGTGTTTTCTGAATGTCTGAAACTTGTCGTTATATTTGTAAGGTGCTCTATCATTTGACAATATAATTTTTTTCTCCGCCTGTGCCCAAATCAGGTTAGTGTGTACTTAAGCATAGAGAAATCGAATATATAATGCTGTATGTCATTGCTCAAGCAGGTACAATTAATTTATCTTTATATCTAGTCAACCGCAATGATAAATACTAAAACTAGCGCGACCATGACAATATAGCCTACTTGCAAACATGTGACTTAGAGTAAATGTTCTCAAGTTGAACGTCATGTTCGTGTGAGTTTTACTGTTGTTGACGATCATAAGCTCTCCTTATCACTGTGCTTCTCGAGGAATCTATTCGCATCACGAGTAGGCTAGTAACATACATTCGTAGGTTGGAAGTTACTTCATTTGGGTTATTTTTAAATATAATATGAGACTGATTTGTTTACTGGGGTAACTTAGTTATGGTACTTGACTAATTATTAATTGCTCTTTCTGTGTTCTAGTTTCATGAATACAATGGAAGAAAAACCGTTCATCAAGCCTGAGCCAGAATGTTTGTCTTATTCAGATGAATTCCCTAACGTAGTAAGTTGCATTTAAATTCGTAGCCTAGGATATATGGCTTAACATTATCTCAGATATGTGCATGGCAATACTCAATAGTAAATGGTGGGTTCACCAGGATCAGTTAACTTTACTGTTTGTGTTATTCGTAACTCATATTGTGTCTTTATAGTTTACATTGCGTCTTACTTGTATAATAAACCTTCCCAGGAGTCGAATGAACAGTTGCCCTCCATGCAACAGCAGGACGAGGCTGGTGATGTGTTTGAGGATAAAAGGATAGCTATTAAGCAGGAACATGAAACACAGGTGATTATAGGCTTTGCATTACCTCTCTTATAATAATACAATTGTAGGTTTCAATCACTCAGTGCTGTTTTCTATAAGTAGACCTAACAGAAGCTCAGGTTATTGTATTGATACTGCAGTTTCACTCTGCTGGCACTCTGGGCCCTATCGTAAGTGAAGTCTACATCACATGCCATATTAAAACTCACTTATATATGGCGCTTGAGACATGCTGTTTGTGTATCATATGGCTTACAGGCTAGTGGGGAAAATGGAAGGCCGCCATGGAAAACTAGCTCAGTTCTGGGTTCTAACTTGGTCGTCAGCAATCCTATTTTAAATGAATAATCATCATCACCACATCTTTCTACTAAATAAAAACAAGACCATTATCGGAACTCAAAAGAGAATACTTTACATTCCAGGCAAATATACCAAACATGGTCTTTGCCTTGATGTAGAGGATAAGTATGTTGAGTGACAAGCGCTCTAGAATTTGTTGTGCAAATCCTTGTTATAGATAACTCGGTAAAATACCTAGAATATACGGTAAATATTACGTTGCCAAAACTACCGTATTTGGAAGATCTTTAAAAATAGACTCGTGGGGAAGAAAGATTGTCACTACAAGCTCAGCTCCGGCATAAATAACAATTTCTGGCAGCAATCATACAGAAAAGCTTCTTACTGGTGCCGGGCTTTTTTTTTTTCATCTTTTCTTTTGGCTTCCATTGGGTCAACTCGCCCCCAATTTCGATCCCAATATAATTAGGTATTCGTCCATTTTCTCACCTTAATTGACTGTTTTTCTTACTACCGGTTCCTTATTACTTACTTAATACTTCTATTACTGTTTTCTATAAGAAGACCTTTCTGTTCAGAGGTAACTAAAAGGGCAGAGTGTAGCCCACCTTTAAAGGTAAACTCTAAGTAACGCCAAGAAGAGAACATCACAGATATTGATTAAATCCGATATAAACCATCTGTGCCGTTATTTAGTTCAATATTACACGTACATAATTTGTACGCGCTTTTTTTACATGCTTAAATGTGGACATGAAGAAGGGGTTTTCTTGTTCTCTTATGGTCTCATGCTGCAGCACCTTCCCCAGTGTGTTTTTAGGTGTGTAGGTGGACTGCTGAGGGAATGGTTGAAGTAGTGCAATTGGATGTGAGACATGGGCTGCTCCATGGCTGGCAAATGTTTCTAATGAACACATTTACATCCTCTCCAGGGATGGTTCATGTGAGTTTGGGAATGAGAAACGATCACAGATATTCTTGAGGTCTGACCAACAAAACTGGAAGATTCGCATTGATGTTGTTCCCTTGCAAGGGTTCTACACCTTGTGCCCACCCTTCCAAGATCGGTTTTCTTCAAGAATTGAGGCATCCTATGATTTTTTTTAATTTTGTAGACTATTAGAAGTCAGTTTTCAGTGTTTGCATCATAATTAAAGGATTGTTTTTCAGTCGGTCAACACTTTAATGTGCCCTCAATATAAGCTAATCATTAATCAGTACCTGTTACCACATATAGCTTCGAAACCTGTACCCAATCCAAGAGAAATATCCGCAAACTACAGGCGTTTTTTAGAACTATGATTCAGAAGACAAAGAGGGACAAAATAAAAAATGATAAGCCACGCCGTCTTGTTCAAGTAGAGCAATCTCTTAATGCGATCTGTGTTGAAGCCAGGCTGAAATGGTTCGGCCATCTCAAAAGAATGGACACACAAAGAACAGCTTAAGTGTGGTTTGAGAAAGAACTGAAAGGCAAGAGACTAAGAGGTCGACCGAGGAAAAGATGGATCGACCAGGTTAGAAATGATCTTGCAGGAAGAGGTCTGGATTTGCAGCAGGTCGTGGAAGGGGAGACATTCTTGGATAGAACTAAATGAAGAGCGCTCATTCACTGGACCCGGTTCATGACGGTGATTATGATGATGAATCAGTCACAGTATTAATTAGGTTTTATTCTTTTACAACCAGTGCACATAAGTTCGATATTTTGCTGATATAACATTGCCCTCTGCATTACTGTTTGTCTCTGTCCTCAACCTTGAGCAAGGAAGCTTAAGCTTCAGGCTAACAAGCCGACGGCCATGATTAAGAAGTTTCTTTAGAGGATAGCAAGAGTGTCCAGCGTCTTACGTATTTCGTTATCAGATATTCCAAGAAGAGGGGAGGTATGGAATGGAATTACAAATAACTATTTAATACAGTGTGAATGATAAAGGTTGGTGTTATTCAATATTGTCAAGCTTGGAAAGAGCATCTCCGATTTCTAATCACCTTCACCGTGACCATAGCGGACTGCACATGAACAAAAGCCTTTTGATAGCATCAAGTTGGAAGTCTGCCTGATGCCGAGATTGTCATATCTAGATTCCATGGAAGATATATTCCTTCTGATGAATGTCATTTGGAGTGGTCCTGTTCCAGATTAAGGAGTGTTAGAGATATAACTGAGTATGCTAGCAGAAAACTGATCAAGAGGAATTATACAGTAGAAAAGAGGACACGGACTGTGTTCAATGCTTTTGGTGAATTTTGAGCTTACCTAGATAATGTCATAATGTCTACTTTCTGTGCCTTCAGAAATTGTGTAGAATCATATCAACTAATAAGATGGTCCCTACTTTTGTCTTACTTTATGACTTTGAAGCTCATCTTATTACGTGCCCAACCATCTTGGTATAGCTTCCCTATCGCTTATTCCCCTGATGAAACTGAACGGTTTTGTTAATATACCTGGCTTTCTCCATTCAGGAATTTTATTAAAAGCTAATGCCCATTTGACTCAATATTTTCCACAGCTACCAACCTTTCTCTCCGTACATTAATTTTGTTTTATTCTCTGGCCAGATGCACTGCATCAAGGCAATGGTCGTCTCTTTCTTCTTCTCTCAATGCACTGGCTTTATACGTCCCTATTGACCATACAATCATTCCTCTCATTACGACTTTTATTCAGCCTTCAGGGTTAATTCTCAGAAAGGACAGCTTGGCCATGTTGAAAAACAGGATTCTGTGAGATCTCCGCAGTTAACCAATATTGGGCGTGGCCAGAACCCGGGCGGGTTTTGCAAGTTAATACGGAGGCTGTGGAGACGGTTGTTTCTGGGATATATAAATGTATACTCTTTTGTTTAAAAGATATTGCCACTGAGCATTGTTGCCGAGTAGATTCATGTTTTGTGATGTCACTTGGCGTACCCGTGGTGAGTAGCACAATATGGAGGTAATCTGATGAAGTTAGAACACGTAAGTCTGGGATCTGATCTCTCGAAATAGAACTTCCAATCTGTGCGCAGTTCTGATCTATATCTTTTCCATCGCAAATCGAGGTAATGAAAGCTAGATGGAAGGTATCATATTCTTTGACTTAGTCCGTGCACATTTTCAATTTGTGTGTAAGATATAATTTGTCATATGCAAAGGGATGTGTTTGTGAAATAACTAATTTCTGTGCAGGATGATACAGATCTCGCTGATGATATTAAGATCGAAGAATGTTCAATACCTGACATAGTTCCAAAGATTGAAACACCATCTTCAGTAGGAGGTGGAGATTTGATAGAGGTAAGTACGTTATTGAGTTACTACTTGTTTGCAACTCATCAAAATACCTCCTTGTAATTTGTTCCTCAACAGTGCTATTTAGGGATTCCAGAATTGTGTATTCAGACCGAACTCTCGCCAAATGGAAGCTGTCAGTTATTAGGTAGTGTATTGTACATAAATTACAAGCCATGTAGATGGATGGTGCAGCATTATCACGTCTGACCAATGCTGGACTCAAACCCATTACCTCCCTTTATGTATGCTGTTGCCTTATCCACTAAGCTAATGGAGGATGGATCTTAATTCTCATAGGTGAAAGGTACATGACAAGAAACCAGCATATCCTGAGCACAAACACGTTGTATTAATTTCCCAGTGTGAACTTTGTGTTTTTATGTATTTTAATGGTCTAAGTACCGGTATACCAAATTGTGCAGAGTCAACCAACTTACATTATTATAAACAGGGGACTGGTATGGGATCTCATAATGATTTTCACCCATTAGGGCAGTCCACCGAATGGCTACAGACAGACATAGTTTGAAAACTATATAATTCAAATTGTTCCACCTAGTCAATACTTTTAGAATTAGATTTATTTATTTATTTAAGAAACAGTGTGCAACTGCTGCGAGATTTTCTGATCTCATCTTCAGCACTTAACGTAAACATGTGAAGCATTTCCAAGACCTACCCATTTTTTAAATATTCTAAAACCATTAAAATTCTCTCTCTTATATTCAGACAATTATTATTTGTCTTTGACGAGATAAACGCGGAACTGCTTTCCTCCTATTCTATCCTAATATCTTTTCTCTTATGTGGTTTGAAGTATGGAACCCAATTTGATGATTTGATAATAGTTTCGTCAAGACGGAACTTGGTCTTGTGTGCAAATGGCAAATGTGCAAACTCGTATGGAAAATATAAAACTCGCTTCGCTTGATTTATAAACATACTTGTGTCGTAATTACCATTATAGGCGAGTTTCATACGACTGTTAATGTTCGACGGTAATTAAAACTTTTATTGTATGTTCTAACACAAATATTCATAAATATCTGTGGAGATCCTGTCAGTTGACTTAAGTGAACAGAGCGCATGAGCTGGGTTCACACTAAGGATCAAATATCTTCCAAAGCTTTGTTGTTCTTCTTCTTCTCCCTCTTCTACTCCTTCTGCTTCTTGGAAATTGTGTGGGCTCAGCATTTGCTCTCTACTCAATAACGTTTGAAACATTGTTTATCCTTAACTAGCACCAACATTATAGCGCACAGGTACTATGTTGGTTCGTTTTGTAATTTTGGTCAAATAAGACACAGAAGGCTGTTATAAACGCTTTTAAATGAAAATCCATCGTATTATCAACTTGCTATTCTTCAAATTCGATGCGTACTGAATGTCAACGAAAGGCAAATCAATGGAGTCCCAAATAGAACAGTCATGATATCTGGCGGGTACGTTTCGCATAAGAAATCCCTTTACTGAAGAGAGTTGGGTTATTGATTAATTTCCATGGATCTAATGTCATATGCTTGCCGCTTGCATGACGTTCTGGTGTGTTTATATCAACAACAGCAGTCACTAAAATTGTTACCGATATCGTACGCAATGCCCTGTGTAGAAATTGGAATTGCGGATATTAAGATACATTGCTATTTCTTTGCCTTATTCCCCAGTTTGTTTGGCATTGATCGGATATCCTTTATATTGTCAACTTTCGAATCTTCTAATTCATGTCCGACATGTTGGATTTTGTGTGCATGTGCAAAGCTATCAAGTACCTAATTGGTCACAAAGCTGTTTCATAATGAAAATCTTGAGCTCTGATTGGTGGGAAAAACTGTATCATAATGAAAACTAGTAGTATAATGATCCTCATTATAGTACAGTTTTCTGCTATACCCAGTATAGTATTAACATTTCCACATTGTCGAACTTAAATTATATTAAAGCATAAAGTCCATTGATTAGATTGCAAAATGATTTACCTTGATCCTCTCATGAGTTATGATTTGCTGTAAAAAAAAACACAATTCAGGCTAAATAGTCAGACTAAGAGCCTGACCGGAAGTGTTGAGAAGAGAACACATAATTCATGTTGTCTCTTCGTGGACTATGTCGTTCGGTAAATAAATCATATATTTCTCTACCACAATCACTTCTATAACTGCTGCTGATAAGGCCTAGTAGTTTTATGTACTGGCATACCCCCAGTTGGGTGCTTTGTGATCTTCTGTTGTTCGATAGTGGGCGGAGCAGGAAGTTTGTGTCCTTCCTGCTAGCCAATGTGCTGTTGAGCAAGACTGAGTGAAGTTCCGTTGTTGACTGATTGCATCCCTCAGATGTTTAGCGCCCAAATTTCCAATCTGAGTGGGCTGCGCAGATTTCTTAGAAATGTGTCAAGCAAGAAGGCCTGTTTAGACTTCACAAACCCAGCAGTAATTGAATCGGTCATTGTCTGAAGGCACTAAGTCAATTCTTGTTGGAATTGAGATTTCCATGGATACGTGTAGTATGAATGTCGACGCATCTAGCTATCTTAAAAGGAACTAAGTCTGCCCGTTCAGTATGCTGTATCACTACTAGCTGAATTTAACGTTCAGTGTTAAAGAGAACTTCCTGATATTTTTGCTTCTATTTGCCCACTACTGTATTGCTAGCATTGAAAATATAGTAATATGTTAGTTAGTTATTGTTTTAAGGGGCGGAACTACGAGGTCATCTGCCCCTTTCTGCAATACTGGTATCTATAAATCTGTTTATTTGTCATAAAAGTGAACTAACTACTTTTTAATGATCTGATTGATTGTTGAAGGGATCTAAGTAATACATTTCTTTTTCTATTTTCTCCCTTTTTTTAAGGATAAATCCATTCAATAGACCTCTCTAGAACTGCGGCAATGATACTTACACGTGACAGCAACTATGCTTTATAATTAAGTGAGAGAAACAGTTTTTGTCATTTATCTCAATTCTTACAAACATGACTTAATGCCTTCTAACGATGACCGATTCAATTGCTGAGGTTCAGGAGTTGTTATTTACGGATTTAGAGGAACATGATGAGGACATTGGCGACGAGAGTTACACAGACGGTGAAGATAGGGTAGCAATTCGTGAAGGGGATTATGTAGGTGAGGAAGTTGAAACTCATAACAACCTTATTTATGTTGGAAAAGTTGGAAAGACTGTAAGGAAAATTACATTCGTACACGAACCACTGGTCGTTTACCTGCTGTTGTGGGTGCTGCTCGATTAGCGCAGACACCTTGTTTACAGATAATATAATGAATACGATTGTTCAGTGCATCAATTACCAGTTACCTCTTGAACTATAAGCAGACAAAGGCAAACCGGAGAAGTCTAGCATGTTTACTTCTGGGAGAGATGTTACTATTGTCTCTAAGAAGTACAGGAACGTGATAGCAATATCTAGCATGCATTTTGATGACGCGGTCGACTATGAAACAGGGGTCGAAGAAACAGCAGCAATAATAACTTTCTATAATGCAACTAAACCTGGAGTTGTCAGTGTTGACAAAATGAGTGCTACTAGAAACACAAGGAAGTGGTCATCTGGCATCAATGCTCAGATTATATTCATTGGCAGTCCACAAAAACTGAAAAGTTGAAGAATGTTTCTAAAACAATGATCATGGGAGCTTATGGCAGAAGACATTGTAAGAAGAAGTGAAGAACCTGTTAGAATGCCTCTGTCGTTGAAAAAAAGTTTGCAGCAGTATAGATCACCTCAGATGGAGAAAGAAATGGCTGGGTCATCTACAGAAAACGTAAGCTATGAGTCGCATGACAGACAGGACAAAAGAAAAGGAGGCAAAACGGATACTTCTGGTGAACACTTCTGCATTCACCATGTTGGTATGGTCTGAAAATACTGCTTGTGAAACAGTGGGAATGAAGAGATCTCAAGTGAAACCATTCGAACTAATGAACTGGTGATCCATGCCTATTAAATGAGTTAGAGTGTAGTAAATTGTATATGAGTGTCATAAATACCATATTGTTATTAGAGTAGCCTCTTACTTTTGTAACTTTGTAAGTACTGTGATGAATTGATCTGGGTTATACAAGTGTTTGTATTATTATAATAAACAATGCCTATAAAATATTCAAAAACATCTAACTCAATAAAATATAACAAAAACAAAAGAAATAAAATAACAAACGGCTTAATGACCACAAATCTCACAGATGCATTGCGCCCGTTCGTGTATCGAAACACCTTGCACCTGGCGGAGGGTTGAGTGGAGAAAGAATCACCTAATTGGCTCAATCTAATTTTTTGAAAATGTCATAGCCTTAATTTAAAGAATTTGCAGTGTTTTGTGAAAAAGTCTTAGTAGAATATTGTTTACCTGTCATATATGAGTGATTAATTCGTTCATTGTCAAGAGCTGTGCTGGTACAACTATGAGATACTTGTTATTGATATGTGCAGATAGATCCTGTGTCTGAAATGGAACAAATGGTTGGGCTAGAAACCGAAAATCCCCTTACTCGTATAGTCAAACTGCTACAATTTCCAAAGTAAATATTCCTTCTTTAGTCCTCAAGCCCATTAGATTTAAAGCAAGGGGCAGATGCCCTCGTAGTTCCGCCCCTCAAAATCACAATAACTAACTAGATTTGAAGCATTGTTCTCAAAATGTTCTATCACACTTAGATTTACTTGACCTATAAAGGACTGATGACTTAGATACATTTCAGATCTAGGAAAGAAATGATGGAGAATTAGAAAAGAAATTCTGTTGCATGTTGTACAACTTTTATATTCTTACTTTCATTTGAGCTGTGCTGCAAAGTTTCGTTATTTCTTAAGTAGAAGCACAAAGTGATTGTATGGAAATTAATGGGTCATTGTTGTCGCTAGGATAAAAAAGAAGAAACCCAGGATGAAGAGAGTGATCCAAGTAGAAATCATCTAAATGAGTAAGTGGATAATATAAGGAAAACCGTTATCCTCCTATTACTGTATACCTGTCATTGAATGTTATGTCCTGTCTTAAGTAGATATTGATATTCACTTTTTATTTAGCAGCTCTCAAAGATTACGATCTAATGTTACTCGGTGTTCGTGTGTTCCTTTCCTGACATGGGAAATCAACTGGACTTACAATGGAAGTAAAATACGTGCAAACCATAGCGCTCATAAAACCAGTAATCTTGATTATGCACTGATCTCAAGTAGGCTATCAGATTTCGGCTAAACATCTCATCGCGACTGTCCTGCTCTGTCTTGTGTTCTGGCTTCCTTACCCCGACCCCCCCCCCCCTGTCTTGGAGAGGTAAGATTAGGAATATCCCATCTTCCTCGAAAACTGACTGAAGGGATTTATATGATCTATTACCTGTTATCCACAGGTAATTGTAAATTATAGCCTGGTTTCCTTCTTAACCTTATTATTGAGCACATATTCATTATTTCCCTGGTAACTAGCATATCGCCGGCCACGGTGGACGTGCCCACTCGGTATCTCGCGAACCAATAATCGTAGAAAGTCGAGTGACGGTTCAAACGAAAGGTCTCTACTCTATTACTAGGACACATCATTTCCTCCCTAAGATAAAAACTAGTCCCGCTCTAGGGGTAAAATAAAGATTTTTCGTGTTAACTACCCTTAATCTTGGGAGACGTAAGAAACAAACTAGAGTCTCTTTCGCGGAGGTCACGTGTTGTTCAGGAAGGTCTTTCTTAAGAAATGCAACTTGGGGATGGACGGTCAAGGGTGCCCCGCAGGTGACGTGTAGGGTCTCCGAGGGAGGTATCTTTAGTCGGTCGATCTAGGATGACTATCGATTGGTGTATTATTTATTTTGTTAGTTATTTATTTGTCAGGGTAGCCTAGCGGGGATATCGTTAGTCTGTTGACTCAAGATGGTGACGGACACGTGTGTGAGGCAGGGCAAGGGGTGGTTAGGGTAAAGTATTTTAGAAGTCGTTTTCCATGCTTGTGCCATGAATATCGATGAGTGGAGGGCACAACCTTAAGATCCCATCAACTAGTCTAAACTTAATGGCAGGTGTGAAGCGCAATCATTATATTGGAGGAAGAGGAGTTGGGTTAGAACAAACAAGGTGACGTAACAGGATGCAAGGTATAGTGACTAATGCGTCAGCGAACAGGATGCAACTTGTCCAGCCGTGGGAACTATCTATGCATGCGCTCAAACATAGTGGCGTTTAAATTAGAGATCGGGTACAACCCTAGATGCTATGTTAATCATAATCAGCTGCTTACAGTGTATTACCAGGCTGAAGAACGGTTATATTATTTTTTTCGTTAGTAGAATTTTGGTATTTAATTGTTAGTAGAAGGTTACTATTTTGTAGTAGAATTGCTCTTTACTTATTCAGAAAGGGAGTAGCAGCCTTTCAGAATAAATCAATTCTTTACTAGTCTAATAGACGGTTAAGATATTGATAATATAAGCCAACTAATGGCTACACTGCGTTCTGCTGCACGGCTGAAAGCAACGGGAAACTACAGCCGTAATGTTATTCCCGAGGATATGCACCTCTCTATGCATAATTACATGTGATGATGGCCTCCTCCCTTGTAAAATTTCAATCCGGAGGTAAACTAGTCCCCCGTTCGGATCTCCGGGTGGGGACTACTCGAGAGGGGGTTAACGTCACAGAAGTGACAAAGAGGAAATCTGTCATTCTACGGATCGAAGCGTGGAATGTTAGAAGTCTGCTAGGAAGTGGAAAGTTAGAAAACTTAGAAAGGGAAATGGATAGGATGAGGTTGGATTTGGTTGGGATTAGTGAAATGCGCTGGCAGGAAGAACAGGACTTTTGGTCAGGAGACTATAGGGTCATTAGCACTAAATCAAACAATGGCCAAGCAGGAGTTGGTCTCATATTGAGTAGGAAACTTGGACAGCGGGTGGAATTTTATGAGCAATACAGTGAACGGATTATTGTAGCAAAAATCAATACTAAACCTACGTGCACCACAGTGGTACAAGTCTATATGCCTACCAGTCAAGCTGATGATGAGGATGTTGAAAAGGTCTACGAAGAAATAGATGACATTCTGAGGTATATCAAAGGTGATGAAAATGTTATAGTAATGGGAGATTGGAATGCTGTGGTAGGTAAAAGGAGGGAAGGGAAGATAGTAGGAGATTTCGGATTAGGTGAAAGGAATGATCGAGGAAGCAGGCTGATGGAATTCTTCACCGAACATGAGTTGGTCATAGCTAACACCTTATTCAATAACCACAATAGAAGAATATACACATGGATGAGACCAGGAGATACAGGGCGTTACCAAATCGTCTTCATTATGGTCAAGCAGAGGTTTCGAAACCAGATTTTGGATTGTAAAACATATCCTGGTGCTGACATAAACTCTGACCACGATCTGGTTGTAATGAAATGCAGATTAAAGTTGAAGAAACTGAAGAAAAGTCAAAAGCCAAAATGGTGGGCAATAGGCAGACTGAAAGTAAAGGATGTGAACGAAAGATTCAAGAATAGTATAAAGGAAGGACTAATTAAAACCCCTAAACAAACTTCAATTGCAGACGAATAGGCACTTTTGAAGAATGAAATAACAAAATCGGCAGAAGAAAACATTGGTAGGAAAGAAAGAATAGGTAGAAAACCGTGGATCACTCAGGATATACTAGAATTGATGGATGAAAGGCGGAGACATAAGAATCTAAGAGATGAAGAGGGGAAAGCAGAATACAGACGTCTGAGAAATGAGGTTAACGAGAAGTGCAAGGAAGCGAAAGAAGAATGGTTGAAAGAGAAATGTACAGGTATGGAAAAGTGTCTGAAATTTGGAAAAGTAGACACAGCTTATCGAAGGATTAAGAATACTTTTGGGGAAAAGAAGACTAAGTGCTGTAATATTAGGGACACAAATGGAAAGCCTCTAACAGATAGGGAAGAAAAGGTTGAGAGATGGAAAGCTTACATAGAGTGCTTGTATAAGGGAAAGGAGATTGAGAATCATGTAATGGAAAGGGAGGAGGAAATTGATGAGGATGCAAAAGGAGATTTAATATTGAGATCAGAATTTGACAGAGCATTAGAGGACTTAGGCAGGAACAAAGCACCAGGCATAGATGATATACCGATTGAGTTGCTACGCTGCATAGGAGATGAAGGTCTGATCAGGTTATTTCACTTGGTGTGTAGGATTTATGAGACAGGTGAGGTACCCCCTGATTTCAAGAAGAATGTAATCATCCCTATACCAAAGAAAGTGGGAGCTGACAGTTGTGAAGATTACCGTACAATCAGCTTGATTACTCATGCTTCAAAGATCCTGTCTAGAATAATTTACAAGAGGATTGAAAGCCAGATAGAAACGGAGTTGGGTGAAGACCAGTTTGGTTTCAGGAGAAATGTAGGAACAAGGGAAGCTGTACTAAGTCTTAGGCTGATTTTGGAAGGTAGAATAAGGAAAGATAAGAGAACGTTCATGGCATTTGTAGACTTAGAAAGGGCTTTTGATAACGTTGATTGGACTAAATTGTTTGACATTTTGAAATCTATTGGAATAAAGTACAGGGATAGGAGGGTGATATACAATCTATACAGAAACCAGACAGCAGTCATTCGAGCTGAAGGATATGAGAGAGAAGCTGGTATTATGAAAGGTGTAAGGCAAGGCTGCAACTTATCACCCATACTTTTCAATCTTTACATTGAACAAGCAATGAAGGAAATTGGAGAAAAATTTAAAGTGGGAGTGAAGATTCAAGGAGAAATAATTTCAACTCTGAGATTTGCTGATGACATCGTCATCTTGGCCGACAAGCCTGAGGATTTGAATGAGTTTTTGAATGGTATGGATTCCGTCTTACGGAAGGACTTCATGATGAAAATTAATAAATGTAAAACAAAAATACTGGAATGCAGCCGAAATAAATCAGAAACCTCTATGGAGATCAAATTGGCAGGTGAAAAACTGAAGGAAGTAGGAGACTTCTGTTACTTAGGAAGCAGAATAACCAGTGATGGACGAAGCAAAGAGGATATAAAAAGTAGGTTGGCTCAGGCAAGGAAAGCCTTTCTACAAAAAAGGAATCTGTTGACATCGAATATAGATTTAGGTATAAGGAAGTCATTTTTGAAAGCCTTTGTGTGGAGCGTGGCGCTCTATGGAAATGAAACTTGGACTATTGGTGCAGCAGAAAAGAGGAGAATTGAGGCATTTGAAATGTGGTGTTACAGGAGAATGATGAAGATCAGATGGGTAGATAGGGTTACAAACGAAGAGGTATTAAGGCGAGTGGGAGAGGAGAGATGTTTCTGGCGACTGCTAATGAAGAGAAGAGATAGGTTGGTAGGACACATACTAAGACACCCAGGAATAGCAAGCTTAGTTATGGAAGGAAGGGTCGAGGACAAGAACTGTAGGGGTAGACCAAGGTTAGAATATGTTAAACAGATTGCTTCGGATGTAGGGTGTGGTAGCTATGTAGAGATGAAACGATTAGCTCAGGAGAGGGAGGCATGGAGAGTTGCATCAAACCAGTCAAAAGACTGAAGACTCAAACAACAACAAACGGTACACACGATGATAAATATACTGGGCTAATAGCACTTACGTCCTAACTACACGGTCTTAATGAATTTCATATTACAAAACCTCTAATATGAATTAAGTTAATACCAACTATATCGAGTTGATGGCTGTGATATTCCACACACTCTTACAACTACACGAGGCTGATAACCTTTATGTCCCTACGTTTAGCTACACGGAAGCTTGCCACGGTGGGTGAGTGGTTAACGTGTCGGGTCTACCAACCCCAAGCTTGCAGGTTTGCTCCTGGCCGTGGTAAGTGGTTTTTGAAAGGTGGAAAAAATTTACGACACGCATGTCATACGATGCTGGCATGTCAAAGAACTCATTTGAATTCAGTAGGCCGTGTTCATAATGGCAAAAATAATCTCGGGAGTTTCCGCCAACACAAAGTTCCTCATTTCTCTACTAGAAAGCACTATAGTGTTCAAGGAGCGTAGATATCCAATCTCCTTGACTTTCATAGTGCTTCAAGGAACAACGAAATTCGACATGCAAGCTACATTCTGGGTGTCAAATAAAAAAGCTTGCACCCGGCACCTGAGGCCATACGAAATTATTATTATTATTAGCTACACGGAACTAATGAAAGTTCACCGATATATCTTAATCTCACAACACACTTAAGTGGATAATGCTGATGACCAAAATGCTCCTAAGCCTTAATACAAACACATCCAGCCACACGGGGATGAGGATCCTAGTGTTCCAAGTTCCCTATTTACTCACACACAGCAACGCTGATACTCCATGTTTAAATACCTAGGTACGTGTTTTTACCCAAGGTGTTACAACACCTAGCTAACTCAGGCAGTGTGCTCGAGCGAATTGTTTTAAAACTTTACACAGATATTCTAGACAAAAGTTTCGAATTGTTTTAACTTTTAACTCGTGTTCTCTTTAGACCCGGACGGTACTAGGATAACCCAGGACTTGGGTATTAATACTATAACGACATTTAGGGTTTCCCGACACGCCGATGTATGACGGTAGATGCGAGTCAATGAATGATAACGACTTAAACTCTACACAATCGTGACACGGTGCCTGCAAGCTTCCTAAAGTCCGATTAAATTTAATAAATTGCCGTAAGATGTCCCGAAATTCTATTCACACGGTGTCGATGACTGATATATCCCTAGTCATTTACATATTTAACTACACAAGTAAGATGACCTCCCTGTTTACAATTTTTTACCATACAGGAGAAATAAACGAAATAATGCAATAGACCAACATGAATTAGACACTCGCAAGTATACTAGGCTGATGACCGAATTGTTTCCAAAACTTTACACACACACACACACAAATACACGACCACAATATTCCTTACAAGTCCACAGCGAAGTGCACTGGACTGAAGCAGGGGTTGTGGGAATCATTATCAGCAGAAGTTTAATTCCTCTTTGCTATCACCCAGACTGCATGGCGAGCTAATCATGTCTTCGGACACTCCAGGCACTAAAAGCCATACGCTAAAAAAATCTATGCTGAATGGAGCACAGGTTGGAATGTTTATTGTAATGACTCTCTGCCCCAATGATATTTTGGATGTTTTTAAAATATATTTTTATAATTTTTTAAATAGGAAAGACCAAGTTTAAACGTTGTTTCCAAACGCACGCTACTTATAGCATCAAACACGTAATATCCCTTGACCTGTCTACAGCAATGACGCTCTTCAACACCACTGTACATCCCATTGCTACATATCTGGGACAAATTTACCATCAGGAATATGGAGAGAATTGACAATGTCAAAGCTAGACTTTTGAAAAGAGCTCTGGGAGCAGGGAAGTACGCCCCAAATAGGACGATAGGCTATACGCCCTTTCCAGAAATATAACAATAATGTTAATGGTTTGACGTCCCTTTTAACTAGTGCGGCTTTTAGAAACGCCGGGGTGCCGGAATTTTGCCCCTAAGGGCATCTTTTACGTGCCAGTAAATCTACTGACACGGCTCCCTCGCATTTACGCACCGTCAAATGCCAGCTGACTGCTCCAGGATACGAACTTGCAACCTTGAGGCCAGCAAGCGAGAACGTTACCGCTGAGCCACGCAGCTAGTTAGATAGTTTCTTCCTGGAGGACTTAAGGGTTCAGCTACAGCTACCATCTACAGACGCATACAATACAGTGTTAGTCTGACGAGCCTTACAGTAGTTGCATATGATGCGTAACATGTGACATGTTATCCTATGTGTGACCCGGGAGCGCAAATCCCTTGGTCATTGAAATAACTACTTGTAAAACTCCAGTGCCAAATCCTGACTGTAATAAATCATAATTGTTATTTGCTAAGACGTAGTACGATTGATTACATATTGTGCATTTTGCAATGGAAAATTAAAAGTGTATTTTGCAATATTATAGTGCAGAAGTGGCTTTAAAAAGCTGAGCCGTCTCGGTTGCTGACAAGATGGCAGCTGATCTCTCGTTCTGAACTACATTTCACTAATTTGAGTACGTTGCATGCAATATAGCCTACATATATAAAAATTATAGGAACTTTGTATGAAATGTTGAAATATACTCCAGTGAAGAAATCGCTTAGTCAAAGTCATTACTGGCTAAGACGTTGTATCTTAATCGGTTGATAACATTCATTTTGGGAGGACATAATTAGGTCTGTGGTTACAGCGTTGGTCTCTCAACCGGCCGGCTGGGGTTCTAATCCTAACAGAGTTGTATTTTTTTGCTTGATTTTTTAAATTTATTGTTTCTTGAGTACTGAGGCGTTATACAATTGAGTGTTATATTGTGCATTTTGCAATGGAAAATATTTATTTAATTAAAACAAAGTTCTCCAATGGATCTGCAGTAGTGACATCTACCTTCAATTAGTTGAACTACGGAAGCAATCCACTGCCTACTCGATGGAAGCTGCGCTCTATACCGACCAGTTAGTGAACCCATGCCAGCGATGTTATTGAAAATGGCCTCTTTTTGCCGATGGAGCGCACTGCCAAATATAGGCGCGATTAAAAATTAGGTGTGCAGAAGGTATATTAAATGTGTTTCTCCCAGTGATACGTTTATACCAACGAAGTTTCAATTATTGTTAGTAGTCGGTGTTAATATACAGAATTCCTAAGTTGTTTGGAGTGTTTGTTGATGCGATATAGATTCCGACAGTACATCGAGTGCTTACATTAAATAAGAATGCAGCAAAAATATGATGATTTAATAAATCGTAATTGTTTTCAGCATATATGATATAATGAATATTTTCACACAAAAGAGCGACAACTTGAAGATGATTTATTGTAGGAATATCTTAAATGGGGTCTCCAAACCTTGAACTAAACTGTATACGATATATATTCCCCATAGCCAAATGGCCTACAGTACGTCGTTGTACCGATCTCCGCCACCACTCGCGCTCA
Organism: Meconema thalassinum; assembly: GCA_946902985.2. Taxonomy (NCBI): domain Eukaryota; kingdom Metazoa; phylum Arthropoda; class Insecta; order Orthoptera; family Tettigoniidae; genus Meconema; species Meconema thalassinum. The sequence continues at coordinate 41,311,186 of OX336401.1, read as the reverse complement.
TTGTTTCCGTCCCATGCACTTCCGTCCCTTTTCCAAAATCACTACCACAAAAATGTCCAGCTACCGAGTGGCACAAAAATATCCAGATACCGAGTGGAAAGATGTAACTCATCAATAAATAATAATAGCGTAGGATAAAGGGTATCGAGACCTTTCCTTTAAGGTAACATACAATTCTAAAATTTCTAGTTTAAAAATATAGCCTACTTTCCAAAATAAAATAAATATCTCAAAAATATGAAAGTACACATTCTAGGAATAAAGGACACAGAGACTTATCGTTTGATCTATCATACAACTTTCTACGATTTATAGTTTAAATGTTAACTTTACCAAACCTATGAGGGGTGATCAAAAAGTTCCAAGATTTTGTTCACTTATCCGCTCTCTTAAATGCTATACATAATCTCTTATTGCAGGTGTATTAACAAGCTTTGCAATCTTGGATGACAAATACACCGCAATGGTCTACTCTCCCTTCGTAAAGGCTACCGTGCATTATAGTTAAGTTTAAAAAAGTAAATAACTTTTATTCCTCTCTTTATTTACCCCGGACTTGAGACCTATACTAGGGCATACAGGTAACGAATTTACTATAACGTTTAAACAATACAAATCTTATTACATGTCGTTACATGTAGCTGAGTAGTGCAGGAGAATCAACAACAACAACAAAAGCATTTCTACAAGAAAGAAATAATTGAAAATAAATATAGATTTTGGTACGAGAAATTATTTGGAAAGCCTTTGTATGGGGCGTGGCGTTTTATGGAAGTGAAACTTGGATTGGAAACGCATTAAAAAGATGAGAATTTAAGCTTTTGAAATATGGTACTACATCAGAATGATGCATATTAAATGAGTACATGGAATAATAAATAAAGAGGAATGCCCGAGTGGGCACGGTCACCGTGGCCGCCGACATGCTACTTTATCTAGGATCCCTATTGCCTCACTACTCGTGTTGCCTACATGTAGCGCATGCTAAATATCGCTAGGTGGTGTATCGTGACAGTTGTTCGGGTCAACTCGTGACGTGGTGAGGTAAAAAGTTAGAATCCCACCATGGACAGACATTTTTGCCATTGTTGTTGTTGCTGCATCTGGGATTCGTGATCCAAGATTATTATTGGCAGCGCTCAGAAATTAAGCAGCGCTGGAAGGAATAGTTGGCAGTGGCCAAAATAATAAATTGTACCAGAAGTGGTCCAGGAGCCAAGCTGAGGTTGTTAATAATAATAATAATGTTATTGGTTTTACGTCCCTCTTAAGTAACTGAGGTTGTAGTAGAGATCTATGACCCAGGACCTAGGTGGTGTAGTTGACGTGTCTCGCAAGTGTAGTAGCGGAGGTGCTTCACTCTGGTCGTGAACTTAATTTCAGCAGCGCGGAACGGTGCTGTGATGGCTATGAACAAGTTCAAGGAGAGGTGCAAACCGTAAGGCAGAGGTTCTGGAAAGTAACCTATGTTGTGCCTGTGCAAAGCCGTCGGGGTTAAGGTGACGTGTACTGATGCCTAGTGAGGGCTCCGGGAGTCCACCGCCCCTGACCATGGAAAGAGGGGTTGATTGTTGCCCTCTGGCTCTGGGAAACATTTTCACAGCAGGCAGAACGCAACTCCAGACGGGCTTACCGCTCTGTCACATAAAGAATGACCACTAGAGCTATGAAATGCCTCTTGAGTCCACTTGTCCTACTTCCACCGAATGTAGGGCCACGGTCTTCTGCACTTCACGGAATATTTTTGCACAAAGCTGTAATATTAACTTTCCGTCAGTAGTCATCTCGCATACACACATGTGTACTGAACTGCTACGTCACACTCGACTGACTCACTGATTCGTTGCAGCTCACTTTCTTGACTGACCGCACCGTCGTAAACGTGTCACTGAACTCTGCTGAGTGGCATTCTTTACATATTTGGAAGGATAATCTTAGTCTTTCCCTGTGGATTTGATACAAGACCTCTCAGTATATTTTTGGCCTGTCTTGAGAGCTCCACGTCATCTGTTCGACAACCTTCACGAATCATACTCACACGCGTACTACCTCCCGTCACCACCACCTACAAATGCCGTCTGCCAGCAGGCCATTTGCCTACCGTGCTCTGTCGGGTGATGAAAGAAACTTCCGGATTGTAGAATTTCGTGGACGAAAGTAAGAATAAATGGTGGATTTGCCAACATATAATTATTTGAACTAAATTATTTGGAAGACAGACAGTACGTTGATATTTTATACAGAAGCTTTACAAATGCTTCATGTAATGTTATGTGATTCATTGTTCATTGAGTGGTGAGGCCGAGTCCATGTAAGTATGTTCGTAATGAATTGTTACTAACATTGGTGGTGGAGTGTGTGTACCAATGGTAGACATTTTATATGATTCATATTTGATTGGTTTATATTACTTTATTTTGAAAAGGAATAGCAGTGCGGAATTTTTCATGCTGTAATTGTGTCAGAGATTAATTATTACCAATGCCACACCCCTCAGCTCCCTCTACCCACCTCTGCCACAACCCCCCCCCACTGCCCCACCTTAACGAGAAACTACAGCCATAATGTTCTTCCCGAGGATAAGCACCTCTCTATGCTTTGTTCTGTGTGATCGTCCTGTCTGGTAAAATTCCAATCTGACGGTAAACATGTCCCACTTTCCGATCTCCAGCCGAGAGCTACGTGACAGGGGCTTAAAATCACAATGGTGAGATTCTACTGGTCAAAACATGGATGTTAGAAGTGTGATTATTCAGAGGTAGGTTTAGGAATATGAAAATCGAAGTAGAAAGTTTGAAGTTAGATTTGGGTTGGATAAGTGAAGTAAGCAAGCAAGTAGAATGGGACTTCTGTCCAGGTGACTAAATTATCATTAGCACTTAGTCAAATATCGGTTGTCGGGATTAAGTCTCATATTGACTAGGCAACTTGGACAGTGGGTAGAATATTATGAGCACAACCTATGTGCATTTGTGTAGTATAAGTCTATTAGGCTGTATTCGGAAACGGAAGAGAAAGAAAAATAGCGGCGAAATGCAGACTGGATGAAAGGTATGATCGGTTAAGCAGAATAATAGAATTCTGCACGTATCACCAGTAGTGGACAGTTAACACATTAACAACCTCCACAACAGAAATGTAATACATGAATCAGACAAGCAGGCATAAGCCTATTTTTAAATTGACTTCATTATGGTCAAGCGGAAATTTCGAAAGCTGATTTTGGGTTTCAAAACGTACTTTGTGTCCAGAAACAATTGCGACTACAATCTGTTATTATGGAGTAAGTGGAAAGAACTAATAAAGAACTCCAATGCCAATAATGCGATTTAAAAAAAAGGATAGAAAGAATTCGCAGGAGAAAATATTGGCAGAGAGGAAAGAGGAGACAATATGTAGATGGTAAGAACTTCGGAACACTCCGGATTCACTACAATTAATGAATGAAAGTTGGAAGAACAAGAACGCACGTTATTATATACAGACAGCAGTAAACAGACGTCTGAAAAAAGAGGTAAAAATGAGGTGCAAGAAAGCTAATGAAAATGGTTCAAAGAAAAATGTTTAAAGACTACGTCATGGTTTATTAGCTAGCGTGATTGGCTATCGCCGCGGAGTAGCGTATTCTATTCTTGGCCCAGGCAAGAATTTTAATTCTGGTCTGAGGGCTGGAACGGGGTACACTCAGCCTCCTAAGACCAAATGTACGAATTGTACTCATCAGCCATCCTCGTACTAACTTTTCGGGGTTTCCAAGTTTCACTCCAGGAAGATATTAAGATGGTTTTTAATTTAGAGCCACGACCGCCTCCTTCCCATTCCTAGATTAAATTAAAATTGCACTAACTAATACAGGCATTACAGTACACAGGTAATCAGAAAAAGTCCAAACACACAAAACACAAACCAATTACACGAGGCTATATGACTACGATGTACCAGCTCCTAAGATGAAAAAACAGATTTGTCCTAGTGTAGAAAATTGTTTTAAGTAGGAAACGTCTATTCAGTTTACCGAAAGTTTAAGAATGCTTTCGTGTAAAGATGGTTTAAGTGCTGTAATATTAGTGAATCGGGTGAAAACCTGTAATAGATATACAGGATAAAAGTTGACAGATGCAAGATCTACATTGAGCGTTTGTGTAGGACTAAGGAGATTAAGGGTAATATAGAGAAAGATGAGACAAAATTTCTGAGCATAAAAGAGGAAATTTCATTTTGGGATCTGAATTGGTTGGCCCCTAGAAGGTCTATGAAGAAAGGAACCACCAAACTTGAGTGATGTATCGATTGAGTTACTACGATGCATAGGGGCTGAAGATCTGTTCAGTTTATTTTGCTTACTATTACGTTGGATTTTTTGACGGGTATGCCATGGGTTATAAAAGATTCTTGTCATCGTCCCTATACCTAGGATGCAGCAGCTGACAGACGTGTTTGTTGACTCACGCTAGCAAGTTTCTAAGTAGAATAGGTAACAAGTGGATGGGACAATAGCCATGTTATTTGAAGGCCACTTTGTTTAAACGAGATCTAAGCAATAAGGGGAGCTGTATTAAGTGTAAAACTGATCTTATAAGCTAGAATGAAAAATAAGAAGATCACCTTTGAAGCATATTTAGTACTTATAAGGCTGGTGATAATGCTGATTGGAGTAAATTTATTGTTTGAAAGTGTGAAAAATATGGTAAAAATCTAGGGATGTGAGAGTATCTACAACCAGTTGTTAGTGATTTGATTCGATGGACATGAGAGACTGGTATATAGAAATAAGTAAGGTAAGGCTGCATTTTATCAAGTAAGGAAGAAAACGAGAATGAAATTTAAAGCAGAATTAAAGGATCCAGGTAAAGTAATTTCGACTCCGTGATATACGGGTGACATTGCCATTTTTGCCTATTCACGAGAGGATGTGAGTGAGTTACTAAACGGTGTGAACGAGACGTCGAGGAAAGAATTCATAATAAAAATGTTTGTATTTAAAACTGAATGGATCGCAGCAGTAAGACATAGATTGGCAGTTGAAATGCTAAAGGGCTTTGGTGACTCCTACTTCGGCACTAAATGGACCAATAAGATATACCGTTTGGGTTGACATCTGTTGACATGAAATATAGATCTAGGTAATTAGAAGTCATTCTTGAAGCCTTTGTCTGGAGTGTGGCACTAACTGGATGTGACGAGAAGGGGAGGGTAGATGAATAGAATAGATAGCTTGGTATGGCACAAACATAGGCAACAGGAATAGCAATTTTGCGGTTGTATTGTACGGGCGTGTCAAGGATAAAAACTCTAAGAGATAACCATTGTTTGAATATGGTAAATGGATTGCATCGGATGTAGGGTGTTAGTTATTAGGCGATGGAATAATTAGCTCAAGAATGGGTGACTGAATGAACAGGATTAAGCCATTCTTAAGACTGATGAAATAATTGAATACAACAATGTATTATTGTCACTCAGCAATTACGCCCTCTGTTTGAAAATTCACTACAGTTCTGTGCGAGCATGTACGCATTTACTTAAACAATTTGATCGGTTTATGCAAGAAAAGAAATCTATTACACAATTTCATCACTTTAAATAATTTAGTGCGATGCTTGACAATGATCTGATATAGGCCAAATTTTTGAAACTTTGAATTTTACACATCGGTAATTAATTTCGAATAACATTATACAAACTGTGAATTTGTTGAAGTCAAAGTACACGTCGAGATATTATAAAACGAATTCGAAAGAGTGGATTTAATGTTCCCTGCAGCAGGACGAGGTTAGAAGGGGGTCAGGTAGTGCTGAGTCAAGAGTTGGATAAATGTGCGCTATGTTTTGTGGTTAATCTTAAAGTGTTGCCACTTCCTGTACATTACTACAAGCCACCGTTATTTGAAGTATCTGATTTTTTCAAGGAACATACAGTTGATTGCTCACCTCCACGCAATTTATGTAGCCCTAAATAGTGGTTACCATTCATCAGCGATGTATTGAACAGTGCAGCATCATGATCCATGTAGTTTCAAAATTGCACGGCCTGCATATCCATAATATCCAACAAAATCCATAAAATCTTCAGAACTATTCGCTAGGGAATACAATATGTTCATATCTTTGCACAGCCATGCTATTAAAGCGACACAATGTGGGTGAAAGACAATTTCTGTAACCACTCAATAATTACAATTATTGACCTGGTCAGGGCCCAGGTTGACATTTGGCAACAAATGTGGAAGTAATTACCCTTAACTTTGTATAAACAATTTATTGTAATTGATATAGATCACCTATTTTTCCATGAAAGATATGACTCCAAATACTCTGGCATGTTACACCATTTTGTCTTCAAACTACATAAGTACCTTAAAATATTCATTTTGTAAGAAAAAAAAACAATATTGAAGCGTAGATATGAGATCAGTTCCTGGTACTGGATCAGGGCAATATTTCTGGTTATGATATCAATTAAAAATACTCCAATTATCGCTGCATAAGTTGGATCCCTGGATCACGAATGTCTTATTCACCTTTCTCAGATAATTACATAGAATTAAGAGCGCAGTGCAATATATATGTGTACGCATACAGACGTGAAGGCGTACTCGTGCAGCATATCTGTAGCCAAGGACAACCAGAGAGGAATTTTGAAGAAACACATGTTATCACATACCGGCGTGAGACCGTACTCATGTAGCATATGCGAAGCCTAATTCGCATTTAGAAGTCTTTTGAAGAGATAAATGTTATCGCATACTGGCGTGTAGATGTAATCATATAGTACACTGAATAAAATGGAATTTGCAACACCATGAAGGCATTGGTCGTTTGTGTTGATTTTCAAGATATGGAACGATGCCATGTAGGTATGTAAACGATCCAAGTTTCAGACCCATTGCATTGTTGCTACAGGTCTCACCACGTGATTGGTCGCGGAGGAACCAACTCCAGTATACGGACTCTGGTGTAGCTTAGTTGACTTGCAGTCTGTGCAGTGAAGTGTTCCCCGTCAAACATGCCTCGACGACAGAGAAGAGCACGCTATCATCAACTGTCGCCATTTGAGAGGGCTCAGATAACTGGGCTTTGTGAGACTGGATTATCGCTAAGGACTGTCGCTGCACGTGTTGGCCGACAGGCATCTACGGTACAACGTGTATGGCAGCAGGGGCCAAATGAAGGTACCCACGCTCGTAGACCTGGTACAGGCCCAGCGCGGCAGACAACTGTGGGAGATCATCGCCGCATCATTCGGATGGCCCTGATGGAACTCCATGTAACAGCAGCGATAATTCGAACTTCTGTGGCACCCCACGTTACACAGCAAACAGTTGGTAATCGCCTGCGTGCAGATGGCTTACAATCCCATGTCCCTGCAGAAGGTGTTCCATTGACCCCACAGCAGCGACGTGTAAGGCTGGCCTGGTGTCTAGAACGATCGACGTGAGTCGACGAATGACATAGGGTCGTCTTTAGTGATAAATCACGCTTCTGTCTTGACCGCAGTGATCGCCGGAACCGTGTGCGCCGACGTACTGGCGAGAGAGGCCGCCCAGACCTTATTGTCGAGAGGCACACAGGGCCAACACCAAGCATTATGGTCTGGGGAGCTCTTGGCTTTAATGTGAAATCACAATTAGTGCTTGCTGAGGGCACTATGACTGCTCGACAGTACGTTGATAGGGTACTCAATCCAGTGGTTGTCCCTATGATGGCGAACATTGCTAATGGGATGTTTCAGCAGGGCAATGCCCGGGTTCACACTGCACGCATCCCCAGAGAAGCTCTCCACGACATCACAACCTTAGAATGGCCCACAAAATCCCCGGACCTCAGTCCTATTGATCATGTGTGGGACATGATGGGTCGACAACTGGCCAACCGTCATCAGCCACCCACAACTCTGGAACAACTGACCCATGCAATGCAGCAAGCATGGGCCACAATTCCTCAGAAAGCGATCCAGGGCCTTATTGACTCCATGACTCGTCGAATTCATCAATGTATTTCAGCTCGTGGTGGACACATCCTGTATTGATTGTTGTCCAAACTTGCGGTCAGAGGGACCTGAAAGTGTAATCATCGAATCACAACCGAACACTCGTTCTGCATGTCCAATTGCAGCAATGTAGCACCACTCCTTCTGGGTGTTGCAATTTACATTTTCTTCAGTGTATATAGGAGAAAAATAATTCTGTGAGTATAAATTTGATACACACATCTTAACCCTTACCGGTGATAGGCCTTAGTCATGTGGAACATGCGAAGCAAGAAAGGAAAACTTAAAAGAGAGAGATGTTAATGGACAGCGGTAAATGAAATCATATTCATATGGTATATGCGAAGTGAAACTTGCTCACAAAGGGCCTCTAATGACACGCATTTTGGCCCACATCATCGACGAACCATATTCATTTATCATTTGCAAAGAAATGGTTTTCCTTTCCATTTAGTTTTTACGAAAGACATGTTTACCCATATCGGAAAAACACGTTACTCATGTGACATAAAAGAATTCTAAATTGCCGTAAAACGGCTATTAAAGGTACACATGTTACCCCATAGCGGAGATACGCTTTACCCATGTAGCGTATGTGACGCCAAGTTGGCTCACAAGGGGCATTTGAAGCGAAAAATCAAGACACCACGGAGAGAACGGGGGTAAGCCCATTTTACACGAAATGAGTTTAAGGCGCATTCTGGTGGCCAGCCATCGTCACTACAGCTCACATGAAATTAATTTCAAATAAAGCGGAATGTTACCAAGATACAGGGGTTTCTATATGTAGTGGAAACGGAAAGAACGTTCGATATCCTCTCACTTTTTTGATAATTTAACTTCAGTTATTTGTTCTAAGAATACTTCCTTTAAAAATGGCAAATAAACTATATTGCTTACCCTCAATTAGGGGTATTTTAGGTATTTCTTTTTAGTGTTGAAAGTTGAAATTCGATCTCCTGAAAAATTTACAGAATGTGACTTGCGCCGTTCTTCCCGTGGAGTCTCCAAATGTTAGCCTTAGCGGGTAGGAGACATACTAATGCCATTTATGAATCGTACTTCGTCCAAACCAAAAATTTGAAAACACAGATGAAAATCCACAAATATGAGGTGCTGATCTCGTTAAACAAATGCGAAATACAATTTGCTCAAAAAGAACATAAGCACACTTGTACATCCACAAAGGCAAAAATGCATACTTATGAACATACTGTGCCCGTTTGGACCGAGATCCAAAGACCACATTTTGTAGAATACCGAAATCAGATTAGCACGAGTAAATCTATCTCAGGGTCTATCTAGGTGAATCTTGGGTCTAATCTGGCATCCCTGGTCTCGGTAATTCATAAGTAAGGTAAGGAAAGAAATTATTTTTGACGTAGCACATTTCTTAAAATCTCAATTTATTTATAGTTAAAATATTAATCTGACTGTCAAAACCCTCGAACACAAAGAAAAACAAGCACACATAAAATATCAACATTCCCTAAAATATATTCTTGAATGTCGCAGACTTGATATTCAGAAAAAATCATTAGTCCATTCTGATATCAAAATAAAAAATAAAAAATTCAAATATTTACACTGGGTAATCATTGTTCGATGAAGAGTTCAAGTAATCCCTTTTATTTACAGATTTGTAGTTCACTTTACGACGAATGCATTGATTGTTCAAGTATTTGTTGTAAGATATTTCGAAAAAATAGTCACTTGATTAATTCGATGTTGTTCCATAATTTGAATTATTTGGAAACATTATTATATCACTGTTTCGTTGTAGCATAATAACAATATCAATATTCGGCTGTCATAAAGTCGAATGTTAATATTTGTTTGTAAAGATTTTCAATTTCAAAACAAAAATTATTTATAAACTTTTCATAATAATGTGAAAATCAATCTTATTCTTTTTTCACATTCATTTGTTTCAATGTCATAAAAATTTAAATATTATTCATCTGTCATGATCGTTAGCAAAAATTGTTGTTAACAATAAAAATTGTTGTTATCAATATAAATTGTTGCTATCCACTATCGGTGGATTAAATCAGTATCTCTTTCACCAACATTTCTCTATCATTCAGAAAATGTACATATTATCACACACGAAAATATGTTAATCATAAAATGTATTATTATTATTAATTAATTTCAAAATTTCTCATCAGTTTATTTATAACAAGTTTCTCACCCTCTCATATTGTGAATATTTAATTTGTTCATTTCCATTGTTATTATTATTATTATTATTATTATTATTCCAAGCACAAAATAAAAATTTCACTAATTATTTATTTTATCTTATTTTATGTTATTGCATTTGCACTTCTCATTTGATTTTTTTCTCGGTCAGATTCATCAAATCTAAACTTATGTTCTTCAATCATTTAGGCATACTATTTCAAATTCGAGTTGATCCAGAAAAAAAAAATTGAATTGACAGTAAAATGAAATTTGACAAGAATATTGGGCGGTCACCATTGCCTAACCCTTCTTCTACAATTGAGCCCACATGCTTTTTAATAACACACGCACATCTTTGTGTGCCCACAACTACGGGAACAAATACCCTTTTGGATGACCCCCTAGGTCTCCACAACTTTAAGTGTCGCCCAACGCATACTAAAATCACCACATTATTATTTGACTCCAAATAAACTTCACCACACAACATTATTATTATTTTTTATCATATATTTTTTGTGATATTCTGTCATAATTACTATACTGTATCCTTCAGTTTTATTTTACCAATAAAAAGATGTATTTAATTCTGGTCAATCTCTCCTTGCCTCCCATCTACATAAACTCGCCCTAATTTATTCATTTAATATCTGCAGCTTCCTTTCTCTTCATATGAATGTGTTTAAGTGCTTTTGGAAAATATTTCTGAGCTAAAAATCTTACTATTTCACTTTCTTCATCCATAAACTCATTTAAATTTATTTATAAATCCAAATTTTATTCCAAAAATAAACAAAGTTATTTTATTTAAATCCTTCCGATTAATTAAATTCATCCGCAAATTATTATTATCTTTCCACAAATTATTTAAATTCTTCCGATTAATTAAATTCGTCGATTTTGATATCAGCAGTGAGATCAGTATAATCCTAAACAGAAATTACTTGTTTCACACACACAATAGGTGGCATTATATCTCACACGTGCACTGGTAATCAAGGAATATAGTGACCTTTTATCTGGATTTCATTACCTTGATTTCATTCAAAAAACAATGCGGTATACACTCAGACACTGTGCACAGAATGGACGAATGTTTGCAGAGTGGAAGTCTTAACTTCATCTGATTGCGCTGCTAACCATGGGTACGCCACATTACATAACAAATAATTTCACTCAACTCATTAATCTCCTTGGCAACAATGTCCGGTGGCAATATCTTTTATGATTATACACGATATATATATATATTTTGTTGACCATCGTCTCTCTTATTTATCGCAATCCCAGAAATAAACCCGTTCACAGCTTCCGAATTAACTTATGACAATCCTTCAATGGAATTAGCGGAGTATGCTCAATAAAAATGTACTTTTACAACTGATCAAGTAACTTCATCCATTCTTATTCAGAAAACATGGTTACCACCCGCATACAGTTTTCACAGCCACCAATGAACGTATCGATGGCGCTCGTTATGGTGGTATCCTGACTTAAATCAGCTTCAGCCTACAATATACTCTTCTCCCATTTCTCTTATAACGTCCACGTACTAATACTCTGTCAATTTGCCTTAGCACAATGTTACCAAAATGCACTGCCCTCTAAGCGTGTATGGCAAACGATCCTCTTTTATTTTCACACCTTCGTGTCACATAATCGGGGGAGAGTTTAACGCTCATGACAAAGACTGGGAAACATGGTCCGTAAACATTCCCCTCTTACCAAAATTACAACTACTGGCCGATTACCTTTTGAAACGTTTCTCTCTACCATCGCTTCTTACCGCCTGTACCACCTTTCAACCATATCGACCCAATAAACAGCCGCTCTGTTACAACCAAGTATCATTAGCAGATATCTGTCATACGCGTTTTTGTCGTCGCTCGCCTTGTTCATGCTATTACATATCCTCTCCAACACCACGTAAATTTTTACACTGACTGGTCAAAATGTTTAGCAAACTGCCAGCATAAGGGCTGATTTATATGTACCGGACCTCCAATTCATGCACATAATCAAACTACATAAGCTGATATTATTTTATCCGCCGAGGCCTTTGCTAAACGTCCAGCGCTAAAGATCATTAAACATCATTCTATTTATAACTCTCTCATTATTACAGATGTTCAGCTTCGGTGGCGTAGTGGGTAGCATGCTGAACTGCTATTCCCGAGATCGCGGGTTCAAACCCGGCCGATGTCGTCGGATTTTAAGGGCGTTAAAATCCTTCAGTATGCCTTCCTTCAGAGGGGAAGTGAAGCCGGCGGAGCCATATCATAGATTTATGGCACTTAAAAAAAACTACCACTGCAATTGGTACTGTGTAGCAAAATTTTAGGTTATATTGGCTAGTTAGAAACGCGTTATCAAGTTCCAACTTTCGCCGCTAGGTGTTAGTGAAAGTATCATCTGATCGCCAAATTTTCAACTACTTAAAATTGAACTTGTTGGGCGCCCTCAGGCGTTCAATCAAAAATAACCAGCTCTGGCCATTGGCTGCAATTATATAAATTATTACAGATTCGCGAAGTGGATTTCAATGTATCGATAACTCCGGCTGATCTATAATATAACTTTAGAATTATCAGAACTAAACTATGACACAGTATTTAGTTGGATATCTGGCCATGCAAAACTCCAGGACATGAACTTGTGGATTTACTAGACAAAAAAGCTGCCCGAGGGTATGGAATTTACTACGCCCTATACCCCTCGTTCAAATTCAACTTCGGAATGATTGGCTGCGACGCTGGCAAGAATATGCATGAACGAAGGCAAATATTTTTTTTAGCATGCACCCTCACATCCCCATACAACCCTTGCTTATGACAGGCAAGTTCAAATGCCGCCATCTCATCACTATTCTCCGCTTGCGTTTTAATCGTGGTTTTTTGTACATGGCTCGTTGTAATATTCGTAATACCCCTCTCTGTAATTGCAATTGCGCAATAGATACAGTTAACCGTCTAATATTTCAGTGTACACTTCTTGGGAGGCATAGTTTCCACTTCCATTTTTCTCCCTATGTCTTATCGTTAAGTATGCCATTGCTCCTCCACTTCCATTGATCTCCCTATATCTCACCGTTAAGTTTACGTAATAGTAATAATGTGTGTGTCCTCCAGAGAGACTCGTGCAGGTATTTTTAAAGTTGAAACCCGCGTGCAATCTACACATCGTGATGAATACTATTGAATCTGTAATCTCGGAGCTACCATTAAAACAAATCAAGCCCTTGAAGGGCCTAGGTCTACCAAGCGATCGCCGCCCAGCCATTTGGCCTGCAGATTATGGGGTGACGCGTGGTATGCGCGCCGGGTCCCCTCGGTCGTTAATCTTGGTCTCTGTGACTGGGGTGCTGCCTCACTGACAGAGAGCTATTTAATTGTCCTTGAGAGGCTAGGTCACCCCGTTCCAGCCCTCGCACCAGTTTCTAAAATTCCTGATGGAGCCTAGGATCGAACCCTAGGCCTCCTGGTGCGAGGCAGGCGCTCTACCCACACACCACCCGAGCTACATTACTCCACAATTGGGCATGTAAAATAATTTGGAGATGGAATGTTTGGTGCATGGAGCATAAAGTAGGCTCTGTTTGGTGTGGTTTCAGAAATTCTGGTCGAGGGGAAGGGAATCAGAAGCCATAGAAATTCACTTTTATTATGACCAAGAGGTGGATTATAATCCACCCGTCCTTTCACTTAGATCACCTCGTGGTGTAGCAACTAGCATGCCAAGAAATTTAATTCTGGTCTGAGGGCTGGAACGGGGTACACTCAGCTTTGTAAGGCAAAACTGGGAAAAGGTGATTTCGATTCCCATCTGCGTCATCTTGTATGTGGTTTTCCATGGTTTCCCACTTCTACTGCAGGTAAATGCCGGGATGGTGCCTAACTTAAGGCCACAGCCATCAAAATATGACAAATTGTACACACACCCAAGTACACGAGACTGCATGCCAATATTTAAATTCTCCTTGGCAAAACCAGGATTCAAAACTGGACCAACCAGTTAGATAGCAGCTATGCTTACTTCTAGACCATTTCATAGATATGAATATTTCTTTTTACCTTACCTCATTCCCAAACTCTTTATCATCCTAATTGTCAGTGTCATGGAGCCCTTTGATTCTAGAGAAAAGGATCAACCAAGCAGCCTCAAAGTAGAAGAGGCTAAGAAAGTAATTGGGAAGTGACTGTGGTCTATTAGTCCGGTGGCTTAACGCCATATATTCAACCAATTGTGCAAATCGAGGTAAAAGCGATTTTCTTTTTTAGTTACGTTAAGGGGTCCATAAGGAACGTTTTCAGCCTCGGAGGCATTCTGTACTCCCATGGTTAATGTTTACAGCCCCCCAAACATGTGATGGGGCACGTACCCATATGTTATGGGTTAAAAATTCTTTATTATACTTTTATGGGCAAAATTAATAAAATTAGTATCATTTCCGATGTTTCTGAGGGTAAGGAAACCATTTTTGGGGTCATTTTTCTTGTCGGGGGCAGGAGGGCAGCGCTACAGGGGGCGGGGTGTCAAAAGCCGTAAAACTTGGTTGATGCATATCATTTTCAAGGTATTTTGAGGCGTAGAAATCATTTCTGGGCTAGATTCTGTTTTAGGGGTTAAGAGGTGGGGGCAGTGAATCGTGGGAGGTGAAGCTACGGGGACGGTGCACACAATGATAGCAAACTGGTGCTTAAAACGGTTCATTTACAAGGTTTTCGCGGGTGTTGAATTCATTTCTGGGGTACTTTTTGTTTAAGGCGGTAGAGTTGGGGGCTGTCAATATTGGGGGCAGTGCTACAGAGGGCGGGGGGTCTAAAATAGCAAAGGTTGGTTGATTCATTTCATTTTAAAGGTATATTGGAATGCAGAATTCATTTCTGGATTTGGTTTTGATATAGGAGGTATGGGGTGGGGCCAGTGAATCGCCCGAGGTGGAACTACGGGGCGGTGCAGACAATTACTGCAAACATCTGCGTATAAAGACTCATTTCCAAAGTTTTAGGGGAGCAGAATTCATTTCCGAGAAGATTTTGTATATGGGTGATCGAGAACGGTGGTATAAAGGATGGTGTTGAAAAAATATTATGCTTCACAAAAGTGTTGTTAAGTATTATTTATTCTTTGGATAATTTGTTTAATCAAAATACCATACAGTAAAATCAAAATTTCTTACGATAACTTCTTCTTCGAAAATAGTATGTACACAAATCGAAGTTACTGGTGCCCTGAAAAGAAAAATGAAAATCCACAGCCTGTTTCCAGTCTCCGACCGGGTCAGGAATGGAATGAATGAAGCCCCCATCTAGCGGCGAGAATATGAGCTGTACCGGCTGCCGAGGCCTGACGCACTCCTCTGGGGCAATGATTAAATGAATGACAGATGAAGTGATAGTGGAGAGTGTTGCTGGAATGAAATGTTGACAGGGAAAACCGGAGTACCCGGAGAAAAACCTGTCTGCCTCCGTTTTGTCCAGCACAGATCTCACATGGAGTAACCGGGATTTGAACCACGGACCCAGCGGTGAGAGGCCGGCGTGCTGCCGCCTAAGCCACGGAGGCTTCTCCCTGAAAAGAAAAGAAGTTCATAAAAAAATCTTGAAAGAACAAGAGAATGTTTCAGTAATAACTAAGAACCTTACCGATACGTCACGTCTCGCAACCACCACATTTCCAAAGGGAAGTGCAAGTATGACCTGTTTTTTCACAACCGCACTGAGTTGGACTGCACGTCGCTCTGCACGTACTGGTCACACTTTCCCGGCACACTTTTGCCGCAGGCGGAATTAGGGTCCATTTTTACCTAAAAATCAGACTTTTATTTGTGGTTACTTAGTATTCTTATAAAGTAAAACAAAAGCCTTTATACGAATGCTTGCCTACCTTCCAAGTTACTGGAGTTTCGCTTGTTCGCATCCATCCGTACTCTTGTGATCCGGAAGCGACGATATTTTGTCCAGGCTCCTGATCCATACGTGCCCTGCTTGCATAGATGCTCGCAGAGCATGTTGGATGAGAGCGTTGTGGGTTGGGGGAAGTTCTCAATCTCCCGTCCTTTTAAACAGAACGAAGTCTTCCTCACCGCGTTGGCGCTGTCTTCGTCGCTGCATCGGTCGTAAGGATCACGACGTACTACTCCAAAGCAGGTATAATTTTCTGTACTTCTGCTGGAGTGAGAGATTGAGACATGGATTTGAAAACTTTGTCGGTCTCTGGAAAAGCTTTCCAGGCTGCCCAGGAAGATCGCTTTCCCTTGATCCTAAAGGGTTACGTCGTATCGCAACCTGCGAAGGCGTGAAACGCCAGTCGTCCAGCACACTTCTCCGGTCCTATGTATTGTGCAATAGGAAGGATGTCCAGCAATCGATATGATTCCCCCGTGCCAAATCCATCGCACAGCTGTTCACATCGATGGAGATTATCCAGCAAGGTAGTAGCCAACACGACGACGTCGGTGTCTACTGTCCTGATCAAGATTCTACTGCATCCTTGTATTGCGCCGTCTGTGGCATGTAGAAGCATTCTGCTGTCAGCTTCTTCGTGATTGCAAGGCATCAATCCTGATAAATCACTTTGGACATTGCAAAGAACTCTTTCTTGAAGCGTGACGACAACTTTTCGGGAAAATGCTGTCGTGCTGATATAATTAGCAAGATACGCGAACAACTCTTGTTTATTAGCATTGCATCTCTAAAGTCTGACCATTTTTTTCGGAACTTGTTTTGTTGGCTCCATTTTTGACGAACCTGTCCTGTTTTCATTCGTAAAGCAGACATCAATGATGTACTGACGTATTTGTCGAACACTACATCGATCCTTCGCGCTTTCAAATACCCATGACTGTTCATGTAAGATAGGAACTTCATCCCATAATCGGCGAAGGTGCTTCCAAGATTTGGACAGATGTAATTGACTGCGGCGGCACCACCATGTCGAAGTCGAGGCACTGCTGCGCTGGATTTTATTCGTTGGGTACCAAGCATGGCAAGAGGTCTACTTTATTTCCAAATCAAAGTTCACAATTTTCAGAGAGTGCTGAAGGGTAAGTGTGATTTTCATGGCTGAAAAAGACTTCTAGATTGCCCTGACGAATCTGACATACTATGTACAGTCTCCAAAATAGGCTACGATCTTCTTTAACCGAGACAAGCTGTCGTTCCTTCGAAGATGAAGTCTTTGCGGGAATCCTGCAGTACAACTCGGTGCGGTTGTGCACTTACCTTCGGAAATGTGGTGGTAGCGAGACGTAACGTATCGGCAATGTTCTTAATTATTACTGCACCTTCTCTTGTTCTTTCAAGAATAACGAAATTTTTATGAACTTCTTTTCTTTTCAGGGCACCAGTAACTTCGATTTGTGTACATAGTATTTTCGAAGAAGAAGTTATCTTAAGAAATTTTTATTTTACTGTATGGTATTTTGATTAAACAAATTATCCAAAGAATAAATAATACTTAACAACACTTTTGTCAAGCATAATAATTTTTCAACAGCATTTTTTAAACCACCGCTCTCGATCACCTAAATACAAAATGACCTCGGATATGAATTTTACACCCCAAGAACTTTGTAAATGAGTTGTTATAAGCAGATGTTGGCTGTCATTGTGTGCACCGCCCCCGTAGTTCCGCCCCAGGGGATTCACTGGCCCCACCCCATACCTCCTATATCAAAACCAAACCCAGAAATGAATTCTGCACCCCAAAATACCTTGACAATGATATGCATCAACCAGGTTTTATGGTTTTTGAAACCCCACCCCATGTAGCACTGCCCCCAGTATTGACAGTCCCCAACCCTATCCTCTAAAACAAAAACTACCCCAGAAATGAATTCTACACAACCGAAAACCTTGGAAATGAATCATTATAAGCACCAGTTTGCTATCATTGTGTGCACCGCCCCCGTAGTTCCACCTCCCACGATTCACTGCCCCCACCCCTTACACCCCTAGAACAAAAACTAACCCAGAAATGAATTATACACCCCAAAATACCTTGAAGATGATATGCATCAACCAAATTTTACGGTTTTTGTCTCCCCGCCCCCTGCCCCGACAAGAAAATTTACCCCAAAAAGAATTCATTACCCTCAAAAACATCGGAAATGATACCAATTTTATTAATTTTGCCCATAAAAAATAATGACGAATGTTTAACCCGTAACATAAGGGTACTCGCCCCATCACATGTTTGGGGGGGCTGTAAAAAATTAACCAGGGAGTATACAGAATACCTCCGTGGCTAAAAATGTTCCTTATGGACCCCTTAACGTAACTAAAAAATGAAATCGCTTTTACCTCGATGTGCACAATACTTCACTTAATACCCCGGACTATATGGGAAAGCCACCATCTCAGCATTTTGAGAAGAGAAACAAGGAAACTAACTTGAAATGACAGGTGAAGGGACATGAACCCACTTATTTCACAAACCAGGTGATGTGATTTCCAGTTAATGTTGTACAACATTCTTAGGTCTCAAACCCCAATCCTTCCATAACCGAGAACTAATGGATCGTTCCAGCTGTCGAAAACCATGGAGGATTATATTAAGTCCTTTAGCTGTCCAACAATTGTAAGTTATAATGATTTAGAAGTTATTGCTTTATGAGGTTACTTCCAAATACTTTGTTGAAATGCAATAAACTAACATTCCTTGTATCCTGATATCGTCATGAACCCAGATCACAGATTTGATTTCTGGTAGAGAGTGCCCGATTTTGAAATATTGAAATAATGAATGAAATGCTTCACACCTGTCATATCACATTTGTTGACAGCAAAACAAAATTATAGTATCAGTCACAGAAGCCACAGGTTATCTGATATGAATTCTAGTTTCTCTACTAGACGGTAGCGATAAACAATATGTTGATTCTGGTGCACAGATTTGCCTATGTAGCTCTACTCAAAAATTGTACACTACTTTTCTTGGTAGGTAGCTAAAACCTTGCAGTTATAGTATTATTAAATCCCTTTCGTGCTTAGACCAACTTAAATGTTACGGTACAGTACTTAGGAAGTTAAATATACATCTCAATGGCAATATGTGGGCTTTAAAAATCACTATTGAGAAAACCTCTTTACGATTAAACACTCGGTGCTATATTTTATGAACTGTAGGCTTCTAGGTCTATACATGCAAAACCACTTCAGGATATAGTCACAAAACTTGTGGGCTTAACCTCTGAAAATTTAAAACAGGAAAAATAATGTTTCTTCAAAAAAAGTCAATTGTTTCCATGAAAATATATCAGAATACCCAAATATTTGCAGAAAAATATGCTGGATTGAGTTGGAATGTTTCGGCTTTCATGGCCATAAAATAAATTACTGCAAATTCTTCTAGCTACTATGGATATGTATGGTGCGACACAGACATGGCGTAATACCTAGAAGAATTCACTGTAATAGTTATACGAGTTGTTTTTGCATGAACCATGGAAACAACTTGGAAGTACTGTAATGCAGAAAAAAGTGAGATTGCAAGCAGAACCTCGATCTTGACACTTTTCATTCTGCAAGTTGAGAAGATGTTTCAGGAAGAATATAGTGGTCGTAACCAGATGCGGCTGGTTGAACAATATAGGGGGAAAAGGTAAACTCATAAGGGTGCAGCATTACTTTAGAGCTTGCCGCTGCTGAAAACTGTGATATTGGGAGCAGACCTTTGATCTAGGCCTACATACCTTTCATTTTCACCAGGCCTGACGGTAGACAGTGACTTAGTGACATGTGTACTGTGCCCTACATATTACCCTAGTATAAGCACGGATTGGCAACCCCGCGATAATCCTAGCACAAGGCACCGCATGTTAACGCTGTGTGCGCGACGACAAGATTGAGTGACGTCACGCGTACCTGAATATTATCGCCGCAAGAGCGCGCTGGCGCCGACCACGTGTTTAGCACAGGTTTTTGGCGACCTCTACCAAATTTTGTAACACCATATATTTTTGTGGGAAGCATCATTTGACTGAACTAAAAGGTCATCAGCCCAATATTTGGCAGATAGTGGCCATGTATGTGCGCAAATCGATTTACCATATCAATTCAAACACGGTGAAACCAAATTGAATGAAATTTTGTACAGAGGTAGCACTGGCAAAGGGCACCTCATATTCATGTTTAATATCCATATAACACGTTGTATTTCAACAAGCTATTACAACCAACATTCAATTATACTGCTTGAAAAGGACAAAGAGTTATGACAGTACCCGTGCCCTTAGGAGATAGTAGGCTATATGTGCTTTACTGAACTTCTTGTGTTGTTCTTAGGTACTATTTATGTGAAACGTTCTTAAGCCAGGACATTGGAACATTTTCTGTGGTTTAATAAGTCCTCTGCGAATGGTAATAGGAAGGGATATTTCAGTATGTTACCTAAGAAAAAAGATACTTTTTTAAGAATCGTGTTGGGGAAAAAATTATGTATTTTTAAAAACTTCATTTTGAAAAGACTATCCAATTTCCGTAAATAATCCTTCCTATTATTACAGAGAAAGATAAATATAACAATCGCTGAGAATTTCATTGCAATAACCCAAATAGGTTTTGAGTAATCTGTATTAAAAAATTGAAAATTTGACATGGGCAAGGTAGGGAGGTGGTTCTCACCTTAACAAGTTTCCTTTATCATGTGTCTTGTTATATTTATTACATTACACTAACAATAATAAGATTAAGATAAATCGTGGAATGCGATTTACCAAGAAAATGTATTTACAATCATCGAGACACGAGATCTACAAGTCCAATCTCTTTTCATCTACATCGGTTCCCTTTCATCATCCATTCATAACCTTGCGATCCATGATTATCATAAGACAAAATCGGTAATTAAGTTGGCATTCGTTTACTCGTGTGCTAAATCTTCCGTAATATTCCAACACTGTCTTAAAATCTGTTCTCATTTTTAAATTACAAATATATCTTTTTAATTATTGATCCAGCTTTGGAATTAAGAAAACATTATTATCATATTACGAAAGTATTTATCATATTTGCTTATTTATGATACATCAATTCAGTAAACATTGATTTCTTATCCATTTTTTCGAGTGCATTGTTGATATTCGGTTATATTTTTAATTCGCCCTTAAATCCAACATAATGGTTATTGAAGGTCGCAAGGTCAAAATTCAAATACGCCTGTGTATGATCACACACACCCGTAAATACATCTACGAGAAGTACAACTCATCGAAAGCAAATATCAACTTTCATTGCATAAGCATAAGGCGAACAATCACCTCCAACTGCACTAAACTTTAATTAGACAAGGTATTCCTAATTGTACATCTTCTGCAATGGTCTCTTGCAAAATATAAAAGTTAACGTGACCTTCAATGCTGCACTGTATTTTAATACCACTCTGCCTAGTTAATAAGTTACTGGCGTTGGATTGTGAGAATAACATTCAAAATATCTTGAAGGAAGCTCAACACCTAATTTACATGACAACACATGGCATGTTATATGTAGTAATATTACAAAATGCATCAATGATATCACATATTTCAGTTATACCTGAATGTGTCCCAATATCATTGTAACACTGCATTCATTATTAAAACATCTCTAGTTCTTCATGTCTTAAATTGTGCTAAATACTATCGTCTCAAAAAGGCAAGTAGAAATCCCAATCAGTTGTTACTTTGCACGGATGCAGATGCCTCCACACTCCACAGTGGAATAGTGCCATCACTTTGTGCAGGATGACCGCCCATCAGATAACGCAACTTTTGACCTTGAGGTTTATGTGCAGGATGTCCGTCCATGAGCCGACGCAACTCCTGACCTTGAGTCTTATGATGAAGGATGACTGCCCAAGAGCTGATGCAACTCCTAACCTTGAGGCTTATGTGGAGGATGACCGCCCATGAGCTGACGCAACTTCCGACTTTGAGTCTTATGTGTATGATGACCGTCCCTGAGCTGACGCAACTCCTGACCTTGAGGCTTATGTGTAGGATGACCGTCCATGAGCTGACGCAACTCCTGACCTTGATGTTTATGTGGAGGGTGACCTCCCATGAGCTGATGCAACTCCTGGCCTTGAGGCTTATATGGAGGGATGACCGCCCATGAGCTGACGCAACTCCTGACCTTGATTATATGGAGGGTGACCACCCATGAGCTGATGCAACTCCTGACATTGATGCTTATGTGGAGGGATGACCGCCCATGAGCTGACGCAACTCCTGACCTTGATGTTTATGTGGAGGGTGACCACCCATGAGCTGACGCAACTCCTGGCCTTGAGGCTAATGTGGAGGATGACCGCCCTTGAGCTGACGCAACTCCTGACCTTGATGTTTATGTTGAGGGATGACCGCCCATGGGCAAACGCAACTCCTGACCTTGAGGCTTATGTGGAGGATGATCTCCCATGTGTTGACGCAACTCTTGACCTTGATTCTTATGTGGAGGATGACCGTCCATGTGCTGACGCAACTCCTCACCTTGAGGCTTATGTGTAGGATGACCACCCATGAGCTGACACAACCCCTGACCTTGAGGCTTATGTGAAGGATGACCACCCATGAGGTAACGCAACTCCTGACCTTGAGGCTTATGTGGAGGATGACCACCCATGAGCTGATGCAACTCCTGACCTTGAGGCTTATGCGGAGGTTGACCGTCCATGAGCTGATGTAACTCCTGACCATGAGGCTAATGTGGAGGATGACCACCCATGAACTGACGCAACTCCTGACCTTGAGGCTTATGTGGAGGATGGCCGGCCATGTGCTGACGCAACTCCTCACCTTGAGGCTTATGTGGAGGGATGACCACCCATGAGCTGACGCAACTCCTGACCTTGAGGCTTACGTGGAGGGATGACCACCCATGAGCTGACGCAACTCCTGACCTTGAGGCTTATCAGGAGGATGACTGTCCATGTGCTGACGCAACTCCTCACCTTGAGGCTTATGTGGAGGGATGACCACCCATGAGCTGACGCAACCCCTGACCTTGAGGCTTATGTGGAGGGATGACCACCCATGAGCTGACGCAACTCCTGACCTTGAGGATTATGTGGAGGATGACCGTCCATGTGCTGACACAACTCCTCACCTTGAGGCTTATGTGGAGGGCTGACCGGCCATGAGCTGATGCAACTCCTGACCTTGATGCTTATGTGGAGGATGACCACCCATGAGCTGTTGCAACTCCTGACCTTGATGATTATGTGCAGCATGACCACCCATGAACTGACGCAACTCCTGACCTTGAGGCTTATGTGGAGGATGACCGTCCATGAGCTGATGCAACTCCTGACCTTGAGGCTTATGTGGAGGGTGACCTCCATGAGCTGACGCAACTCCTAACCTTGAGGCTTATGTGGAGGGATGACCACCCATGGGCTGTTGCAACTCCTGACCTTGAGGCTTATGTGGAAGGATGACCACCCATGAGCTGATGCAACTCCTGACCTTGAGGCTTTTGTGGAGGATGACTGTCCATTAGCTGATGCAACTTCTGACCTTGAGGCTTATGTGGAGGATGACCACCCATGAGCTGACGCAACTCCTAACCTTGAGGCTTATGTGGAGGGATGACCGTCCATGAGCTGACGCAACTCCTAACCTTGAGGCTTATGTGTAGGATGACCGTCCATGAGATGGCGCAACTCCTGACCTTGAGTCTTATGTGGAGGATGACCACCCATGAGCTGACGCAACTCGTAACCTTGAGGCTTATGTGGAGGATGACCACCCATGAGCTGATGCAACTCCTGACCTTGAGGCTTATGTGGAGGGTCACCGCCCATGAGCTGATGCAACTCATGACCTTGAGGCTTATGTGGAGGATGACCACCCATGAGCTGACGCAACTCCTGACCATGAGACTTATGTGGAGGATGACCTCCCATGAGCTGATGCAACTCCTGACCTTGATGCTTATGTGGAGGATGACCACCCATGAGCTGATGCAACTCCTGACCTTGAGGCTTATGTTGGAGATGACCACCCATGAGCTGATGCAACTCCTGACCTTGATGCTTATGTGGGGATGACCACCCATGAGCTGATGCAACACCTGACCTTGAGGCTTATGTGGAGGATGACCACCCATGAGCTGACGCAACACCTGACCTTGAGGCTTATGTGGAGGATGACCACCCATGAGCTGATGCAACTCCTGACCTTGATGCTTATGTGGAGGATGACCACCCATGAGCTGATGCAACTCCTGACCTTGATGCTTATGTGGAGAATGACCACCCATGAGCTGATGCAACTCCTGACCTTGATGCTTATGTGTAGGATGACCGCCCATGGGCTGACGCAACCCCTTACCTTGAGGCTTATGTGGAGGATGACCGTCCATGAGCTGACGCAACTCCTAACCTTGAGGCTTATGTGGAGGATGACCACCCATGAGCTAACGCAACTCCTGACCTTCAGGCTTATGTGGAGGATGACTACCCATGAGCTGACGCAATTCCTGACCTCGAGCCTTATGTTGAAGGATGACCGTCCATGAGCAGACACAACTCCTGACCTTGAGGTTTATGTGGAGGATGACTGCCCATGAACTGACGCAACTCCTGACCTTGATTGCACACGACACATATAGATATTTGAACCGCTTGAGCTATGGAAGAGGAGGTTGTTCATAGCCCTCTACACTACCACATAGAGGCTATGGATTTGTTATGGCTTGGGAAACTTGAAACCAATCACCTCATGGTCTAATGGCTAGCGTTCTTGGCTGATAACCCGGAGATCTGGGTTCGATCCTCGACTCTCAAGATGTTAAATTAGGCTTGAAGCGGTGTACACACAGCCTCGTGAGAAAAAGAACTGAGTAGAGGTGGGTTCGATCCCCATCTCAAGCATCCAGGAATTGGTTGACCGTGGTTTCTCCACAAGAAAAATGCTTGGTTGGATAATCATAAGGCCACGGCAATCTCCTTCTGAATTACTACTACAGACACCACATTAGCACAGGTTAACACGCACGGGCCTATATTAATATGATGTTTCAACCCCTAAATAAGCAACTACAAAAATACTTTAAAACCTGAGTGTCAGACATTATTTGTTGTAGGTTGATTATTGGGTTGAGAATAATGGCCCATCTCAAATGTTCAGTTGGAAACCTAATCTGCCAGTGGTTAATAGGAGATTATAAGGTGTGAGGAGGTAGTTAGTAGCGCCCTTTATGATATTCAAATTTACAAGTTGGATAAACCTGAGCTGTGTTTTGGCAGTGGGGTATCAGTAGAATATAAGGTGTGAGGAGGTAGGTAGTAGCGCCCTTTAAGAAATTCAAATTTACAACTTGGATAAACATGAGCTGTGTTTTGGCAGTGGGGTATTAGGAGAATATAAGGTGTGAGGAGGTAGGTAGTAGCGCCCTTTAAGGAATTCAAATTTACAAGTTGGATAAACATGAGCTGTGTTTTGGCTGTGGGGTATCAGTAGAATACAAGGTGTGAGGAGGTAGGTAGTAGCGCCCTTTAAGGAATTCATATTTACAAGTTGGATAAACGTGAGCTGTGTTTCAGCAGTGGGGTATTAGGAGAATATAAGGGTTGAGGAGGTAGGTAGTAGCACCCTTTAAGGAATTCAAATTTACAAGTTGGATAAACAAGAGTTGTGTTTCAGCAGTGGTGTATTAGGAGAATATAAGGTGTGAGGAGGTAGGTAGTAGCGCCCTTTAAGTAATTCTAATTTACAAGTTGGATAAACGTGAGCTGTGTTTTGGCAGTGGGGGTATCAGTAGAATATAAGGTGTGAGGAGGTAAGTAGTAGCGCCCTTTAAGTAATTCTAATTAACAAGTTGGATAAACGTGAGCTGTGTTTTGGCAGTGGGGTATCAGGAGAATATAAGGTGTGAGGAGGTTGGTAGTAGCGCCCTTTAAGTAATTCTAATTTGCAAGTTGGTTAAACGTGAGCTGTGTTTTGGCAGTGGGGTATCAGGAGAATATAAGGTGTGAGGATGTAGGTAGTAGCGCCCTTTAAGTAATTCTAATTTACAAGTTGGATAAACGTGAGCTGTGTTTTGGCAGTGGAGTATCAGGAGAATATAAGGAGTGAGGAGGTAGGTAGTAGCGCCCTTTAAATAATTCTAATTTACAAGTTGGATAAACGTGAGCTGTGTTTTGGCAGTGGGGTATCAGGAGAATATAAGGTGTGAGGAGGTAGGTAGTAGCGCCCTTTAAGTAATTCTAATTTACAAGTTGGATAAACGTGAGCTGTGTTTTGGCAGTGGGGTATCAGGAGAATATAAGGAGTAAGGAGGTAGGTAGTAGCGCCCTTTATGTAATTCTAATTTGCAAGTTGGATAAACGTGAGCTGTGTTTTGGCAGTGGGGTATCAGGAGAATATAAGGTGTGAGGAGGTAGGTAGTAGCGCCCTTCAAGAAATTCTAATTTGCAAGTTGGATAAACGTGAGCTGTGTTTTGGCAGTGGGGTATCAGGAGAATATAAGGTGTGAGGAGGTAGGTAGTAGCGCCCTTCAAGAAATTCTAATTCGCAAGTTGGATAAACGGGAGCTGTGTTTTGGCAGTGGGGTATCAGGAGGATATAAGGTGTGAGTAGGTAGGTAGTAGCGCCCTTTAAGTAATTCTAATTTACAAGTTGGATAAACGTGAGCTGTGTTTTGGCAGTGGGGTATCAGGAGAATAGAAGGAGTGAGGAGGTAGGTAGTAGCGCCCTTTAAGAAATTCTAATTTACAAGTTGGATAAACGTGAGCTGTGTTTTGGCAGGGGGGGGGGGTATCAGTAGAATATAAGGTGTGAGTAGGTAGGTAGGTAGTAGCGCTCTTTAAGTAATTCTAATTTACAAGTTGGATAAACAAGAGCTGTGTTTTGGCAGTGGGGTATCAGGAGAATATAAGGTGTGAGGAGGTAGGTAGTAGCACCCTTTAAGTAATTCTAATTTACAAGTTGGATAAACGTGAGCTGTGTTTTGGCAGTGGGGTATCAGGAGAATATACGGAGTGAGGAGGTAGGTAGTAGCGCCCTTTAAATAATTCTAATTTACAAGTTGGATAAACGGGAGCTGTGTTTTGGCAGTGGGGTATCAGGAGAATATAAGGTGTGAGGAGGTAGGTAGTAGCGCCCTTTAAGTAATTCTAATTTACAAGTTGGATAAACGTGAGCTGTGTTTTGGCAGTGGGGTATCAGGAGAATATAAGGTGTGAGGAGGTAGGTAGTAGCGCCCTTCAAGAAATTCTAATTTGCAAGTTGGATAAACGTGAGCTGTGTTTTGGCAGTGGGGTATCAGGAGAATATAAGGTGTGAGGAGGTAGGTAGTAGCGCCCTTCAAGAAATTCTAATTCGCAAGTTGGATAAACGGGAGCTGTGTTTTGGCAGTGGGGTATCAGGAGGATATAAGGTGTGAGTAGGTAGGTAGTAGCGCCCTTTAAGTAATTCTAATTTACAAGTTGGATAAATGTGAGCTGTGTTTTGGCAGTGGGGTATCAGGAGAATAGAAGGAGTGAGGAGGTAGGTAGTAGCGCCCTTTAAGAAATTCTAATTTACAAGTTGGATAAACGTGAGCTGTGTTTTGGCAGGGGGGGGGGTATCAGTAGAATATAAGGTGTGAGTAGGTAGGTAGGTAGTAGCGCTCTTTAAGTAATTCTAATTTACAAGTTGGATAAACAAGAGCTGTGTTTTGGCAGTGGGGTATCAGGAGAATATAAGGTGTGAGGAGGTAGGTAGTAGCACCCTTTAAGTAATTCTAATTTACAAGTTGGATAAACGTGAGCTGTGTTTTGGCAGTGGGGTATCAGGAGAATATACGGAGTGAGGAGGTAGGTAGTAGCGCCCTTTAAATAATTCTAATTTACAAGTTGGATAAACGGGAGCTGTGTTTTGGCAGTGGGGTATCAGGAGAATATAAGGTGTGAGGAGGTAGGTAGTAGCGCCCTTTAAGTAATTCTAATTTACAAGTTGGATAAACGTGAGCTGTGTTTTGGCAGTGGGGTATCAGGAGAATATAAGGTGTGAGGTGGTAGGTAGTAGCGCCCTTTAAGGAATTCTAATTTGCAAGTTGGATAAACGTGAGCTGTGTTTTGGCAGTGGGGTATCAGGAGAATATAAGGTGTGAGGAGGTAGGTAGTAGCGCCCTTCAAGAAATTCTAATTCGCAAGTTGGATAAACGGGAGCTGTGTTTTGGCAGTGGGGTATCAGGAGGATATAAGGTGTGAGTAGGTAGGTAGTAGCGCCCTTTAAGTAATTCTAATTTACAAGTTGGATAAATGTGAGCTGTGTTTTGGCAGTGGGGTATCAGGAGAATAGAAGGAGTGAGGAGGTAGGTAGTAGCGCCCTTTAAGAAATTCTAATTTACAAGTTGGATAAACGTGAGCTGTGTTTTGGCAGGGGAGGGGGTATCAGTAGAATATAAGGTGTGAGTAGGTAGGTAGGTAGTAGCGCTCTTTAAGTAATTCTAATTTACAAGTTGGATAAACAAGAGCTGTGTTTTGGCAGTGGGGTATCAGGAGAATATAAGGTGTGAGGAGGTAGGTAGTAGCACCCTTTAAGTAATTCTAATTTACAAGTTGGATAAACGTGAGCTGTGTTTTGGCAGTGGGGTATCAGGAGAATATACGGAGTGAGGAGGTAGGTAGTAGCGCCCTTTAAATAATTCTAATTTACAAGTTGGATAAACGGGAGCTGTGTTTTGGCAGTGGGGTATCAGGAGAATATAAGGTGTGAGGAGGTAGGTAGTAGCGCCCTTTAAGTAATTCTAATTTACAAGTTGGATAAACGTGAGCTGTGTTTTGGCAGTGGGGTATCAGGAGAATATAAGGTGTGAGGTGGTAGGTAGTAGCGCCCTTTAAGGAATTCTAATTTGCAAGTTGGATAAACGTGAGCTGTGTTTTGGCAGTGGGGTATCAGGAGAATATAAGGTGTGAGGAGGTAGGTAGTAGCGCCCTTCAAGAAATTCTAATTCGCAAGTTGGATAAACGGGAGCTGTGTTTTGGCAGTGGGGTATCAGGAGGATATAAGGTGTGAGTAGGTAGGTAGTAGCGCCCTTTAAGTAATTCTAATTTACAAGTTGGATAAATGTGAGCTGTGTTTTGGCAGTGGGGTATCAGGAGAATAGAAGGAGTGAGGAGGTAGGTAGTAGCGCCCTTTAAGAAATTCTAATTTACAAGTTGGATAAACCTGAGCTGTGTTTTGGCGGGGGGGGGGGGGGGTATCAGTAGAATATAAGGTGTGAGTAGGTAGGTAGTAGCGCTCTTTAAGTAATTCTAATTTACAAGTTGGATAAACAAGAGCTGTGTTTTGGCAGTGGGTATCAGGAGAATATAAGGTGTGAGGAGGTGGGTAGTAGCGCCCTTTAAGTAATTCTAATTTGCAAGTTGGATAAACGGGAGCTGTGGTTTGGCGGTGGGGTATTAGGAGGATATAAGGGTTGAGGAGGTAGGTAGTAGCGCCCTTTAAGAAATTCTAATTTGCAAGTTGGATAAACGTGAGCTGTGTTTTGGCAGTGGGGTTTCAGGAGAATAGAAGTTTGTAGCAAGCAATGTATACAAAGCAGAACGTGAGCTTGGGTAAAGCCGGCGCGAATGTTGTTATCCCTACAATTGCAGCCACCTAACACTAGTTAGTTATTGTGGGCGGAACAGCGAGTTCATCAGCCCTCTCCAGACACTTGTGTATGCTCTCTACATACTGTATGATCATTATAGATCTGTTAAAATAAGGTATAATGCAGATAAAATATATTCATGTTAATTTTAATAAATGAATTGCAGGCAATGGCCATAGCAAGGTATTTTAATAGAAGGCCCAGCATGTTCAATTTCAAATATTTACAACTTTACCTACCGGTTGCCACTGTCACTGATACTGGCGGTGAATGTTGGAACTTGAAAGAGCGTTTCTAACCAACCAAATATAACCTACACATTTGGCTACACACCACCAATTGTAGTGGTAGGTTCTTATACATGCCATAAATCTATGACATGGGCCCACCGGCTTAACTTCCCCTCCAAGGGAAGGCATACTGAAGGATCTAGACGTTCGTAAAAGTCCTACGACTTCGTCCGGGTTTGAACCCACGATCTATGGTATAGAAAACCATTTTTGAATCTGAACTTTGATATAATCTCATGTTAAATCATTGATCGAACCTCATTCTTCTTCTCCTTCCTAGCGTTTTCCCGCTGGTGCAGGATCCGCTTTTTCGGTCATTGACCTCCATTTTGTCCGGTTTCGTGCGTCAGCTGGATTTAGGCCGGTAATTTTTAAGTCACCATTAATTGTGTCTTCCCAACGCTGCTTCGGTCGTCCTCTGGGGCGTAGGCCTTCAACCTCAAAATGAAGGATGGAGTTATTAACAGTATCAGACGCTGCACGCAGGGCATGGCCATACCATCGGAGCCGTTTCTCTCTCATTTTGTCCACAATTGGGGCTACACCCATTTGCTCCCGAATTGTGTCGTTTCTGACATGGTCAATAAGGGAGATGCCCATTGTCCAACGGATTATTCTCATTTCCATGGCGTGCAGGCGACGTTCTGAAATTTTGTCGGATGGTCGACATTCAACTCCATAAGCGCAACTGGCCGTACCACTGTCCGATATATTTTCGATTTGAGACGAAGTGGCATTTTCTTGTCGCAAAGCACACCCGTGACCTCCTTCCACCGCAACCAGGTTGCGTTTACCCTGGCTCTTACTTCATCATTGAAGTTGCCATAACTCTGAAGACGAGATCCAAGGTACCTGAAGCATTCTGTCTTGACTAGATTTTGTCCAGCGACTTGAATGGTTCCGTCGCTTGGGTTTAACTCCAGATACTCCGTCCTTTTCACATTAAGACATAGGCCATACTGGGAGAGGCGGTTATTCCAGTCTTCAACTTGACATTGGAGTTTTTCTCCGGTGTCATCTGCAACCATTATATCATCTGCATAGAGAAGGGTCCAAGGAACATTCCGTTGCAGGTCACGAGTGATGGTGTCCATCACAAGAACAAAAAGGGACGGTGATAGTGCTGAGCCTTGGTGGACGCTGACATTTACAGAAAAGTTTTCCGAGGTGCCAACAGCACAACGTTCTCTACTGCTGGTGTTCGCGTATAACATCTTGACCACATTTACAAATGACTCTGGCACACCATGGTTGCGGAGCGCATACCAAATCAACTCATGAGGAACACTATCGAAGGCCTTTTCAAGGTCAAGAAAGGCAATATGCAGAGGCTTTCTTTTCTCACGGTGCTTTTCCATGAGTAACCGTGCTGCAAAGATGGCGTCAGCGGTTCCAGCCCCCGTGACAAACCCGCACTGGTTGGAGCTGATTTCGGTGATGGCACGTAGGCGTCGATCAAGAATCCTCTCAAAGATCTTCATTGTATGTGAGAGAAGACGTACTGGGCGATAGTTTGAACATTCCGCTGGGTCTCCTTTGTTCTTGAAATTCGGTACTGTAATGCTTGTAGCCCAGTTAATAGGGATGTGGCCAGAGTCCAATATGGCATTGAAAAAGGTAACAAGCCAATCTATCGCAGTAGATTGCAGTTCTTGAAGTTTCCAGAAGTCAGCAGGGAGGTTGTCTGGCCCAGGAGATTTAGGGTTTCTCATTCTTTTTAGGGCAGTCGTAACTTCCTGTGGAGTAATTTGAGGGATAGGCCCACTAGTTGGGACACCTTCTGGGATTGTTGGATGCGGAAACTCTATGTTTGAGATCTCCTCGAAATGCTCTTTCCATCGCTTGAGAATAGCATGTTGTTCTGTAGTCTTTGGCCTTCCTTGCTCTTTATGCACACATAGTGTTCAATATCTCTTGCTGTTCTTGCTCGGGCTTTGGCCAAACGGTAAATATCATTTTCACCATCTTTGGTGTCCAAGTTAAGATAGAGGTTGTTGTAGTGGTTGGCTCTTGCTTCAGCCACGGCTTTCTTTGCCTCTCGTTTAGCAGTGACGTACCTTTCTCTGTTCACGTCTGTCTTTAGAGAAAGCCAGCTTTTATATGCTTTCTTCTTATCACGGACCTTATCTTGTACCTGATCTGTCCATAGCCATGTCTGCTAGTCAATAAGGCGACGCCCTGACTTTGTGGTACCCAATGTTTCTGCTGTAGCAGTGGTCACTGACTCACAGAGATCAGTCCATGTGGTGTCGATGGAATTCGGAATGACAAGAGGAAATTGTATACAGTTAACCAATGCTGATTTCTGGTCGCGTAGTTTCCACCACTTTACTGCTTTTGAGCCACTTGTACATCCACCTATCCTGCGCTTACTGATTCTCAGGTCTGCAATGAGTAGTTTGTGTTGGGGGGCAACACAATCGGAAGGTATAACCTTCACATCTATGACTGTTCGGAAGTTACATCGCCGTAACAGTACAAAGTCTATCTGGCTTCTGCTGTCACCACTGGTGTATGTTACGAGGTGACTGGTGCGCTTCTTAAAGAAAGTGATGCTTATGAGAAGGGTGTGTGCTTCTGCAAAGTCGAGGACTCAGCATCCGTCATCATTTCGTCTACCATAGCCATTTCCACCATGACAACTATAACCATTCTTATTTTAACCAACATGTCCATGTAAGTCACCACATACGAGTAAGAACTCCTCTTCTGGGCACAACAAGACAAGATCCTGGAGTTCTTGCCGAAACCTTTCTTTCTCACTCTCATCACAACCGGGTTGTGGGGCATATGCACTAATGATGTGTAACCGACAACATGGCATATCTATGATGACAGTCATGAGGCGGTCTGACTGTCGATTGACCTCGGCTACCTGATCTCTTAAGTTGGCACAAACAACAACAGCAACCCCATTTCGGTTGCTTGTCCCATGGTAGATGAGCTTGTATCCATCTCCTCATTGCCGAGAGGAAATCCATTCCTACTACGTCGTATTTTTATTGTATTCTGCCGTTTTAATTGGTATTTAGATCATTTATTGATTATCTACAAAATAGTTATGTATTATAATACTACGTTTCTTATCTCCAGCTATTTACCTATTGTTTCAAACGAGGCTATGAATGCACTGACAACGGGTTACTTTCTGTATCTTCAATAACCTTTGCAGAACATAGAGACTTTCCGCATACTATCACCAGCTATTTACCTATTGCTTCAAACAAGGCTATGAATGCACTGACAACGGGTTACTTTATGTATCTTCAATAACCTTTGCAGAACATAGAGACTTTCCGCATACTATCACCAGCTATTTACCTATTGCTTCAAACAAGGCTATGAATGCACTGACAACGGGTTACTTTCTGTATCTTCAATAAACTTTGCAGAACATAGAGACTTTCCGCATACTATCACCAGCTATTTACCTATTGCTTCAAACAAGGCTATGAATGCACTGACAACGGGTTACTTTCTGTATCTTCAATAACCTTTGCAGAACATAAAGACTTTCCACATACTATCTTCGCTTATGTAACACCGTCAACAACTTCGTTTATTTGATCTGTACCTCAATTAATTCAACAACCTATATATATGGTGCACCATATCAGGTTAAGTGACCATTGATAGTTTAGTGCTACGCTCAATAATTTCGTTCATTGAATGCTTTATTTTTGGCTAATGTACCGTTTCCAAGAACAACATTGTTCATATTTTTTTTCATTATAAGTATTGATTCAGGCGGAAATACAGTATAAACTCTAGGGTATAGCAGTTCAGCATGCTACCGACTAGGCCACTGAAGCCGATATTCATGTTTATTAAGTAACATTTGTATTCTCACTTATGGCTATAATACAGATTAACACAATGAACTTGGGACTTAAGGTGACAGTACCCTACTCTCCAAGCAATGATATTATTGTGTTAGGGATAATGTATATTTCATTATTTTGAGCGACTTTGTGAATCCAATTAATACAAAACAATTTTGCAGCAAATGTATTACACATTATCTTTGCTAGACGACAGTAGTCTTACATAATAAATTATACTTAGAGTTTTACGAATCTATTACAATATAAAATACACGAGAAATAATGTGCTACAATGAACAACAGACTTACATAAAGCAATAGTGACTGTTTTCCAAGCAAGAGTATTCGATTGGTTAGGTATAATGTATCGTTTGTTGTCTTCATTACTTAGAGCGACTTGTGCAGCAAATTAGTACACAGCTGATGATTTTTGGTTTTAGAAACATACATTTTCTAGGGGAGTACGAATGGTGAAATTGGTCAAAAAGAGACATTTTCCGATTATTATCTCTTAATAATATTTGATCTCTCCTGAATAATTTGATGCATCATTTGTCGAAAAATTCCAATTGGAAGTGTGTTTTTTATTATTTCAAAGTTATTAAAGCAAACGTAAATACATTCAGTTGTTTTGCAGTGACTTCCTTAAATATCTATATCTCCGGAATGTTCAATCTAGATGACGTTTCCATGGAAATGATCATGTGCCTGGATCTGAATCCAAAGCTAATCCCGAAACTAACGTAAAAAGTACGTTTTTTATCATTCCAAATGATCTTGTCGACTTCGTCGTTATGCTTGGGTCCAACGTTATGCGTTACGGGGACGGAGACGGAGACGGAAGTGACGTCATGCTGCCACGCGGGAAGTGACGTCATGCAGCCACGCGGGAAGCAGAAGATAATGGTTATTGGAGTTGTTGAAAGAGTCCTGGGGCGTCGAGCGACCTGGGGCTTTGAGCGAAGCTAACACAAGAATACAGGGTGACTTCTAAAGAGATATACAAGATGCCATATAAGAATACAGGGTGCCTCCTAAAGAGGTGTGCAGGATGTCAGAGCAAAATACAGTACAAGATGCCAGATAACAATACAGGGTGACTCCTAAAGAGATATACAAGATGCCAGATAAGAATACAAGGTGACTCTTAAAGAGGTGTACAGGATGGCAGAGAAGAATACAGGGTGACTCCTAAAGAGGTGCACAAGATGTCAGACAAGAATACAGGGTGCCTCCTAAAGAGGTGTGCAGGATGTCAGAGAAAAATAGAGTACAAGATGCCAGATAAGAATACATGGTGACTCATAAAGAGATATACAAGATGCCAGATAAGAATACAAAGTGACACGCAAGATGGCAGAGAAGAATACAGGGTGACCTCTAGAGAGGTGCACAAGATGTCAGACAAGATTACAGGGTGACTCCAAAAGAGGTGTACAAGATGTCACACAAGAATACAGGGTGACTGCTAAAGAGATATACAAGATGCCAGATAAGAATACAAGGTGACTCTCAAAGCGGTGTAAAAGATGGCAGAGAAGAATATAGGGTGACTCCTAAAGAGGTGCACAAGATGTCAGACAAGAACACAGGGTGACTCCTAAAGAGGTGTACAAGATGTCACACAAGAATACAGGGTGACTTCTAAAGAGATATACAAGATGCCGGATAAGAATACAAGGTGACTCTTAAAGAGGTGTACAAGATGGCAGAGAAGATTACAGGGTGACTCCTAAAGAGGTGCACAAGATGTCAGACAAGAACACAGGGTGACTCCTAAAGAGGTGTACAAGATGTCATACAAGAATACAGGGTGACTTCTAAAGAAATATACAAGATGCCAGATAAGAATACAAGGTGACTCTTAAAGAGGTGTACAAGATGGCAGAGAAGATTACAGGGTGACTCCTAAAGAGGTGCACAAGATGTCAGACAAGAATACAGGGTGACTCCTAAAGAGGTGTACAACATGTCACACAAGAATACAGGGTGACTTCTAAAGAGATATACAAGATGCCAGATAAGAATACAGGGAGCCTCCTAAAGAGGTGTGCAGGATGTCAGAGCAAAAAACAGGGTGACACTTAACGAGGTGTACAGTATGTTAGATTCAATTCAAAAACAGGATGACCCTTAAAGAGGTTTGCGAGATATCAGATTCAAATAATGGGTGACTCTTAAAGAGTTGTGAAAGATGTCAGACTCAAATACAGGGTGACCCTTTAAGAGGTGCCCGCGAGGGAAGCCTAAGTTAATGGGTAATGGAGTCTGTTGAAAGAGCCCTCCTGAGCCTTTCTAACATGTGCAGCATTTGTAGCATGCGTCATTTGAAATGATATAACGTCTAGTCTTTCAGACTGACTGTAATTCTTTTCCTTACAGGTAGACGATACGGAAACGCCCACTAGTGCTTCGAGGAGTAAACCAGGAGACTTATTTATTCATAAAGAACAACATGTAAATTGTTTAGGTTATGTTTAATTGTATTTGAGTCCCGTGGCGAAGCCATGCTCGTTAAATCATGAACCACGACCGCGTGAGCACCTGCAGCACATCCGAAGATCGTAGGTTCGAATCCCGGTGCTGACAATAATTATCTTGAGTGAGGCATTTCCCCAGGGCTTTCCACACTCCTTCCAGGCAAATGCCGAGATAGTACCTTATTTGAAGTCCCAGGACACCCTGTCCCTAATACAGCCACACACATAACTATAGTCATCCCATAAATACAGGTCAACAGACAAATTCAACACACACCCAACTACATGGGGCTGATGAACAAGATGTCCCAAGTCCCTTAATTAAATTAACAACAATTAGATTTGAGTGTCTTGGGACGAGATTCACAAGTTGTTGTGTCAACTAATGTTTGTGGTGGGCAAATTAGCAT
The DNA here is from genome assembly GCA_946902985.2 of Meconema thalassinum. Classification (NCBI taxonomy): domain Eukaryota; kingdom Metazoa; phylum Arthropoda; class Insecta; order Orthoptera; family Tettigoniidae; genus Meconema; species Meconema thalassinum. Next base: position 41,274,441 of record OX336401.1, on the reverse strand, counting down.
CTCTGAAGACATATCTGCAAGGTCTGGAGTTGCTAACAATGGGTAATACAGTGCAGATTGCAACTATGTAAATCATTTTGGACTTTTCGAAAATGCAAGATTTATTTATTTGATAGTAATATTAGACTATTTTACGGAAGGAGGTGCATAAAGAAAGGATTGACTGATCCTGGAAGCTGGCATGCCTCCATATGTGAGTTGATACCATGTCAAACTTTGAACTTGATTTCCCAAAAATGACCTTTCTTTTTACATTTGACCCATTATCTCTAAAACTATTACAGATATGTTTACCATATTTTACATAGTGTTATCTCTTAGTATACTGCAGTTACTGAACTAGCAAAACATTTCTGCCTCTAACGGTTTTTTATTTACAGAAGAAAAAGTGGACTTTTAAAAGAAAAAAATGAAGAAATAAAAAAATAATCTTAACTAACAAATTATTTGTCGGTACATTCTGATTCTAGTTCAGTAATCAGAAAAAGAGTGATACTATACCTCCCAAAAATTTCAGATCTTTATCTGTCAAAGGTTCTGAGATAATGGGTCATCAATATTGAAAATTTAACACTGTAGGTATAGGACGTACGTACTCCCCTTAAATAAGATAGGTGGGTAACTGAGAATACGGTTTTTGTAATTAGTTATATCTAAAAGATGGTACATTAACTTTCACGGCCAAGGAATTAACTCAGAAATGTTTCTAAGATTTTGCCGTGTCCCGTGTGGGATTTCGCCTAGGAACACCAAGCTGTCTCATCAGCAGGCCCAGGACCCCACATGAGTAGCGAAGTGTGCAATTCCTCCCTTTCACCTCCCTTCGAAAAGTATGGTATATTGGCTTTCACTGTCAAGGAATTATAACTCAGCAATTATTCTAGGTTTATACAATGTCTTGTGTGGGGTTTCTGGAAGTGAAAGGCTGTTTGAGCTGTTAGCTCTCGCAGTAACGAATCTCAGGTGCGCAGCATAGTGCACAGTTGGGGTCGGGGCAAGGTCCTAGGCGAAACCCCTCATAAGACACGTCATAGTGCACAGTTGTGGTCGGGGCAAGGTCCTAGGCGAAACCCCTCATAAGACACGTCATATATTTAGAATAATTGCTGTGTTTTCATTTATATCTAAGTCATTACTAACAACATTTCCTATCATTCCTTTCAATTTTAGCCTATTTTAATTTATGAAAAAAAAAAGGGCTTGTGAGATCTCCTTTTGTCCGTGTGTGTTTGCGTATTTGTGTCCCCCCCCCCAAAAAAAAATTACGTCTAAACGGCTGGACCGATTTCAGTGAAACTCCGTACGGTAATAGCACCATTTTGGGCGACCAGAACCATGCCACTCAAATGTTATTATGTCTCACAAATCCAATATGGCGGCTGTGCGAAATATTTCACCGGATTTCTATATCTCCGAAACTATTACCGATATCACGCTGAAGTTTTGTGTGGTAACAAAGGGCACTACTACACGTTCATCTATGTAACTTTCGAAAACCTGTAGAATGGAGAACGAATATGGCGGCCAAGCGAATTGAAATATTGTAATAGACTTTTCTCGCGATTTAACCATCTGAGCGCAGTGAAGTATGGTACAGTAAATGTTTATACACATTTAAATGCATTGCTATCTAATTTTGTTCAATTGCTTACATAATATCAAGATGGTGGCTGTGCGAAATATTAAAATTAAGTTTTTATTTCTTGTGTCGTAATCATGCGATCAAAGTAAAAGTTTGAATAATGAACCTACGCAACTATTTCATTTAATGGTACATAACTATGTGGCCTATACATATACATGTAACAACATGGCGACCATCCGAAGTATTTAGACGGATCTCAATATCTACGAATCTATTGCAGATATCGAACTGGAATTGTTTATGTTCATAGAGTCTATGAACCTATGGACTTTCAATAACCTGGTGAGAACAAATCCAACATGGCGGCGACGCGAAATATAAATATTTAAATGAATGTTTCTCGCAATTTAACCATCCAAGTGCATTGAAACTTGGTACAGTAAATGCCTATACAAGTTTGAATCCACTGGCATCTAATTTATTTCAATTGTTTTCATAACCACGAGATGGCAGCAGTGTGAAATTTTAAAATCTCGATTTTATTTCTGTGTCCTAAGCATGCGATTGCAGTTTGAATACTACCCCTACACAATAAGTGTAATTGTATATTACTATAAGTCCTACATTTATAAAAAATGTTACATGGCAACCATCCGAAATATTTAGACGGTTCTCAATATCTAAGAATCCATTACAGCAATCAAACTGAAATTTTGTATGTTGATAGAGGCAATTATCAGATGTAGGATATATGAAAATAGGCTTTAGTTCTTCACGGAACTACTTGTTTTATATTGAAACGGATTATTGTAGCTCAAATCAATACAAAACCTACGTGTACCTCAGTGATGCAAGTTTATATGCCTACCAGTCAAGCTTATGATGAAGAAATTGATATAATCTACGATGATATAGATGACATTCTGAGGTATGCCAAGGATGACGAAAATATTCTAGTAATGGGAAATTTGAAAGCGGTGGTAGGAAAAAAACGGGGAGGTAGTATAGAAGGAGAATTTGTATTACGCGAAAGACATGATTGAGAAAGAAGGCTGACGGAATTCTGCACTGGGCACGAGTTGGTGATAGCTGGCACTAAATTCAATAACCACAATAGAAGAATATACGCATGGATGAGACCAGGTGATACAGGACGTTCCCAAGTCGAATTTATTTTGGTCAATCAGATTCCGAAATCAGATTTTGGATTGAAAAACATATCACGGGCCTGGCGTCAACTATGACCACAATTTGGTTGTTATGAAAATCAGATTAAAGCAGGAAGAACAGAAGAAAATAGGTGGGCAATATATAAACTGAAAGAGAAGGAAGTGAACGAAAGATTCAAGAAGTGTATAAGAGAAGGACTAATGGTGAACCCTAAACACAGTTCAAAGGCAAAATAATTAAATAACGAAATCCCTCCAAAAGACATTGTTAGGAAAAAATATGTAGAAAATCGTGGATCGCTCAGTATAATTAATGGAATTAATGGATGAAAAGCGGAAGCACAAGAATGACAAAAATGCAAAATATTAAATTGGGAAGGCAGAATACAAATGTCTGAAAATTGTCTGAAAATAGGAAAAGTAGCAAGAGCTTATCGAAATACTCAGATTGAAAACAGATAGAGAAGTTTAGGTTGACACGGAAAGGCTACATAGAGCATATGAATAGGAGTGAAGAGTTTGAGAATAATGTTATGGAAGGGGTGAAATTGATGAGGATGAGGAAGTCGAATTAATTTAAGAGATCTAAAGTTGATACAACTCTAGGAGGCTTTTAAGCACCAATGCAACACCAAAAATAGATGTTAAAGTTGCTACATTGCATAGGTAATGAAGAGCTGTCCAGGTTATTTCGTTTGGATGTAGGATTTATTAGTCAGGAAAGGTACTCTCTGATTTTAAGATGAATGTTATCATCCGTATACTGAAGAAGCTGATATATGGGAAGGTTATCGTACAATCAGTGTGATCGCTCATGCTTCAAAGATCCTGACTAGAATAATTTACAAGAAAAATTCGAGTTGGTTGGGGTATGTGGAGAAACTCAGCAGCGAGGGAAGTTCTAATAAATCTTTAACTGAACTTGGAAGGTAGAATAAGGAAATATAAGAGACGGTTCATGGCACTTGTAGAAATAGAATAGGCTTTTAATAACGCCGATTGGTGTAAGTTGTTTGACATAGTAAAAAGGATTCGAAGATAGTACAGGGATAAGAGGGTGATCTTCAATCTATACAGGAAGCAGACGGCAGTTATATGGGGTGAATGACATAAGAGAGGATTTTTCATTCAGTAATATGTGAGGCAAGGCTGCAACTTATCACCCATAATTTTCAATCTAAACATATTCGGAGCAATGAGGGTAATTATAAAATTCAAGAAGGAGTAAAAATTATTTTCCAAGATTTAATATTAACAATATCATCACAGCCGATTTATTAGAGGATATGCATTTATTTTTAAAAGGTATGTACTCTTGAGGAAGAAAATTCATATTGGACACTGGAAATTGGTTCTTAGCACACATACCTTACTACGACACCCAGGAATAGCAAACTTGGTTATGGAAGGAACTGTAGAGGTAAACCAAGGTTGGGATAAGTTTAACAGATTGCCTCGGATGTAAGGTGAGGCAATAAATGGTTTGCTCCTGACAGGAGTTTATGGGGGAAACGTTGACAACGACAGAAAGTCTTGACTTATGTCCTGTGTCCCCTTTCGGAGCAAACGGCTGCAACAAAGATCCTCCCTTGGTCTCTTCTCCTGGCAATTTGTTTTAGATAATTTGAAGGCTATGAGTGCTGAACAATGTTAGGACAGACTTGAAGGCCAATTTGTTACAATTAGGAGTGATATTGTGGCTAACAGTAATACTGTCAGAGATGATATTAGAGCTGATATGGTGGCTAACAGCAACACTCGTAGGATGCTGCTACTAACACTGTTTGGAATGAAATAGAGCTGATATGGAGGCTACCAGTAATGCTATTAGGGCAAACATAGATACTATTAGTGATATGGAAACTTATAGGACAGAATCTAATGCTAATTTGAATGGTGTTAAGGCAGAAATTCGAGCTAATAGGGTCGAAGTAATTGCGAGTTTGGACAAACTAAATGTTAACTGGGACACTATGAGTGCTAGGTTAGACACTACTAGGACAGAATTAGTAGAGGGTCTATTGAAAAACAGAAATGATATGAGGGAAGAGTTGAACGTCACTAGGAACGAGGTCAACACTTGCATTTTAAAGCGTTAGGCTGAAGTTACAAATTCACACGCGTCAGTTCTGAAAGAATGACTGTTGCAGTTCACCTGACTGTCAATAAGGCAGCTGAATGTATGGATGCGGTGAAGGCAGAGATGACTGAATGTACTTCAGCTTATACAAGAAATCGGAGACTTGAAGCAGGATAGCAACCAGTTGAGGGAAGAATCAACCACTAGCATGAAATGAATCAAAGAGGACGTGATAACGTCAGAAGAGCTCCGAGTGGACATTGACATCCTGAAGGGAGAACTTACCGAGACTTATGACTTGACCTCCGTATATAATTTGGATTTTGTTTAATAGAAACCTGAAACCTGGGGGGTATAACACAGGCCCATTCACAGGGTTATGCAAAGACCTCAACGGCATATACAGTGGAAAATATGGACTTCTGTTCAGTGTATGTGGCGGAAGGGGCTTTGTGCGGTGAAGGCAGTGCTCGGGCTTAGTTGAGTAAAATGTATCTGTACTAATGAAGGGCAGATATCAGACCACCTGCAGCGTCTGATCCAGAGTGGGCGGCTGCTAACAGCGTCGGTTATGTTAGGGACGGCTGAAATTGGGGGGGGGGGGGGGGGGGGAGCAACGGAATACCACCCCCGACCGATTTCTAAGACAACCATATGGATGGATGAATTCACCTACTTTTAAATGTTCAGGAGTTTTAATAGTTCCCCAATCGGATCCTCGGGGAGGGGGAGTTTTGAGTGGATCCATGTAAAAGATGAACACGAGGAGGAAAATGAATGTTGGAACATGGGATATTCGAAGTATATATGAGGCAGGTAAACTAGCAAATGGGATACAAGAAATAACACGGCTCCGTATTGATATACTAGGTATAGCAGAAACCTGATGGCCTGATAGTGGAGTGTGTTCCACAGTTGGAGGAACACCATTTTATTCTGGCAATCAAGACCGAAATCATAGAAGAGGAGTGGGCATAATAATCTCACAATGTTTTTCTAAGAGTGTTACTGATTTTGTCCCATATTCTAAGAGAGTTGCCAGTAAACCTTAATATTATTCAAGCGTATGCACCAACTGCTGATGCAGATGAGCAAGAAATACACTCTTTCTATAATCAAATCAAGGAGGTACTCAATCTCTCCAGATATCACGAAATTAATATAATCATGGGTGACTTCAATGCAAACTAGGAAATGGCAGATTTGGAGACCTGGTTGGACCTTATGGTTTGGGGAACAGAAATGAGAAAGGTGATCGCCTATTGCAATTCTCTCAGGAAGAGAACATGACAGTCACTAATACTTGGTTCAAATTTCCAGCTCGATGGCTGTATACATGGAAATCTCCTGCAGATAAACAAGAAAATATATTTCGTAATCAGATGGACTATATTTTAAGCAACAGACGTTTAGGAACTTCCATAACAAGAGCATCAACTTATCCAGGGGCAGCTGTACCATCTGATCATATACTACTTGTAGCTACTATAAAAGCAAAACTCGTAAAACACATAAAAACAAACCAACAAAAGAAGGTAGCTCATGACAAACTCAGGCAGCCTGAATTCCGTAGTGAGGTGGCCATGACTATCAACAGTCAAATAGTGACAACAAATACACCACTGATTGTTCAAGAAAATTGTACCATGATGAAAAATATTATGATAACTGCTGCTCAAGATAAACTAGGCTATACAACAAGAGATATAAAAGAAAAATGATACGAGCCTTACAGTAATCGCATATGATGTGTAACATGTTATCCTACTATGAAATTGAGATGAAATGTATGTGAAGTCATCTGACATGTTATCCATCTCGTAGGACATTCTTAAAATGTTAATTTACGCTCCGTTTTCATACTGTATTGACTGTAATGTATTGACTGAATTGGAGATATGCTACTGTCACACTTGTTTGAACAAACATCACAAATTATATTGTAAATTAAGAGGTGGAATGAAACCATAGTCTCTAGCTTATCTATAGACTACTAGAAATAATGTTCAATACAATCCAATTTCCCAACTCCTGCTTGGTGCAAACTATTGTAATTAAAATTAGATAAATCGTAATTTCATGTAGATTCTGTTAAAATGACGCATAATGATATGATAGATAAGGTTTAAATCGATAAACTGGTAGCAAAAACATTTGCCAGGACTGGGGTTCGAACCGGGACCTCATGATTCGCAGACCAAGGGGCTAGCCACACACTTATTGCAACCACAGATATTTAGAGTACAATACAGTTACATATTTTCGCGTGCCGGTAATAATATGGAAGTAATTCTTTATGCTCCATTAATATTTTTCCTTTTGTTTTCGATTATGTCCCTGAGTGGAATTGAGTTTTAAAATAGTTATGAATACGCCTACTTGATATTAAAGGGAATTCGTATGAATGGCTAGCCCAGTTCCCGTATAAAAAATCGATATCTTATATATAAAAGTGAAAGTCTGTATGTATGTATGTGGGTGGGTGTGTCTGTTCCGTATACAAATTCACACTGTTCCACCAATCTCAACCAAATTTTGCACACACATAGTTTAGGACCCAGAAGGAACCGCTGGCTACATGAATTTTCGATAGTCTTTCTCATTCTTCTGATTTCGGGCCTTTTGCACTCAAGCAGAGGCTAATCAAATCATAAAATATACTCATGAAGGAATGGCAAGGCAGATAGTTTCCATGGCAACATAGCTCAAGTCGAGACACGGCCGACTGGATGCCGATCGCGCTCTGCACTACCGGTATAAAAGAATGAGGATCTTTACTTGAAATCCCGTTAGTTACTCAACTGCTCACACAGCACTGCCAACCGAGTTTAGCATAACAAAGACTTGACACTATCTACTACATATTTGTCAAATACCACTCACTCACTCATTCATTCATCACGAAATCTCAGAATCCACCGAACGGATTGGAATGAAATTTGGTATGCAGCTTCCTCACGAGCCGCAAATGCCCACTAAGAGAGGATTTTTGGATATTCAGGTTCTAAAGGGGGTGTTAAGGGGGTAAACCTGCATTTCATTGAATAGCAATATCTCCCGATTGATTTCATTAGGGGATGTGATACTCGGCATATAAACTCATCATTAAAAATAAGAAGACATGTGTCTGATGGTTTTTCGATGTGGTGTATATTATGAGGTGAAAGGGGTGAAAAGTGGGGATAGAAAGAATCCTAACGGAGCGTGTATCTCTTAAACGACATAGGCGTGGAGTTTGAAACTCAGCGGAAAAAAATCAACATAAAAGAGAAGTAAATATGTGTTTGACCGTTTTTTCATAAATCCAATTTAAGGGGCCACGGGGAGGGGTGAAATTCTGGGGGGGGGGGGGACAGGAGAGAAAGCGTCCTAACTGATTGACTGACTGACTCACTCATCAAACTCAGGGGGGAAAACTGCTTTAAAGTAAGTAAATAGCTTTTCGACAGTTTTTTATTAATCAAATAGAAGGGGTTCATCGGGAGGGGTGAAATTCTGAAGAAAAAAAATGTAAAGAAAATGTCCTGACTCTTTCATTCACTCATCATCGCCCAGCCAAAAATATTGAAGTTGGAAACATGACATTTCGGGGATATGTTCGTTGTGTGTCAAAACCGTACACTACGGGAGGATTTTTGGATATTCAGGTTCTAAAGGGGTCTGAAGGGGGTTAAACCTGCATTTTATTGAATAACAATATCTCACGAGTGGTTTAATTTGTGGATGTGATACTCGGCATATAAACTAATCATTAAAAATAAGCAGACATTTGTCTAAGGGTTTTTCGATGTGGTGTATTATTATGAGGTGAAAGGGGTAAAAAGTGGGGGTTGAAGGATTCCTAACGGAGCGTGTAGTCCTATCTCTTAAACGACATAGGCGAGAAATTTGAAACTCAGCGAAAAAAATCAGCTTAAAAAGAACGTAAATCGGAGTTCGGCCGTTTTTTCATAAATTAATTTAAGGGGCCAATGGGATTGGGTGAAATTCTGGGGGAAAAAAGGAGAGAAAGTGTCCTAACTGACTGACTAACTCACTCACTCATCTAACTCAGGGGAAAAAGACAGCTTAAAAATAAGTTAATAGCTGTTCAAGCGTTTTTTCATCAATCCAATTTAAGGGGCCCATGGGGAGGGGTGAAATTCTGGTAAAAATAATTGAAAGAAAATGTCCTGTCTCACTCACTCACTCATCACGCCCAGCGAAAACTATTACATTTGGAAACATAAAATTTTGGGAATATGTTCGCTGTATGTCGAAAACGACAACTAAGGAATGATTTTTGTTTATTCGGGTTTTAAAGAGGTGTTAAGGGGGGTAAACGTGCATTTCATTGAATAACGATATCTCATGAGTTGTTTCTTTGGGGATGTGATATTCGGTATATAAACTAATCATTAAAAATAATCAGACATTTGTCTAAGGGTTTATCGATGTGATGTATATTATGAGGTGAAAGGGATGAAAAGTGGGGGTTGAAAGATTCCTAACGGAGCGTGTATCTCTTAAACGACATAGACGAGGAGTTTGAATCTCGGAGGAAATCAATCAGCTTAAAAATAAATAAATAAATAAATTAAAAAAATAGGTGTTCGACCGTTTTTTTTTTCATAAAAGCAATTTAAGGGACCTATGTGGAGGGGTGATATTCTGGAAGAAAAACGTCTACTAAAGAAGGATTTTTGGATTTTCACTCTCATCGACCAACCAAAACTGTTCAAGTTAGAAGAATGATACTTTGGGGATATGTTTGTTGTGTGTCGAAAACGTCTACTAAGGAGGAATTTTTGGGTATTCAGGTTCTAAAGGGGTGTTAACGGGGTTAAACCTGCATTTCATTGAATAACAATATGACACGACTATGACGCGAGCGAAGCGAGGCAAAAATGAGATGGTGTGTGTCTGTGTATTACTCAATCACGCAAGTACCACTGGTCCGACTTACATGAATTTTACATGGAAGTAGCTGATTTACCTGATTAACATATAGGTTACTTTTGATTTCAATACTTTGTACTATTTGAAGATGGCGACCATTTTACTGACGTCACTACACCCTTTGGTTTCAAACTTTCATATTTCCATTTCAAATAAAAAGAGAACGCTAAGAAATAGCAAACTTTAAAAATTACATTCTCTATCCGAAATGTATTTTCAACGGTTAGCGAGTAGAACCTAAATTTGTTCTATAAAACACGGTCAACGCGGAGCGGTGTAGTTGGATAAAATGTTCCATCCTTAATCTCCCTCTGCGCAGCACCTCGCCTATCCCCTGTTTTAACTGTCACCTTCACATTTTAATTTATTTATGACGCGTAGCGAAGCACGGGTACTTCAGCTAGTATATTATATTGATCACTGCATTACCGCATTGTGGGTTAATATCTGAATAGCCATTGTGCAGAAACATAATAGCGGCCTTGCCCACTAGTTTCAATGTTTCATTATTAAAGCATATCATATTTAAATACTGTTACGAAGATTTTGAACATGTGGTTTGCGTTTCAATCAGTTGACACCCGAGTTCGCATGAGCGTATACCGTTCAGTATGAAAGTGTTGATACAAAGTTACTCGGGGAGTAACCATCACTTTTATACAGAGATTGGAAAAGAGACTCTTAATAATTCATGATTGTTTTCAGCAAGTATGATATAATGAATATTTTTAAACCAAAGAACGACAACTTGATGATGATTTACTGTGGGAAGATTCTTAATGGCACCTTCAAACCTTGAAGTAATCCATATGTGATATACATTCCACAAGGCGATCCAGCAGTGCGTCTTACACACTTCCGTCCGATCCACTTCCGTCCCATTTCTCAAAATCACCCCCACAAACATATCCAGCAACCGAATGGAAAGTAGTTACACATCAAAAAAGGAGGACAGATGAAATTCTCTCATTAATGGATGAACGCCGAAAGTATAGAGCACAATCAAATTTACAAAATTATAATAACATTCTAACACTTATAAGGACACGGATCAGGGTAGCAAAGATTGAATGGTTACAACGTGAATATGAAGAAATCGAACGCTTACAAAATTCACATGAAGATTTTAATGTACATATAAAATTGAAGGAAACTTCTGGGATATATAGGAAAGAAACGTCTACTTAACAGTAAACAAAGTTGATAAAATTGTTCTTGATGTCACGGAGAAGAAAAGTGAATGGGAAGACTACATTAGAACCCGCTTCACAGATGATAGACGAAATGTTGGAATTCCTCGGAATGATAATAACAGGACCGTCAATTATGAAAGAAGAAATCGAGAAAGCCATATGTAACTCAAAAACTAATAAAGTCACAGGACCTGATGAAACTCCAGTGGAACTCATTAAACTTCTTGATGAAGAAGGAATTAGCGTCTTACTCAAACGTTTTAACAAAATGTATAATACAGGTCAATACCTGCCCAATGGCTATTATCAACCTTCATTCCATTACCTAAGAAGAAGAATGCGGGGAAATGTGAAGATCATCAACTCATTAGTCTTATGAGTCTTTCCTCAAAAATATTTCTGAAAGTCATCCATCAAAGGTTGTATGAAGAATGAGAGCTCTTCATGGGTTTCGGTACAAGAGAGGCAATATTTGCTCTACCGGTTCTGGTTCAAAAATGCTATGATCAGAATATGGATGTAGGTCTTTGTTTCATTGATTATGAAAAGGCCTTTGATAGGGTACAACATCACAAACTTCTGGAGATTCTAAGACGATTGAATATAGATCAGAAAGATATCCGTTGTATAGAAAAATTATATTGGAATCAGACGGCACAAGTTAAGTTCGATGATAAGATCACTGACTTTGTTAATATTTGTAGAGGAGTCCGACAAGGGTGCGTTCTGTCTCCTCTGTTATCCAATTTGTACTAGGAGAGTATCCTTCAAGAAGCACTTCGTGATGTAGCAATAGGCATAAAAGTAAATGGAGTCTTCATCAACAAAACTCGCTATGCAGATGATACAGTCTTGATTGCAGATTATTTAGATGATCTTCAGCATCTAGTTAACGTGGTTGGAGAATACAGCAATATGCTAGGTCTGAACATCAATACAAAACAGACGCATTTATTCATTGTCACACGTCAGCCTGACTAAAAAAAATTCAGATCTCCAATGGAATGGCTCCTTACAAAGAGTAGATAAATTCAAATACCATGGAACATGCATATGTGTTGATTGGAGATCAGATATTTAGATAAAATGTTGTATAGAGAATGCCAGTAATGATTTTGTGAAATTCAAGGAAATCCTCACAAGTACGGACTTAAATCTAACCCTTAGACTTCGGTTTGTAAGCTGCTACATATGGTCTGTATTTTTATATGGGTCTGAAGGATGGACAATAAATGCGGCAACAACAAAGAACATAGAGGCCTTTGAAATGTGATTTTACCGCAGAATGCTGAAGATACCATGGACTGCACGAATAACTAACATTGAAGTACTGCATAGAATGAACCGACAACGAAACTCATTACACACCTTTAAAAGACAAAAATATGTATACCTGGGACATATCTTGCGGAACACCAAATATCGACTTCTCAAGTTGATACTGGAAGGAAAGATCGAAGGTCAAAGAGGAAGGGGCCGAAGAAGGATTTCCTGGGTGGATAACATAAAGCAGTGGACAGGATTACCCAGCATCGATAAATTATTCCACATCCCAGTTCATATGCAAAAGATGCATGTGGTCGCTAACATCCATTAATGGATACGCATCCGAAGAAGAGGCAGAAGAAGAACAAGAAGCAAAGAAGCAGAATAATAAGAAGAAGAAAATAAACCTATATAAATTTTAATCCTGCTACCTTTCAGTTAAGTTATAAATTAAGGTTTCTACAATTTTTATTTTCACACGTGAATGAACTACATTCATGCAGCAAACAGCTGATTGGTAACTCGGACGGTTAATATGTCTTAAAATTTCCTCTCAAGGCAAATTCGACTTCACAACTGGTTTCTCGCCGTTATGCATTACTATGTGTCAATTAAAATATCCTCTGTTGGTAACTCTGGCTTGGCATACTGTACCCAATTCACGATATGGATAATGTGATTTTGTCCGCGAGAGCTGTTCACGAGATTTGATGGCCGTGACGGTCCATTGTTTTGAAACACGCGCTTGCCGTGTTAGGCGACCGTGTTATAGATGGCAGCATGAGCGAACATTGGACCGATAGTCACATGACGATATAATATATTTTGAACAATATTAACGAAGAATAGACAGGTTAGAATATCAAGAGATTGAGGCGCTTATTTCCTCTGAACTCTGTAGAATATCATATTGGAATAAGAAGAAGTATTTGGAAAATATGTGATTTTATGTATGCTGCGCATCTCAGTGACGCAACGGTCAAGGCCGACCGGGCGATAAGAAGAGCTGTGGCTGCAGAGAGCAGGGTCAAGGGCGACCAGGCGATAAGAAGAGCTGTGGCTGCAGAGAGCAGGGTCAAGGCCGACCGGGCGATAAGAAGAGCTGTGGCTGCAGAGAGCAGGGTCAGTTGTTCTGAGTTCAGACTTAGTTGAGCAGTGAATCACACTCGAGGAGGAAGACTGATAAAGTTAAGCAGCATGAAGAGCAGTGGAGGAGTGTGTGAACTTTGGTGTTTTCGAGTCGGGGTCATTGGAAGCTCAAGTCATGAGTGATGAGTCAAACTGAGTGACAGTCCGAGTGGTAAGCAACTAAATCCAAGTGTGTTTGGAACACTTGACACGCTAAGCGTGATATTTGGTTTACATAAAGACATACACTATTGCAATTGTATGCATAATTGTACTCACTGGGGGTCTATCCAAGAGCAATCGACGACATTTAGCCTACGATGTTGGGGCGTGTCGATTTAGTCGGCATTGTTGAGGAACACTCATCACCCATAGTTAATCCAGAATTAGCTAACGACGTGTGGCGTGTCTATTTAGTCGGCATTGTTGAGGAATAATCATTATCCACAGTAGGCCACGAGGAAGATAGATTAGTGGATAACAGAATAGGAAATGCTCATGAAGGATAAGATCGCTGCAGTATAAGTCAATCATATGCAGTACAGACTAACACACAGTAAAATCGATGAACTGTTTTGTGTCATTTTATAATGAAAACCTGAGTGACTGTCGAGAGAACGCGGAAAGTTCGTTGTCGGAACCGCGAATGGCAGAAAACATGAGTGTGACGTGTTCGAAATTTGTCATTATGGACATAGTCGTCACCATATGAAATCCACGAAGGACAATATGAATCGACTGATGAAGCATTAAACGACCAGGGGGAGATGGGGGTAACGCTGGACCGGACTGGTTAGGCGTAGTGCTGTGTCCATGTGTGTGCCATTCCGGGTACATATTATCGCAAGCCAGGAGTGTTTTTTACCATCTGCACGGAAAATGGATACGCTGCCACATCAACCGGATACCGTCATCTGAAACCGTAAGCTACAACGTTTCATTAATCTTTCTTGTTGTCATGAACTTTGCAAGACCATTTATTCAACCCCTTTCTCAGCACAATTTTTCTCCGCACTTTTTCAATACACGTTTTCTGCACGTTTCATCAGCCAACGTATTTACATAAATTAGGACCAGAATCAACTTTTTGTCCTACTTCAGATCATGAAGAAATTTGATTGTTAAATTCTATTACTTATAGTGGAGGACACCATCTTCTAGCCCATATGTGACTTAGAAGAAACACATGACAGCTGCTCCTTTTGTTTTGAACGACGCTTTTATGGAGTCGCCACATTTTAATGTTAGGGATTTTGGACCATTTAACACTGGTTGTGTTTGCACTCGAGTTATTTGTTTGATTACTAAATAGTTGAAATTTACATTGGTAATATTAATAATAAAATCCAGGTTTATCGAATCCGATTTTTCTATGATAATAATAATACATTTTGGTAATTATAATTTTTGGAATAATCATAATAATAACCATAAATCAGCCTACTAAAGACTTTAAAATAGTTACTTCTGTAATTATTATAATTTTGAATAATATTAATGTGTGAAACGGTTTCCAGATCATGACACTCTCAAGCATCGAATATAGGACTGAATTATTTATTTAAACAAAGAAACTTCTTCAGACCGTTTAATAGCGTAGTGTCCCTTCTCATGTGCAGCTCTGATGATTTCATGGTGCATTGCCCGCGGGACCACCAAAGTCTCTCGCCCTTCAACAAATTTAAACAGCAGTCCATCTCTGACGATGAAGTTTTCGTAAGGCCCTTTCTCCAGTGTCGCTTTTATCGCTGTCAATCCCTCGTCTTTTCTCTGGGGGATTTTGATCCTCGCTGCAAGGCCATAAGGGAATCCAAACATCACTGCTGGACATCGGCTCAGGGCGTCGACATGTTTCATCCTGGTTGCAGTTCGGTGTTCGATTGTATAGTCAAACTCCTCCAAGGCCATAGCCCATCTAGCTACTCGTGGGACCAGGTCCCTTTTGTGCATTGTCTTTTGGAATGCCATACAGTCAGTCACGATCTTGAACGGAATTCCAAGCAAGTTCACCCTATACTTTTTAATGCATTCATCACAGCTAAAATCTCGAGCTCGTAACTGCTGTATTTTTCTTCCTGTATCGTCGTCTTTTTACTCATGTATGAGACTGGATGTAGTTTGTTGTCCTCTGGGTACTTTTACAACAACACAGCGCCATACCCACTCTTGCTGGCGTCAGTGTGCAGCTCCGTCTCGTATTTCGGGTTGTATATCATCAACACAGGTTCTGAAGCGAGAAGACGTCTGAGCTGAACAAATGCACATCGTTGTTCCTCGCCAAACTTGAACTCCGGCTTACCTCTCAACAGATCGCTCAGTGGTTTGGCTACAATCGAGAAATTTGGGATAAATGTTCTAAAATAGCCAGCCAATCCGAGAAAGCTCTGCAGCGCAGCGATCGTCTTTGGCTCCGGGAAGTTTTGTACAGCAAGGACCTTCACAGTGGCGGGTTGAATCTGTCCACGTCGAATAGTGTATCCAAGGAACTGTACCCTCCTCTTGAGAAACTGGCACTTCTCGAAGTTGATTTCCAGTCCGTACTCTGCAGCTAATTCCAACACTCGTCTCAATCGTAGGAGTGCCTCGTCGTCATCCTTCGCTGGGATGATTAAGTCATCCATATAGGTAAACACTATGTTCTCTCGGATTAACTCCCAGAGCACAGCTTTAATAAAGCGTTGGAAGACTGCAGTTGAGTTGGTTAATCCAAATGGGACTTTTTTGTACTGGTACTGTCCAGAACGCGTTACGAATGACAAATATCGTCGACTTCCTTCTTCGACTTTCACGTGAAAGAATCCGTTCCTGGGATCCAAGGTGCAGAACACCGTAGCATCCTGTATCCTGTCCAGAAGACCCTCTATAACTGGCATGGGAAATAGATCCCTAACCACGAATGAGTTCACTGGACGAAACTCAGTACAAAGGCGCTTTTTTCCATTTTTCTTTTTGACTACCACCACTTGGCATGGATATTCTGATTGACTTGGCCACCATGTTGCTTTTATAGTTACCAGGTTTTGAAGGTCTCAGAGGTGAACTTCTAGTAGTGCCCTTTATCACCGTAAAATATTTCAAGGTAATATCTGTAATAGTTTCGGAGATATTGAATGCTGGCAAAATATTTCGCACTGCCGCCATGTTGGATTGGCGACACGTAATAAAATTTGAAGGGTATGTCGGAGGCAGCCAAGATGGAGCAATGATCTTACCAAGTTTAATTGAAATCTCTCCAACCGTTTAGAAGTTATTAAGGGGACCCACAGACGGACAAAAGGTGATCTCATAAGCCTTCTTTTTTTTTCATAAAATTAAAATAGGCTGAAAACTATTAATATGGCTTCGTTAGAAATCGAACCCTGCTACTCTCAGTGTGCTTCACGAGATCGATTATTTGCCGTTCCAGTCCTCAGTCCAAAATTACATTTATTGTCAGCGACGGGAATCGAACCTGAACCTCAAGAAATCACACACCTCGCCAATGATGGGGAGTTGCAGCAAGGATGGATATTTGAGGTTCGATTCCCAGCACTGACATCAGCTATCTTGGGCGATGGCTTAACACACATTCTCCAGGCAAATGCCTGGATGGTAACATAGTACACGCTACTACAGTCACCATAGAAACACAGGTTACCAGTCGCTCACCCAAGTACATGTGGCTGAAAGGTAAGATGTCCCTGGCCCCTGAAGAGATATAACAACATCTACAGCACTTAGTAGAGAGCACTTCGGGACGCAGCGGTTGTCTCCCAGGAGTACGGGTTTCGATTCCCGGCTCTGCCAAGAAAATGTATTGTTATTCTGTGGGCTGCAACGGGGTGCACTCTGACTCGTCAGGCACGAGTTGGGTTTGAATCCCGCCTCAGCCATCCTGGAAGTGATTTTGGGTGGTTTCCCCACGTCTAGTCCAGGGAAGGGTCCTAACTAATGGCCACGGGCGTCTCCTTGCTAATCCTCAACTGAATTACAAATAGACACACTGATACAGCCATCGCCTCCTTCAGAATCCTCAACTGAATTACAAATACACACACTGATACAGCCATCACAATCACACAGGTTATCATACACTTCCAGTACAGGGGAGGGTCAGGGCCGTATTTCTAAATAGGCTAAGTAGGCTGAAGCCCAGAGCATCAGTTTGGCAATTCATTCGAAAGATAGAATGAATTATTTCAGACGTTAATAATATTTTTCATGTTAATTTAAGAATATATGTTACTTAAAACGATGTTTTAGTCCTTCTTCAGTTCTTCCTGCCTTAGATGAGTTAAGAACTATCTGCGAACTAGTATTTCTGAAATACGATTAACCTAATTCGCATATTAAGGCTTTCACGGCCCGGATTATTATATAAATAATTCATGCTTTTGGGCTAATGCCGTGTGTTTTTTTAATTTGAACCATACGTTTCGGAGAAACCTTGCCTCCTTTTTCAATGGAAATAAACAATGTGGCCATAGAAAGAAAATCAATGAGATTACAAAAAATATAGATAAATTCCTCTGTTCGTCACCAGAGAGCAGCTGCCAGAAATTACTGTATGGACCATGGTGGAACGGCGGACAGATTAGTAAGTAACGAGAAGGTAAAGGGGGCGGTGTGGAAATATAGAAACTCCTCGAAGAATGAGGAGGGGGGGGGGGAGATGAATTACAAATACACACACTGATACAGCCATGGCAATAACACAGGTTATCACACACTTCAAGTCCCGGGTAGCGTCCTAACTGAAGGCCACGGTCGACTCCTTGCTAATCCTCAACTGAATAACAAATTCACACACTGATACAGCCAGCACAATAACACAGGTTATCACACACTTCTAATCCACGGGAGGGTCCTAACTGAAGGCCATGGTCGACTCCTTGCTAATCCTCAACTGAATTACAAATACGCGCACTGATACAGCCATGGCAATAACACAGGTTATCACACACGTCTAGTTCAAGGAAGGGTCCTAACTCAAGGCCATGGTCGCCTCCTTGCTAATCCTCAACTGAATTACAAATACACACACTGATACAGCCATCACAATAACACAAGTTATCACACACTTCTAGTCCAGGCTAGCGTCCTAACTGAAGGCCACGGTCGACTCCTTGCAAATCCTCAACTGAATTACAAATACGCACACTGATACAGCCATCACAATAACACAAGTTATCACACACTTCTAGTCCAGGCTAGCGTCCTAACTGAAGGCCACGGTCGACTCCTTGCTAATCCTCGACTGAATTACAAATGCACGCACTGATACAGCCATCACAATAACACAGGTTATCACGCACTTCTAGTCCAGGGTAGCGTCCTAACTGAATTACAAATACACTGATACAGCCATTACAATAACACAGGTTATCACACACTTCTAGTCCAGGGAAGTGTCCTAACTGAAGGCCACGGTCGACTCCTTGCTAATCCTCAACTGAATTACAAATACACACACTGATACAGCCATCACAATAACACAGGTTATCACACACTTCTAGTCCAGGGTAGCGTCCTAACACAAGGCCACGGTCGCCTCCTTGCTAATCCTCAACTGATTTACAAATACGCACACTGATACAGTCATCACAATAACACAGGTTATCACACACTTCTTGGCCAGGGGAGGGTCCTAACTAAAGGCCACGGTCGCCCCCTTGCTAATCCTCGAGTGAATTACAAATACACTCACTGATACTGCCATCACAATAACACAGGTTATCACACACTTCCAGTCCAGGGTAGCGTCCTAACTCAAGGCCACGGTCGACCTTTGCTAATCCTCAACTGAATTACAAAGACACACTCTGATACAACCATCACAATAACACAGGTTATCACACACTTCTAGTCCAGGGTAGCGTCCTAACTGAATTACAAATACACTGATACAGCCATTACAATAACACAGGTTATCACACACTTCTAGTCCAGGGGAGGGTCCTAAGTGAAGGCCACGGTCGCCTCCTTGCTAATCCTCAAGTGAATTACAAATACGCACACTTATACAGCCATCACAATAACACAGGTTATCACACACTTCTAGTCCAGGGAAGGGTCCTAACTCAAGGCCACGGTCGCCTCCTTGCTAATCCTCAACTGAATTACGAATACGCACACTGATACAGCCATCAAAATAACACAGGTTATCACACATTTCTAGTCCAGCGGAGGGGCCTAACTCAAGGCCATGTTCGACTCCTTGCTAATCATCAACTGAATTACAACACTGATACAGCCATCACAATAACACAGGTTATCACACACTTTTAGTTCGGGGAAGGGGCCTATCTCAAGGCCACGGTCGCCTCCTTGATAATCCTCAACTGAATTACAAATACGCACACTGATACAGCCTTCACAATAACACAGGTTATCACACATTTCTAGTCCAGGGGAGGGGCCTCCATGCTAATTATCAACTGAATTAAAAATACACATACACGTACTGATACAGCCATCACAATTACACAGGTTATCACCCAAAAGCACACATATACACTGGGCTATCCGACCAGCATGTTCAAGCCCCTCAAATGAGCAACAACAACAAACGTATTAGTCATTATACAGTATACTTATTTACACTATAACAAATATCATTAGGTGCAGTTGACCTAGATGTTTTGCCTCTTAAAACTACAATCATCCCCACGTTATTTCTAGTACCGGGCTCTCTAATCCATACTCATCTTTAAAAAAAATATGTACATTAATCATAATTACTCCCACTGCTACAGTAATGACAATAGCGTAGGTTATCAGACAGACGTTTGGTGCTTTTCAGTCGGTCAACACGAATGTACTCAAACGAGTTGAGTTATACTGTAATCCTGGAAAAAAAATACATGAGATTAGGGAATAACCCGACTCGTTTGGGTACATTCGTGTTGACGGACTGAAAAGCACCAAACCTCTGTTTACTAAGACAACTCTGCAAAATGGCTACAAACCACATAATAGGTTATCAGATAACCTACATACTCATGCAACATATCCTACAATCTTAAATGAGATTTAAGGATACACATGTCTAGCACTCACGAGGCTGAAGTCCACGGATAAGAATGAACAGTCTCACCCTTGAGATATATGATTCAATTGTAAGGAAGTTGTGGCTAAGCCCGGATGGTGGAAAGGAAAAAACAACAGCTGTCAAGATTGGTTTGTTCTGCTGTTTAGACTCGTCAACACGTCCATACAGGAGACATCACAAATATATGCGAGGTAAATGAATAATAGATCGTATTTCCTGACCGAATATTTTGATAGTCTTTGCTTTTTATGTTGACCGCGATTTACTTCTTAAATTGCACTAATATATACACAGGGTGTTTCAGAAATACTTTTACAAACCTTGGGGATTGGTTCCTTACACCAAAACAAGAAAAAAAAATACCATCCTTAAAGTAGTCGCATATGATGTGTAACATCTGACATAGAAGAAAACTCACGTAAAATTGTTGATACACCGGTATTTTATACTATTATTGGCACAAATATTAATCTATTGTAAAAGGGAGTGTTTTACAGATATTGTAGTTTTTAATACGGAACTCATTTTATCAGAGGATTTGTAGCTTCCACCAACACTAGCCTTAATAGAGAATACGATATGAATCAAGTAGATTAATAGACGCGACACCGCTCATAAACTTAAATCTATATATATATAAAAATCAATGTTACGTGATAGTTTGTCTGTCTGTGGGTGTGTATGTCTCCTATGCGTTCATATACCATTCATGCGATTACGATGAAACTTGGGTGAAATATTTAGTACACTCCAAGGAAGGTTTCTGGCTTAGTAAATCCATCTTAAAATAGGTAGCGCATGAGTAGATTCAACAAATGAGCCACTGCGCGCGGTGCGTTTCAACAATGTCCCGTATGCGTTCATATGGCATTCGTCCGACAGCGATGCAACTTGAATGAGATATTGAGTACACGCCAAGGAAGGATTATGGCTTAGTAAATCCACTATACAATAGGTAGCGCACGAGTAAATTCAACAAATGAGTGACGAAGCGCTTCAAAAAAGTCCCGTATGCGTTCATATACCATTCGTCCGATAGCGATGAAACTTGGGTGAGATGTTGAGTACACTCCAAGGAAGGATTCTGGCTTTGTAAATCCACGATACAATAGGTAGCGCATGAGTTAATTAAACAAATGAGCGGCGACGCACCAAGCGTTTCAAAAAAGACCCGTATGCGTGCATATACCATCCGTCAGATGATGCCAATTGTGTGAGATGTTGAGTACACTCCAAGGGAGGTTTCTAGCTTAGTAAATCCATTTTACAATAGGCAACGCACGAGTAGATTCAGCAAATGAATGACGGCACTTGAATCGTATAAGTAAAATCCCGCATGCGTTCATATACCACTCATCCGATTGCAATGCAACTTGGGTGAATTGTTGTGCACACTGCAGGGAAGGTTTCTGACTTATTAAATCCTTTGTTCATAGGAAGCGCACGGGTAGATTCAATAAATGAGTGTCGGCGAGCGAATCGTGTAAATAAAATCCCGTATGCGTTCGTATACCATTCATCCAATTGCGATGAAACTTGAGCGAGTTATTGTGTACACTGCAGGGAACGTTTATGATTTTGTAAGTCCATTGTATAATAGGTAGATAGCACACGAGTAGTTTCAACAAATGAGTGACAGCGCGCGAATAGTTTCAACAAAGTTCCATCTGCGTTCATATAGGCCTACCATTCATCCGATTGCGATGACATTGAGTGAGTTATTGTGTACACTGCAGGGAACGTTTATGATTTAGTAAATCCGTTGTACAATAGGTAGCGCACGAGTTGATTCAACAAATGAGTGACGGCGTGCGAATCGTTTCAACAAAATCCCGTATGCGTTCATATGCCATCCATCCGACTGCGTTGAAACTTTGATGCTTTGTTTTGTACACGCCAGGAAAGGTTTTCGACTTAGTAAATCCATTTTACATTAGGTAGCACATGAGTAGATGCAACAAATGAGTGACGACGCGCGAAGGGTTTCAACAAAGTTCCATCTTCGTTCATATACCATTCATCCGATTGCGATGAAGCTTTTTTGAGTTGTTGTGCACGCTCCCACGAATGTTTCTAAATAAGTAAATCCATTTTACGATAGCTTAGAGGCAGTTAACGGAAATTGAACAAAATATTGTGTATCCAAAAGCTTTTCAAGGAACAAAATTACAACGCCAACACTTTCTTTGGTTGGCATTGCAAGGCATGCCGGGTACAGCTAGTTCCTTATAAATAGGCCAACTTGCGAGTAAATGCAATGTGCACAGCAGTATATCATGAAAGGCTTGCCCAGTTCCCGGACCTCTTGATTCACAGACCAACACGTAATTTCCTATAGATTCTGTTAAAATGAGTCATTTTGATATAATAAATATCGTTTAAAATGATAATCTTGTAGCAAAAATATATATATCTCGTCCGGGATTAGAACCCGAGATCTTTAGATTCACAGTCAGGGTCGCTAACTCCACGGCTATTTCGAGCACGCAAATATAATGCACAAACTGGTGACTTATTTTCACGTTCCAATAATACTGCATTACGGAATTAAGTTTCATTTATATTTTGCTTGTTTCGATAATGTGCCTGCGTGAAATTGAGTTTAAAATGCCTTATGAGTATAGAGACTGTCTTCAGCAATAGTTTACGAAGGTTTGCCTAGTTCCCGTATAACATGTGCTTCAATCAGTTGACACCAGAGTTCGCATGAGCGTTTACCGTCAAAAATGGTATCAATTTCCGACACCACGCGCTCATTGTTTCCTGGATCTTACCACTGCCGGCTGGCAGTGCGTGTTACACACTTCCGTTCGATCGACCACTGCCAGCTAGATCGTTCCAATCCACTTCCGTCCCATTTTTCAAAATCACTCCCACAAAAATATCCAGCAACCGAGTATAATAATAATATTGTATGGCCTGGGGTGCCTGGTGCAAGCTTTGTTAATTGACACCCAGAGGGTAAGTTGCATGTCGAATTTCGTCGTTCCTTTGAACGCTATGAAAGTCAAGGAGGTTAGATATCTAAACTCCTTGACACTACAGCGCTTTCAAGTAGAGAATGGAGGAACTTTGTGTTGGCGGAAAGTCCCGAGATTAATTTTGCCATTGAACACGGCTTACTGAATTCAAATGGGTTCTTTAACATGCCAACAACGTATGACATGAGTATCGTGATTTTTGTCGCCTTCAAAAATCACTTACCATGAGCAACCGAGTGGAAAGATGTTACACATCAAAAACGATCCTATACACATATTGTAACGTGTTTTTCGAGGGAATATTACGCCACTGACATAAGTCAGTAGGAAGCCATTCGATGTTTATTTACGCGGCAAATTGTTCTGCCAAGACAAGTTTCATGTAACTTATTATTATTATTAAGGTATTGTTTTGGAGCGTTTTTTATAAGATTATAAGTATACAGATGGGTTTTCGATGTTATAGAAAACACTATCAAGCGAATTATTACGTACAACATTATCGCGGAAAATTATATGATTACGGAATTTTACGGATTTTGTCAGTTAGAGTTTATTGTGAGAGAGATGATTCATTGGGAATTCAGCTACAGGAATATTCTTGTCGAGAAGCGTGACGCAAGCCGTGGGGCACTTCCAGCTGGCTGCATCAAGAAAAGGCGAAATTGCCTGGACCGGTAATCGATATCGTCGCGCCGAGTGTATTGACCCTTATACCGGGAGTATCGCGTGGTGTCTCAGCCAATCATAGGAGAGCGGGCGAGTAGAAGACGGCTCCGGAGAGGGGGTTCGGCGAGTGCATATATTGTTTGCGCGCCGAGAAGGGAAGACGATTATCATTGTAAAACTTGACCGTTGTGGTTGCTCGTGTGGTTGGTTCCGGTGTGATCGGACCATAACTTTACATTTCTACAACAATCTCCACAACTGACGAAGAAGATGGCGACGTCCAGAAGGCTGTGGGAAGCTCTCTTCAGCATCAAGTACGAGAGAAATGTCACGGCAATTTCCAATGGTAAGCGCGAATGACTCAGAACTACATAATCTCTCGCTTCATTGTTTCATATTCAAAATTTCGCAAACTTATTAGCTTGGGAATAGTAGTAAAATCAGTAATTCATCCGACTCCGTTTTCATAATTCTCTAGTGGTAAATTCAAATCGTTACGCTCCAATTTAAATTTATTAGTATTATTATTATTATTAGTCTATTATTAAAATTGCCACTACTTGTTTTTAGCCTACTTTCGATTTTTGCAAAAAATGAAAGTAGACTTATGAGATCAACACAGGGCGAAAAAAGTGTGTCTGTCTGTGTGTGTGTATGTGTGTGTGTGAGTCTGTGTGTGTGTGTGTCTGTGTGTCTGTGTGTGTGTGAGTGTGTGTACTCTGAATGTCTGTCCCCCCCCCTATCAATTCGAACACGGTGAATGCGAATTGAACGAAATTTGGTACAAAGGTAGCACTAGCAAAGGACACCTCAGTGTCATGTTTTATATCGCCGCCATCTTGACGGAAACGTAATGGCGGCCTCACAAATGTTCAAAGCTTAAATCAAATTACGACTAACCTAATCATCCGATCTCTACCAAATTTTGCAACAACATACCTATATGGGGGAAGCATCCTTTTACCAAACCAATAGGTCATCAGCGTTATAGTTTGCGGATGGCGGCCATCTTTGTGTGAAAATCGATTCCCCCTATTAATTCAAACACGGTGCAACCGAATGGAACGAAATTTGGTACAGAGGTAGTACTAACAAAAGGCACCTCAGTGTCATGTTTTATATCGCCGCCATCTTGACGGAAACGTAATGGTGGCCACACAAATGTTCCAAGCTTAAATCAAATTACGACTAACTTAATCATCCGATCTCTACCAAATTTTGCAACAACTTACCTTTATGGAGGGAGCATCCTTTGACCAAACTAATAGGTCATCAGCATAATAGTTTGCGGATGGCGGCCATCTTTGTGTGAAAATCGATTCCCCCTATTAATTCGAACACGGTGCAAACGAATGGAACGAAATTTGGTACAGAGGTAGTATTAACAAGAGGCACCTCAGTGTCATGTTTTATATCGCCGTCATCTTGACGGAAACGTAATGGCGGCCACACAAATGTTCAAAGCTTAAATCAAATTACGATTAACCTAATCATCCCATCTCTACCAAATTTTGCAACAACATACCCTTATAGAAGAACCATCCTTTGACCATATGAATAGGTCATTAGCCTAATAGTTTGCGGATGGCGGCCATCTTTGTGTGAAAATCTATTCCCCTATTAATTCAAACACGGTGCAACCGAATGGAACGAAATTTGGTACAGAGGTAGTACTAACAAAAGGCACCTCAGTGTCATGTTTTATATCGCCGCCATCTTGACTGAAACGTAATGGCGGCCACACGAATGTTCAAAGCTTAAATCAAATTACGATTAACCTAATCATCCGATCTCTACCAAATTTTGCAACTACATACCTTTATGGAGGGAGCATCCTTTCACCAATCTAATAGGTCATTCGCCTAATAGTTTGCGGATAGCGGCCATCTTTATGTCAAAATTGATTCCCCCTATTAATTCGAACACGGTGGAACCGAATGGAACGAAATTTGGTACAGAGGTAGCACTAGCAAAGGGCACCTCAGTGTCATGTTTAATATCCCTATAGCACGTTGTATTTCAACAAGCGACTACAACCAACATTCAATCATACTCCTTGAAAAGGACAAAGAGTTATAACAATACCCATGCATTTAGGAGAAAGTAGGCTGTATGTTCTTTACTGAACATCTTGTTTATATAATAAATTCATTTCTTATATTATGCAATCTTTGCTTTCAGTAGGTAACATTAGATATAGACCAAATTCCTTCTCCTGATACAATTGTTAGTTGGGTTAATGATCAAATCATACCACGATCTGAGTGTGAAGATTATTAAAGGTGTTCTGCCAGAGCTAGGTGTTGTTAAAAATAAATTTAGATTTCAACATAGCGTTGAGGTCTTGGCGCCCATTAATACAACGTATCTTAGTCAGAGTAAACATTACATTTATCACCTCAAACGAGGGACTTGTTGTGGTTTTTCCACACTCTCCCCAGTGAAACAGTTACACTTGTCATCCCAACGTAGAGCAAAATTATCCATTACAATATGTCCCAAAATCATTCGTTTTCTACTTATTAATGAAAGAACATTGTACAGTGACACATTAATTGACAGCCTGCTTGGAAGTGTTTAACACATGAACTCATATCAAAAAAGGTTCCTGACACCGACAGATGGAACAACTGTCAAATGCACAGGGGTTCCAGACAGGCTCGCCATCAGCACCAGTTTAGGATTAATGTGTGGGCTGGCATTGTAGGTCCATACGTTCTACCAGCACGTCTTACAGGTGCTGTCTCCGGAACACCCTTTCAGACTTACTGCATGACAATGTGTCCCTGCAAATACGACAAGGTATGTGGTGGATGCATGATGGGGCTCCTGCACACTATAGTCACCTTGTTCGCACTGCACTGACGGAGATCGCACAGGACAGATGGCAAACTACCAACCCGAGCGACTTCTGTTAGCCGACAACAGGTGATTTCATAATCCAACATGTCGTCACGCGAACAGAAACCTCGGACTACTCCCTTACAATTACACGCCTTTTAAAAGAATTGACGAGAGTGGTACATGGAAACTATTGTTTTCTGGTATAGCATAATGATAACAACATGTGAGTGGAATGTGCTGATGTTCATTGAATGACAAATTGAGGTTGGAATGCTTTGTTTGTTTTGGTTCACGAACGAGTGAAGGATCGCTGTCTGTTGAAGCTATGTGTGAAGTGCCTGGATAATAAATCAGCTCTAATTCAAATGATAGATATTCGTATAAAACAGATAGTGATCACTTTTCGTGATACTTTCAATGTTTAGCTTGGCCCATTTGTCGGTCAAATTTGTTTCTTGTTACCGAGATCCCCGAATGGTAATTATTTCTTTGGAAATGTATTAATTGCTTAAACTATATGCATAACCTTGTTATTAATCACCTAATTCATAGATATTATAGTTACTCACCTAGTGTTTAAGGCTTCCGCAATACATCACTACAACGACTACACTGAGCCTGTCTGCTGCTTGCCTGCTGTCGCCACGAGCTCGTGACGTCATTTCCTTGGCCAACCAATAGCAGCGGTGTTCCTGGTCAGCTGCCTTCCTCGGCGGGTTTTCGCCGCTATAAAACCTCGAGTCATCTTCTAGGTGACGTACCACTCTTCATCCATTCTTCGACCACGACTCGACGGGCCACTCTGGTGCCACTCTTCATTCATTCTTCGGCCACGAATTTACGGGCCACTCTGGGCCGCTATTCTTCGGGCTTACTCTACGGCCAACATTCTACTGTCAACATGTGACAATCTGCTTTTGGTCACCACTCTGAGACCAATAATCTTCAAATATTCTCGCCAAGACTTTTCAAGTACCGCAGTGAGAGTCATCATCTACGACTAATAATATTAATCTTCATGGTGCACTATCTCGCAGTGAGAAAAGGCACAAGGAAGGAATGTCAATAGTACTTGCTACGCGCCGTGGTCAGCCAGGACCAACCAAGTTTGTAAACATACTCCAATCTCTCCAGTGCACAACAACAGTGATACCACTCAAATGTGTGGAGTGGGTTGCCTACTGGGACTGACAAATGTTCATATGTGACTGGGTTTGTATACATTTCTTCGCTTGAGGGATGATTCACTCCGGACATACCCTCCACTAACGTGTCGCCAATGATAAGATGAGTTTTTTAGCACTCATTTATAGAACATTTTTATTGCCTCTTCTATTTTAAGAAGACAAAGTTGATCTTTGCCATGAACTTTTTAATAAGAAGCTCAAGTATTTTCTTCAGTGGTTATTAATTGATGTTTTGTTTACTTAAACAGTATATTAATAAATTGCATATTTGTTACCTATTATGTTTAATTGTGAAATCCTTCAGCCCCTTACATTAACGCATAATTCAGTCTTATTGCTTCACCCTAATTGCTAATGCTTGTTGCTGTTCTCCCTCTATGAGTGGGAGTTTTCTGGGGCAAACTCCACCATATTTGCCTAAGCTTCATTTTAATCCTGATACAGTTGATGATATGCTTGACTATTGGTGTTAACACCGTAAGATAATACGATTGATATTGTCCAACATTTTATTTCCAGTTTCATGATTTTAATGATACTGTGCCTCGGATGATGGAGATAATAGGCCTAGGTAAGTTTGTCTGTACTGGGTAAAACAGTGTGTAATGAGTATGTGGAATTAGTCAGTAAGTTAATGCTTATAATGATGTTGGACTAGGTCCAATGTTGTGTTGGTTTGTTGTATCATAGGATCACATGCGCTTTGAAAGTTTACTAGAAACATTCCCTGATGTTGTTGAAATTAACTTTCATTATTCAGTCAAGTGTTTCCCCGTTACGGTATGTAAAGGCAGGTTAATGCTTGTCGTTTCAGTAGCTCTACTGAATCCAAAATCACGCAAGTGATGTCAGTTTCAAAGACTAGCACCTGCTCAATGGGCTACACGAGTTTAATTTAATTTTACCAATGGAATACTTAACACATTACATATACTGTATATACCGCACATGTTTATTTGCAAGGCATAAAAACAATAATTAACAAACCATTGAGTGTTATGGAAAGACAATTATAGCCTATCGTTGAGAGGTTATGAAGGAATGGTCTGCTGCATGATAACACATTCTCAGGTAGCATTCAGTTAATGAAAGAGTAACTTGATATACAGGGAACCACATTTAAGCCTACTTTCGATTTTTGCAAAAAATGAAAGTAGACTTATGAGATCAACACAGGGCGAAAAAAAGTGTGTCTGGCTGTGTGTGTGTATGTGTGTGAGTGTGTGTACTCTGAATGTCTGTCCCCCCCACGTATCAATTCGAACACGGTGAACGCGATTTGAACGAAGTTTGGTACAAAGGTAGCACTAGCAAAGGACACCTCAGTGACATGTTTTATAACGCCGCCATCTTGACGGAAACGTAATGGCGGCCACACAAATGTTAAATCAAATTACGACTAACTTAATCATCCGATCTCTACCAAATTTTGCAACAACATACCTTTGTGGGGGGAGCATCCATTGATCAAACTAATAGGTCATCAGCTTAATAGTTTGCGGATGGAGGCCATCTTTGTGTCAAAATCGATTCCCCCTATTAATTCGAACACGGTGAAACCGAATGGAACGAAATTTGATACAGAGATAGCACTAGCAAAGGGCACCTCAGTGTCATGTTTTATATAGCCGTCATCTTGACAGAAACGTAATGGCGGCCACACAAACGTTCAAAGCGTAAATCCAATTACGACTAACATAATCATCCGATCTCTACCAAATGTTGCAACAACATAACTTTATGAAAGGAGCATCCCTTGACCAATCTAATAGGTCATTAGCCTAATATTTTGCGGATGGCGGCCATCTTTGTGTCAAAATCGATTACCCCTATTAATTCGAACACGGTGAAAACGAATGGAACGAAATTTGGTACAGAGGTAGCACTAGCAAAGGGCACCTCAGTGTCATGTTTTATATCACCGCCATCTTGACGGAAACGTAATCGCGGCCACCTAAATGTTAAAAGCTAAAATGTAATTACGACCAACCTAATAATCTACTCTCTACCAAATTTTGCAACAACATATCTTTATGTGGGAAGCATATTCTGACCAAACTGCAAGATCATCAGCCCAGTAGTTTGCAGATGATGGCCAGTATGTGTGCAAATCGATTCCCCCTATCAATTCAAACACGGTGAAACCAAATTGAACGAAATTTGGTACAGAGGTAGCACTAGCAAAGGGCACCTCAGTGTCATGTTTTATATCGCCACCATCTTGACGGAAACGGAATGACGGCCACCCAAATGATAAAAGCTTATAACAAATTACGACCATACTAATAATTTGATCTCGACCAGATTTTGCAACAAAATGCCTTTTTGTGGAAAGCAGCTTATGACTGACTACAAGGTCATCAGCCCAATAGTTTGCAAATAGCGGCCATGTATGTGTGCAAATCCATTCCCCATATCAATTCAAACACGGTGAACCCGAATTGAATGAAATTATTTACAGCGGTAGCACTAGCAAAGGGCACCTCATATTCATGTTTAATATCTCTATAGCACGTTGTATTTCAACAAGCTACTACAACCAACATTCAATTATACTCCTTGAAAAGGACAAAGAGTTATAACAATACCCATGCATTTAGGAGAAAGTAGGCTATATGTTCTTTACTGAACATCTTGTTTGTTGTTGCACTAGGCTATATGGTGCACATAAAATAATTTCTTGAGCAATGCCTTGATTTCCGTTATTTTTAATACGGTACCTAGGCCTATTAATGGTTCAGTTTACGTATAATTTCTCAACTTCTGTTTTCCTATTTCCAGATACAACATTCACATTGGAAATGAGATGAAGCATAGTACTGTAACTCTTTCTTGAGGGAAAGTGAATTCTGACCTGCTGGGAATATTAGGCCTAAGGCCCTGGGAGACAAGGACTTGATAGATAGATAGATAGATAGATAGATAGATAGATAGACTTTATTAATTCCATTTAACCAAATACATGTATACAATACATTTTTGATAATGGACACGTTAGAATTTACATCTATAAAATAAAAGTACTAATAGGTAGACTATATATTACTAATACTATAACTATTTATAACTTATTATAATAACAGATCTTAAGAGATACAATCTTATTGGACAACTATATACACCTTACTCTATTATCATAATATGAAAACTTATTTCTATAAATACAACAACTTACAGCTAGGTATTACAATTAAAATCGAAAAGTAGAATATAATTATAGATTTCATCGCTCCTATACGCTATGATATTCAACTACAGAGTAAACTGCAGATAAGCTTTAAACATTCTATCAAAGGTTTATACTTTTGGGGTAAGTTTTATATACTGGGGTAGTGTATTGTATAATTTAACTCCTGTGTGAAAAGTTCCTTTTTGATATATGCTTGTGTGTGTGTGCGTGTGAAATATGAATGTTTTGATTTTGTCTTGTGTTATGCCTATGAACATAATTGTTTGTTTTAAGAAAAACATCCTTATTCATTAAATTCTAAAAAAAAACATAATTTCAAAGAAATATATGCTGGGCAGTGGGAGAATGTTTAAATCTTTAAACACAGGTCTACATGATTCTCTAGTGTTTACATTTGCCATAATTCTAATCGCCCTCTTTTGTATCCTAAACGTGCTTAGTACATCTGGCGACATACCCCAAAATATGACCCCATATCTTAAGTATGAATGGAAATAAGCAAGATAAGTATTTCTTAAAGTGTGCATGCTAGTGCAAGTTTTCAAAATACGTAACGCAAAGCACATCGAGTTTGGTTTAGTATTCAGATATTGTATATGTTTATTCCAATTTCAATTCATGTTGTATCCATAGTCCTGAAAACTTTGTTTCTGATTTATTTTCTATTTGATGACCATTTAATGTTATATTGGGCTTCGCAGGATTCCTATTCTGTATAGTAGGGAAATTTAGACATACTGTTTTTTTTATAGTTTATTATGAGGCGATTATCTTGTGACCATTTGGTTAACTCTCCTGTAACGGAGTCAGCAGACTGCTGTATGACCTGTTTAGTATCACCTTTTATTACGAGAGTTGTATCGTCCACAAACCAAATTTCCTTATGTGAATGAACGTTCTGTGTTATATCATTGATATATAGACGAAAGAGTAGTGGGCCTAAAACCGATCCATGGGGTACTCCAAATGTAATAATTCCCTCATTGGACAATGTTTCATTAAGTAATTTGGTTCCATCATCCTTGTGCCTCTAGCCTACTATTTGTTTACGCCTTGTTAAGTAAGACTCTATCCATTTATTAGCTAGACCTCTAATACCATATTGATTTAGTTTTGTAAGGAGGATTTTATGGTCAACAACATCAAATGCTTTCGATAAATCCAAGAATAGGCCAGTTACATGTTCCTTATTGTCAATTAATTTCAGTATGCTATGAATACATTCATAAATTGCTGTCTCTGTAGATTTTTCCGTTCTGAATCCATGTTGTGAGTTTGATAATATTGTATATTTTTCTATAAAACTTATCAGACTCTTTTACATTATTTTTCCCACAATTTTTGCAATACCAGTTGGTAAGGTAATAGGACGATAGTTATCTAATTCATCTTTTGGACCGTTTTTGTGCACTGGAATTACTTTTGATAACTTCAAAATATCCGGGTAAGTTCCTGAGAGAATTGAACTGTTTATTAAGTGTGTAAGTGTTTTTTTAAATATTATTTGCACAATTATTTAAAATTGCATTAGGGATGCCATCAATGCCAGCACAGAATTTATTTGTTAGCTCTTTTATAACTATTCTTACCTCTTCACTTGTGACATGATTTATAAAGGAAGAATCACTACATATATTTATTTTATTATTAGAATTTAGTGTATTTACCTGTGATTTATTTAATATTTTTGTGGAATTCCCAGAAAATAGTCATTAAAAGTGTTTGCTATTTCCTCTGGAATATTAATCACTTTATTATTTCTGGTCAGTGTAATGTTCCTTTGTATTTTAGCAGATTTTCCAGTTTCTTTCTTTATCACGGACCACATAGCCCTGTTTCTATTAGATGGTTGGGAAATAAAATTATCATTATGCATTTTCTTTGCTAGTCTTATTACCTTATTTAATATGCTAGTGTATTTTTTGTAGTATAAATTGAATTCAGGTGTTGTGTGATATTGTTTATATAATTTGTGTGGAAATTTCTTTCTTTGACATGAATTTATAATCCCTGTTGTTATCCAATTCCTAGTTTTGTTATTTTGAACAGTTCTTTGTCTAAAGGGGAATGCTGTTTCAAAATAGTGTTTTAGGGTACTGTTAAATGCATTAAATTTATCATTTACATTTTCTAGTTTATAAATTTCTGACCATGTTTCCTTATTTAATAAGTCATTGAAATATGTAACATTTGTTTCAGTGAATGACCTGCACTTTGATTTTACTCCATTATCATTATTATTGATTGTTTCGGATACTTAAAACTCAGTATTTGTCCATGGTGATCACTAAAACCCGGACAATAGACTTCTATTGAATGGTGATATTTATCAGTATTTTAAAAAAATGATCAGGAGTGGTTTTACTAAATTTTGTTATTCTTGTTGGGGTATTTACTGTAGGTTTCAGTCCATAGGAAATTAGCAACTGTGTTAATAATTGACAATTTCTATCACATTTTAAGAAATCCACATTTATATCCCCACAAATTATTATCTCGAAATTTACTTTGCTCATGTTATTGAGTAACAATTCTAATTTATCTATAAATAAAGGAAACTTTCCTGACGGAGACGGTATACGCATACAATTATTAACTTAAACTGCTGTATTTCTACGGCAGAGAATTCAAAATCCTGTTCCATAATTAGATAATCATAAGCTGTTAACTGTTCATGATCTAAATTATTTTTTAAGAAGTTACAAGTACCACCATGGCTAATATTAGATCTAGAGTATTTACTAGCTTGTGTAGACCCTGGGAATTGAATTAATTAGAGTTGTTCCTCTTTCAGCCAATGTTCTGAAGCACATAGTGCTGAGATGTCTTTATGTTCATTTTTAAGCATTAGATTTATGTAATCAATTTTATTAGAGAGAGACTGAACATTCTGGTGGTAAATTTTAAATTTTTACTTTTGCAAGCTTGTGTTGGTGATTTATTTACATTATTATTATCATTATTGTTATTATTATTGTTGCTGGACAAATCCGAAATACCATTGTTGGACATCAAATTTGACATCAAAAGATCTGAATGCCAAACCTCGCGCTAGGCTTCTTTTACCAGTTTCCCTGCTTCCACTCTGAAGATATTACGGTTGTACTATTCTTACCATTTGAATTTACAATTTTGCAGATTTCATCACTAAGATACTCTTTTCCTAACCTATTTAAGTGTAGGCCATGCCGAGTGTGGAACTTCCTGTCTAATTTACTTTCATCTATAATTTGGACATTTGGAAAACTCTTACAAATTTTATGAATTGTTCCATTGGTAGCCTCTATTTCTACATTTACACATGATTTGGGAATTAAGTCGTAGCTCTACGGAATGTTTACAATAATAACATTTGAGTTATGCATGGATGGCAATATACCCTTTAAATCTTTGATTACCTTTTTACTCTCGTTTCTATAGACATCGTTTGCTCCAGCGATGATTACTGCATAGTCCTTTGAAGTAAGGGACGCACACTCTCCTACCATCCCGTTCGTGACCGCTGCAATTGTAGCTCCTGGCTTTACTGTCGAAGTGACCTCCATTTCTCCGCTTCTCTCCAATACGCTTGCTGCTACATCTCGCCCGTGACTATCCGCAAATATCTGGATTTTCTCTTTATCACTTTCTTCTTTTCCTCTTGATGAAAGTCGTCATTTTCTTCGACGAGCGCTCCATATGAATTTGAGGCAGGAATTTCAGTTATACGTACCGGTACTCCATTTATAGGCCTAGGCATATTCAATCTTACCTTACCAGCAACCACTGTCAACCAAGTTTCCTTGCTTTCCTCTCTGTTTCCTTTTAATTTATTCAACTCTTCCATTGACTTAGTAATATCTTCCCTTAGCAGCTTTATAATTTCATCTTTTGAGGACAGTTCGTTTCTCAGGTTATGACATTCGCATGACGGTACCGGTAGGCCGACATTACGACAATCGGTTTCACTTTTCTCCTCAACAATTTTACCTGAGATCTTGTGATGATTCTATTTGCATTTTTTTTACCTTTATTTTGTACGACGAACACAAATCCGTAACGGTTACACTACCTGACGAGACACTAACACTGTTTACTGCCGACATACTAGAGATCTAAGTTAGCCTTGATGTTTACACCGAATTACACTAAATTTATTTTAATTATTACTACCTAAATGAATTAATCTAATTACCGGTACCTACCAATAAAGAAGAATGTGCAATACGTATATCTTCCAATCGGGTGAAAATTCGTAAAAGCACCACTGCTCTACTTGGTTCAAACACTGATTGAAGAAGTCACCGAATCTTAGGATACACGTTCCCACAACTTAGTTTAAGTTTATTAAATTATAAATAAGAATTTCTAAATACTATCAATATTCCATATTTCACTTGACCTAAGGAAAGTAACTTTATAGATTTTAAACCTCTGTTATAATATTTTACCACTTTTATCAAATATTTATCACTAGCTGCTATTTCACTACACTTTCACTGTGACGCCATCTTGCCTACTCTACATCCAGGTACGGTAACTAACTTAACCCCATCTGTACCAATATGCAAAATTTGGTAACTCTGCGTGTATGTTTAATTATTTCCAGTCTCTGGAGGGGTGTTTAAAATGTCCTCCTTGAGACTTAATGCACAACATGTAGGTCTCTGTATAGTATTGAGATATGTATACTGTAATTTAGTAATTGTTTAAAAAATAGAGTGCATTTCTGTATGAAGGGGGGTATTATTCTTCCATTAAGTGCTGATTTATAGGTAACAATGAAGGAGACAAGAACCCACGATAACATTTTCTTTAGTACCGTAACTCACTGAAATAAATAAATACCTTCTGTAATGATTCAAAATAGACCTGTAAATTATATAGTTTACTCCTCTAATGTCTATAACCCATTGCCCACTGCTAGGTTAGAAACCATTGTCCACTGCCAGGTCACATCACTGGCAGGATGAAATTACTGTTTGTGCTACATGCAAGGGGGTGTGGGGCGAAACCCCTGGTTAGATTTGTGTTTGTGTTTGTGTGAGGGCTGCAACGGTGTACACTGAGCCATCCTGGAAGTGGTTTTCGGTGGATTCTCCACTTCTACTGCAGCCATGGTTCCTGACCAATGGCTACGGCCACTTCCGTACCATTCTCGTCCCCAATTTACAAATACACAGAGTAATGCAGCCTTCACAAGAGCACAGGTTATCATACAAATTCCACATACACACACGCACACAAATACACGGGGCTATATGACGGCGATGACGCAGCTCCTAAAATAAACAACTTCTATTCCCCCCTGTAGGTTATTTTAACAATGATTTTGGTTTTACGTTCCTTTTAACTACTGCATATTTTAGAGATGCCGGGGTGTTGGATTTTTGCCCTGAAGGGGATTTTTAATGTGCCAGTAAATCTACTGACAAGTCTCCCTTGCATTTCCGCACCCTCAAATGCAAACCACCGTACCTGCGTCTGGATTCAATAACACAACCTTGAGCACAGCTGGTACATAGCCAGTCGTAGGTTGTATTCTTGCGATAAGCGTTTAGCTTTGTATATGAGCGTTTTGATAACTCCTCTGTTGTGACTGGGATGGTGGTTGGATCGTTGTGTAAATATGTAGGCTTCCAATAGAGCTTGTGTGACAGGCAGCGGTCTTGGTTCCTGATTAACAACACGTTATGACGTGGAAAGCAACGATTCGATTTTAGTTTCATGGTGAATAGGGTTATGTAAAGCGAAACTTTTCCGACAGATGTCATGGCTGTTCTATGTGGGACTCCATTTATTTTCCTTCCCTTGGCATTCAATACGCATCGAATTTGAAGAATAAAGTTGATAATACAATAAATGTTCATTCTGAAGCGTGTGTAACAGCCTATTGTATGTTATTAATATGCAAATGTTATTTGAACTGAAGAGCAAAATGATCCCACATAGTACCTGTGCGCTATCTGTTGGTGTCAGTTCAGTTTATCCCTGTTGAGTATTGTGGTGGATTATGTTTAGAAGACTGGGGAATTCTGTCAGTGCTACTTTTCCGTGTTTCTATATCAGGGATTTGTCGTCTCCGAAACGGAACCAAGTTGTGGCTTTTCTTTTTTAGCGTTCCGTTGAGTGGATTTATAGGACTAACCATAGCTTCTCCATCTATTTGCACATCGAAACAGTTGTTCCTTTGAAAATATGTTGTAGTTACACAGTGGGGTAATAGACCTGGAGTGGCAACATCAGGCGATTGATGCTGCTGATATCACATATGGTATCTGTAACCGGTTAAAAGGAGAACTAAAGAAAATCAAATGTGTTATCAACTTTTGTAGTGGTTACTCGGGTACAAACTACTCAAGCTACCGTTTGTACCCTACTACTCGGGATGATGGAAGTGAGTCCTAATCTCAGAGGTCCGGAAGAGGAAACAGGTTGCCTAGGGATAGTCGCTAACGAAAAGAGATGGTCATTTTAACTCACAATCATATATTCCATAACAGTAAACAATACAAATAAATGAACCTAAACTACGTCGCACCCATTTACATTTAATAAAGTGATAAACTGATATTAATACGTTTGTAAATTACATATTGGGACGATGCCTGGAACAATAACTACGAAGACTCGACGATAAAAGAAAATGGTTTCTATTTAAGCAAGGCGCAAAACTTAACCTAACCTGAAAAGAAAAACACACTCACACTGCCGGCACATACACTCACCATAGCACTAAACTAAAATGAATAAAACAGAAACTAACAAAGGGTGAAACCAACAAATCCTTCCCCCCAAATGCAAATAATTTCAAGGAACACTAAAAACGAACAAGAGCTAGACGGTCTACGCGTCTGAGTAGAGGAATAACAGAAACAGTCGACAGGGGTAAAGGTTTACCTTCATAATAAAATGACAAACTTGCCATCTTAGAAATTCCCCACAAAGCATAAAGAAAATACATTCACAAAACACAATAGTAAGAAGAATCGCCCTGGCAAGTACAAATAAAAGGAAAAGCACGAAGCTTCTTGCCAGTGGTCAAACAAACCTACTTCACACTTTCTAGGTCTTACAAACGTGACGCCTAGGACAAACATACAACAAAATAGGTCTTACAAACTTGACGCCTAGGAATTACTTAACCTCAAAACACATGCTAACAAATATATAGGTCTTACAAACTTGACGCCTATCACAAACATACAACAAGATAGGTCTTACAAACTTGACGCCTATGAATTACTTAACCTCAACATCACATCCCCCCCCCCTGAAGGCTAATTAAACAACCTAGATCCAATGATCCACCAAATTATTTGTTTGGACCTCGAAAGGCACAAACAAATACCGTGCCGACAATAACTAATAACCCAGAACACATCACGCGAACACGCCGACCTCGCGTCGAAATTTAGCGACAACAAACCCCACAATTTACCAAATCAATCCCCATCAAAATGAATCGAGAACCATGTTTACTTAGCAACTTAATCTAAATGCTTATTTCCTGAATCAAACAAAAATATAACTGGTGTTCTCCACAGTGTTAACCTTGCACGTGGTCAGTTCTAAAGCGTCACCAACGGACGTGGCTTTTAAAACAAGTTTTGGCCTGCACGAGGCAGACAAAATATTTACGTAAATTAAACCAACATGGACTTGAAAATGCAACGGGGGGCGATAAACATTACTTAACAGAAAACAAGGTATTATAAATGATACATAGGATTAACACATTGAAAATACAGCCCGCGTTACTACGCAATTTAACTAAGTCAATTTTACATTCTAACCACGCACACTAAACGGAATTAAAATAAAATAAAACAAGTTTACGAAAAAGGAAATTTAAATGTTCATCAGTCCCGTGGTCGATAAAAAAAAAAAAAAATTCACATGGCGGAGTCCTCGGGAGAACCCGAGGCCGCCTGATCGGCGTCTCTCGTAGAAATTTTCACATCCACCTACCTCAGTTGTTGGCGATAAAAACACAGTTCTTTATGCCTAACTCACAGAGCTAGGATCTTCTATCTTGTCCAATTCCGGCTTACCACAACAAATTGTCGCAGAATAAAATAAATGGCCATATGCCATTGGAAGTTTTGAGTCATCTTAAGTTGGTACTGTCCCCGTTTACCTGGATAGTAGGCTGTCAGATATCCGCCCCCTCAATCGGATTGCCAATTATCAATCGCACCGGCACAGTTACATCAATGAAAATGGCACTGACAGATACTATCGAGATAAGAGCACAGAAATTCACAGGAAATCATTGTGGAACACACCAAAATAGACGGGGTTCATACTTACCGTTACTTACCTCTTAATTATCTCGGGGTTTGAGTTGACAACAGGATCACTAAAAGTCTGTTCACACAATAACCTCCACCATGACATTTAAAAATCAACCAGAACGAAGACGAGAACTTTGAACTGTACAAAAGCTTTATTTCTAATAAAGGGTATGATTTTACTAACACAACAAAAACAACGTGGCTATCAGTAGCCCAAGTCAATTTGACCACGTCCTCCAGTAGGACTTGCAAAAATTATCATACAACATGATGTAAAACATTTTAGCTCCCAAGAGCTCCAAATAACGTAATATTCATAACACTATTGGATTGGAAAAGGACGTCAGGGTGTGACATATATAGAGCATTTGGTTTCCTTTTAATAAACATGGCAATGGTATTTATAGTCGCAAGGCCAGAGTGTGTACGACCTCACTCCCTGAGAACCATATGTTGGCACAGCTGCGGGCTACCTTCAGCCTGTTGCATACTGGTCAAATGCACTCCCTTCTCACATGCTATGTTACGTAAGAATACAGCCTGCACTCTCAAGCTTTTAAATGTCTATAAGACAACTCACATTATATTTACGCAAATCTTTCAAGTACTTTGCTCACATCCTATTGGATTATTATGTTAATTTCTTAAACTTGTTAACTTCAATCCAAATGTTTCATTAGCTCTTAAATGTTTATAACAAAATCACATAAATTATTTATAACAATTAGAAATTGTTTATAATATTTGTCAAAGACAATAAAAATATTATAAGCACGCCTTTAACATCACTCTCGTTCCATATTATTTTCAAAAATATTTACATCAATTATTTACAATATTAACATTTAAATTGTTTAAATTATTAATTTAATAAATACATTAGCCACATGTTCATTCGGTTGGTAATTTTATAATCCTGTTTAATATAATCGACCAATGAAGGTTAGTTATACATGTTAATGTCACAATCTGGTTTAATAAAGTTTTTAATAATGATTTGTGACGGCAACCTTCATTCAAAATCTTATCTCAAATTCTTTCAAAACTCGTGTTAATTATAACAGTAACTCACTTGATTAATTTTCAACGAACTATGACAATCTTACTCCAGCGGAAAATCCTTCGCTAACAAGTTAATGCACAATCTGCATTAAAAATATGCCCAAAATCATCATATATTAATCTATATGGCATTTAAAAACTTCCACATTACTTACAAAACTTCCACAAATAATTCTTTAACATTTATTCCTGTGGGAACCTCCTTCATATTCAAGGGCATTATACCTCAGCGACTTTCAACACGCGCTGCACTAGCGATTATACATTCATAGTTCCACTTAAAAATTTTTAATAATCATTACTTGTTTCAAAACTGTTTTTCTATTTAACCTTCGTGGATTTCATTCATGAACTGAAATGAAGTCAAAACTTGCCAATCACAAACAAATTTAATAGTGAATACGCTTATATACGCCTGTCTGGTCTATCAAAATTTAAGATTAACATCTTAAAAGAAATTGCAGTATAAAAATACTATCTTCAAATAAAGTGCGACTAAAATGCAAAGTAGTCGAATAGAATCCAATTAGACTGGGGAATGCAAACATCGTTATATAATTCTCTAATTGAGAAAAACTCCTAACAAAAGTACTTGACTTTAATGCATTCAATAATTCATTATTAAAGTTACTCTTTCACAAAAGTGTCTATAATGCAATGTTCATTCATAACTGACGATAAATGTCTGTGTTGCAATCAATTCAAATAACGACTAGTATTTCCAAGATCGTCGACAACGTAAGAGATTTTAACGCTCTAAAATCATTTAAATGTTCTTCCTTCTTGATGATGACAGAAAATTGGTCAAAGTAATTAAACTGGGGTTGAATTACTTTAATAAAATGACACGCTGTCTGAATTTAAATCTGCCATAAAAATCATTAACTTACAGTCAAATCGTGACTACATAAATATTAATTACTGAAAAATTCTAAATATCAGTCTCAACTGATTCAAAATCATTAACTATGCCCATGACATAACAATGTCTTAATAAATCGTCGAAAAAGGCATAACTCATCAAGGTGTACTGAAAATAAGAATCTCAACAAGAAAATAGGGCAAAATACATGAGGATAAAAATATGGGAAAAATGGTTGCTCAAACATTATTAGTAAACTCAAATACAATAAACGTTCACGACTACCTTATCTGCCGATTGAAGTTCCAGAGGAAAATTCCCCAAAAAAGACTGCTGATGGATCCATTTCACCACGTTAAAGTTGAGCTCCATCCTCGAAATAGGAAATAGCACCCTCGGAGAATCGAACTGCTTCCTTCTCCGGAAATCGCTCTGCTCCTCGAAGACGAATAGACATCCTTCCGGCAATAATCTTCTTTGTGAGTCGGGATATCCCTGACCTCTCTTGAAAAATTCCCTGAAGTTCCAGTAGACAATCATCATGAAGTTTTGTAGAAATTTCCGAAGAAATTATTCATATTCAGAGTATGAAATTGTTTCTATGGCTGTTCGATGGTAATCAGCCTTTAATTACGAAACATGGGTGTAGATGGTATTCACCGCATGTTCGCTTGTGTGGAATAGCAATTAGCGAAGTTCCATGTCGCTATCTTACTCCATTGAAGTATGTCCCAATTGCAATAAGCCCTCTTAGCCTTCCATTTGCTCTTCGGTTGTAGTGTCAGAAGAACAAACTGCCGTATTCAATTGCTCCATTATACAGGTATCGTTGTGTAACCAAGCAATCTGAAGTCTTTCTACTCCACTCGCAGCGTCAGCCTTGCGTTGATTCTGGCTATACAAAAGTGTTTCTCTTGTGGCGAGATAATCACTTTTGTCAGTCGTATAAAACTGCTAATATCTTTTAAACTAATCGGTCGAAATTGTTCAGATTTTCTCTATAACTGCATGTAGCACTGCACAATACAATTGGCTTATCGGTGACCGCTAACTGTTCGAAGCTAAACTTGTAGAAGCTTTCTAAGGTCCGTTTCAACTTCACCTAGTTTGACCTGGATCTCGTTAATATAGTGGCCTCGCCACGCGTTATAAAGACGATTCTTTTCACTGCTGTTCACTTCGACGTCTCACTATAATGAATGTATAAGAAAAGAACTTTCACAATAGACTTCGATGATCTGAGAATGAGATCTCAGAATGATCAGAGAACGAAAGAGACTCCTCTCTTCTGCGCAAGCCCTTTTATTAACTTCACGAGGGGCGTTTCCATCCCTTCCAGAGCGTGATACTGCGTCATCGCTAAAACTTCCAA
Organism: Meconema thalassinum; assembly: GCA_946902985.2. Lineage (NCBI taxonomy): Eukaryota > Metazoa > Arthropoda > Insecta > Orthoptera > Tettigoniidae > Meconema > Meconema thalassinum. The sequence goes on along the minus strand of OX336401.1, from coordinate 41,231,609 downwards.
CTTCGTTAATACATGACGGATTTTCAAAATTCAAAAACTGAAAATAAATTTCACCAAAATTCCAAATCAATGCTTCTACTGCAAATGGATTTCCACAATTCTGCATTCCAAAAGTAATAAAAATACCATAGTTTCAGCAATCTCCGTCTTCCTTTAAACTATCGTTCATTGGTTCATGCCTCTCCTCCAATAGCATAGTTTCTTCCTCAGCAGAATTCCTCGTTTCCTGCGACTGCGTCGTAAATCTTGGAACATTCTGGACTAAAATGCTGACGTCACTGAGAATCTCGGCTCAAGTAGCTTGCTGGCATAACATATACGTCATCCGTGCTTACGTCATGACTACCCACGTCATAACTATGACAGCCATAACTCTAATTATAATTTCAAATATAGCCACCGTGGTCTCTATATAATTCAATTACGGGGGCATTCTCCTCTCACCACGTTTTAAAAACAGTTGCAAATTGTTTTTAAACTCAATGTTACAAGTATCTCAACTCTCTTGAACACGAAATTGAATTATTACTGGCTTACTCTAGTATGATATTTCCTCTATGTTCCTTAATCATAAATTTCTTCTACTCTGGGTTGTGTGTGGTTAATGTATTCTTTCCTCTCTACTTTCTCTTCTGACCAGTATTTCTATTTTCTAAGTTCTGCTGGCTCGTAGAAGGCCCAGGATCGATTACAACATCCTGCCTTTTCTTTTGATTGTCAGCTTCTTTATCCCTTAATTCTTTTAAGTACTGCGGGCTTTCCTTTTCTCTTTGCTGATACTGATCAGGTGTCATAACCTGACTTTGAGTATTCTGGTTTCTATTTTGGTTTTGGTTATTCCTATTATAGTTACGGTTATACCCATTATTGTTGTAATACCTGCCTCTTCCATTGTAGTTTCCTCGGTTGTAGTTCCAACCTCTTCTCTGTTGATATGGTCGGTAACCTTGTGATCTGTAATTTCTAAACTGATTATTCCTGTGAGGACCTACATTGTCAGTTTTCTCCTGCTCTGGCTTGTCAGTTTGTTGGACTTGGTCCATATATACCGTATTGATTTCTTTAAATTCCTGCCTTTGACCTTTCTGGACTACGTTAGGCATTGGACTTGTGTAGTCTAACCTTCTTAGTAATTCATCCATGCTGGATAAATCCCTGATGTTGGACGAAATTATAAGTCTTCTCACCTCAACTGGCAGCATACGAGAAATCGCATCTATTAGTTGCTCCGTGGACAATGGGGGTTGCAAAAATCTCAAGCGGGACAACTGACTCGTAAAGAAATCAGCGTACCTCGTTGGAAGAGTACCTGAGTATTTTCTTGAATACACCTCCGCTCTTAACGAATTCTGCGCTTCTATGGACCAAAATCGTTTGATTAATGCCTCTGCAAACTCGTCAAAGTTACTGAATGTGTATCTAAATGCGCGAAACCATTCAAGGGGTCCTCCAATCAGATATCTCTCTACTATCTTCATCTCTCTCTCTCTGGGAATGTGAGCTTCGATGAAATAATCTTTGAGATTCCTTACATACTCTATAGGTGTCAAACTATCAGTGTTACTGAATTTTTGTGGTTTGTCCTCGAAATTCCTGATGACCGTCACGTTCCTCGGATATGAATCCGGATAGTTTTTCCCACTATCTCGATAATTCCACTCAGGTTCCATATTCCTCTCGTCATCCTCCTCTCTGAATCTGGATACACGTTCTTCAGGAGTCACGTCTCTTTCTTCTGGCTCTAGGTTACATCTTCTGGTATACTTCCTATTCAATTCGCAAGCTAAGCCTTCTGTATCCTTGTCGGTGATTTCTGTTAAGACTTTCTTGACTATCTCTTCTTTGTAGTTCTCCATTAAACTAGCCTCTCCTAACTTCAATTTTTTCAGTTTACTCGTCGTTTCATTTACATCCGAGACAACGTTATGCATCTGTTCCTCTAATGTAGATTTTAAAGTTTGCATATCCTGATCTAGTTGTGTTCTATCGTCAACTTGTTTTTCGGATAACGAATTTATCCTGACGCTTAAATCTTTCCTAATCTGTACTACTTCATTGTTAATTTCTATCTGCGTACTGGCAAGTTTTCTTTCAATCCTTTCCTGAATTTGGGTTACATGTTCCCCACTTGACTTATTCCACTCGTCTTTCCATACCGCTACGTTTGCTGTTAACATTTCGGCTATGTCTACTTCGATATCCTCTTTTAATACTCTATTGTGGTCTAATACCTGGGTTCTCATGACCTCTACATCATACTTCAACTCTGCTAAAGACGTTGTTGTTCTAACTGATTCATCGACTAACCTAGTCGCTAATGCAGTTATATTACGCGTACAAAGAGTTTTTGAGTTTTCGATTTCTTCCCTGACTTTATTTACATCAGTTTGGACTTTAGTGATATCTACGAAAACTGTGTTGACCTCTACCTGAATCTTAGTTATGTCACTTTGCACTTCAGTTATATCCGCATGAATGTTATTAATGTCTACCTGAACATTGGATACATCAGTTCTAGCTTTTTGAATTTCTTTTTGGACTTCCTCGACCTTGTCTTGGACAGTCGCTACATCGTTTTTGACAACAACTACTTCGGCTCTAGCACAAGAAATATCCCCTCGGACATTAGCTACATCTAAATTTAACATTGTAAGGTCTTTCTGTACCTTAGACACATCATTTTTAACATCATCAACACTTTTATGCACAATAGACACATCTTTATGGACATTAGACACCTCTGTGCGCATGTCCGTTACAGTATTCTCAATTCCTAGGGTATTAATCTGTAAACGCGACATATTCTCTTCTAAATTAGCAGCGCTAGTTTGGATACCCTTCAAATTAGCAGACATATTACTAGCATTCTCCTCCATTCTTGCATTCAAATTACTAGCATTCTCCTCCATTCGACTATTATTCCTAACTTCCATCTCCTTTATACTTTCATTCAGCATCTGCTTCATACTACTAGTCATGCTAGCAGACCTCTCCTCTAACATTTTCTTCAAACTTTCATCTGCCATTACAATATTATTCAAAAATGGATTGCTGTAGGGACATAACTCAAAAGAGCAAAATAACAACATTTGAGCAACACTTTTCACCATATATAAATTTGATCAATTTTCTGTCTTAAATCTAACTTATAACTACCTTATAATTAATATTCGAAGATACTTCATGTCGAAACAAACTCAAGCACATGTTCAAATTTCCCTGGCTCATTTTAAAATATCCTAACACAAATAATTTACATTTACAATCCAAATAATTAAATTTTATCTTTAATATGACTAAAATGTCATAAGCCGGTCAAATAAAATAAGATTCCAGATTATAGGCGATTTTTCTAAGTTTCCAGCCTATTTAACCTTTCTCAAGTTGTATAAGATCTGATCTTTTCTGAGTGTAATTTTCCTAACACAATACAACATTTAATTCCTATATAATCACACTCTTAAATACTACAATTGGCCTAGACATCTAACAAAGAATCAACCTCTTTATTTGAGTCTAATCGAACCCTACGTTTTAGGTGCGAATCTTTCTATTGTTCAACCTGGTGATCCAGTTTTGTCGAATCCGCCCCCAACGTTTTAGGTGCGAATCTTTCTGTTGACTCAGCCCCACGTTGGGCGCCAATCTTTCTGTCCCCGTTTACCTGGATAGTAGGCTGTCAGATATCCGCCCCCTCAATCGGATTGCCAATTATCAATCGCACCGGCACAGTTACATAAATGAAAATGGCACTGACAGATACTATCGAGATAAGAGCACAGAAATTCACAGGAAATCATTGTGGAACACACCAAAATAGACGGGGTTCATACTTACCGTTACTTACCTCTTAATTATCTCGGGGTTTGAGTTGACAACAGGATCACTAAAAGTCTGTTCACACAATAACCTCCACCATGACATTTAAAAATGAACCAGAACGAAGACGAGAACTTTGAACTGTACAAAAGCTTTATTTCTAATAAAGGGTATGATTTTACTAACACAACAAAAACAACGTGGCTATCAGTAGCCCAAGTCAATTTGACCACGTCCTCCAGTAGGACTTGCAAAAATTATCATACAACATGATGTAAAACATTTTAGCTCCCAAGAGCTCCAAATAACGTAATATTCATAACACTATTGGATTGGAAAAGGACGTCAGGGTGTGACATATATAGAGCATTTGGTTTCCTTTTAATAAACATGGCAATGGTATTTATAGTCGCAAGGCCAGAGTGTGTACGACCTCACTCCCTGAGAACCATATGTTGGCACAGCTGCGGGCTACCTTCAGCCTGTTGCATACTGGTCAAATGCACTCCCTTCTCACATGCTATGTTACGTAAGAATACAGCCTGCACTCTCAAGCTTTTAAATGTCTATAAGACAACTCACATTATATTTACGCAAATCTTTCAAGTACTTTGCTCACATCCTATTGGATTATTATGTTAATTTCTTAAACTTGTTAACTTCAATCCAAATGTTTCATTAGCTCTTAAATGTTTATAACAAAATCACATAAATTATTTATAACAATTAGAAATTGTTTATAATATTTGTCAAAGACAATAAAAATATTATAAGCACGCCTTTAACATCACTCTCGTTCCATATTATTTTCAAAAATATTTACATCAATTATTTACAATATTAACATTTAAATTGTTTAAATTATTAATTTAATAAATACATTAGCCACATGTTCATTCGGTTGGTAATTTTATAATCCTGTTTAATATAATCGACCAATGAAGGTTAGTTATACATGTTAATGTCACAATCTGGTTTAATAAAGTTTTTAATAATGATTTGTGACGGCAACCTTCATTCAAAATCTTATCTCAAATTCTTTCAAAACTCGTGTTAATTATAACAGTAACTCACTTGATTAATTTTCAACGAACTATGACAATCTTACTCCAGCGGAAAATCCTTCGCTAACAAGTTAATGCACAATCTGCATTAAAAATATGCCCAAAATCATCATATATTAATCTATATGGCATTTAAAAACTTCCACATTACTTACAAAACTTCCACAAATAATTCTTTAACATTTATTCCTGTGGGAACCTCCTTCATATTCAAGGGCATTATACCTCAGCGACTTTCAACACGCGCTGCACTAGCGATTATACATTCATAGTTCCACTTAAAAATTTTTAATAATCATTACTTGTTTCAAAACTGTTTTTCTATTTAACCTTCGTGGATTTCATTCATGAACTGAAATGAAGTCAAAACTTGCCAATCACAAACAAATTTAATAGTGAATACGCTTATATACGCCTGTCTGGTCTATCAAAATTTAAGATTAACATCTTAAAAGAAATTGCAGTATAAAAATACTATCTTCAAATAAAGTGCGACTAAAATGCAAAGTAGTCGAATAGAATCCAATTAGACTGGGGAATGCAAACATCGTTATATAATTCTCTAATTGAGAAACACTCCTAACAAAAGTACTTGACTTTAATGCATTCAATAATTCATTATTAAAGTTACTCTTTCACAAAAGTGTCTATAATGCAATGTTCATTCATAACTGACGATAAATGTCTGTGTTGCAATCAATTCAAATAACGACTAGTATTTCCAAGATCGTCGACAACGTAAGAGATTTTAACGCTCTAAAATCATTTAAATGTTCTTCCTTCTTGATGATGACAGAAAATTGGTCAAAGTAATTAAACTGGGGTTGAATTACTTTAATAAAATGACACGCTGTCTGAATTTAAATCTGCCATAAAAATCATTAACTTACAGTCAAATCGTGACTACATAAATATTAATTACTGAAAAATTCTAAATATCAGTCTCAACTGATTCAAAATCATTAACTATGCCCATGACATAACAATGTCTTAATAAATCGTCGAAAAAGGCATAACTCATCAAGGTGTACTGAAAATAAGAATCTCAACAAGAAAATAGGGCAAAATACATGAGGATAAAAATATGGGAAAAATGGTTGCTCAAACATTATTAGTAAACTCAAATACAATAAACGTTCACGACTACCTTATCTGCCGATTGACGTTCCAGAGGAAAATTCCCCAAAAAAGACTGCTGATGGATCCATTTCACCACGTTAAAGTTGAGCTCCATCCTCGAAATAGGAAATAGCACCCTCGGAGAATCGAACTGCTTCCTTCTCCGGAAATCGCTCTGCTCCTCGAAGACGAATAGACATCCTTCCGGCAATAATCTTCTTTGTGAGTCGGGATATCCCTGACCTCTCTTGAAAAATTCCCTGAAGTTCCAGTAGACAATCATCATGAAGTTTTGTAGAAATTTCCGAAGAAATTATTCATATTCAGAGTATGAAATTGTTTCTATGGCTGTTCGATGGTAATCAGCCTTTAATTACGAAACATGGGTGTAGATGGTATTCACCGCATGTTCGCTTGTGTGGAATAGCAATTAGCGAAGTTCCATGTCGCTATCTTACTCCATTGAAGTATGTCCCAATTGCAATAAGCCCTCTTAGCCTTCCATTTGCTCTTCGGTTGTAGTGTCAGAAGAACAAACTGCCGTATTCAATTGCTCCATTATACAGGTATCGTTGTGTAACCAAGCAATCTGAAGTCTTTCTACTCCACTCGCAGCGTCAGCCTTGCGTTGATTCTGGCTATACAAAAGTGTTTCTCTTGTGGCGAGATAATCACTTTTGTCAGTCGTATAAAACTGCTAATATCTTTTAAACTAATCGGTCGAAATTGTTCAGATTTTCTCTATAACTGCATGTAGCACTGCACAATACAATTGGCTTATCGGTGACCGCTAACTGTTCGAAGCTAAACTTGTAGAAGCTTTCTAAGGTCCGTTTCAACTTCACCTAGTTTGACCTGGATCTCGTTAATATAGTGGCCTCGCCACGCGTTATAAAGACGATTCTTTTCACTGCTGTTCACTTCGACGTCTCACTATAATGAATGTATAAGAAAAGAACTTTCACAATAGACTTCGATGATCTGAGAATGAGATCTCAGAATGATCAGAGAACGAAAGAGACTCCTCTCTTCTGCGCAAGCCCTTTTATTAACTTCACGAGGGGCGTTTCCATCCCTTCCAGAGCGTGATACTGCGTCATCGCTAAAACTTCCAACTTCGTTAATACATGACGGATTTTCAAAATTCAAAAACTGAAAATAAATTTCACCAAAATTCCAAATCAATGCTTCTACTGCAAATGGATTTCCACAATTCTGCATTCCAAAAGTAATAAAAATACCATAGTTTCAGCAATCTCCGTCTTCCTTTAAACTATCGTTCATTGGTTCATGCCTCTCCTCCAATAGCATAGTTTCTTCCTCAGCAGAATTCCTCGTTTCCTGCGACTGCGTCGTAAATCTTGGAACATTCTGGACTAAAATGCTGACGTCACTGAGAATCTCGGCTCAAGTAGCTTGCTGGCATAACATATACGTCATCCGTGCTTACGTCATGACTACCCACGTCATAACTATGACAGCCATAACTCTAATTATAATTTCAAATATAGCCACCGTGGTCTCTATATAATTCAATTACGGGGGCAGTACCTTGGAGTTTTAACAGTTGCTACTACAACACTAGCGCCAATGTTTCTGATCACAAGTAGCACCTTGGAAATTTCCACGATGACATGGCCTATAGGGTGCCGCAAAAGTTTGGTCACTATTGCAACATGTTGTAGAATTCGAGTAATCACACATAAAGTCACATTTGGGGGAAATGGGAAGTTTTTGTATCTTTATTTCAGGAGTGTCCAGGGGATTTATTTCAGAACAGCCCCCAATTTGCCAGGCTTGGTTGTACCAACGGTACAATTCTCCCCGTCCAGATCCACAGCGTGGGGTGACAGGCGAAGTCCTGAGATCGCGTACCGATGATTTATGAACGTTCCCAGGGTAGATGAGACAGGTCGGCGTTAGGCAATATAACCCCAATGTCTGCCAGCAGAAAACCGGGGATACTCCCACCAGATGTTGAATCACCAATGTTGAACAGCTGACCTTGGCCACCGAACGCTCGTTCACTCAATCTCCATATCTCCTTTCCTCTGTAACATTCAACTCACACCCAGCAACGAGATCGCAAGTTCATGTTCATACCCTCACCACATGGGTATCTTCAAGACGACTGGACAGCATGTTTGAATTTGTTTACATCGGGTATTCACTTTCATCACCCTGAGTTCATGAACAGCAGTTGCTCACTTAAGAGTCCAAATTGTCAAATTTAGTAGCACACGATTAAGTGGTTGGACCATAAAACACCACACATTCCAATGTCCAAAATAAAAAACTTGTTCCTTACCAAATAAATGAACAAAACTATGAAAAAGACACCATTACAATGAAAATATTCACATCTTAACAAATTACTTTGATTATTAAAATTACCAAAAGAAACATATCCATTTTTCTCAAAATTCAAATTGACCAAAATTAAACTTTAATACAGATAGATCATTCCTCATCTACTTCAATGTCACCAGAACTTTTACAATATGTAAGATGAGTTCTAAATATTTTCTTCTTAACTGAGTCACTTAACAAAACAGTTACTGGCGTTAGAAAAGATAATATCTTATATGGACCCCTGTAACGAGTCATGAGTTTTCCCGAGATTTGCTGTCCAGGAACCTTAGGAATGAAATTCTTAATGTATACCAATTGGCCTACCTTGAACTTGCAAGGAGCACGTCCCTGATTATACCTTTGTAACTTTGTCATGAGAAATCTTAATAGCCTCGTACGCCTCTTTCCAGATTTGTTTAACCTCCTCGGGTGTAGGCTGATCCGGAAGCAATTCATGAATAGACCACAGGTTCGACAAGGGAGAGTTTGGTACTGTACCCGTTCGTCCTGGGGATGCGATACCCATCTGCTATTACATCGCATTCCTGGATTTAAAATGAATATTATAATCATCAATTCATTATATTCTTCCATTATCTACACACTCTCATTTCAATATCTCATTCAGATTAAATCATCTCAATTCATCCATTTAAATTGTTTAATTCATTAATTCAAGTTGCAATTCATCAAATTATTTAAATCATATTTCTTATTTAAATTTATTTAAATCCATTTAAATTTATTAATCATCAGCTTCTTTAATCAATTATCACCTTTTAATGCAGTTATTCATCAGCTGTTTAATCACCTATTGAAATGAAAATCCACAGCCGAATGAATGAATATTGTTTAATATAGGTTATAGAACGTTGTCTTACAGTTTTATCACTTCCAAGTTATATCTCGTACTTAATTATCATGCCAAAAATTATTATTGCCTTCACAAAATCACGTTGGATCTCCCTATCCAAAACTTCATCATATACTCTCACTTCATCAAATACCACATTTGAATACCATAATTATTCCACATAACACCATAATTATTCCACATAACACCATAACTATTCAGCGCACAGCATGAATCTCAAAAATATGCTAGACTGGGTTCAACAACCTCATGTCTGCCTCAAAAAAAAACATTGGCAACTATTGCAACTTCCACTTGGCAACCTCCAAAATACCTATCACAAACTTCACTTAATCACGTTGCATGATCTACAAAAATATATAACTGGCTTCAAATTATTAACGCACACAATCTCCAAGAACTGTAATTAATCTGATCAAATCTAGACAACTTCTTAAACAATAAGGAAAAATTACCTTAGTAATCGTTATTCAATTCAAGATCTGCTTTCAAATAGAGCATAAATTCTCTTCAAATTCCCTAAAATTCACTTCAAAGAAAAACACCAATGTGTTATAATATCTCACATCAAAAATATGTAATACTGATCTGCCTCAAAATAAATCTGACCATAAATGATTCATCTTACAAGATTCAATTACTTGAAATCCTTCTCAAAGGTATCAGACTACTCACAAAAGAGTATCAAAAGTATCAAAAGTATCAGCTGTTAAATGAAAGTACTTTCAAAAGAGTATAGCAACAAAATATTGGATTGGCAAAACAAGAATTACGAAATGTAACCCTGCTGACATTTATTTTTAATTTATTTAACAAAAGTCGACTAATGTGTGACTAGTAGTTTCTTGTTTAATCCTCATACGATCTTAAGTACACTCGGATGATAAAAATAAGGCCCTCGACTGGCAGGTAAGGTGTGTGCCACCACGCAATCGCCTAAAGCGAAAGGCCCTGCCCCGTAGACTACCATGATAATGCCCTAGACGATGGGTCAGGTAAGTGCCACCACGCAATCGTATAAAGCGACAGGCCCCATCTCGTAGACTGATGAGTGAGTGTACCAGATTGGAATCAACAAGTCTCTAGTTGTCACATAAAAGCGATATTCATTCACTTGAGTGAATAAAATCTTAATATCACCAAACAATCCAATAAAAAAGTCCCTACTGATGAATTATACATACTCGCTAGTATGCAATGAACTGACGAAATAATTTATATTATCCAATTGCAGATCACGAGTTCGAAACACTCGCCACAAAAAATATCTATCCAAGAAATACTATCCTTACTGAAAAATATCAAAAAGACCAAACTTCTGCCTAATAAAGCCAACCGATGGTGAGAACGTCGTATAACGGTGCCTGCCATATCATATGGTACACCATATTCTAGCAAATGGAGCAAAAAATATCTAAGCCATGTCAAAAATAATTGTAGAACTCCTACTAGAAATATATACAAGTACCGTATGCCCAGTGTTCATGAAAAATCATATCAGGAAGTCATAACTCTTACAATACCTTCTTATATCAGCTGTTAATATAATTCAAAGATCGCCGACCATCCTCATGTGTGCCACAAATTTCTCGATAGATCGACGAAAATATTGTATCACCCACTGAATTAGCGATTGACTTCATATTCCAAGTGAATCTGATGTTGGATATCCTCTTCTTCAGGAACCGAATCCATCGCTCTGTGGTGCCATCACGTCTCCGTATACGCCTAGCCTGACATGATGAATTCAATATTATCCATCACGGATATTGTCCAAACTCTTCCATAAAAGTTCAAAAATGTAGAGTACCCCATACTCTTCAAATATGTCACGCCACTGTCCCATACAATGTTCGGTTTGCATATGAAAAAAGTTAATCTCCACAGCGGCTGAATTTCACTAGTAGAAAATAAATAATCTAGAAAAGTGTATCGATATCTTAAACACCCTGTATCTGTGTTCGTAACTGATATTTCATAATTGTTCATGAAAAGCAACTATAATGCTGCACGTGCCACTGTTCACTAAGTCCAAATTCTTGTAACTGTTCTCTTGCCAAAAAGCATTAATGTTGGACGGACCCCATGGTCGCCTTAAATATTCCGGTCTAAAATGCATTATCTAATAAGCCGTAATACAGTTGAAATATGTCCAAGTCCATTTAAAGGTTCACAATAGCAGTGTATAATTGCTATCTGCTTGCACAATTGGTCTGTCTAAACCCAAGTCCAAACTTATTAAGTTTGACAAAATGTCGAAATAATGTTCAGCTGCTTGCATATCGCCTGCTTATAAAATGTCGGCCCCAGCACAACCTGTTCCGCCTCACTACTCTCGTATAATGCGACGCTGAAAACTGGCCTCATTATATCACTTCGCTGTGCCGTTCTGTATTAAGAATGCAGCTCGAAATAATGTTCTCCATTCTATCACAATGCTGCGTATTACTTTAATGAACTGTAACATTGGAAAAGCATTGCTGTTTCATATAACTGTAGCCACGATGTTGAAAATACATCTGCCCGAACACCAGCTCTCTTTCACTTCCACGGCTTGTGTAACCTGCCTCGATAACTGATTATCGCACTGCACACCGTGTTCCGCTCAGCTTGACTGACTGATCTACTTTCGCTCCCCTGGCACACGTTGCTATCAGCTCGACTGGCTGGAATCATACTACTGTCTTCTTAGCGTTCGTTGTGCTCCGCTCAGCTCGACTGGCTGGACTCATACTGCTGTTCTCAGACGGTGTGATGAGCTCCACTCGGCCCTATCACGTGAATTTCCCCTTCCTTCTGCGGTCATACGCCACAACTATAATCTCGACCACAATAATATCGGCAAATAAGTGAGTTATCTGCCTTTCTTCAAGTTATCACCATAGATTTCTTGATATTTCCTTTCTTCTGATATTATATAATGTTTCATTCCATATAGATCTTTATAATACTCCAATATTCCTCCCATAGTTCCATCTGCTTGACTGGTAGTGCCTCCTTCATCCTTGGCCTCCAACGTCACTTCCTACCATTCTTCTCGACTCGATCTGAGCGCTATCATTTCTTCTTTTCCCATAAGTCTCAACTATGGCTCGATCTCAACTGGCGTAGCCGATAGCCCCAACTAGGTATCGGGTACATCTCTCCCGTACATCTCCTTTTTTTATCAGACTTGAGAAAAAAAATACTCTCAGGCATTCTCTATACACAACAAATAATGTACACGATAGCTCTGCAACCATCTTCTTTCTAAGCATAATGATACTTCCTAATGCTGGCTGCGTTGAAAGTTCCAACAACTTCATTCGTGTCTATTCCCTCGGTGGACTATATCTTCTTAAATTAAATCTTCATCTTCGACCTGATATGTCTCAACTATGATGATGGATTCCCAATGACTAGTATTCTGATTCGGCGTTAATTTGTCGTTTTTTTTTCTGCACCACTCTTGCTTGCCCTATTGACATCTCGAATTACCTCTTCGGCTGGTGCACTAGGCTGTCTATTCTCTTGCCTCGATCTCCCATACTCTTGATTATCCTGTCGTCTTTCGTTTTGATCATTCCTGCTATTATCTTGCCTATTGTTTTGATTGGACTGCTGATTCTGGTTCCAATTGTATCTGCCTCGATATCGATTATTATATCTGTTCCGGTTCTGGTATCTGGAATTCTGATCGTAGTTCCTGTCTCTACTATCTCTTGTATCTTGGTCATATGGCCTCTCATATGGTCCTCGATATCTGTCATTTCCACGGACGTTGTGAATATTTCCTCTATTCCCTTCGTTTCTTCTGTTTCCCCAGGAATCTCTTCTATCTGTCTGTGCTGCATTATCGACAACTACCGCATTCACTTCTTGCGTATTTCGATTTTCATTCCTTGAAGTTCTGGGTGTCATCTGAGCGCTCGTAGAATCCAATCTGCGTAGGATATCATCATAATGCTCAAGTGTGTTCGCTCCCGATGCTATGAGTGATCTTTGTACTTCAACTGGCAACTGCCTTGCTATTGCTTGTAAAAGTTCTTCTTCTGGCAATGGAGGAATCAAAAATTGTAATTTAGCCAATTTCGAAGTAAAGTAATTTGCATAATGCGTCGGATGCGACGTAGAGTAACGTTTCGAGTACATCTCTGCTCTTACGTTCAACTGATCCTCTGCACTCCAGAATCTCCGTAAAAATGCTATGGCAAATTGTTCCATGATCGCAAAGTTACTCCTAAATGCCCGAAATCAAGTTAACGCTGGCCCGTCTAAGGCGCGTTTGACTACCCTTAGTACTCTCTCCTTGCCTACTCTATGTTCCGCCATGTAATCGCGAATATCTCTCAGAAATTCGACTGGTGTGACTCCTGTGTTCCCCGAAAACTTCCTTGGTTTATCATCCAGATTTCCGATTATGGTCACCGGACCTGAGTATCGTTCACTCGTACTAGACGTGCTTCTATTCTGATTCGAATTACCTTTAGGGGTTGAACTAGTCCTTTCGAAAGTAACATTCGGTTGCGTTTGACTATCTTCTCCTACGCTAACCTCTTGACTGTTCATACTGCGATCTATCGGTGTCTGATTTATCGATACTTCCCCCGTTGTAACACCTTGACTCGTAAAACTGTTTATTATAGACTCTAGTTTAGTCATCCTATCTTCCGTTCGCTCTTCCACTATCTTGACTTTGGTCTCCAAATTATCTAATGACATAACAGTATGCGTTCTGTTACTCTCTTCCAAATCGTTCTTCAATTTGTCTATCTTATCTTCGCATGTTGTCTTGACTGATGCGACTTGTTCTTTTAATTGATCTACATCTGTCCTGAACTGAGCTGAATCTTTCTTCATCGCTTCCTTATTCTCAGTAAATCACACATCCAAATTCGCCATACCTGCGATTAATTTCTCATCTAGCCCTGCACGCTTTTCTTTTGCTTCGGCATCGACCTCACTATACCGTTCTTCCACTATTGCACCGAATCTATTTTTGAACAATGCTAAGTTTTCATTAACTTTTTGATCGATATCATCATCAATTTTCCTAATGTCTGCCTGCAATTGGTTTTCTAAGGATTTCAAGTTAGAATTAACCTCTCCTAAGACTTCCTCTTTAGCTGTCCCAATTACTGATTTTAAATTTTTGATTTCATTACCTAAATTCATTTCTAAACCATTGACCTTGGATTCGAAAGATACTTCGGTAGACCACTCTTGTATTTTGCTTACATCTGTCACTAAACCATCTATATCAAATCGTAATTTCGATACATCTGATTTAATATCTTTCTGTATAGACATAACATCTGTTCTCAAATTAGGAATATTTTCTTCTTCTCTATTTTCTAACTCAATAATATCTTTTCTTAACATGTGCACATTTTCCTCTCCTTTCATTTCTACTGCCTTTATATCTGATTGTAAAGCCTTGAATATTTCATCATTCTTTAACGTTAATCTATTTTCCAAACTCGTTAAATTATTTTTCAACTCTGTGTTATTTTCTTCACTACGAGCTTGTAATCTAGTTTCTAACAATTTACAATTATCCTTTAAATTAGCTTCACTAGCTTTCAAATTACTTTCAGTACTACTCTGTAATCTTTCTTCCAATAATTTCAAACTATCTTTGCTATTTGACTGCAATCTTTCTTCCAATATTTTTAGATTATTTTCAGTGCTAATCTGACTTCAAGTTAGTTTCGTTACTAGTTTGCAATGACTTCAACTCATCCCTACTACTGGACTGTAATCTAGTCTCTAATGACTTTAATTCATCTTTACTATTTGACTGTAATCTAGTCTCTAATGACTTCAAATTATTTTCATTACTGGTCTGTAATCTAGTCTCTAATGACTTCAAATTATTTTCAGTGTTAGTCTGCAATAATCCCAAATTTTCCTCATTACTAGTCTGTAAAGCTTTCACATTTTCTCTACATCTAGCTTCTAACTTAGCTTCTGAATCACCTATCCTTTCATTGACTTCTGTTTCCATTTTAGAAATAGTTACTGCAATACCAGACATGCCACTCTGTAACTCTCCTAACACCTTAGCTAAATCTTCTGGTAACATAATTATATCTTTCAGCAAACGTTTTAATTCAGAGACGTTGGATAGCAAAACATCACAATGTATCAATTCCTGATTTCACTTGGGTATAAGAAAAATGACTTATAATTAAACATGATATGTCACTAATATGATTAACATGATCACTGGAATGGGCATACAAGTATATTGTCTGACCAAGTTCAATAAATTTTATAACACCGTTAAATGAAATAGAGATCAATCTCTTCGTAATCTAAATCTGATGTGTTCCCATAGAATAAACAAAATCGAAACCCCAAGTTGGGCGCCAATTCTCCCTCTCTCTCTGTACCCGTTCGTCCTGGGAATGCGATGACCCATCTGCTGTTACATCGCATTCCTGGATTTCCAGGACAGAGTGGAGTTAAATGAACATGAATTCAAATAAGGAATGTGTGGGAAATTCAGTTGAAAATTCACAAAAGCAGAGGGTAACACGAGATAAAGTATCTCCAGGGTCGTTACGGGCTTAAATTTAATTTAAAAAAATACAAATAGAATTGGGCGCCACCAACTGAATCCCTAGCAAACCACATCCTTCCTGGTTAAGCCTTAATTAAGACAAGGAAAGGATTAGGAAAACCACATCATCATCAGATCACAACTAAGATAAAAACAAATTTATTCAAACTTTGATAGTCAGACAGAATTATTAAACACACATCCTACCTAAGAGTATGGTCGAATGCCAACGTTAGATTGTCATTGTCCTGAAAATCGAACCATCTCTTGCTATTCAAAAGTGTACTTCATCCACAAAAAACATATGAAAATTTTCTAAAGTTCGCTTGGGTTCTCAGGTTCACCGTAGCACTATGTCTATGCGCCACTGACATTTGTGATTCCTGAGACCTAACTTCTCTTTAAGTTAACATCATGAATGTGGATGTCAAAAAATATGAATCTGTCTAAACAAATTATTCTAATAACACATATTTAAATATCAACTTATTTTTACGGCTTGAATGGCATTATTCAAATGCTGAAAATCTCAATAAATGCTCCTAGAAATCTAACATTTAATTCACATTATATTTATACTGTCACTGTTTATTGCTTGTTTGTGAATCAAATAAATTTCACAAATCATTAGTTATCATCATCATCAAATCAAAATTAAATATCTCTCACATTAGTTCTCATATCAATATTCATTATATTCAAGTCAGAATCATTAATTCATTACCATCAGATCATTTAAATGAATATTATAATCATCAATTCATTATATTCTTCCTTTATCTACACACTCTCATTTCAATATCTCATTCAGATTAAATCATCTCAATTCATCCATTTAAATTGTTTAAATCATTAATTCAAGTTGCAATTCATCAAATTATTTAAATCATATTTATTATTTAAATTTATTTAAATCCATTTAAATTTATTAATCATCAGCTTCTTTAATCAATTATCACCTTTTAATTCAGTTATTCATCAGCTGTTTAATCACCTATTGAAATGAAAATCCACAGCCTGCTTCCAGTCTCCGACCGGGTCAGGAATGGAATGAATGAAGCCCCCATCTAGCGGCGAGGATATGAAATGTGCCGGCTGCCGAAGCCTGTCGCACTCCTCTGGGGCAATGATTAAATGAATGACAGATGAAATGAAATGATAGTGGAGAGTGTTGCTGGAATGAAATTTTGACAGGGAAAACCGGAGTACCCGGAGAAAGACCTGTCTGCCTCCGTTTTGTCCAGCACAGATCTCACATGGAATGACCGGGATTTGAACCACGGACCCAGCGGTGAGAGGCCGGCCTGCTGCCGCCTAAGCCACGGAGGCTCCCTGTTTAATCACCTATTAATTTATTCAATTCAGTTAATTTATTCAACCTTTAATTCATCCATTTATTTAATTCATCGATTTATTCAAAATTTAATTTATCAATTTATTTAGATTTTAATTCATCTAGTTATTTATATTTTTATTTCATCGAGTCATTTAGATTTTTATTTCATTGGGTCAGATCATTAATATGCTTAAACTTCAGATTATTATGGTGTATTGGCTTTCACGGCCGGTGAATTAAAACTCAACAATTCTTCTAGGTTTGTGCCGTGTCTTGTGTGGGGTTTCGCCTAGGACACCAAGCTAGGCTCATCGGCGGGCTCTTGGTGTCCCTGCCCGGACCCCCACAGGAGTATCGAACTGCGCGATACCTCCCTTTATGTAGAGTGCAACTGCACTCCTTGACTGCGAGAACCAAAAGCTCAAGCAGCCATAACCTCCCTATGAAGGCTTCCAAAAAGATGGTGTATTGGCTTTCACGGCCGGTGAATTAAAACTCAACAATTCTTCTAGGTTTGTGCCGTGTCTTGTGTGGGGTTTCGCCTAGGACACCAAGCTAGGCTCATCGGCGGGCTCTTGGTGTCCCTGCCCGGACCCCCACAGGAGTATCGAACTGCGCGATACCTCCCTTTATGTAGAGTGCAACTGCACTCCTTGACTGCGAGAACCAAAAGCTCAAGCAGCCATAACCTCCCTATGAAGGCTTCCAAAAAGATGGTGTATTGGCTTTCACGGCCGGTGAATTAAAACTCAACAATTCTTCTAGGTTTGTGCCGTGTCTTGTGTGGGGTTTCGCCTAGGACACCAAGCTAGGCTCATCGGCGGGCTCTTGGTGTCCCTGCCCGGACCCCCACAGGAGTATCGAACTGCGCGATACCTCCCTTTATGTAGAGTGCAACTGCACTCCTTGACTGCGAGAACCAAAAGCTCAAGCAGCCATAACCTCCCTATGAAGGCTTCCAAAAAGATGGTGTATTGGCTTTCACGGCCGGTGAATTAAAACTCAACAATTCTTCTAGGTTTGTGCCGTGTCTTGTGTGGGGTTTCGCCTAGGACACCAAGCTAGGCTCATCGGCGGGCTCTTGGTGTCCCTGCCCGGACCCCCACAGGAGTATCGAACTGCGCGATACCTCCCTTTATGTAGAGTGCAACTGCACTCCTTGACTGCGAGAACCAAAAGCTCAAGCAGCCATAACCTCCCTATGAAGGCTTCCAAAAAGATGGTGTATTGGCTTTCACGGCCGGTGAATTAAAACTCAACAATTCTTCTAGGTTTGTGCCGTGTCTTGTGTGGGGTTTCGCCTAGGACACCAAGCTAGGCTCATCGGCGGGCTCTTGGTGTCCCTGCCCGGACCCCCACAGGAGTATCGAACTGCGCGATACCTCCCTTTATGTAGAGTGCAACTGCACTCCTTGACTGCGAGAACCAAAAGCTCAAGCAGCCATAACCTCCCTATGAAGGCTTCCAAAAAGATGGTGTATTGGCTTTCACGGCCGGTGAATTAAAACTCAACAATTCTTCTAGGTTTGTGCCGTGTCTTGTGTGGGGTTTCGCCTAGGACACCAAGCTAGGCTCATCGGCGGGCTCTTGGTGTCCCTGCCCGGACCCCCACAGGAGTATCGAACTGCGCGATACCTCCCTTTATGTAGAGTGCAACTGCACTCCTTGACTGCGAGAACCAAAAGCTCAAGCAGCCATAACCTCCCTATGAAGGCTTCCAAAAAGATGGTGTATTGGCTTTCACGGCCGGTGAATTAAAACTCAACAATTCTTCTAGGTTTGTGCCGTGTCTTGTGTGGGGTTTCGCCTAGGACACCAAGCTAGGCTCATCGGCGGGCTCTTGGTGTCCCTGCCCGGACCCCCACAGGAGTATCGAACTGCGCGATACCTCCCTTTATGTAGAGTGCAACTGCACTCCTTGACTGCGAGAACCACACAAGACACGGCACAAACCTAGAAGAATTGTTGAGTTTTAATTCACCGGCCGTGAAAGCCAATACACCATCTTTTTGGAAGCCTTCATAGGGAGGTTATGGCTGCTTGAGCTTTTGGTTCTCGCAGTCAAGGAGTGCAGTTGCACTCTACATAAAGGGAGGTATCGCGCAGTTCGATACTCCTGTGGGGGTCCGGGCAGGGACACCAAGAGCCCGCCGATGAGCCTAGCTTGGTGTCCTAGGCGAAACCCCACACAAGACACGGCACAAACCTAGAAGAATTGTTGAGTTTTAATTCACCGGCCGTGAAAGCCAATACACCATCTTTTTGGAAGCCTTCATAGGGAGGTTATGGCTGCTTGAGCTTTTGGTTCTCGCAGTCAAGGAGTGCAGTTGCACTCTACATAAAGGGAGGTATCGCGCAGTTCGATACTCCTGTGGGGGTCCGGGCAGGGACACCAAGAGCCCGCCGATGAGCCTAGCTTGGTGTCCTAGGCGAAACCCCACACAAGACACGGCACAAACCTAGAAGAATTGTTGAGTTTTAATTCACCGGCCGTGAAAGCCAATACACCATCTTTTTGGAAGCCTTCATAGGGAGGTTATGGCTGCTTGAGCTTTTGGTTCTCGCAGTCAAGGAGTGCAGTTGCACTCTACATAAAGGGAGGTATCGCGCAGTTCGATACTCCTGTGGGGGTCCGGGCAGGGACACCAAGAGCCCGCCGATGAGCCTAGCTTGGTGTCCTAGGCGAAACCCCACACAAGACACGGCACAAACCTAGAAGAATTGTTGAGTTTTAATTCACCGGCCGTGAAAGCCAATACACCATCTTTTTGGAAGCCTTCATAGGGAGGTTATGGCTGCTTGAGCTTTTGGTTCTCGCAGTCAAGGAGTGCAGTTGCACTCTACATAAAGGGAGGTATCGCGCAGTTCGATACTCCTGTGGGGGTCCGGGCAGGGACACCAAGAGCCCGCCGATGAGCCTAGCTTGGTGTCCTAGGCGAAACCCCACACAAGACACGGCACAAACCTAGAAGAATTGTTGAGTTTTAATTCACCGGCCGTGAAAGCCAATACACCATCTTTTTGGAAGCCTTCATAGGGAGGTTATGGCTGCTTGAGCTTTTGGTTCTCGCAGTCAAGGAGTGCAGTTGCACTCTACATAAAGGGAGGTATCGCGCAGTTCGATACTCCTGTGGGGGTCCGGGCAGGGACACCAAGAGCCCGCCGATGAGCCTAGCTTGGTGTCCTAGGCGAAACCCCACACAAGACACGGCACAAACCTAGAAGAATTGTTGAGTTTCAGATTATTATTTTATAAATTATTATTATCAGAAAATCTTGTATTATCAAAATTATTTATTTATTTAATTTCCTTAATAATTGTTTAATATAGGTTATAGAACGTTGTCTTACAGTTTTATCACTTCCAAGATATATCTCGTACTTAATTATCATGCCAAAAATTATTATTGCCTTCACAAAATCACGTTGGATCTCACTATTCAAAACTTCATCTTATACTCTCACTTCATCAAATACCACATTTGAATACCATAATTATTCCACATAACACCATAATTATTCCACATAACACCATAATTATTCCACATAACACCATAACTATTCAGCGCACAGCATGAATCTTAAAAATATGCTAGACTGGGTTCAACAACCTCATGTCTGCCTCAAAAAAAACATTGGCAACTATTGCAATTTCCACTTGGCAACTTCCAAAATACCTATCACAAACTTCACTTAATCACGTTGCATGATCTACAAAAATATATATCTGGCTTCAAATTATTAACGCACACAATCTCCAAGAACTGTAATTAATCTGATCATATCTAGACAACTTCTTAAACAATAAGGAAAAATTACCTTAGTAATCGTAATCCAATTCAAGATCTGCTTTCAAATCTTCTTCTTCTTCTTCTTCATCTTCGGCTTTTTCCCAATTAATTGGGGTCGCCGGAGCCAACCAGGCTCATTTTGGTTTTGGCCGGGGATTTAAGGCCGGATGCCCTTCCTGACGCCACGTGATTTTTCAGGTGAAAATTCCACCCCGCTGTCACCGGGATTCGAACCCCGGCCGTCCGGGTGAAAGACGAGCAGCTAAGCCACTGCGCCATCACGCTCCCCCCAAGATCTGCTTTCAAATAGAGCTTAAAATTCCCAAAATTCACTTCAAAGAAAAACACCAATGTGTTATAATATCTCACCAACAAAAATATGTAATACTGATCTGCCTCAAAATAAATCTGACCATAAATGATTCATCTTACAAGATTCAATTACTTGAAATCCTTCTCAAAGGTATCAGACTACTCACAAAAGAGTATCAAAAGTATCAGCTGTTAAATGCAAGTACTCTCAAAAGAGTATAGCAACAAAATATTGGATTGGCAAAACAAGAATTACAAAATGTAACCCTGCTGACATTTATTTTTAATTTATTTAACAAAAGTCGACTAATGTGTGACTAGTAGTTTCTTGTTTAATCCTCATAAGATCTTAAGTACACTCAGATGATAAAAATGAGGCCCTCGAATGGCAGGTAAGGTGTGTGCCACCGCGCAATCGCCTAAAGCGAAAGGCCCTGCCCCGTAGACTACCATGATAATGCACTAGACGATGGGTCAGGTGAGTGCCACCAAGCAATCGCATTAAGCGACTGGCCCCATCTCGTAGACTGATGAGTGAGTGTACCAGATTGGAATCAACAAGTCTCTAGTTGTCACATAAAAGCGATATTCATTCACTTGAGTGAATAAAATCTTAATATCACCAAACAATCCAATAAAAAAATCCCTACTGATGAATTATACATACTCGCTAGCATGCAATGAACTGATGAAATAATTTATATTATCCAATTGCAGATCACGAGTTCGAAACACTCGCCACAAAAAAATATCTATCCAAGAAATACTATCCTTACTGAAAAATATCAAAAAGACCTAACTTCTGCCTAATAAAGCCAACCAATGGTGAGAACGTCGTATAACGGTGCCTGCCATATCATATGGTACACCATATTCTAGCAAATGGAGCAAAAAATATCTAAGCCATGTCAAAAATAATTGTAGAACTCCTACTAGAAATACATACAAGTACCATATGCCCAGTGTTCATGAAAAATCATATCAGGAAGTCATAACTCTTACAATACCCTCTTATATCAGCTGTTAATACAATTCAAAGATCGCCGACAATCCTCATGTGTGCCACAAATTTCTCGATAGATCGACGAAAACATTGTATCACCCACTGAATTAGCGATTGACTTCATATTCCAAGTGAATCTGATGTTGGATATCCTCTTCTTCAGGAACCGAATCCATCGCTCTGTGGTGCCATCACGTCTCCGTATACGCCTAGCCTGACATGATGAATTCAATATTATCCATCACGGATATTGTCCAAACTCTTCCATAAAAGTTCAAAAATGTAGAGTACCCCATACTCTTCAAATATGTCACGCCACTGTCCCATACAATGTTCGGTTTGCATATGACAAAAAGTTAATCTCCACAGCGGCTGAATTTCACTAGTAGAAAATAAATAATCTAGAAAAGTGTATCGATTTCTTAAACACCCTGTATCTGTGTTCGTAACTGATATTTCATAATTGTTCATGAAAAGCAACTATAATGCTGCACGTGCCACTGTTCACTAAGTCCAAATTCTTGTAACTGTTCACTTGCCAAAAAGCATTAATGTTGGACGGACCCCATGGTCGCCTTAAATATTCCGGTCTAAAATGCATTATCTAATAAGCCGTAATACAGTTGAAATATGTCCAAGTCCATTTAAAGGTTCACAATAGCAGTGTATAATTGCTATCTGCTTGCACAATTGGTCTGTCTTAACCCAAGTCCAAACTTATTAAGTTTGACAAAATGTTGAAATAATGTTCAGCTGCTTGCATATCGCCTGCTTGTAAAATGTCGGCCCCAGCACAACCTGTTCCGCCTCACTACTCTCGTATAATGCGACGCTGAAAACTGGCCTCATTATATCACTTCGCTGTGCCGTTCTGTATTAAGAATGTAGCTTGAAATAATGTTCTCCATTCTATCACAATGCTGCGTATTACTTTAATGAACTGTAACATTGGAAAAGCATTGCTGTTTCATATAACTGTAGCCACGATGTTGAAAATACATCTGCCCGAACACCGGCTCTCTTTCACTTCCACGGCTTGTGTAACATGTCTTGCTAACTGAATCTCGCACTGCACACCGTGCTCCGATCAACTTAACTGACTGACCTACTTTCGTTCCCCTGGCGCACGTTACTAACAGCTTGACTTGCTGGACTAATAATGCTGTCGTTTTCCTAGCGCACCATGTGCTTTGCTCAGCTCGACTGGCTGGACTCGTACTGCTGTTCTCAGACGGTGTGATGAGCTCCACTCGGCCCTATCACGTGACCTTCCCCTTCCTTCTGCGGTCATACGTGACACTATTATCTCGACCACAATAATATCGGCAAATAAGTTATAACATAACTTAAGGAGTTATCTGCCTTTCTTCAAGTTATCACCATAGATTTCTTGATATTTCCTTTCTTCTGATATTATATAATGTTTCATTCCATATACACACATCAAAAAAAGTTTTGCATCACCTCGGTTCCAAGAGTTCCGGAACCGTTAAATACAAAGGGAATAGAGATCAACACAAACAACATTTCAGCTCGTTTTATTGCTCATGAGACCCACACATTGCATGTTGTACCATCATACAGCTAGACTTTCAGCATTTGTGGTCCAGATTGCAGTACACACCACTACCTCTAATACCCAGTAGCACGTCCTCTTGCATTGATGCATGCCTGTATTCGCCGTGGCATACTATCCACAAGTTCATCAAGACACTGTTGGTCCAAATTGTCCCACTCCTCAACGACAATTCGGCGTAAATCTCTCAGAGTGGTTGGTGGGTCAAGACGTCCATAAACAGCCCTTTTCAACATATCCCAGGCATGTTCGATAGGGTTCATGTCTGGCGAACATGCTGGCCACTGTAGTCGAGCGATGTCGTTATCTTGAAGGAACGCATTCACAAGATGTGCACGATGAGGTCGAGAATTGTCGTCCATGAAGACAAATGCCTCTCCAATATTCTGCCGATATGGTTGCACTATGGGTCGGAGGATGTCATTCAGGTATCGTAAAGCCGTTTCGGAGCCTTCCATGACCACCAGTGGCGTACGTCGGCCCCACATAATGCCACCCCAAAACATCAGGGAACCACCACCTTGCTGCACTCGCTGGACAGTGTGTCTAAGACGTTCAGCCTGACCAGGGTGCCTCCAAACACGTCTCCGACGATTGTCTGGTTGAAGGCATATGCGACACTCATCGGTGAAGAGAACGTGATGCCAATTCCGTGGGGTCCATTCAGCATGTTGTTGGGCCCATCTGTACCGCGCTGCATGGTGTCGGGGTTGCAAAGCTGGACCTCGCCATGGACGTCGGGAGTGAAGTTGCGCATCATGCAGCCTATTGCGCACAGTTTGAGTTGAAACACGACGTCCTGTGGCTGAACGAAACGCATTATTCAACATGGTGGCATTGCTGTCAGGGTTCCTCCGAGCGGCAATCCGTAAGTAGCGGTCATCCACTACAGTAGTAGCCCTTGGGCGGCCTGAGCGAGGCCTGTCATCGACAGTTCCTGTATCTCTGTACCTCCTCCATGTCCGAACAACATCGCTTTGGTTCACTCTGAGACGCCTGGAAACTTCCCTTGTTGAGAGCCCTTCTTGACACAAAGTAACAATGCGGACGCGATCGAACTGCGGTATTGACCTTCTAGGCATGGTAGAACTACAGACAACATGAGCAGCATACCTTCGTCCTGGTGGAATGACTGGAACTGATCGGCTGTCGTACCCCCTCCGTCTAATAGGCCCTGCTCATGCATGGTTGTTTACATCTTTGAGCAGTTTTAGTGACATCTATGAACAGTCAAAGGGACTGTATCTTGGATACAATATACACAGTCAACGTCTATATGCCGGAGATCTGGGAACCGAGGTGATGCAAAACTTTTTTTGATGTGTGTAGATCTTTATAATACTCCAATATTCCTCCCATAGTTCCATCTGCTTGACTGGTTGCCTCCTTCATCCTTGGCCTCCTACGTCACTTCCTACCATTCTTCTCGACTCGATCTGAGTGCTATCTTTTCTTATTTTCCCATAAGTCTCAACTATGGCTCGATCTCAACTGGCGTAGCCGATAGCCCCAACTAGTTATCGGGTACAGTACGAAGGCGTGCATTAAAGAAAATGGAGTCTTACCATGAGACTCATGAACCGTTGTGTTGAAAGCATAAGCAAGCCAATGAAGAGAAGAGTCCCATTTAGCATGGTCTTCATGGTGGTAGGCTATGAGAGCAGCTCTCAAATTGCGATTGACACGTTCAGCGAGACTGGGCTTAGGGTAATAGGGTGTCGTAGTGACATGAGCAATTGAGTAATCAAAACAAAATCGTCGAAAGACATTAGAAGTGAAAGCCTTGGCATTATCAGACACCAGGAACTGACATGGTCCAAAGGAAGTGAAGATAGAATTTAAACATTTAACGACAGTAGCCGTAGTAGACGATCTGGTTGGGAAAATCCAGCAGAAACGAGAAAAGCCGTCAACCCATACAAGTGCAAACCGGTTCCCCAATCGAGATCTTGGAAACGGGCCCACGAAGTCGATGAACACACGTTCCATCGGACGAGACGCAGGTGTAAAAGATAGAAACCCCACCTTTGAATTGACGGCTGGTTTACTCAAATTACAATTACGACAACTTAAAACAAAACTACGTATCTCTTTGTCCATACCTTTCCACACAAATGACTGTCTAATTTTTGCACGAGTCTTGAAAATGCCAAGGTGCCCACCAACAGGTGATTCATGGAAATACTTTAACATTTCGTTAGATGAGAAGGCAACACAACCTTCGGCCTGTTATCGTGCCTAGAAATACAACACAAGCCACCAGATTTTAACAAATAAGGTTTCACCATTTCACCTTTGGAAATCTTTGAAATCAGCCCTTCAAGTTCCTTATCTTCTTTTTGGTGAACACCAATATCTTTGAAAAGCATTGGAGAATTTGACAGAATAGGTTGCACAGCATTAACTTTAGAAACATTATTGTCGATGACTTTGGGTACAGTTTGTTTAGGAGGTACCTCCTCGTACATCCTGCTTAAGGAATCGGCTATAACAGTTTCGCTCCCACGAATGTGGTGAACGGTAAATTTGAAGGAAGAGATCCTCGTCGCCCATCGGGCTATTCGGTCAGTGGCCCGGGGTTTTGCCAGCACCCAGCTGAGGGCCTGGTTATCAGTTTCTAGTTCTAAATGGACATCTTCAATGTAACTACGGAAACGTTCAAGAGCAAACGGTCTACGCGTCTGAGTAGGGGAATAACAGAAACAGTCGACAGGGGTAAAGGTTTACCTTCATAATAAAATGACAAACTTGCCATCATAGAAATTCCCCACAAAGCATAAAGAAAATACATTCACAAAACACAATAGTAAGACGAATCGCCCTGGCAAGTACGTAATTAATCAATTCGGAGCTAATCGTCAAGTTTCTACCCCCCCCCCCCACAAAGAAAATACCGTACGGTACCGAAACGTTATAGGCTATACAGTATTTTTGTGCAAATATGCGTCCTTTTTTAATTGTTCTGTTTATTAATTTTTAGGTTCGTATTCCTGAATATGAAAATGTGTACGACCAATGAGTGAAAGTGGCTGTGCTCGAAATTAGGCCTAAAATCTGATGAATGCCTCAACACAAATAAGAACATAACACTCAATTTGGTTGAAATACCGTAATTAGTTGGGCATCATTAATCCTCAAGACATTCCTTCTTTGGTATAACTCGCATCTTCAGACACCTT
The DNA here is from genome assembly GCA_946902985.2 of Meconema thalassinum. Lineage (NCBI taxonomy): Eukaryota > Metazoa > Arthropoda > Insecta > Orthoptera > Tettigoniidae > Meconema > Meconema thalassinum. The sequence goes on along the minus strand of OX336401.1, from coordinate 41,204,640 downwards.
TACTCAATTTAATCAGTGTTTCAGCGTCTTCCTTACAAAATTAGCCTCGCAAAGGTGCTCTCATATTTATATTTAAATTGGCTTTTATAACGATAACGCAGCTTATTTGTGCCAAGTACAGTGATGTAACTTACAGAGTGTATTCTGCATATCCAAGAAAAAATCTTGACTTGTCATTGCAGTTTTATGTCACTAAAATCCATTACTAGTTGGAGTGGTTTACGGCTTTAAGCATAGGGACAGCCATTTTCTTGCTACCAAAGTGGGCGAGCCGTTTGGCTTCAGCAGCTTGCGCTAGGCAGCGCTGCGAAGACATCTCCTCCCTTTCTTTCCTACATGTTATAGAGTTTCTCTTGCCAACAGCTGAAAACAATCTCGATCATGGTCTTCTACAAGGTGCGGTGGTTTGTTAGACAAAGCTAGTTTTAAAGAGCTGGTGCAAAATGTAAAATACCAACAGGCGGTTAGTAACCAACAGGTGGTTACACAACCGGAGTTTGCATGACGTATAAAAGGAGATGGAACAACTGGCCCTAAATTTGGATAGGGGCCAACCAGTTATTACGTCGACATGGAATAACATAATAGATAGGGAAATGAAATTGTCAGAAACGAATTTATATAAATAAAAGAGCATAATTAGCTAGCATATGAACGTGATAAATATCTAAGTTACTTTATATAATTTTATTATCAACTACCGTGTTGTAAAAGATGGAAGTAGTGGAGTAATGCCGATTCCAACTCACTCCAGAACCCCCCTTGCTCTACTACTAAGCCTCAGCCATGTTAAATATCTCTCGAACGCGTGGTCCGATTTTGACAAATGAGGTATCGTTGGACTCGGGCTGACGTCCTCTTTGCTATGGACCACTCGTTATATTTTTCAAAATTTTTTTGAAAATTTTTGTTTTCGAAACTAGGTGATAGTTTGAAACCTAAACATGATAGAACGTTGTGCCATGGCTCAAACGAATGGTCTTTATGCCCTTTATTTTCTATAATGAAACTTTTTTACTTTTATGTTTTTTTTGAAAACACTCGAATTTTGAAAATCCTATATGTTGGAAACTAGGAATTCTACAAAAACGTTTATTTGACATAAATGAAAGGTCCCTATGCCCTCTACCCCCAAAATAAATTTCAAGTCGCTAGAGCAAAAATGTGTGTTTTGTAAGTAGTGGGATGATGAGAGAGCTGGACCACTTCTTATTGAGCCACCCTCGTATTTGCCCCGAACTTGATATCTCGCTAACCAAACATGGGATTAGAACATACAGGGTGTCCTAGCACTCGTAGTGATGTCCCCTACTTTTCTATAGCCTCTTTATTTGATTAAAAGACCAAAACTAAAAGGTCATGTGCTTTTAATATCTCGCGAACCAATCATGCTAGAGGCATGTTCGATAGGTCCAAGGACTCGGGGTGACGTCCTCTCTGCTATGGACCACTCGTTATAATTTTTAATAAAATTGGAAACTCGATTTTGGGGTAAACACGTGTTTTTTGTGATTTTGCCAATATCTCACGAAGCAATAACGCTAGAGGCATGTACGACGGGTCCAAGGATTCGGGCAGACGTCCTCTTTGCTATGGACCACTCGTTGTAATTTTAAAAAATTTTGGAAACGCGATTTTGGGGTAAACACGTGTTTTTTATGATTTTTGCCGATATGTCACGAACTAATAACGCTAGAGACGTGTACGAGGTGTCCTAGGACTCGGGCTAACGCCCCCTTTCAAATGTGGTAGATATTTTTTACCAAAAAATAATTCACAAAGGGCCTAACGCCGTACATGTTGAAAAAAAAATTCTTTACCGTTACCTGTTTATAATGTTTATGAAGCGTGGTGGTTGAGAGAGACGATACGGCTGGGTGTGTGTGTTTCAATGAACCTGTCGCTGACCACGGTGGCCGTGTTCAATAGATCAATTGATATTTCGACGGGTCGATGTATGACAGAGCGAGCGTGCGTTTTTCCTGATATTTTACCTTTAACGTGTAAACGGTGATGAGAACTTGATTCTATGTTGGTCGAATCGAGTATCGAAAACAAACGAGCAGGAGGTGAAGGTCATTTGAGCTTATTGGAAGGCTCCGATCTGACTTGACAACAGGTGCAATGGAAAAAATGACCAAGACGCTTGAAGGTGAAATAATCTGACCATCGTAGTGGCAGGGAAGTGCGAAAGGCGTGCACACATGTGAAACCACAGGCACGCTAAACCAGTGACATCCTGTCTTGCTTCGTACGTGACAAAATGCAAGTCCATGTGACATTTGATCTACCGCAGGTGTTCACCTTGGACGTTATCTGTCCACGTGCATGATAACTGTTAACAAGTCACATTCTGTTTTGCTTCGTACGTGACAAAATGCAAGTTCATGTGAAATTTGATTCGCCACAGGTGTTCACTTTGGGCGTTAGCTGTCCACGTGACCGATAACAGAATGGTCAAAGCGTGGGAAAAAATGATTATACATGCAACGTAGCATATATAAAGACATGTCGTTATCATTTCCACTCTCACTTGGGTGGACTACCTTTGAACACATTGCGTTGCGTGAAACACTTGGTCTTGTTTAACAGTTTTGGTGTTGGTGGAAAATACTTAACCTTGTTGTGGGGTAGGTATATACATATATATATTTATTCATTTATACATTTATTGATTAATATATATATTTACAAGCAATTATTTATTGATTAGGTAATTAATGATTTTATTTATTTGTTTGCAGATAACCGGCATACCTTACATGTCTGAGGGAGAAGAAACCATTGCACTTTTGAGCCCACTAGAAGGGAAGAACAACAAGTCACTGCAAGTAAAGGTGAGATGATTTTTTTAAACTAACTTGTTTCATTTTTTTTGTTTTATGTTTTATTTTATGAAATGTATGTATTAACTTGAATTTAGGTATTTATAGCGGTTTATTTTATTTATTTTTAGAAACTTGGAAAGAATAGTCTTACCGACGTAGTAGTCGCTGAAAAAAAAACGAAACGCACTAAAGCGAAACCACTGCCAAAGAGTGAACTGTTTAAAACTCAGGTAAGTCCAACTTAAAAATGCTATTCCATTTTACCACTACTGAAAACTCGTAGACAAAAAAAAATCATTACCTGTACATGACTGGGACAATGATTGCTTTCTTGATTAATGGCTATGTTGTTGTTGTTGACTGGGAAAAGTACAAGACCATGTTGGATTTTCTAAAAATAAAAATAATAAATTTAATTTATGGGTGGTTCCCTATGGACTCAACGAATATTCACAGGTTTGAACATGATAATGTGAACAAAATGACATGACATTCATTTTTGTTTATTTATTGGTTAAAGGGAGGGTGGGGGAATGTAAATGACTGTAGCTTTATAAAAAAGAAAATAAGTACATGAGTTACTGTTAGTGCCAACATACAGTTTATTTTTAATGGTGTTTTGATATATTAATGCCAATTAACGTTAACGTTTTATTTACAAGTATTGATTGATTGATTGATTGAGTGATGGGTTATTTTGTTTGCTTTTAGGTGTCGTCATGTGCCATTAACGTAATGAACAGACAGTGAACAAGCATGCATTATGCTTTAAAGTACTCTGTGCTCTTGTGCAATGTTAATAACTTACAATAAGAAAAAGTTTTATTATAACACATGGCGTTAGTACCAAATACAACAAGTGAGCAAGTTGGTTTACCACGTGGGATAAATTTAAAATCAGAACATGATCGATGGTTAACATTTGAATCCTGGCCTGTAGGCTTTTTGTCGACGCATGAACTTGCAAAAGCCGGTTTTTTTTACTTGAACCGAGAAGATGTGGTGCGCTGTGTGTTTTATCGTATTGAACTTTCACACTGGGAAGAAGGGGATGATCCCTTTAGAGACCATTTGCGATGGTCTCCTCACTGTCCTTACATGCTTGGAAAGCAAGTGGGTAACCTACCCGTGCATTCATTTTACCGAACCACAAGGCCTTTGGCTGCTACTTACGTTGCTGAATCACAAATAAATAATAATAATGATGTATTACCAGTCAACGGTAGTGTCGATATATGTGGTCCATATGCCATAGACAGTGTTGAATTGGCGTGTGCTTTTGAAAAATTGGGAGTTTGCAAGACTAAAGCACTAGCACACCCAGAGTACAGCTCTGTTGAAAAACGTTTCGAATCTTATAAAAATGTTTGGCCATTAATATTAAAACACCTTACCAAACAGCTAAGTGAAGCTGGATTTTTTTATACTGGTGAAGGGGATAAAACAATATGTTTTTATTGCGGATTTGCTTTAAAGGATTGGCAAATGACTGATGACCCTTTAGTGCAACATGCTCGTTGGTTACCAAACTGTAAATACATGGTGTTGCTTAAAGGTCAGGAATTTGTGAACACTATTCGTAAAGAAAAAGTGATTGCAGCACAAGACATAAAAGTGCCTTTAGAGTTAGAGCACGCGGAGCAAATACATAAGACTGAAAGAAAAGACTTGTCTCACGAACAGATACAAAAGTGTGACCAACAATTATGTAAAATTTGTTATCAAGATGAACTAGGTGTTGTATTTTTACCCTGTGGACACATGATAGCCTGTGTCAAATGTGCATTAAAACTTAACACTTGTGCTATATGCAGAAAAGTAGTATCTGCTACAGTTAGGGCATTTCTTGCATAACTAGTATAATTTATTCGCCATGCATAGTGCAAAATCCCTAATTGCACAATATTATTAAAACTGTTTTAGAGTGTAATAGATATGCTTTTGTTTTGTTTATAGACTACTACAATGAATGTTTTGAATGCTGTGGGACAATCATGTGGCTTAGAGACAAAGAAGCTCAGCGAATTGCCAACGCATATTCCATTCCGCATTATCAAGATTCGGAAATTGAAAACAGCATATGGTGATCGTGTACTTTGTGTATATGAAAACTTTGAGACATTTCTGCCTATACGGTTTAATGATATGTCGGAAAGTGTTTTTGATGAAGTCAATAATGCTGTGCAACCTGTACACTTAATTTATGAAGGTTTTAAAAACAATAGGTGCATGATTCGTTTTAATTAAATAAAAAAAAGTCAAATAATAATGGAAGATATAAGTCATGACAATGGACTGAAAGAAAAAATATGTGTATAGAATAATAATGTCGTAGTGTTTAGTATTGTCTTAAAAATATTATCATGAAACCAAAAAATGTATATAAAGTTTGTAAATAAATGAAAATAATGGTACAATGTTGTTTTATTTTCTATAGAAGTCAGAATATTTAACATTGCAGAGTATACATGATTATGACAATAAAAAGCACACTTAATACAAGTCTTTGCCTTTACGATAGTGTGTTATAGTTTTAAAAACAAAGCTTGTTGTAGATCTTTTTTCTTCCACGGTAAACAATAGGCATGAAAACGTTATTGTCCTGTTTTGGATCATTATCACTATCATAATCATAAGCTGCATGATCTATATCACTATTATTATAATCACTATAATTATCCTCAACATTATCCTCAACATTACTAAAACCAGTTAAATATTCCTGGTCCTCTTCCTGTTCCTCTTCCTCTTCCTCTACAGTGTCCTCGTGTAGAGTCTGCGTGGCTTTTGATATTGTTAAGGGTTTTTTGAACATTGAATTATTTTCAATAGTAGTATTGTTTTGTAGCACTTGCTTTTTAACATTTTCATGATTTTCAGTTGACAGCAACAGTGTTTCATGCAGTACACTACATTGATGATCACTGACACTTAAAACCACACTATTTTTGCTTTTTAGCTCACTACGACATTGTTTTTAACGTTGTTTTGTACAACGCCAAATAACAGTTCCATTTTTATTGGTTCGTTTCACAATATATGAATATCCTTTATAGAATGCATGAGGCTTACCATACCTAGTCACAGATACTTCCATATCAACTGTCAAGCTTAGACTAAGCTCTAGTAAAGACAACTTGGTAATAAGAACAATAGATTAATGTGCGAGCATATATGGGTGCAAATGTGGGAGCAAAAAAAAGTGGGAGCAAAAAGTGGGAGCAAGAATTGGGAGCAAAAAAGTGGGAGCAAAAAGTGGGAGCAAAAATTGGGAGCAAAAAGTGGGAGCAAAAAGTGGGAGCAAAAATTGGGAGCAAAAAGTGGGAGCAAAAGTGGGAGCAAAAGTGAGTGTAAAAGTGAGTGCAAACGTGGGTTCAAAAGTGAGTGCAAAAGTGAATGTAAAAGTGAATGTAAAAGTGGGTGCAAAAGTGGGTGCAAGAGTGGGTGCAAAAGTGGGTGAAAAAGTGGGTGCGAAAGTGGGTGCAAACGTGAGTGCAAAAGAGGGTGCAAAAGTGAATGCAAAAGTGGGTGCAAAAGTGGGAGCAAAAAGTGGGAGCAAAAAGTGGGAGCAAAAAGTGGGAGCAAAAATTGGGAGCAAAAAGTGGGAGCAAAAGTGGGAGCAAAAGTGAGTGTAAAAGTGAGTGCAAACGTGGGTTCAAAAGTGAGTGCAAAAGTGAATGTAAAAGTGGGTGCAAAAGTGGGTGCAAGAGTGGGTGCAAAAGTGGGTGCAAAAGTGGGCGAAAAAGTGGGTGCAAAAGTGGGTGCACGAGTGGGTGCAAAAGTGGGTGAAAAAGTGTGTGCGAAAGTGGGTGCAAAAAAAATGAGTGCAAAAGTGGGTGTAAAAGTGAATGCAAAAGTGGGAACAAAAACTGGGAGCAAAAAGTGGGATCTGAAGAAAGTAGGAGCAATTATGAGAGTAAATGTGAAAGGAAAAGTGGGAGCAAGTATGGGAGCAAATGTGAAAGCAAAAGGGGGAGAAAAAAATGAGAGAAAAAGTGGGACCAAAAAGTGTAAGCAAAAGTGGGAGCAAATATGAGAGCAAAAAAATGTGGGAGCAAAAAGTGGGAGCAAAACGTGTAAGCAGAAGTGGGAGCAAACAAGTGTGAGCAAATATGGGAGCAGAAAGTGGGAGCAAATGTGAAAGCAAAAGTGGGAGCAAAAAGAGCGAGCAAAAGTGAGTGCACAAAGGGGGAGCAAAATGTGTGAGTAAAAAGTGGGGTCAAATGTGGTGTTTTACTAAAACAATCCCCCCTAACCTAACCTAACCTAACTTTACTCAACCTAATTTCACCTAACCTAACTTCACCTAACCTAACCTTCCAACTCTCAGATCAAAAATTAAATTCTGGCTATAGTCGCGTTGGAATCCAAAACCTCTGGGATAACACCCAAGTATACTAGCCACTACACCGCGAAATGGGCAAATTATCATGCAACACAACACAAAAATAAAAAGTTTTCTGTAGTGTAACTCATTGGCTGACAATCATAGTTGAGAATTCAAACCCAAGACCTCAGGACTTTAGTTTTGAACATTATCAGAAATATTATTCCATTTACATTTTGCTGTTGCTTATAGTTATAAGAGTTGGCATTAATATGGGAGCAAAAGTGAAAGCAAAAAGTGGGTGCAAGCATGGCTGGTTGTAGAGACTTTCATATCAACTAATACACATAAATTAAATTTTAGTAAAGTGACTTGGCTAATAATAATAATAATATTAACAGTTTTAAAAAAATTCAAGGGGATTGATATTTTCAGGGTGTCATTTCCAAAGTACTGTCAAGAATAATAATTACATGAACAGATTCCAAGAACTCTAGAGTGCTTTTAAGGTTAATGATTGGCTAGGAGTGAGATAGAGCTAGCTAACCTAAGTTAACCTCAGCTCAGTAAACCTAACCTTGTCACATGGCATGTTCTACAAGTATAGACTTGCTTTGAGACTGACTATGACGTCACAGATGAATGGCGGTGGGAGGCTGGCAAAAAGGACAATGTTTTTGGGTAATAAAAAGTCGTGTCCAGCCTCCCACCGCCATTCATCTGTGACGTCATAGCCAGTCTCAAAGCAAGTCTATACTTGTAGAACATGCCATGTGACAAGGTTAGGTTTACTGAGCTGAGGTTAACTTAGGTTAGCTAGCTCTATCTCACTCCTAGCCAATCATTAACCTTAAAAGCACTCTAGAGTTCTTGGAATCTGTTCATGTAATTATTATTCATGACAGTACTTTGGAAATGACACCCTGAAAAATATCAATCCCCTTGAATTTTTTTAAAACTGTTAATATTATTATTATTATTAGCCAAGTCACTTTACTAAAATTTAATTTATGTGTATTAGTTGATATGAAAGTCTCTACAACCAGCCATGCTTGCACCCACTTTTTGCTTTCACTTTTGCTCCCATATTAATGCCAACTCTTATAACTATAAGCAACAGCAAAATGTAAATGGAATAATATTTCTGATAATGTTCAAAACTAAAGTCCTGAGGTCTTGGGTTTGAATTCTCAACTATGATTGTCAGCCAATGAGTTACACTACAGAAAACTTTTTATTTTTGTGTTGTGTTGCATGATAATTTGCCCATTTCGCGGTGTAGTGGCTAGTATACTTGGGTGTTATCCCAGAGGTTTTGGATTCCAACGCGACTATAGCCAGAATTTAATTTTTGATCTGAGAGTTGGAAGGTTAGGTTAGGTGAAGTTAGGTTAGGTGAAATTAGGTTGAGTAAAGTTAGGTTAGGTTAGGTTAGGGGGGATTGTTTTAGTAAAACACCACATTTGACCCCACTTTTTACTCACACATTTTGCTCCCCCTTTGTGCACTCACTTTTGCTCGCTCTTTTTGCTCCCACTTTTGCTTTCACATTTGCTCCCACTTTCTGCTCCCATATTTGCTCACACTTGTTTGCTCCCACTTCTGCTTACACGTTTTGCTCCCACTTTTTGCTCCCACATTTTTTTGCTCTCATATTTGCTCCCACTTTTGCTTACACTTTTTGGTCCCACTTTTTCTCTCATTTTTTTCTCCCCCTTTTGCTTTCACATTTGCTCCCATACTTGCTCCCACTTTTCCTTTCACATTTACTCTCATAATTGCTCCTACTTTCTTCAGATCCCACTTTTTGCTCCCACTTTTTGCTCCCAGTTTTTGTTCCCACTTTTGCACCCACTTTTGCATTCACTTTTACACCCACTTTTGCACTCATTTTTTGCACCCACTTTCGCACCCACTTTTTCACCCACTTTTGCACCCACTTTTTCGCCCACTTTTGCACCCACTTTTGCACCCACTTTTGCACCCACTCTTGCACCCACTTTTGCACCCACTTTTACATTAACTTTTGCACTCACTTTTGAACCCACGTTTGCACTCACTTTTACACTCACTTTTGCTCCCACTTTTGCTCCCACTTTTTGCTCCCAATTTTTGCTCCCACTTTTTGCTCCCACTTTTTGCTCCCACTTTTTGCTCCCACTTTTGCATTCACTTTTGCACCGACTTTTGCACTCACGTTTGCACCCACTTTCGCACCCACTTTTTCACCCACTTTTGCACCCACTCTTGCACCCACTTTTGCACCCACTTTTACATTCACTTTTACATTCACTTTTGCACTCACTTTTGAACCCACGTTTGCACTCACTTTTACACTCACTTTTGCTCCCACTTTTGCTCCCACTTTTTGCTCCCAATTTTTGCTCCCACTTTTTGCTCCCACTTTTTGCTCCCAATTTTTGCTCCCACTTTTTGCTCCCACTTTTTTGCTCCCAATTCTTGCTCCCACTTTTTGCTCCCACTTTTTTTTGCTCCCACATTTGCACCCATATATGCTCGCACATTAATCTATTGTTCTTATTACCAAGTTGTCTTTACTAGAGCTTAGTCTAAGCTTGACAGTTGATATGGAAGTATCTGTGACTAGGTATGGTAAGCCTCATGCATTCTATAAAGGATATTCATATATTGTGAAACGAACCAATAAAAATGGAACTGTTATTTGGCGTTGTACAAAACAACGTTCAAAACAATGTCGTAGTGAGCTAAAAAGCAAAAATAGTGTGGTTTTAAGTGTCAGTGATCATCAATGTAGTGTACTGCATGAAACACTGTTGCTGTCAACTGAAAATCATGAAAATGTTAAAAAGCAAGTGCTACAAAACAATACTACTATTGAAAATAATTCAATGTTCAAAAAACCCTTAACATTATCAAAAGCCACGCAGACTCTACACGAGGACACTGTAGAGGAAGAGGAAGAGGAACAGGAAGAGGACCAGGAATATTTAACTGGTTTTAGTAATGTTGAGGATAATGTTGAGGATAATTATAGTGATTATAATAATAGTGATATAGATCATGCAGCTTATGATTATGATAGTGATAATGATCCAAAACAGGACAATAACGTTTTCATGCCTATTGTTTACCGTGGAAGAAAAAAGATCTACAACAAGCTTTGTTTTTAAAACTATAACACACTATCGTAAAGGCAAAGACTTGTATTAAGTGTGCTTTTTATTGTCATAATCATGTATACTCTGCAATGTTAAATATTCTGACTTCTATAGAAAATAAAACAACATTGTACCATTATTTTCATTTATTTACAAACTTTATATACATTTTTTGGTTTCATGATAATATTTTTAAGACAATACTAAACACTACGACATTATTATTCTATACACATATTTTTTCTTTCAGTCCATTGTCATGACTTATATCTTCCATTATTATTTGACTTTTTTTTATTTAATTAAAACGAATCATGCACCTATTGTTTTTAAAACCTTCATAAATTAAGTGTACAGGTTGCACAGCATTATTGACTTCATCAAAAACACTTTCCGACATATCATTAAACCGTATAGGCAGAAATGTCTCAAAGTTTTCACATACACAAAGTACACGATCACCATATGCTGTTTTCAATTTCCGAATCTTGATAATGCGGAATGGAATATGCGTTGGCAATTCGCTGAGCTTCTTTGTCTCTAAGCCACATGATTGTCCCACAGCATTCAAAACATTCATTGTAGTAGTCTATAAACAAAACAAAAGCATATCTATTACACTCTAAAACAGTTTTAATAATATTGTGCAATTAGGGATTTTGCACTATGCATGGCGAATAAATTATACTAGTTATGCAAGAAATGCCCTAACTGTAGCAGATACTACTTTTCTGCATATAGCACAAGTGTTAAGTTTTAATGCACATTTGACACAGGCTATCATGTGTCCACAGGGTAAAAATACAACACCTAGTTCATCTTGATAACAAATTTTACATAATTGTTGGTCACACTTTTGTATCTGTTCGTGAGACAAGTCTTTTCTTTCAGTCTTATGTATTTGCTCCGCGTGCTCTAACTCTAAAGGCACTTTTATGTCTTGTGCTGCAATCACTTTTTCTTTACGAATAGTGTTCACAAATTCCTGACCTTTAAGCAACACCATGTATTTACAGTTTGGTAACCAACGAGCATGTTGCACTAAAGGGTCATCAGTCATTTGCCAATCCTTTAAAGCAAATCCGCAATAAAAACATATTGTTTTATCCCCTTCACCAGTATAAAAAAATCCAGCTTCACTTAGCTGTTTGGTAAGGTGTTTTAATATTAATGGGCAAACATTTTTATAAGATTCGAAACGTTTTTCAACAGAGCTGTACTCTGGGTGTGCTAGTGCTTTAGTCTTGCAAACTCCCAATTTTTCAAAAGCACACGCCAATTCAACACTGTCTATGGCATATGGACCACATATATCGACACTACCGTTGACTGGTAATACATCATTATTATTATTTATTTGTGATTCAGCAACGTAAGTAGCAGCCAAAGGCCTTGTGGTTCGGTAAAATGAATGCACTGGTAGGTTACCCACTTGCTTTCCAAGCATGTAAGGACAGTGAGGAGACCATCGCAAATGGTCTCTAAAGGGATCATCCCCTTCTTCCCAGTGTGAAAGTTCAATACGACAAAACACACAGCGCACCACATCTTCTCGGTTCAAGTAAAAAAAACCGGCTTTTGCAAGTTCATGCGTCGACAAAAAGCCTACAGGCCAGGATTCAAATGTTAACCATCGATCATGTTCTGATTTTAAATTTATCCCACGTGGTAAACCAACTTGCTCACTTGTTGTATTTGGTACTAACGCCATGTGTTATAATAAAACTTTTTCTTATTGTAAGTTATTAACATTGCACAAGAGCACAGAGTACTTTAAAGCATAATGCATGCTTGTTCACTGTCTGTTCATTACGTTAATGGCACATGACGACACCTAAAAGCAAACAAAATAACCCATCACTCAATCAATCAATCAATCAATACTTGTAAATAAAACGTTAACGTTAATTGGCATTAATATATCAAAACACCATTAAAAATAAACTGTATGTTGGCACTAACAGTAACTCATGTACTTATTTTCTTTTTTATAAAGCTACAGTCATTTACATTCCCCCACCCTCCCTTTAACCAATAAATAAACAAAAATGAATGTCATGTCATTTTGTTCACATTATCATGTTCAAACCTGTGAATATTCGTTGAGTCCATAGGGAACCACCCATAAATTAAATTTATTATTTTTATTTTTAGAAAATCCAACATGGTCTTGTACTTTTCCCAGTCAACAACAACAACATAGCCATTAATCAAGAAAGCAATCATTGTCCCAGTCATGTACAGGTAATGAATTTTTTTTGTCTACGAGTTTTCAGTAGTGGTAAAATGGAATAGCATTTTTAAGTTGGACTTACCTGAGTTTTAAACAGTTCACTCTTTGGCAGTGGTTTCGCTTTAGTGCGTTTGGTTTTTTTTTCAGCGACTACTACGTCGGTAAGACTATTCTTTCCAAGTTTCTAAAAATAAATAAAATAAACCGCTATAAATACCTAAATTCAAGTTAATACATACATTTCATAAAATAAAACATAAAACAAAAAAATGAAACAAGTTAGTTTAAAAAAATCATCTCACCTTTACTTGCAGTGACTTGTTGTTCTTCCCTTCTAGTGGGCTCAAAAGTGCAATGGTTTCTTCTCCCTCAGACATGTAAGGTATGCCGGTTATCTGCAAACAAATAAATAAAATCATTAATTACCTAATCAATAAATAATTGCTTGTAAATATATATATTAATCAATAAATGTATAAATGAATAAATATATATATGTATATACCTACCCCACAACAAGGTTAAGTATTTTCCACCAACACCAAAACTGTTAAACAAGACCAAGTGTTTCACGCAACGCAATGTGTTCAAAGGTAGTCCACCCAAGTGAGAGTGGAAATGATAACGACATGTCTTTATATATGCTACGTTGCATGTATAATCATTTTTTCCCACGCTTTGACCATTCTGTTATCGGTCACGTGGACAGCTAACGCCCAAAGTGAACACCTGTGGCGAATCAAATTTCACATGAACTTGCATTTTGTCACGTACGAAGCAAAACAGAATGTGACTTGTTAACAGTTATCATGCACGTGGACAGATAACGTCCAAGGTGAACACCTGCGGTAGATCAAATGTCACATGGACTTGCATTTTGTCACGTACGAAGCAAGACAGGATGTCACTGGTTTAGCGTGCCTGTGGTTTCACATGTGTGCACGCCTTTCGCACTTCCCTGCCACTACGATGGTCAGATTATTTCACCTTCAAGCGTCTTGGTCATTTTTTCCATTGCACCTGTTGTCAAGTCAGATCGGAGCCTTCCAATAAGCTCAAATGACCTTCACCTCCTGTTCGTTTGTTTTCGATACTCGCTTCGACCAACATAGAATCAAGTTCTCATCACCGTTTACACGTTAAAGGTAAAATATCAGGAAAAACGCACGCTCGCTCTGTCATACATCGACCCGTCGAAATATCAATTGATCTATTGAACACGGCCACCGTGGTCAGCGACAGGTTCATTGAAACACACACACCCAGCCGTATCGTCTCTCTCAACCACCACGCTTCATAAACATTATAAACAGGTAACGGTAAAGAATTTTTTTTTCAACATGTACGGCGTTAGGCCCTTTGTGAATTATTTTTTGGTAAAAAATATCTACCACATTTGAAAGGGGGCGTTAGCCCGAGTCCTAGGACACCTCGTACACGTCTCTAGCGTTATTGGTTCGTGACATATCGGCAAAAATCATAAAAAACACGTGTTTACCCCAAAATCGCGTTTCCAAAATTTTTTAAAATTACAACGAGTGGTCCATAGCAAAGAGGACGTCTGCCCGAATCCTTGGACCCGTCGTACATGCCTCTAGCGTTATTGCTTCGTGAGATATTGGCAAAATCACAAAAAACACGTGTTTACCCCAAAATCGAGTTTCCAATTTTATTAAAAATTATAACGAGTGGTCCATAGCAGAGAGGACGTCACCCCGAGTCCTTGGACCTATCGAACATGCCTCTAGCATGATTGGTTCGCGAGATATTAAAAGCACATGACCTTTTAGTTTTGGTTTTTTAATCAAATAAAGAGGCTATAGGAAAGTAGGGGACATCACTACGAGTGCTAGGACACCCTGTATGTTCTAATCCCATGTTTGGTTAGCGAGATATCAAGTTCGGGGCAAATACGAGGGTGGCTCAATAAGAAGTGGTCCAGCTCTCTCATCATCCCACTACTTACAAAACACACATTTATGCTCTAGCGACTTGAAATTTATTTTGGGGGTAGAGGGCATAGGGACCTTTCATTTATGTCAAATAAACGTTTTTGTAGAATTCCTAGTTTCCAAAATATAGGATTTTCAAAATTCGAGTGTTTTCAAAAAAAACATAAAAGTAAAAAGGTTTCATTATAGAAAATAAAGGGCATAAAGACCATTCGTTTGAGCCATGGCACAACGTTCTATCATGTTTAGGTTTCAAACTATCACCTAGTTTCGAAAACAAAAATTTTCAAAAAAAATTTGAAAAATATAACGAGTGGTCCATAGCAAAGAGGACGTCAGCCCGAGTCCAACGATACCTCATTTGTCAAAATCGGACCACGCGTTCGAGAGATATTTAAAATGGCTGAGGCTTAGTAGTAGAGCAAGGGGGGTTCTGGAGTGAGTTGGAATCGGCATTACTCCACTACTGATGGAGAATTCGGCATAAATCTTATAAGAATTTGGGAGAATGCGCAATGAGGATAGAAGTTCCTATATTATGGGAGTGGCGGTGCATTTTAGGCCATCCTTTGTAGCCTATACAAATTTTTAAAAACTAAAAGGAGAGGATTGAGTATTGGATGTTCACTGCTCCGCTGTCATGACCCACCATTCCGCCCAAACAGCGGTACCGGTAAATGACAGTAACCACATAGAGATTCCGCCCCTGGAATTAGTATTTAACGTGACAATTCATTTTTAAATACGATATATGCAAGTAACAAATCCATGTTGAAGTTGCAACATGACAAAGCTTGGGTCATAATGACGTGTTTTACAGCGGAAGTAAATAATTAAGTGCCTAATACAGATTATCAGTGCCACTCAATTTACAATATTTAATTGTGAAAGAACCATAGAGGTGTGGCTTTGTAACAAAGAACAGTTTTATGACGACAACTTACATACATCTGTTGGTAAGGGTCGATATAGCATCTAGTTTGAACTGGCTGTTTTGTAACAAAGGAGGAAATTTTATTTCGTGGCATCTTAATACCTGTAGGTTCAGCAACTAGTTCCGATTTGCAATACAGTACACGTGCAGCAACTCAAGTTTACTTTTACGTAGCCTAATTAAACGTGTTCATGGGTACTTAATCGTCTGGTAATATTTAATCTGCTAGCCCCAAGTCAAGTTTGTGGACTAGAGACACCGAATGTAGGACTCTTTGTTTCCCTGTTCTAAAAGCATTCTTCTTCTTGACGTTTCGGCCAGCTATGGACCAACTGCTCTCTTCCTCGAGCGTTAACATTCCCCCAGTAACGCCTCATGTGTTCTCGATGCTGTTGTTAGTTAAGGGTTTTCTTGGAAACTCAGGTGTTCTTTTAGGTTCATCTTAATGGGCGTTCGCATCTGAATATCGTACGGTATGTTCATTCCCTTACTACCTTACTTACTTACTCCCTTGGTTTTCTTACTCAGCTACCATTAGTTATAGCATACGGTATCTATTCAATCGAAATGACAAATAGTGATGACTTATTCGACCTTAACAATCAACTTGCAAATACGGTATATGACTTAGAGAAAATGTTTGCAAGTTGAGCGCCAAGGTTGTACATGTATAGCCTAACTGTTGTTGACAAATAATACATAGGCCTAACCGCTCGTTATCACTGTGGCCTTCGAGGGGTCTGAGAATACCTCATTTCATTTAATAAATAAGAGACTCATTTATCGTTCTGGTATAAGTAGGCTAAGGTCAATTAAATCTTCCTCTGTTCTAGTTTCGTTATCATAATGGAGACACATCTATTCGTCAAGAGTGAGCCAGAATGGTTGACTCATGAATTCCCTGACATTGTAAGTTGCATTTAAATTCATCAATGGTGTAACATTGCTATCTTGGTGATTTGCATGACGAGCAAGCTTTAGTGACATAATGCAGTACTTAATAGTAAATGGTGCCCTAACCAGGAACTGTTAACTTTAACTTTTTATGACACTCATCACTCACTACTCATATTGTGTCTATATATTTAACATTGGGTAATACTTGGCAGGATTCAAATGAGCTGTTGCCCTCTGATAACCTGCAGAATGAACCTGGCGATATATTGGACGTTGATAGGATAGCAGTTAAAGAGGAACTTGAACTACAGGTAATTATATGTTCTGCATTACTTCTGTTATCATAATATGAATGATTTTTAGAATGAATATTATTTGGAAGATTGGATAACATAGTCGTGTTTCTCATGTTAACACCTAACAATAGAAAATGCATTGGTATTGCTACTACAGTTCCACTCTGCTGGCATCCTGTATACTTTTATAGGTGAAGTCGACACGATGTGCCATGTCAAAACTCAATCATATACAGCATTTGTGCTGCTGTTTGTGTATCCTATTGCTTAGCCTATACGCTAGACTGCCACAGCAAACTAAGCTCGCTACCGGCATTAAACAACGTTAAGATTGTAACTTGGCCGTCAGCAGTCATATATCAAATGAATTATCATCACCATATCTCTCTTCTTCAATTTGTTGAAAACGTGACCAACAACGGAGCAAACAGAATACCTTACATTCCAGGCAGTTGTGCTAAGCAATTGCACACCTAATGGTCTTTGCCTGTGGTAGTTCATTTGTCAACTCTTGATGTAAAGGATTAGTTGGTTCAGTGCCACGCTCTCTAGAATAATTTGTATAAACACATGTTTTAGATGGCGTAGGTGAATACACAGAATCTAATTATTAACTTGCCGCAATTACAGTAGCTGTACCCACATGACCTGAGCGAAGCCCGTCATTGCTTCTGGTTACTTGTCCATCTTTTCATTTCACTACCCCTGGTCAACTTTCCTTTAATTCATATCCCGATAGATGTAGTTAATCATCCATTTTCTCCCCTTATTGACTGTTGTATTTTCTACCTGATAACTTGTTCATATTTTTTTATGACACCAGACCTCTTCCTTCTCTTCATGGCATAATGGTGTACAACATCTTGTGGTGATCCAGCATTCTTCCTCAGCGGACATTCTTGAACAATATGATCTACGGTTTGAAGAGGAGCTCCGCAGTCACAGGCAGGAGAATCATGAATTTCCCATTTATGAAGCATGGCGTTACATCTTGCGTGACCGGTTCTTAGGCGATTGAACATTACCCACTCGTTTCTCTTCAGGTTAAATCCCAGATGTCTAATAGTAGGATCTAGAATCCTTTCCATTTTTGGCACCATTGTTCCGTGGAATAAATGTCATGTTTTTTATGCCATATTGGGTTCTTTGATTTAAGACGAGTGGAGGGAAGATCGTTAAGAACTTCATGAATCGGGAGATCCTGAGGATGATTTTGTTGATTTAGCTTCCTCCACTCACGTACTGTTTCTTCCTGACGTCTTAGCTCTAGAGGTGATATGTTACTGACTTATTTATTTATTTATTTATTTCGTATGGCAAAAACAAGGATACATTATAAATACATATATCTTCCAATTTTATATACATTATTTACAGATCATACACATTCAAAACTTAATGTCCAGACCTTTCAGCCAGTCCACTGCTTCCGTAGAGGCACTATGTAATTCTTGGGCAGATCCATGTAATTTTCTCTTTGGGCTGTCCATACCAATGTGCTGGATGGTCTAAGGCACATTACCACAGTTGCAGAATGGGTCTTCAGATTTTCCCCACTTATGAAGCCAGAATTTACACCTTCCATGATTTGTCCTGATTCTGTTTAGAGATGTCCATTCCCTTCTCGGTAAGTTGAAACCAGGCGGAGCTCTACAAGGATCATGGATTAAACCCAGGTGGTCGGGATTTGAAGAGGACCATTCTTCATGCCAGATCTCATCAGCATCAAAATGTGTTTCCAGGAGCTCCTCACCTAGCTTCCATGATGGGTTTCTGGACTTTAATCTCTTCGGTTTCTGAGGGTTGCAGTCCTGATGTAAGGGCAGTTGAGGATTACTGTGGCATTTCTGCCATTCTCTTACAAGAGCTAGTTCTCTTCGTATGTGAGGGGGATGTATGTTGGATAAGACGGGTAACCATTTTAGAGGTGTCGATTTGATGGTGCCTGATATTGTCCTCATGGTATCATTCAATTGGGTATCAACTTTTGAAGTGTGTGCACTGTTAAGCCACACAGGGCAGCAGTATTCTGCAACTGGGTAGACCAAGGCAAGAGCTGATATCCGTAGTACTGCCGCGTTTGCTCCCCAGCCTGTTCCACTGAGCTTGTGTAATATGTTGTTCCTTGTTTTTATCTTGGCTGCAGTGTTAGAGAGATGTTGCTTGTATGCAAGTGCCCGGTCCATTGTGACACCCAGATACTTTGGATAGGGGTTATACTTAAGTTGTTGGCCTTTGAATTCGACTTGAGGTACATAGCTGGCTTTTTGGTTGTCTAGATGGAAGCAGCTTACTTCAGTTTTGTTCAGGTTAGGTTTAAGTTGCCATGTACTGAAATATTTGTTCAGGTTATGGAGATCCTTTGTGAGTGTAGTTCCTGCTGTTTTGAAGTCACTAGATTGGGAAGTCAGAGCTATGTCATCTGCATATATGAATTTCATGGAAGTAGTTTCTGGGAGATCTGCAGTATAGATGCTGAACATTAGCGGTGCAAGAACTGATCCTTGAGGTAAACCATCGTTTAGTGCATAAGGCTTACTCTTACTTCCATTTAAATGCACTTCAAACACTCTATTGCATAGTACGTTGTTGAGCAGTGTAGCAAAAATCTTACAGGGAATGATCTTCAAGAGTTTAAAAATCATTCCTTGTCGCCACACTGAGTCATAAGCTGATGTCAAGTCCACAAAAACAGCGATGGTCTTCTTCTTGTCTTGAAATCCGTTCTCAATGTGGCTGGTGAGTGCCAAAACCTGGTCGCAGCAGCTTCAATTAGGTCGGAATCCTGCTTGTTCAGCTGGTATGTGTTGGAAGGCTGTGGCTGAGATTCTGTTGTAAATCATTCTTTCCATTAACTTGTAGCAAATACTTAAGAGTGCTATTGGTCGATAATCTTTAGGACTATCTCCACTTTTTCCGGGCTGTAGGATGGCAACTATTTTAGTTCTCTTAAGCAGGGATGGAAGCTTACCACTTCTTAGGATGTCATTAAAGAACATAACTAACCAGTGTAGAGTTCTAGGTCCACAATGTTTCAGAAACTCTGGATATATTCCATCCACTCCTGCTGCTTTACCTGGTTTTACTTCTTTTAGAGCTGTTGAGATTTCTGTAGTTGTGAATACTCCTGAGAACTGGGATATTGATTCAGTCGAGGATAGCCTGGTTTTTAGCTCTTTTTTGAGTTTTTTGGATTCATTTTTATTGACATTATCTGGTATCTTGGATAGCTTGACGATTCTTTTGGCTACATCTATTGGAGGTACCTCTGAGCTCTTATTAATGTATTTGGGAGTACAACTTCCAAGTTTTCTAATAAGAGTCCATGCTTTTCTGCTTGAGTGTTGAAAATTCATGTTTGCTGTCATTGAGTTCCATTTATCTTTTCTGGCAGAATATAGGCAGTGCAATAGTTCATCAGCGACTTCTGTTCTGTTGCTGAGTTGGTATTCTTCGTAAATTTCATCACATCTTCTATTCCATCCCGGGATATATTCTTTGCTAAATCCTCTGGGAATGTGTTTCTTTGCTATGGAGCATATTAAACCAACAAATCGTTCATAGTTGTCCAGTTTGAATGGAATCCACTGGATATTGTGATCCATCTCATTAGTAAACGCTTACCAGTTTGCTTTTTCAAAATTCCAGCGGGGTACAGGTGTTGATCTTATTATTGGAACTTCAATGCAACTACCAGAGGGTGAGATCGTGTGTAATGGTGCTGCGGCTTATATCCACCTATACTGAGGACCTACGTTTCTTTTGTGGCTTCCAGTGAATGTTTGTGGCTTTGTTTTGGGTGCTGTGTTTGTGGTAGTGTTGTCCAGAGAATCTGCTCTCTTTTGATGGTGTTTTGGGATCATATTTATTATTTATTTTTATGCAGTGTCAGCCATCTTGTTAACTGCTACAATAAGTTCCATAGAAAACACTATCTAGAGAGTCACTCGCTATATGTGGCTAAAATCTTTGCCCTCACTTTCACCCATTTTGTTTCTTTTGCCATCACTACCACAGAAACTATGAACAAGATATGCACTCTGCTTAATATTCTTGGCGTTGCCTAGGTCACACAGCCGGCCTATTTTGTCAGCCATCTTTAAGACCTTAAATTACCCTACACGTATCTCCCGGGTGGTGCTAAGTAAGCAACGGAATTGGCTGCTGGACCTTAAGCTCTGCTTAATGGATATCCCAGCAAATATAGGATACATTAAAAGAACTTCGGCAATAATGTTACTGATAGTGTGTACCCAGGGAGTTGAGGTGGATCTCAGTATATCAGTTATGGCCCTCATACTTTAATTCTGATGAACATTGATCTTTTTAGTATGAGCACTACGGTGCCACACTGGGGCACAATACCCTGCTACAGGATAAACCATGGAGAGCGCAGTCGTGCGTAGTGAAGCTGCATCAGCACCCCATGATGTGCCAGCCAATTCCTTCATGATATTCTTCCGTGATTCGAGTTTCTGGCCTGTGTTTACCAAGTGTTTCTTGAAGGTTAAGGAACGGTCCAAGGTGATACCAAGATACTCTTTGCGGGCAGAAGTTCACTTTCTGCTGTTGGTGGGCAATGCTGTTGCACAGATGAAACGCGCACACTTCTGACTTATTGGGATTTGGACTAAGTCTCCATTTTGTATAGGTGCATACCCATTAATTACAAATCACCGAAGAGAATGCTTTCTCCTTCCTCAAGTGTGATGGTTTTTTACAGCAATAGCTAAGTCGTCAGCATAGCAGAATATTGTTGCTGAAGGTATCAGGCATGTCACTGGTGCATAAGTTGGAAAGCAATGGAGCTAATACTGATCCTTGAGGAAGACCATTTTTTACTGAAAATGACTTGCTTGTCCATTGTTCTGTGGTGACCTTGAAATACCGACTTGTTAGCGTATTCTTCAGGAGTGATGTTAGTTTTGTGCACGGTATATATCTTTTAAGTTAAGCAATAATCCGTCCAGCCAGACCGTATCTCATGCCGCTCTTAGGTCGACAAAAGCGACTGGTGTCTTTAACTTCTTCTGGAAACCTGCCTCGACATAGGATGTTAATGCCAATACCTGTTCACAACAGGTACGTTGTGTTCTGAAACCTTCCTGGTATGATGGAGTTGTATTATTTATAATTCCCTGGATTTGATTCCGGATTGGACGCTCTAAGAGTGTGTAGCAAACACTGAGTAGGCCAATAGGTCGGTAGCTTGAAGGGATATCTGCTGGCTTTCCAGGTTTGAGGATTTCCAAGCTTTGAGTCACTTTGTATTCTAGGGGAGTGATCCCAGTATCCAGGATATCACTGAATAAGTTCTTGAGCCACGTTCTTGCAAGCTTTCCGAGTTATCTTATGAACTCTGGGAAAATGCCATCTAAGCCTGATGCCTTCCTCAATTTTAGCATTTTTATAGCTGACTCGATTTCTTTGTCGCTGAATGAATAAGAGAGATAGGTTGGTGTTTATATTATTAAGCTCTCTTTCTGTTTGATTCATCATGGCAAGGTCTATTGGAATTTTATCAGTTCTCAATTAGATGTGTAGTGCCATATCAGCTGGTTTGATACCAGGTTCCTCTTTACATATATTGGAAGCAGCTCCAAGTTTCCTCAGAAGTGACCATAATTTTCTACTGGAGTGGGTGAATCTTATTTGAGAAGTTAGGTCTTTCCACTTCTTCTTCCTACTTTCATTCAGTTCATTCAATATCTTTTTCTCCTTTTCAGGATCAGCAGTTTTTTGAAAATTCATATATAAAGCTCTGGTGGATTTGTCCAAACATTGAATATATTGTTTCCTGAATTCTCGGGGGATGTTCCACTTAGTAGCGCCGATGACAGCGCCTACAAATCTCTTGTAGTTCCTTGCCTTTGGTGGTATCTATCTTAAATTACAGTCCACCTCCGAGCTATATTTGTCCCGGTTCGCCTTCTTAAAATTCCATCTTGGTTTATGAATTGACCTGATAACTGGAATTTCTAGGCCAATGTTGATGAGTGTGGGTGACTGTTGGCTTTTAGGGAATTTCTGAAGGACTTTCCTTGTATGGTCCAGCAGGAGTTTCCTTTCATATGTGGACACAAAGACCAGATCAGGATTGTTGTCAGATTTCCATCTAGCAGAGTGAATTGTCTTGGTTTCTTTAGCAACAAAGCTGAGTCAAGATCTTCGCTATCTCACCATGTAGCAATTTTTTCTCCATTTTCATCATTGTTTGAATAACCCCAGGTTGTATGACGACTTTTGAAGTCTCTTATATAAATACATGGTGAAGTTAGTTGAGGTAGTGGTGGGGTTCTCCATTTGTAGAGGGTGGTTTGTTAACTGACATGACGGTTAGATTATTTAGTTTGTCTGTAATTATTTCTATGTCATTGATTTTTTGACAGTTAACTTCTGAAAGATTGCAAAGTTTGCAAAGGTTTAGGCATACATAGCTGATCCGTGGACAGGGGAGAAGAGTCTCGCTATCAATCTGTACGCTTCAATCTTACCCCTCCTTTCCAAATCTTCTGTGATGTGAGTTTCTTGAACTATTAAGATGTCGATTTTGAGTTCAGTAGCTAGTTTGCTAAGGTATACACATTTATCCTTTGACAGGCCTTCTATGTTAATTTGAGAATGAGAGCGCTGGTTCCAATCGTTTCCTATACTGAAAGTTATATATACAGATTGATACTCCTCGAAGTAATGGTGTTGGTAGAGACAAGTCGTGTGCTTAGTACATCTTATGGAATATCATTTTTACGGACGGGAGAGTGTTCAATGGAAATGGTCAGTGGGATATATGAAGATTTCCTAATTATTTCTACTTGTTCAGAGTTGCCTTTGTAATATTGCTCAATATATTAATTTCGGTGCATTCTCTGAGCAGTTGTGCTGCATTAAGGCATGATCGTATTTTTCTCTTTCCCTCAATGTGCTGTTTAGTACATTCCCTTTGACCATAAAATTACCCCTCTCATTTCCGTTTTCATTCATTCATGGTTTATTCTTATAGGAGAATTATTGATATTGTGCCCCTATTTCTGAAGTTACCACAGGGCCGAAGGCTAAAATCAACCCTCGTCAAATCACATCACAATCAACCACATACCACCACAGACATAGCCTTGAGCTAGTTTCAACATGAGTATGTTGCTCTCAGGGCATCAGGTAAGGATTGGGTGGAGTTAAGAAACTATCTCAAATTTCACGTTAATTAATGATATGTGTGACGCAGGGCATAGCTTTACCAACATAGAGTCGGACCTTAAAATAATCCATCACGAATCGAAAGGCAGAGCTCTTGACATAAAGGAAGCAATCGAGATACACCTAGCCAAACGAAACAATCCCATCAATCCCATCAATCTAAATGAACACACGTTCATGGAGAGCTCACCCCTCTTCACGCTACTAAAAAACACACCCTGTCGGAAACAAAACACAATTTAGCGACACAGCCAAGCTAGATAAAAAAGGGGGGAAATTAGGGGGTTTTTAATAGGTAAATGTTATCTGGATCAGGTGTACGATGTACCTTTCTTCTGCAATAAACCAAGGCCCATATTAGAGGCAGTATTAAAGGTGCCGGGACGTCCTCATAAGACCGTCAACGCTTAGTTCGAATGGGTTATGCTCCACGCGTGGCGAGGACTAATCCACGGTCTTTAATAGTTGTAGATCCACCTCATTCAATAACATACATCTTATCTAGGTTGGCAACACCTCACATAAACACATCGCGATCACTCTCCACAGCACGTAGGGACAGGGGGGGAAGGCAGGGAAAAACCAGTCGTTAAGATAACCACCGCAGTCGTCCGCACAGCGAGTTCAAGTGAGCACGGAAACTGCGAATAGCTGTAGTACGGAAGACAATCAGATAAGTAGTTAGCCTAAAATTTTTATAGTTTAACCATAGTTTACAACCATATAATCTCTCTAAAGTACAATCTCCGGATAGCCATCACCATTTAGCATTTCACCTAACATATATACTGCATTTAGCATACACTGACAGTTGCAGTACCAATACTGCAACTAAATAATTGTACATATTGTAAATATTTTCACCTGTAAGGGGTAGGCTTTCTACTCAAATGTCAACCTCACCTGCACGTGGTGCACCCTGCTTTAGACTAACGAGGCTCTGACGACCGAGTGACTCCCGGGATAAGGAGTCCCCCACTACCATGCCACCGGCTCCCCAGGGAGGCGAATGAGCTGGTAGTGGTTAGGGCACTCTCTTGCCCTTGGGACAGGAAACTTTCCCTAAAGGCGGATGAACCACCTGTGGTCAACGGCATAGAAAGTCCTCAACGGCGGACCAGGCATAAGGGCAATGAGTCCCTCATTGGCTGGAATGGCGGATGAAGGCTGCAGTGACTAGGATTTATTCAATCGTCTTGCATTTGCTTGCCATTGAACATCTTTCCTAAGTCATCAAGTAATGTGCGTTTGTTGATGTGCAGCAACATTCTCACGTAAAAAGATTTCACGCACAGCAGTCTTCCAACAACATTGACTTTCTTCAAAGTCCTGCGGCGATCAAGAAGTTGCGACGGGGGCAGGATTGTGATGTCTGGGAGCCTCTAGTGATAACTTGGCACGTAGGCGGTAGATGTGTGATCGGTCGTCTTGCTTGGGGTTGTGGCTGTAGAGCAATTCGGCCGCTGCAACTACGACTGAGCAGTCCTATTTAGGGTCCACTCTGCTCACCCCACATGGGGAAGGGGCTAGAAAAGGTGCCCTAAACATAGTCAGCCACTTATACTACCGATTGGATAGCCGCGTCCAAAGGTGTCACCTCCATGCGGTCGAAAATGTATAAGTAACAAATTTTATTTTGCAACCTGGAATGTAAGAACACTCACTGATGACCCCGCAAATGAGAGACCTGAAAGGAGAACAGCTATTGTGGGTAGAGAGCTACGGAGATATGACATTGACATAGCAGCTCTTCAGGAGACCCGTCTTGCTGAGGAAGGTCAGTTGAATGAGCAAGGTGCAGGGTACAGCTTCTTTTGGAAGGGTAAACGTGAGGACGAACACAGAATACATGGAGTTGGCTTTGCCATTAAGAGCAAGCTTCTCAAGGATCTGTCAGAGCTTCCAACTGGGTATAATGAACGCCTCATGACACTAAGACTTCGGTTATATAACAACCAGCATGCCACGGTGATCAGCGCATACGCCCCCACACTAGATGCTGATGATGACATTAAGGAAAGGTTCTATTCAGATCTGGATACCGTCCTATCAAACATCAACCGTGAAGATAGGATCATCTTACTCGGAGATTTTAACGCTAGAGTGGGCAGGGACTACAATGTTTGGAATGGTGTCATTGGTAAGGAGGGAGTTGGTAGCGAAAACTCCAATGGTGTCAGACTGCTCTCCAAATGCACTGAACATGAATTGGTAATCACCAATACTATCTTTCGCCAAAAGAATCGCTTTAAAACATCATGGCAGCACCCTAGATCGAAGCACTGGCATCTTATTGACTATGTGATTGTACGCAAGAAAGATTTACGAGATGTTCTTATCACCAAAGCAATGACAGGAGCCGATGACTGTTGGACAGATCACCGGCTTATCAGATCAGTTATGCGTATACCATTGTCCACACAGAGGAGGAAGCAACAGAAGAGCTGTAGGCATGTTTTTGATACCGAGAAGTTTGGTAAGTCAGAGCATATCTCCCAATATAAAGAGTTGCTTAGCCAGACACTGCCACAGGAATACCATCCAGATGTAACACTGCACTGGGAGAGTCTGAAGACCGCTATTCAGAATGCTTGCAAGGAAACGCTGGGATATAAGACCAGGAAACATCAAGACTGGTTTGATGAAAATGATGAAGAAATAGAAGCATTAATCTCAGAAAAGAGAAAAGCCTTGCAAACTTGGAGAAAAGATATGAACTCCCGTACTAAGAAAGAAGCATTTTGTCTTGCGAAGGCAAATGTCCAAAGAGGAACTCGTGCTCTCAAAAATGCATGGTGGACATCCAAAGCTAAAGAGCTGCAATATCTAGCAGACAAAGATTCGCGACAGTTCTTCCAAGCCACAAAAGCGATTTATGGCCCCTCCACGTTTGGTAGAAATCCACTTTGGTCCAGTGACAAAAGTACACTTCTAAAAGATCAATACTCCATCATGAATAGGTGGAAGGAGCATTTTGAAGACCTCTTGAACCAGGACTCAGTTATTGATGAGCAGGTGTATGATATATTAGAACAAGCACCCATCAAAGAAGAACTCGGTACCCTGCCAACACTAGATGAGGTTCAGTGTGCTATTAATCAAGCAAAGCGACACAAAGCTACTGGATGTGATGGAATACCAGCGGAAGCTCTCAAAGAAGGAGGTGAGGAACTCATAAGCCACATACATGATCTTATCATTAAAATTTGGAGAACTGAAAAAATGCCTGCTGATTTCAGAGATAGTCTGATAGTTCCCATATTTAAGAAAGGTGATCGTGCAGACTGCAACAACTATCGTGGTATATCTTTGTTATCATGCCTTGGAAAGCTTATTGCTCGTATTTTGGCGAATCGTATTCTATCCCTGGTGGAGAAAATACTCCCAGAGAGCCAATGTGGTTTCAGGCCTTCTAGAGGAACTGCAGATATGATATTCACTGTTCGTCAGCTTCAGGAGAAATGTAGAGAGCAAAATAGACCTCTTTATATTGCCTTTATAGACCTCAGTAAGGCATTTGACTCGGTAAACCGTGAAGCCTTGTGGAAGATTTTATCATTGTATGGTTTTCCACTGAAATTTATTACCATCTTAAGACTACTCCACAATGATATGAAGGCAAATGTCATTGGTAACGACTCGATTGGAGAACCATTTCATATTAATACCGGCGTTAAACAAGGCTGTGTGATTGCCCCTACATTGTTTTCTCTGTACGTTGCCACTGTCATGCAGTTAGTCAAAGATGATCTTCCTAGAGGCATACAGATAACTTACAGGATGGATGGGAAGATCTTTAATTTGAGCCGTCTAAAGGCAAGGACTCGAACATCTCCTGCTGCATTGGTTGAGTTACAGTACGCTGATGATAATGCAGTAGTAGCTCAATCAGAGGACGAACTTAGGAAAATCCTGAATGCTTTTTCTTCAGCCTACAAAAAGATTGGGCTGAAACTTAACACCAGTAAAACCCAAGTCCTCTACCAACCAGCCCCTGGACAAGGACAAAGAAACATCAATGTCACCATCGACGGAGCGAAGCTTCAAGAAGTTAACGCCTTTTCTTATCTTGGCAGCACCCTGTCATCAAGTGCAAATATAGATTCCGAAATCCAACACAGGATTAACCGTGCTGGGGCATCCTTTGCAAGATTGAGGTCTAGAGTTTTTGACAACCATGATATCAATGCTGCAACGAAGATCCTTGTGTACAACTCGGTTGTAGTTCCCACCTTACTTTACGGATCTGAATCCTGGACATGCTACAGACGTCATTTTAAAAAGCTGGAGCAATATCACCAGCGTTGTTTGAGGAGAATTCTTCGTGTCACATGGCAAGACAAACGCACAAACACCAGCATTCTCGAAGAAGCACAGACTACCAGTGTTGAAGCCATGCTTTTAAAACGTCAGCTGCGATGGACAGGACACGTAATCCGCATGCCCAATAATCGCATTCCCAAGCAAGTGTTTTGCTCTGAACTAACTGAGGGCAAGCGCTGTGTGGGAGGTCCGAGGAAGCGATTCAAAGACGTACTAAAGGCTAATATGCAAATGTGCCATATTAATATCAACAACTGGGAGACCTTAGCTCTTGATCGCTCATCCTGGAGATCAATTGTTCATCGTGGTGCGATACTTTTTGAAGAAAACCGCCGACGTATGATAGAAGATCGGAGGCAACGCAGAAAGAACAGAGTGTTCATTAGAAGACAGGGAATGAATGCGGATGTCTCACCTGACCCTGATACTACCTGTCATCACTGCGGGAAACTGTGTCTCTCCCGCATTGGGCTTTTTAGTCACCTCCGGACTCATCGATGAAGAGTCATTCAGTATTGGAAGGCCAACCTACTCGAGACGAGTGTTTGCTATCATCATCATATCAAACATAGATTTTATAGCCTAAGTGTATTGGATCTGATGATGATCGCTTGACGATCGAAACTGGTCATCCTAGTGTTTTATTAATCTCATGTAATTTATTTCAGGATTAGGGCATAACCCATCTCTTTTGGGTACATTCGTGTTGACCGACTGAAAAGCACTAAACTCTTGTTTACTAAGGCAACACTGAAAATATGGCTTCAAACACCACAATGTTCACGGCTAGTCAGGCAAATCGTGAAGCCAAGAAATTCAAATCACTCAGGCTTAAACTCATGAATTTAGACAAGTCAATTTGGTTCAACAAAAAATGTATAGAACTAAACCTCACCCCTAAATACGTACCAATTAAAACCGTACCGAACACACCAGCCTCGATCATTTCAACTAAACAAGCCAAAGCGCTTTGGATAAAAAACGAATTAAGATTCGCATACATAAGAAAGCAAAAAATTAACCAACAATTATACGACATTCAATTGCAACTGAGTAATTTCTGGCACGCAGCCCAATGGGACAGCTTCACCGAACACCTACATGACACCATCAAAATCAGAGCAACGAGGAAGCATGAAACGCTAGAAAATAAATTAAGAAAACTAGGAGAAACACAGAACCATCAATCTAACGAACAACACACGAATAACAATGAATTCAATTTCCACAGCAGAGTAAACAACAGAACGAACGTAACCTTTTCTCAAGGTGAAATGAATATGTTAGACAAAGGTTTGAAATACAACTGCACAGACGCACACACGAACCACAATATAAAACAGTTAATCACAGATATTGAGATAGCCAGTCACAAGCTCCCAGCAGAAGACAGGGAATTAACCAAAAATCTCGCCACCAACGAAGCCAAAAAAATCCTCAAACGAGAGGGCGATAGCAATAACATTCAAAACAACAAACAAATCAAAGAAATAAAGTCGTTGAAACAAAAAATAAAAGAACATGACTTAATCATCACAAAAGCAGATAAGGGAAACACTACAGTAATTTTGAATAAAACAGAATACATTGAAAAAACAGTCGAATTCCTAAACAACAACGAAATCAAGGAATTAACAAAAGACCCCACCAACAAATTCCAAAAACAAATAAAAAGTGCGCTAAAAGAAACAGAATACATACTGACCAAAGCTGAAAAATCAAAACTAATAAACATGAACCCGAAAATACCGTCATTGAGGGGACAACCAAAAATACACAAAAAGGAATGCCCAATGAGACCAATAGTCAATTGTAGGAATGCCCCTAATTACAAAATCAGCAAAGAGTTACTAAAAATCTTAAAATGCCGTCTTTCCAACGACAAAAACAACTCTGTAAAGAACACAACAGAACTAGTAACAGCATTGAACACCCTACAAATGAAACCTAGCTTCAGGCTAGTATCCTTCGACGTAACTAACATGTACACCAATATTCCGATTATTGAAGCAATCAACACTATCGAAAACAACTTAAAATCCAACAATTCGGTAAAAGAAATTGAAGAGATTGTGAGATTACTGAGGGTCGTTCTCACCCAAAACGTGTTTCAATTCGACAATAAAATATACACACAGAGAGAAGGCCTAGCAATGGGATCGCCACTAAGTGGGTTAATCGCTGACATCTTCATCAATGCACTAGAAAATGCGTTCTTAGAAAAGACTTCAACAAAGGGAATAGTAATATGGAAAAGATACGTAGATGATGTAATTTGCATCTACGATACTGAACTAACAAGCGAAGAAACAATTCTCCAATCCATTAATAGCCTTCACCATTCTATCAAATTCACTAAGGAATCCGAAATAGACCGGAAAATAAATTATCTCGATATAACTATTGAACGTAAAGACAACGACCTTTCATATTCCATATTCCGGAAAGCAACACAAACCTCGCATGCAATCGACAATCAGTCTAATCACCCCAGTACGCACAAACTAGCGGGTTTCAATTCAATGGTGCATAGGGCTTTAAACATACCCATGTCAAAAGACAACTATAATAAGGAAATAAGAACTATTATGCAAATAGCAAAGGAAAACAACTTCTCGCCAAGCAAAATAAATCAAATTATAGCCAAACATAAAAATAAAGATAAAACGATTCCCAAACCGGACAGTAATGAGAAAAAATTTGCGCGTTTCAACTATGTGAATGCGAATACATATAAAATCACTAACCTATTCAAAAAGCAAGGCATAAAGATAGCTTTCACGACGAAAAACACAACCGCTAGGCACCTCCTAAATAGTAATCTAAATAAACGTGACCCGTATTCAAGGTCAGGGGTATATTCTATAACGTGCCAAGACACCGATTGTCAAGCTAATTACATCGGGCAGAGTGGAAGGCGAGTAGACACACGTTATAATGAACATAGAAATGCGATAAGATACGGAACACATTCAGCCGTGTGCGAACATATGTGTGACGCAGGGCATAGCTTTACCAACATAGAGTCGGACCTTAAAATAATCCATCACGAATCGAAAGGCAGAGCTCTTGACATAAAGGAAGCAATCGAGATACACCTAGCCAAACGAAACAATCCCATCAATCTAAATGAACACACGTTCATGGAGAGCTCACCCCTCTTCACGCTACTAAAAAACACACCCTGTCGGAAACAAAACACAATTTAGCGACACAGCCAAGCTAGATAAAAAAGGGGGGAAATTAGGGGGTTTTTAATAGGTAAATGTTATCTGGATCAGGTGTACGATGTACCTTTCTTCTGCAATAAACCAAGGCCCATATTAGAGGCAGTATTAAAGGTGCCGGGACGTCCTCATAAGACCGTCAACGCTTAGTTCGAATGGGTTATGCTCCACGCGTGGCGAGGACTAATCCACGGTCTTTAATAGTTGTAGATCCACCTCATTCAATAACATACATCTTATCTAGGTTGGCAACACCTCACATAAACACATCGCGATCACTCTCCACAGCACGTAGGGACAGGGGGGGAAGGCAGGGAAAAACCAGTCGTTAAGATAACCACCGCAGTCGTCCGCACAGCGAGTTCAAGTGAGCACGGAAACTGCGAATAGCTGTAGTACGGAAGACAATCAGATAAGTAGTTAGCCTAAAATTTTTATAGTTTAACCATAGTTTACAACCATATAATCTCTCTAAAGTACAATCTCCGGATAGCCATCACCATTTAGCATTTCACCTAACATATATACTGCATTTAGCATACACTGACAGTTGCAGTACCAATACTGCAACTAAATAATTGTACATATTGTAAATATTTTCACCTGTATTTCAAACATAGATTTTATAGCCTAAGTGTATTGGATCTGATGATGATCGCTTGACGATCGAAACTGGTCATCCTAGTGTTTTATTAATCTCATGTAATTTATTTCAGGATTAGGGCATAACCCATCTCTTTTGGGTACATTCGTGTTGACCGACTGAAAAGCACTAAACTCTTGTTTACTAAGGCAACACTGAAAATATGGCTTCAAACACCACAATGTTCACGGCTAGTCAGGCAAATCGTGAAGCCAAGAAATTCAAATCACTCAGGCTTAAACTCATGAATTTAGACAAGTCAATTTGGTTCAACAAAAAATGTATAGAACTAAACCTCACCCCTAAATACGTACCAATTAAAACCGTACCGAACACACCAGCCTCGATCATTTCAACTAAACAAGCCAAAGCGCTTTGGATAAAAAACGAATTAAGATTCGCATACATAAGAAAGCAAAAAATTAACCAACAATTATACGACATTCAATTGCAACTGAGTAATTTCTGGCACGCAGCCCAATGGGACAGCTTCACCGAACACCTACATGACACCATCAAAATCAGAGCAACGAGGAAGCATGAAACGCTAGAAAATAAATTAAGAAAACTAGGAGAAACACAGAACCATCAATCTAACGAACAACACACGAATAACAATGAATTCAATTTCCACAGCAGAGTAAACAACAGAACGAACGTAACCTTTTCTCAAGGTGAAATGAATATGTTAGACAAAGGTTTGAAATACAACTGCACAGACGCACACACGAACCACAATATAAAACAGTTAATCACAGATATTGAGATAGCCAGTCACAAGCTCCCAGCAGAAGACAGGGAATTAACCAAAAATCTCGCCACCAACGAAGCCAAAAAAATCCTCAAACGAGAGGGCGATAGCAATAACATTCAAAACAACAAACAAATCAAAGAAATAAAGTCGTTGAAACAAAAAATAAAAGAACATGACTTAATCATCACAAAAGCAGATAAGGGAAACACTACAGTAATTTTGAATAAAACAGAATACATTGAAAAAACAGTCGAATTCCTAAACAACAACGAAATCAAGGAATTAACAAAAGACCCCACCAACAAATTCCAAAAACAAATAAAAAGTGCGCTAAAAGAAACAGAATACATACTGACCAAAGCTGAAAAATCAAAACTAATAAACATGAACCCGAAAATACCGTCATTGAGGGGACAACCAAAAATACACAAAAAGGAATGCCCAATGAGACCAATAGTCAATTGTAGGAATGCCCCTAATTACAAAATCAGCAAAGAGTTACTAAAAATCTTAAAATGCCGTCTTTCCAACGACAAAAACAACTCTGTAAAGAACACAACAGAACTAGTAACAGCATTGAACACCCTACAAATGAAACCTAGCTTCAGGCTAGTATCCTTCGACGTAACTAACATGTACACCAATATTCCGATTATTGAAGCAATCAACACTATCGAAAACAACTTAAAATCCAACAATTCGGTAAAAGAAATTGAAGAGATTGTGAGATTACTGAGGGTCGTTCTCACCCAAAACGTGTTTCAATTCGACAATAAAATATACACACAGAGAGAAGGCCTAGCAATGGGATCGCCACTAAGTGGGTTAATCGCTGACATCTTCATCAATGCACTAGAAAATGCGTTCTTAGAAAAGACTTCAACAAAGGGAATAGTAATATGGAAAAGATACGTAGATGATGTAATTTGCATCTACGATACTGAACTAACAAGCGAAGAAACAATTCTCCAATCCATTAATAGCCTTCACCATTCTATCAAATTCACTAAGGAATCCGAAATAGACCGGAAAATAAATTATCTCGATATAACTATTGAACGTAAAGACAACGACCTTTCATATTCCATATTCCGGAAAGCAACACAAACCTCGCATGCAATCGACAATCAGTCTAATCACCCCAGTACGCACAAACTAGCGGGTTTCAATTCAATGGTGCATAGGGCTTTAA
Source organism: Meconema thalassinum (assembly GCA_946902985.2). NCBI lineage: Eukaryota > Metazoa > Arthropoda > Insecta > Orthoptera > Tettigoniidae > Meconema > Meconema thalassinum. Next base: position 41,170,700 of record OX336401.1, on the reverse strand, counting down.
ACATACCCATGTCAAAAGACAACTATAATAAGGAAATAAGAACTATTATGCAAATAGCAAAGGAAAACAACTTCTCGCCAAGCAAAATAAATCAAATTATAGCCAAACATAAAAATAAAGATAAAACGATTCCCAAACCGGACAGTAATGAGAAAAAATTTGCGCGTTTCAACTATGTGAATGCGAATACATATAAAATCACTAACCTATTCAAAAAGCAAGGCATAAAGATAGCTTTCACGACGAAAAACACAACCGCTAGGCACCTCCTAAATAGTAATCTAAATAAACGTGACCCGTATTCAAGGTCAGGGGTATATTCTATAACGTGCCAAGACACCGATTGTCAAGCTAATTACATCGGGCAGAGTGGAAGGCGAGTAGACACACGTTATAATGAACATAGAAATGCGATAAGATACGGAACACATTCAGCCGTGTGCGAACATATGTGTGACGCAGGGCATAGCTTTACCAACATAGAGTCGGACCTTAAAATAATCCATCACGAATCGAAAGGCAGAGCTCTTGACATAAAGGAAGCAATCGAGATACACCTAGCCAAACGAAACAATCCCATCAATCTAAATGAACACACGTTCATGGAGAGCTCACCCCTCTTCACGCTACTAAAAAACACACCCTGTCGGAAACAAAACACAATTTAGCGACACAGCCAAGCTAGATAAAAAAGGGGGGAAATTAGGGGGTTTTTAATAGGTAAATGTTATCTGGATCAGGTGTACGATGTACCTTTCTTCTGCAATAAAGCCAAGGCCCATATTAGAGGCAGTATTAAAGGTGCCGGGACGTCCTCATAAGACCGTCAACGCTTAGTTCGAATGGGTTATGCTCCACGCGTGGCGAGGACTAATCCACGGTCTTTAATAGTTGTAGATCCACCTCATTCAATAACATACATCTTATCTAGGTTGGCAACACCTCACATAAACACATCGCGATCACTCTCCACAGCACGTAGGGACAGGGGGGGGAAGGCAGGGAAAAACCAGTCGTTAAGATAACCACCGCAGTCGTCCGCACAGCGAGTTCAAGTGAGCACGGAAACTGCGAATAGCTGTAGTACGGAAGACAATCAGATAAGTAGTTAGCCTAAAATTTTTATAGTTTAACCATAGTTTACAACCATATAATCTCTCTAAAGTACAATCTCCGGATAGCCATCACCATTTAGCATTTCACCTAACATATATACTGCATTTAGCATACACTGACAGTTGCAGTACCAATACTGCAACTAAATAATTGTACATATTGTAAATATTTTCACCTGTATTTCAAACATAGATTTTATAGCCTAAGTGTATTGGATCTGATGATGATCGCTTGACGATCGAAACTGGTCATCCTAGTGTTTTATTAATCTCATGTAATTTATTTCAGGATTAGGGCATAACCCATCTCTTTTGGGTACATTCGTGTTGACCGACTGAAAAGCACTAAACTCTTGTTAATGAAATGGAAAGTTCTAATGTGCTGCAAATCACCAACCATCATGAAAGATCCCTAGCAAAAACTTTATTAGGGATAAATGTATTTATATTAAAGTAATTATGAGGATTAAAAGTATCTGTAGCTGCACATAACTGCCACTACAATATATGTTTCATTTAAAAAGAGACTTAAATTAACCTAATAACCTAAATAGTCTTCATAATTAGGAGAAAATGTTTACAAACCATTGAACCTACTTATCCTCTCTCTAGCATATCAAGGTTGCATTTCAAAAGAGCATAAAAGAAACACTTAACACCTGCACCTCAAACAAGTCACTGGAGCACCGCCTCCGGGTTTATACTCAACATCTATTATATCTCAATTCGGCATTTCATTTTCCCGAAGCCGGTCCTTCGAATTTTGGTTGAACTCACCTTCCAGGCTGTAATTGGATTTTCCCTAACAACCACCATCATCTGATGTTGAATTGAGTGGTTCATGATGTTGGGTGGAATCATCTTACCTTTGGTTTAAAATTTCATAATAATTGTATCACAACTTCTACACTTGTAGTAAATAAAAGCTATGCTTTCAGATTTATCACAGATTCTCACATTGTAGCTTTTAGAATAATTTTTTCTCGTTCACTACTATCACGTGCCCAACTCCATGTTTAATTCTCTGTCACTTATATCTGATTTTATTTGAGTAATTGTGCTTTCAAAGCGTCCTACAATTGGTTTACGGAGTACAACAAATAATTCTGAACAATATTTGAGCTCTATCTTGTCGGTGTAGCACTTTTCAGTTTTATGACATGTACTCAAACTATCTCACTTGCACTCGACAGTTCGCAAAATTCAATAAATACACAAATCTTTGTATTAAATCGTCGAACGCGAAATTTCAGCGTATTCCACACTCAATAACAAATATTTGCACTCTATTTCACTAATACTCAATTCTATACACCGTAGAATACCATGGGGTTCGATGCTCAAATTTCTGTATCCACCCTCTCAGGTGTTCTGTTTTGTACGTAGAATAGCATATTTGGCTTCCTCGTTCTGTAGCCAATCAGCTTCTTCCTCTTCCTATTTTGTTCTGGGTTGCTCGCGAAGTGTTTCCGTACAATGTACGGTGAATGTCTAACTCAATTTATTGTATTGTCCGTTGCTTCAATCTTTATAATATTAATTTTGATATCGTGATTCCAATGAATTACACGGATCGCTCGATCCTTTCACAGCTTTCACAAGTACCTTTTTCCGTGCCCTGTCTTAATAATTGTACTCAGTTTACAATCTCGGAGAATGTCAGTGTTGTCACGTGGTCTGACATGGAATTCAGATCTTGGCGTGCTTTATGAACAAGTGAACAGGGACAATAAATATCAATGCAGATCAACTGATGAAGTTACCCAAGTCTGGGTTATTAACTCCGAAAACAGAACTACCATTCTCTTCAATTGTTTTCTAGGTCTTGTATGTCGCATTATGATTGGAAGGTATTCAAAGTAATGGAAACCTGTGTAAGATTTAATTCCACCTATGCAATGGAACATGTTTGTGAAACAAGTAATTTCTCTTCAGGATGATACTGATCTCATTGACGATATTAATATGGAAGAATTCTCCATACCAGAGTTAGTTCCATGCATCAAAACAGAAACATCATCTTTAGCGAGTGGTGGAGCTTTCAAAGAAGTAAGAACCTTATTGGGCTACAACTAGTAGCATCTTCTGAGGGTCATTCATTACCTGATCGCCATCTTCTTCTCATGCTTGGGGTTCCTAGTCCGGCACGATAACCACTCACCCACCGTGCCAAGTTATCCAAGTCTGGGATGTTAACTCTGAAAACAGAACTACCATTCTGTTCAAAATTTTTGATTCGGATCTTGTATGTCACATTATGTTTGGAAGGTATTCAAGGTAAAGGAAAACTCTGTAAGATACAATTCCTCCTATGCAATGGAACATGTTTGTGAAACAAGTAATTTCTCTGCAGGATGATACTGATCTCACTGAGGATGTTAAGATAGATGAATTCTCAATACCAGAGTTTCTTCCATGCATCAAAACAGAAACTCCATCTTTAGCGAGTGGTGGACATTTCATAGTGGTAAGTACCTTGTTGAATCTTATAAAGGTCATTTCCAGATCGCCATGTTGTTCTCACCAATAAGCCTCCGTGGCTTAGGCGGCAGCACGCCGGCCTCTCACCGCTGGGTCCGTGGTTCAAATCCCGGTCACTCCATGTGAGATCTGTGCTGGACAAAACGGAGGCAGACAGGTTTTCCTCCGGGTACTCCGGTTTTCCCTGTCACAATTTCATTCCAGCAACACTCTCCACTATCATTTCATATGTCATTCATTTAATCATTGCCCCAGAGGAGTGTGACAGGCTTCGGCAGCCGGCACACTTGATATCCTCGCCGCTAGATGGGGGCTTCATTCATTCCATTCCTGACCCGGTCGGAGACTGGAAGCAGACTGTGGATTTTCATTTTTCATGTTGTTCTCACCAATGCTATTTAGGGATTACCGAATTGTGTATTCAGACCGTACTGATGACAAATGGAAGCTGTCTGCTGTCCGGAAAGTACAAGACGTCTAGAAGGATGGTGAAGCATTATATTGTCCGACTAACGCTGGAGTCAAACCCATGACCTCCCTGTGTGTATGCCGTTGGTCTATTCACCGATTAAATATCAAAGGCTTATCAACGTGTAAAGAAGAGCTTTGTACTCAGTATCCACATAGTTACATTCACCAGCACCGTCCATCTCATGCCCAGTGCTTTAAATCCTCAGTATTTCAAACACAGAGAAAACTGTCGAAATTGGTAACCTTGGGATCTCTTCTATCTATAAGCCTCCAAGTGAGGTATTCTAATTTAACCCGCCAGCCAATTTCGATATGCAGAAAGCTTCTGTTATTATTGGCCATAGCACTGTTTGGGGCTATTCTCATGATGATCCAAATGGAGATGCTGTTTTAAAATGGGCAGATCTACATCAACTGGCATTGATCCATTACAACAAACTTCCTCCAATTTTAATAGCAGCAGATGGCAACGCGGATACAATCCGGACCTCATGTTTGTGAGTAGAAAATTAACCCAACCATGTATTAAATCAGTTCGCTCACCAAACCCTCATACTCAACACCGCCCAATCATATATCAGTTAGTCTGCCCACACACTGTACACTTCAAGCGAAGAATGCGTCATTGGAGGCGCAGTTCCAACGTTCACCACTAGGTATCAGTGACATCTGTTAGCGAAAGTTGTAACTACTTGAAATTGACCGGAACTTGTAGCTCACCCTATGGGTGTCTGGAGCTACAGCCTCTGGCAAGCCGATCATGTCTTCGGACACTCCCAGCACTAAAAGCCATACGATAAATAAATAAATTTAAAAAGAATCATGCGAAGATACAATTTCAAGCAGGCAAATTGGGAAACATTCACCACAATGCTTGATGAGAGGATTAGAACGCTCCATCCTGTTTCAGAGGAAGTTGTTTTCAGGTACCAGTCACAAAAATCAATTCCTAGAGGTTGTAGAACCTGTTTCATTGAAGGCCTTACCCCTGAAACAACCATTCTGTTGAAAGAATACGAAGACATTTTCCAAAATAACCCTTAGTGATGAGACCACATCAAGTGCACATCGCGTCATTTCTTCCAATCCAAACGTAATCAATGGATTAAATTAATGGAATAGCTAGATATGGGAATAAATACATCACTTTATTTCTCAAAGTAGTGGCGTTGGTGGAGACAGGGCGTGTAGCCAAAGCTATTTGGTACATGACTTGGAATATATTTTGTGTGGACAGGAGAGCTTTCAATGGAAAAGATCAGTGGGATATTTGAAAATAGGCTACTTATTTATACATGTACAGAGATTCCTAAGTAATCTTGCTCAATTTATTAATTTCGGAGCAATTTCTGAGCAGTTGCGCTGCATCGGGGCAAGGGTCGTCTTTTTCTTTTTCCCTCAATGTGTTGATTTTGTGAATTCCCATTGACCATAAAAATCAACCTCTCATTCCATTTACATTCAGCCATCAGGGTTTATACTTATAGGAGAATTATTGATATTGTGCTCGTAATTCTCCAAGACACCGCAGGGCGGAAGGCCAAAATCAACCCTCGCGAAATTTCATCTCAAACACACACCACCACAGACATAGCCTTGAGCTAGTCACAACTTGAGAATGTTAATCTCAGGGCATCAGGTAAGGATTGGGTGGAGTTAGTTCATGATACACGTTAATTAATGAAAAGGAAAGTTGTAATGTACTGTAAATCACCGAACATTTCAGATATAAACGTGTCCTCAAATATCAAAGATCCCTAGCCTAGACTTTATTTGGGAAAAGTAAAATTTATTTCAAGTAAATTGCAAGTAGGATTAAACAGCCCCCTTTAGCTGCAATTAATTGCTACTTTAATACATGATTCCCTTAGGAATAGACGTAAATTTACCTAATATTACTCTAAATACTGAGGAAGAAATATTTTCAACCCATTTAACAGACTTATCTTATCTCCCTTGCCTTTACAAGGTTTCGTTTCAAAACATTACCATAAAACCCTTTTCTCCTGCACCTCAAACAAGTTCTAACGGTCAGTGGTGCACCGCCCACTAGGTTATACTTGACATCTCTTATTTCAGCATTCCCATCTCCTGAAGCCGGTCCTTCGAATTTTGGTTCAACTCACCTTCCAGGCTTGAACAGGATTTGCAAGAATTTCCATGAAATCTCCTCTCCATCTCATGTTGAATATAGTTGCTCATAATATTGGTTGGAATTATTTTCTACATGGTGTGAAATTTCTCAATAATTGTAACGCAGCTTCTCAACTTGTTTCAAATGTAGTAAATAAATGCACTGCTTTCAGATTAAGCACAGATTCTGGTGATTTAGCACTCTGAATAATTTTTCTCGTGCACTTCAAACACGTGCTCAACTTGATGTTTAAATCACTGTTACTAATAACTGAATTAAACACAATTAGTGCATTTAAACAAATGAGTATTTACATTGTGGAATAATTAATAATGGAGCATGGCCGTTATCTGCATTGTTGAACATGGTACCGGTCACACAGCTGACAAACACAATCGGCAGAAGGCTAATGAGAGGACTTGAGCTTACAAACTCTATGATGAGTTGAAGTGTTGAAGGTCCTAGTTCGTATCTGACCATGTCCTGCTCATCATGGCTTCTGTCGATTAGACCTGTAATCAGATGTCCTTTCGTTTTATTCGTTCTTCCAATAATTTTTCCAGCCATCCGTGGAAGGGAGAGCAAACCTGAACCTCAATTCTTCTATGAGGAAGGTTCCCCAGGAAGCTCATAGACTAGCCGTGATCGTGTATATCGAGATACGCCAGAGGTGACCTTTAAAAATCCCCCCTTCACTTCTTCCAAAGTGAAGAGGTCACTCTTAGTTAGTTAAGCCCATGTAATTTCTATTCCGTAAGCAGGAATAGGTATTAATTTTGCATGGAATAATGTCATGGCAGACTTGGGAGATAGTCTATTTAAGAACTTGATATCGTATATAGCTTTCGTAGCTGTTGCTGCTCGGAATCTTGTGTGTAGCCGCGTAAGGCCAAGGTATTTGAAGCTATTTACGATGTATAGTGCATTGTTTTTGATAAGTACGCTCATCATGTGGGGATAGTCGTCCACCCTTCCTAAATATCAAGTTTTTTTGGCATTCACTTCTAGTTCATTATTATTGCTCCATTTCTCCAGTACAGTTACGGCCACTTGTAATTCATTGATGTCATGCGACTTCAGAACCATGTCATCAGCGTATACATATATCCTTACTTCCTTTGATTATTCTCTAATTAATCCGAATAACATCATTAGTTGCAACATTAAATGGGCTGAGGGGGTCACCTTGCAATACTTATACCTGATTTTATCGGAGTAATCGTGATTTCAAAGTCCCCTACAATTAATTTACGAAGTACATCAAATAATTATGCACAATATTTGAACACTCTCGTGTCGGTGTATCACTTTCCAGTTTAAATGAAATGTGCTCAAACTATCGCGCAAACTCCACAGTTCGCAAAATTTAATAAATAAACACATTTTAGTAATAATTCATCCGACGGGTAAATTTAGCGTTTTCCACACGCAATAAGAAATAATCTGTACTTTACTTGACAACATTTACTCAATTCTATACACTGTTGATTACCCTGGGTATCGACGGTCGAATCTCTGTATCAACCCTCTCAGGTGTTTGCCAAGTTCTGTTTTATGCGTAGTGTAGCATTTCCGGCTTCTCCGTTCTGTAGCCAATCAGCGTCTTCCTATATTCTTCCTCTTTGTTCGAAGTATTTCCATACAATGTACTGTAACTGTCTAACTCAATTTATTTTATTGTCCGTTTCTTCAATCCTTATAAGATTTATTTTTATCTCGTGTTTCTAATGAATTCCAAGCCTCGATCGATCCTTTCACACACTTCACAAGTATCTGTTTTCGTGCCTGATTTCCTAATTGTACTCATCTTACAATGTCGGAGATTGACTCGGTGTCGTCTCGTGGTCAGACATAGAATTCAGATCTTGGTGTGGTTTATAATGAACGGGGCCAATAAATATATATTGAGATCAGCTGATGAAGATGCCCATGGCTGAGATGTTAACTCTAGAAACAGAACCACCATTCTGTACAAAATGTCCGATCTTGTTCTTGTATATCGCATTAAGGTTGGAAGGAATTCAAAGTAATGGAAACCTGTATAAGGTTTAATTCCACCTTTGCAAAGGAACGTGTTTGTGAAACTTGTAATTTCTCTGCAGGATGATACTGATCTCACTGAGGATATTAAGGTAGAAGAATCCTCCATACCAGAGATTCTTCCAAGCATCAAAACAGAAACACCATCTATTGTGAGTGGTGTAGATACAAAAGAGGTAAGTATTATATTGGGTTACTACATGTTGCATCTTATAAAGCACAGCACCTGATTGCCATCTTCTTCTCACCAATGCTAGTTACGGATTCCAGAATTGTGTATTCAGAACGTACTGATGGCGAGTGGAACCTGTCTATTATAAGTTGTGAAAATTACGGCAAGTAGAAGAAGGATGTTAAAGCATTATATTTTCCAACTTGTGGTGGACTCAATCCCTTGACCTCTCTCTGTGTACGCCGTTGCTCAATTCATTTAGGTAAAGGAGGATATATCTTAATCCTCAACGGTGAAGGGTACATTATGTGAAGCTTAGCCCAATCACGTTGTATTAGTTGCTTATTGCGAACTTCGTGTGAAGAAGTGACAGTATTGTCATGGTATAAGTATCACAAATGATCCTATTATGCATGTTGGAATATCGCATTATATTCCACCTTTCATGGCAGTCCAGTCAAACGGGAAGGTTATTATTATTATTATTATTTTTAGAAAATAGATCCTTTTGCCCTTTCCTGCAGTAACTCTAAAAACTGCTGTTGATATGTATCGAGAATACAATAGGCCTACTGTTTGCAGTCAGGAGCAAAATGTATGTTAAATAGTCTACAAAACACAGTTTCTAGAGTCGCTTACTGTAATTGGATTGCTGGGAGACATTTGAGAATGTATTTGCCATAATCAAAAATTTTGCAGTTTTTTTTTTGGTAAAATGTTTTTGTAGACTTTTGTTTATTTGGCATAGTGATTTATTCATTCATTCTTAAAAGGTGAACTAGTAAAACTATTGAGGACCAAGTCACGGAAGTGACATGTGCGTGTATTATGTGCTGTGACTGATATGGACAAAAGGATGGACTAACAAGAGACAAAGCTTTTTCAGTCCTGCTACTAGAAAATTCAAAAATAATAATTTCAGCCCTCAAGCCTATTACTTCCCTTAAGGACATCTTGTAGAGTTCACCTTGGAACTGAGCACAATATTACAGTACATTTTGAGGCCATCCTACTTCTATACCAGTAATTTCAAATCTTTGAAACTTGATGCATGCATTTAATGATATATCTTCAAAGTCCTTAAAGTACTCTCCTCCACATTTTCTATCAAACTTCAATTTGTGGTTGTTGTTCTTTTGGTAGCATCTCTTCATAGCTACCTCACCCTACATCCGAGGCAATCTGTTTTACATATTCAAATGTTGGTCTACCCCTACCGTTCTTGTCCTCAACCGTTCCTTCCATAACTAACTTTGCTTTTCCTGGGTGTCTTAGCAGGAGTCCCACCAACCTATCTCTTTTCTTTATTAGCAGTTGCCAGAAACATCTCTCTTCTCCCACTAGTCTTAATACCTAAATCTATATTCAATATCAACAGATTCCTTTTTCTTAAAATGCTTTTCCTGCGTGAGCCAACCTAATTTTTATACCATCTTTGTTTCGTCCATCACTGGTTATTTTGCTTAAGTAACAGAAGTCTCTTACTTTCTTTAGCTTTTCATATGCCTATTTGACGTCCATATGGGTTTTTGATTTCTTTCTGCTGCATTCCAATATTTTTGTTTTACATTTATTAATTTTCCTCAAGACAGAATCCGTATCATTTAAAACTCATTCAAATCCTCTGGTGAGTCGGCAAAGATGACGATGTCATGTGGAAATCTCAGAGCTGAAATTACTTCTCTTTGAATCTCTTCTCCTACTTTAAATTTTTCACCAATTTCCTTCATTCCTAGTTCAATGTATACATTCATAAGTATGCAGCTTTGTCTTGCACCGTTCTGAATACCAGCTTCTCTCTCATGTCTTTTGGCTTGAATAACTGCCGTCTGGTTTCTGTGTAGATTTTATAGCACCCTCCTATCCCTGAACTTTATTACAATCATTTTCAATATATCAAACAACTTACTCCCATCAACGTTATCAAATGCATTTTCTAAGTCTACAAATGCCATGAACGTTCTCGACTCTTGCTTTGTTCTTCCTCTCAAAATCAGCCTAGTACAGCTTCCCTTGTTCCTACTTTTCTCCTGAAGCCAAACTGGTCTTGACCCAACTCTGTTTCCATCCTCTTGTAAATTATTCTTGTCAGGATCCTTGAAGCATGAGTGATCAAGCTGATTCTACGGTATTCTTCACATCTGCCAGTTCCTGTTTTATTCGGTATAGGGATGATAACATTCTTCTTGAAATCAGAAGGTACCTCACCTGTATCCTAAATCCTACACACCAAGTGAAATAACCTGATGAGGCCTTCATCACCTATGCGGAGTAGCAATTCAATCGGTGTATCATCTATGCGTATTAATTTATTTCTGTTTAAATCATCCAATGATCTGTCAAGTTCTGATTTACTTCACCTAGAAAGGAGGGATATCTACTATATATTTGTCAAATACCACTCACTCATTCATTCATCACGAAATCTCGGAAACCACCGAACTGATTGGAATGAAATTTGGTGGGCAGCTTCCTCAGGGCCGTAGGTGCTCGCTAAGAAAGGTTTTCAAAAAAATCACTCGGGATCATGGTCAAACCGCGAAAACCGCGATTTCTACTATATATTTGTCAAATACTACTCACTCATTCATCACGAAATCTCAGAAACCACCGAACGGATTAGAATGAAATTTGGTGTGCAGCTTCCTCAGGGCCGTAGGTTCTCGCTAAGAAAGGTTTTCAAAAAATTCACTCGGGATCATGTTTAAACCACGAAAACCACGATTTCTACGATATATTTGTCAAATACCACTCATTCATTCATCACGAAATCTCAGAAACCACCTAACGGATTGGAATGAAATTTGGTATGCAGCTTCCCCAAGGGCCGCAGGTGCTCGCTAAGAAAGGCTTTCAAAAATTCACTCAGGATCATGGTCAAACCGCGAACACCGCGATTATATGAACAGTTTCAAATCTCAGAAACCACCAAACGGATGGGAATTAAATTTGGTATGCAGCTTCCTCAAGGGCCGTAGGTGCTCGCTAAGAAAAGTTTTCAAAAAATTCACTCGGGATCATGGTCAAACCGCGAAAACCGCGATTATGTGAACAGCTTCAAATCTCAGAAACCACCAAATGGATTAGAATGAAATTTGGTCTGCAGCTTCCTCAAGGGCCGTAGGGGCTCGCTAAGAAAGTTTTTCAAAAAATCACTCGGGATCAAGGTCAAACCCCGAAAATCGCGATTATATGAACAGCTTCAATAGTGCCTAAGTCTATTGTTGCCAGGCAAGCAATGCGGGCTGCATCACGTCGCCCCTACCATTGTTCAGGTGCTTTGCGGCTGGTCAGGAGTTTTAGAAAAGGGATATTGTACTCCACGGCATAGATAGCAGGTTGCTTCGTATTAGTGAAACACATCGCGCGTATATGCTCTGCAATATCCCCTTATGTTCTGCCTTGGAGAAAATGGCTACTGCACAACAGCTCAACGTCACAACAGCACTCAAGCACCTTTGAAGAAGACCGTGTCTGCCGCTAACTTTTACAGCTTCAGAATATTTGAGCGTGAGGGTGATAATTCTTATCTTTTGTTATTTCGCAATCTTCTCAATCAGTTTCTGGTTGATATGTTTGCAAAGATTGAAACAGAGAGACTACTTTGGATTCGCATCAATCAGAAAAAGTAGGGAAGTGAGGTATATGTGCACCTGAAGGACGCAATGAGTAAAGCTGACAGCCGTATGTCAGATATTGGTAAAATGGTCGTGTTGCCGTCGACTTTCCCTGGAGGCTCGCGCTATATGCATGAACGCTCTCAGGATGCTATGACTTACGTGCGCCATTTTGGACGTCCTGATCTTTTTATAAACCAAAGCGGGGAAGATGGGTATCCCAAATATGGCAGGCTGCCCACTTCGGAGGGTGGGGTTTCTATTATTAAAAAGGGAGTGGAAATTGACAATAGCTGGGTGGTACCCTATAACCCCGTCCTATCTCGCACCTTCTCAGCTCATATCAATGTTGAGTACTGCAACTCTGTAAAGTCAATAAAATACATTTGCAAGTATGTTAACAAAGGTTCCGACCAAGCTACTTTTAGCATCGGAGAGTTTGACGAATTTGCGAGATATGAATCAGGACTCTACATAAGCAGCTCAGAGGCGGCTTGGCGCATATTCTTGTTCCTCATACATGAACGCTATCCTTCGGTCATGCAACCTTCCGCCCACCTCGAGAACGGCCAGAGGGTTTACATTAATGAAGACGACGTTCGTGACCATTTTAACAGCCCTCCAAACACAACTCTTCTTGCTTTCTTCGAACTATGCCGATCCGATAAATTTCCTTGAACACTTATATATTGTGAAGTTCCATCCTATTTCGTTTGGGAAGGTAAGAAGTTCTGGAGAAGGAAACAAAGAAAGCCAGTCCCAGGCCATCCTGGTGTGAAAAAAGATCAGGACGCAATGGCAGAGTTTACACCTTTCACCCTGGTAATGCCAAGTGCTACTACCTCCGCCTCCTTTTACATAAAATCCCTGGCCCTCAGTATTGTATTGACCTCAATACCTTGGCAGGGGTGGTTCAACCAACATTTCAAGCGGCATGTAAAGTACTTGGCTTGCTAGAGGATGATGCGCACTGGGACTGCACACTAGAGGAAGCGTCCTCCACCGACTCTCCTTACAAGATACGGGAGCAGTTTGCCATCTTACTGGTGTTATGTCAAGTGAGTGATCCCATCATGCTCTGTAGATAAAGTAATGTATATGAAAACCTTTCAAATTATAATTTGTGCTAAAATCGAGGATATTTTATCATACAGTTGTAGAAACAATAACCTTAAAATTCTTTACACCAAAATCTATAAAAATGAAAACATATAAACTAGGAAAAAAATTATTAATCCTTATTTATATTATAATATTGTGAACGTTTGTGTGTGTGTTTTCTTCTACCTCTTCACACTAAAACGGCTGGATGGATTTGGATGACATTTGAAATGGAGATAGCTTATACCCTGGATTAACACATAGGCTGCCTTTCATCCTTATATATAAAGCTCAATGTTCGTAGTTAGGCCCTTTGTCACAAATCTACACCATTTCACCAATCTGGAGAAAATTTTACATACCTACACTCTGATATACGAAAAGTAACACTGTCCACTTTAAATTTCATGCAACCCTCTCCATTCCCTGCATTTAGGTCCTTTGGCACAAATCTACACAGTTTCACCGATCTGAACCAAAATTTACGTACTTACACTTTGGAACTCGAAGAGTAACATTGTGCACTTGAAATTTCAGACAGCCTACTGCATTCCCTACATTTTGGCCTTTTGGCACAAATCTACACCGTTTCACCGATCTGAAACAAATTTTACATACTTACCCTGTGGATTTCTGCAAGTAACACTGTTCACTTCACATTTCGGACAGCCCTCTCCATTCCCTACATTTAGGCCCTTGGCACAAATGTACACAATTTCACCAATCTAAAGCAAATTTTACATAATGTACATTAGCGGCCATGATGAGAGATATATGCTACATGTTGACGTTCAAACCATCAATAATTTTGGGAAAAATTACACCCTGAATAGCATAAGGAACTAGTAGTTCCGTGAAGAAATATACAGCCTATTTTCATATATCCTACTTATGTTAATTGCCCCTATCTACATACAAAATTTCAATTTGATTGCTGTAATAGATTCGTAGATATTTAGAACCGACTAAATATTTCGGATGGTCGCCATGTTGGATTTTATATATGTAGGTCCTAGAGTTATGCACTGTTACATGAAGATTATTGTGTACGTGTAGCATTCAAACTTCAATCGCATGATTAGGACACAAGAAGTTACAGGGAGATTTAAAAATTTCGAAAGCTGCCATCTTGTGGTTATGGAAACAATTGAAATAAATTAGATGCCAGTGGATTAACATTCGTATAAGGATTTACTGTACCAAATTTCACTGCACTCGGAAGGTTAAATTGCGAGAAACGTCCATGTGAATATTTATACTTCGCGTCGCCGCCATGTAGGAAGTGTCCTATAGGTGAACCTAAGTTCATAGCCCCAATGAACATTAAAAAATTCAGTTTGATTGCTATAATAGATTCGTAGATATTCAGAGCCCTCTAAATATTTCGGATGGTCGCCATGTTGGATTGTTGGATGTACCATTAAAGGAAAATGTTTGCGTAGGTTCATCATTCAAACTTTCACATCGATCGCATGATTACGACACAAGAAATAAAAACTAAATTTTAAAATTCGCAATCCGCCATCTTGAGGTTGTGTAAACAATTGAACTAAGTTAAATACCAGTGTATTACAATGTGTATAGACATTTCCTATACCAGATTTCATTGCGGTTGGATCATTAAATTGCGAGAAAGGTCTATTTAAAATTATCAAATTCGCTGGGCTGCCATGTTCGTTTTGTAGTTAACCGGGTTTGAAAGTCTTATAGATGAACTTCCAGTAGTACCATTTATCTCTGTACAAAACTTCAGGATGATACCGCTAATAGTTTCAGAGTTATAGAATGCCAGTGAAATATTTCGCACATCCGCCATCTTGTGGTTATGTAAACAATTGACGAAGTTAGATGTTGGTGCATTACAATATGAATAAACATATAGTGTACCACATTTTATTTCGTTTGGTTGTTTAAATCGCGAGATACGTCTATTTAAAAGTCGCAATTTCGCGTGGCCACCATGTTGGTTTTGTATTTACCAGTTTTTCAAAAGTCACATAGGTGAACTTCTAGTAGTTCCCTTTATCACCGTAAAAAATTCCAGGGTGATATCGGGAACAGTTTCGGAGATATTGAATGCTGGTGAAATATTTCGCACAGCCGCCATGTTGGATTGGTGAGACGTAACAAAATTTAAAGGACTCGGTCGGGGTCGTCCGAATTAATGCTATGAACTTACCGAGTTTCATTGACATCGCTCCAGCAGTTTAAAAGTTATTAGTGGGGTGGGAAGACGCACACACACACTCCTCACACAAACACGCACACACACACGGACAAAAGGTGATCTCATGGGCCTATTTTTTCAAAATTGAAAATAGGCTAAAAATACTATTAATTCCCCATATTCCGATAAGATTGCCATTCCAGTGTGCAAGAGTGCAGTTCCCTCTTCAAAAAATATTCACAATTACTATTAACAAAGCGCAATGAGTCGCACTTAACAGCAGCAAGTGTACATTTAGACAAAACCCGTTTTTCCCATGGGCAACTGTATGTGGCGTGCTCACGAGTGTTCAGACAACAAAATCGTCATGTCTCGGCAAAAATTGCCAAAACCAAAAACGTAATTTTAAAATATGTTCACATAAGGTAACATCGTACCCTGTAGACTTTTTCAACTCTATGGAATTCCCATTTTGTGGCTCATACTCTCATACTAATATATTGTAGGCATCAGAATTTTCCAAATTCGAATGGACCCACCCAGCCGAGATTGCTGTAATAGAATAGACCAATTATCAGCAATAATGCATCATCCCCATTGTCTTCATCGCGTGCGAAACCGCGGGTACCTGCTAGTCTTTGATAAGTTTCAGATCTAGATGAGACTTCTTTAAAGCAGTAGGATATGTTCGAGAAGAAGAAAGTTATTTTACTACTGATAAATCGGTACTCTAAGTTGATCTGTGGTGTAAAGTTACATTATTTGTTATTGGTTGTGTAGAAGCGTGTAATGAGAGCAAATAAATTAATGATTCATTCTTGTCACTAGGATATAACAGAAGGAACCCATGATGAAGAGAGTGATGCAAGTGGAAATCATATACATGAGTAAGTAGACAACATAATAAGGAAAAGTATTGTTTCTTTTAATGTAGGAAAACTGAAAATGTTGGATGAAAGATTATTTTTTTACGTTGAACGTTTTTGTATTTGTCTGTCTTAAGTGGACATTGCTATTAACGATTTAGTTGACAGGCCAAAAACTAACTATTCTCATTCATAGTTTTAACTTTTGTAAATATTTAAGTATATGAGTAGGGGGGCTGTGAGAGTTCTCAGGCATTTTTTTGAACGCCACTGTACATTCACAGCCAATTAAGATTTTATATATTTCCCGAACCCATGGTCGGATTTTAACAAATGAGGTGGCGTTGAATTTGAATTGACGGGGGCTTTGCTATGGACCACTCATTTCAACCCTAAAATAAAACCTACCCCCCCTAGTAGGGGGTATTTTCTTAGTAAAAGTCGCCTTCCATGTGCTACATATATACAGCTCAATGCTAGTAGGGAATTAAACGTTGTTCCACACAGGAGACATGTGAACGACGGATAGCCACTATGAATTAACATTTTTGTTATTTTGTTTTTACAAATACGCACCTGGGGGTTTTGTAAGTGGGCGGGCTTTTTGAATAATGATTTATAGATAAGGAGTGATGGGAGTTCTAGGACACTTGGCGTTGCTGTACCAAAAAAAAACCATGGCGGCCAAGCGAATGTTAAATAATCAATATCTCGCGAACCCATGGTTAGATTTTGATAAATGAGGTGTCTTAGGACTCAGGCTAATGCCCTCCTTCCTCTTGACAACTTATTTCAGCCCTAAAATAAAACATCCCTACTGGGGGGGAATAGTATTTTCTTAGTAAATTTGTCTTTCCATATGCAACATACATGCTGTATAATGCTAATATGAAATTAAACGTTGTTTCACATGAAAAACATGCATTGCCTTGAATGCCGCTATGATTTAATAATTTTGTTTTTACACATGCGCACTTGCGAATTTTGTAAGTGGGCGGGCTTTTTGAATAATGAATTATAGATAAGTTATTTTTTTTAAATGTACCAAAAGATCCAAAACTAATAGGTCATTGGCATTTTAATATCTGATGAACTAATAAGGCTAGGGACTTGTATGAGGGGTCGTTGGACTTGGAGTGGCGCTCTGTTTTTTTAATAGTTTTTTTATTTTTTTTGTTAAAAGAACCTAAGTACACATTTGTTAATATCTCGCGAGTCAACAAGGCTAAGGACTTGTATGAGGGGTCGTAGCACTTAAGATGACATATCCTTTTTGGATATATTTTTGAAATGTTGACAAAGGGCTTAACTATACTTTTGTTGATATTTCCTGAACCCATGATGGGATTTTGACCTGTGAGGTATTGTTGGACTTGGGCAGGCAGCCTCTTTTTGAATGTATTTTTGAAATTTTGACAAAGGCCTAACTATTCTTTTAGCTATACATTCGGGGGCAAAGCTGATATCTCCCGAATCCATGATCGGAATTTGACGTATGAGGTGTCGTTGAACTCGGTCTTACAGCCCCCCTTTCCAATGGACAACCTATTTCCACCCTAAAATAAACCCTACCCCTACTAGGGGTGAAATTGTATTTTTTTTTTTAGTAAATGTTGCTCTCCAAGTGCAACATGTGGGAGTTTGAATGCTAATAGGAAATTAAACGTTGTTTCACATACACCATATGCCAACGAGTCAACGCCATAATGAATTAGCATTTTTGTTTTTTGTTTTAACGCATGCGCACTTGGTGATTTTGTAAGAGGGCGGGCTTTTTGAAAAATGATTTATAAGAAGGGGTTTTAGTGGTGAGGAGAGAGCTAGATAGTTGCCTACTTTCCTATGAAGTTTGCTGATATCTCACGAACGCATGGTTGGATTTGGACATATAACGTGTCAAATCGCTTGTCTTGAAGCCCTTTTGATGTTGTTAATAGGTTAAAGTTTTAGGAATGAAGGAAAAAAACTTTAAATGTGCATGATGAGTGGTTGTAGAGAGAGAGAGAGAGAGAGAGAGATGATACAGCTGGGCGTGTGTTTTTAACAAAGCTATTACTGGTTATAATGACCGTGCTTAATAGAAAAATCGATATTTTTGACGGGTCGGTTTAGGACAGGTCGAAGGTTTGTTTTCTGATATTTCGACAGGTCGGTTTTTTGAAAGAGCCTGGGTTCGTTTTTTCCGATATTTTACTCTCGAAGGGGATCCTACGATGATGGGTTACATGAAAAATGATAATTCTATGATCAGATGATATTTTGATGGGTCCGTGTAGGACAGGCCGAGGATTCGTTTTCCTATATTTTGACGGGTCAGTTTATGACAGAGCGAGAGTTCGTTTTTCAGATATTTTACTCTCATAGGGGATCTTTAACATGTAAAGGATGATGGATTACATGACAAATGATAATTCTAAGGTCGGATGATATTTTGATGGGTCGGTTTAGGACAGGCTGAGGATTCGTTTTCCAATATTTCGACGGGTCAGTTTATGACAGAGCGAGGGTTCTTTTTTCGGATATTTTACTCTCGAAGGGGATCCTACGATGATGGGTTACATGACTAATGATAATTCGAAGATCAGATGATATTTTGAGGGGTCGGTTTAGGACAGGCCGAGGATTCGTTTTCCAATATTTCGACGGGTCAGTTTATGACAGAGCGAGGGTTCGTTTTTCTGATATTTTACTCTCGTAGGGGATCCTACGATGATGGGTTACATGGCAAATGATAATTCGATGATCAGATGATATTTTGATGGGTCGGTTTAGGACAGGCCGAGGATTCGTTTTCCAATATTTCGACGGGTCGGTTTATGACAGCGAGGGTTCGTTTTTCTGATTTTTATTTATTTATTTATTTATTTATTTATTTATTTATGTCTTTTGCAGCGGAGAAGTTAGGGCTCGTGGCCCTCTCTTACACTTAACCACATAGTTATAATGAAATACACAAATACTACCATTGAATAAGATACGTAAACTAGAAATTAAGTTAGAATAAAACAGGACATAAAAAATAGCAATGCACATCAAACAAAGAAACATATAAAATTGTTACCTGAAACAATAATAATAATACTAATACTAATAATAATAAGTGATAGTGTTAGATCTAGTAAATAACTGGGCATTTTGATATTTATTTATATACCATAATGGCTCAATCATGCTGTCTATCATCCATCACCAGTCACTCGAAACAGTCAGCGGTGTTCAAAAGGAAATCTCTGCAAGCAGTCTTAAATTTTGTGTAGGTCTTGCATTTCCTTATGTCAGCTGGGAGTGTATTCCAAAGTCGCGACCCAGTCACAACGAAGGATTTATTGTACTTGGAAGAGTGGTTAACGGGAATAGCGAGGGAAGAGCCAGATCTAGTATTAATATTATGAAATGAGGACAGGAAATGAAATTTCGAAGAAATATACAGTGGGAGATTTTCGTCTAGGGTTCGATATACCGACGTCAAAATATGAAAATTTCGACGCCCTTCAGGTTTCAGCCAAGAAAGAGCTTTGTAGCTAGGAGTTACGTGAGAATCGTAATTCAAGTTGAAAGCAAACCGAAGACTAGAGTTCAATGCTCGTTGCAGTTTTTTAGTTTGTTCGCTAGTTGCATCAACAAGGACCACGTCGCAATGGTCAAGTATTGGTAGTATCAAAGACTCAATAAGTTTTATCCTCACGTCTTGTGGTAAAATGTCCTTATGCCGTTTGAGTGAGTGTAGCGTCGCGTACATCTTCCTGCAAGTATTACTTACATGTGCAGACCAGTGAAGAGTTTCAGTCAGAGTCATACCGAGGTTTTTCACTGTTTTACTAAACGGGATTACGGTTGCATTTAAAGTCACAGGAGGGATAGTGTAGTTTTTATACATGGAATTCAATAATCCCTGCGAGCCGATTATAATAACTTGGGTCTTTTTGGGGTTGAGAAGGAGAGCGTTATCGCTAGCATACACACTGAGTTGTTGCAGGTCGGTGTTTACATCTCGTATCGCGTTCGCTATATCTTTGATACCAACGTGACAGTAAATTTGGAGGTCATCCGCATAAAGATGATATCTATTATATTTTATTACTGAGGAGATGTAATTAATTTAAAGGACAAACAAAAGAGGACCAAGAACGGAACCCTGAGGGGTTCCTGCCTTCCTGAGTCGCCACTGTGAAGCAGTATCCTGTGTTATTACACGTTGCATGTGATCTGTATGATATGCGGTGAAAAATTTTAAAGCCTCATTACCGAAAAGGCATGCAAGTTTCTTCAACAATGTCTGGATATGTATCGTGTCAAAAGCCCTACTGAAGTCAAGGAGTGTGAGTATTGTCACTTGTCTTTCGTCCATTGCTTGTCTGATATCATCAGTCACTTTTAGTAAAGCAGTTGCTGTGCTATGGCCCTTCTTGACGCCAGATTGAAGTGGATCCAGAAGAGAGTGAGAGTGCAGGTATTCCAGTATTTGAGTATGTACTAACCATTCTAACGCTTTGGAAAGAGCGGGGAGAATAGAAATTTGACGGTAATCGGATAGAAGTTTAGAGCCTGGGTTCTTGGGAAGTGGGAGTACATTAGCGTACTTCCAAATAGCAGGTAATGTGCCGTTTTTGAGACAGTGATTAAAATATGGGTGAGAATGGGTAGAATAGCGCCAATGATATTATGTATGAAAGTTATAGGAATATCGTCGACACCACTAGCTTTCGATTTAATAGAATACAAGACTTTCTTAACTTCATTGGTGCTGACAGTACGAAAAGCAAAGCATGGGCGACTTTGTGGGACAAATGATGGGTCATTATTTACATGAGGTATGTTAAGCGTATTAGACTGAACTCTCTCTTCCGTGAAATACGCATTTAAATCGTCAAGTGGAATGTCAGGTTCTGCCCCCGTAAATTGAATTATATTGAGACCACGATGGCTGTATTGGCATATGTGAGTAAAGTTATGGCTGTCATAGTTGTGACGTGTATATTCATGACGTAGGCACGGATGACGCAGACTTCATGCAAGTAGGCTGGTTGAGCTGAGATTCTTGGTGACGTCATGATTTTGTTCGAGAAAGATCTGAGATTTACGACGCAGTCGCAGGAAACAAGGTATTGTGCTAAGGAAGAAGTTACGCTATTGGAGGAGAGGCTCGAACCAATGAACGATAGTTTGGAAGGAAGACGGAGATTGCTGAAACTACGATATTTGATTACTTTTGGCATGCAGAATTGTGGAAATCTATTTTCAGTTATGGCATTGATTTGGAATTTTGAAGAAATTAATTTTGAGTTGTTGAAATTTGATAATCCGTCAAGTATAGCCAAAGTTAAAACTTCTAGCAATGACGGAGCAACAGGCTATGGAAGGGATGGATACGCCCCTTAAGAAGTTGATAAAAGGTCGTGCACAGAAGAGAGGAGCTCTCATACTCTCATACCGCTCATACTTCTCATAACCGCATATCTGATATTCTGATACCGCATATATATTCCAGATGTCATAGAGTCATTTTCGAGTGAATAAGTGAAGCAAGTCGTCTCTAGCGTGGGGTTAAAGCCCGGCGCATCGAACGAACACGGAGCAGTTCCATTTTACGCTGTTTGAAACTAGGTGAAGTTGAAACGCTCACATTAACGTTTCTACCTGATAAAATATAAAGAGTTGGCTTCTGCCTTTATTATAATTCAATTGGGCAGTGCAACATTGAGGTGTGTAGAAGATTTGAACAATTTCACGGTTATACTTTAAAAGATATTGGCATTTTAAGGCTGCCAACAAAAGTGATTTTCTCGCCACCTGAGAAGCACTTTTAAAATTCTACATTATACACTACGGCTGACACGTGGATTGCAACAGTGATATTGGAGAATACGTTTGGTAATACAAAGATACAGTCTACTATGGAACATTATAAACTTGTAGTGCTTTCAATGATTATAACAGAAGTTGAGATGGAAGGCTAAGGCTTTAATGCAATTGGGACATATATCGATGGAGTGAAATAACAGCATGGAACTTCGTTAATCGACATTCTACTAGAGCGAGCATGTAGTGAACATCCAACTACACTCATGCATCGTGAATCCATCGCTGAATTATATCAGATGACAGTGGAAATATTATCATACTCCACGATTATTAATATTTCTGCGGAAATAACTGCAATAAACTTCATGGCGAATTGCGACCAGAACTTCAGGGAACTTTCAAGAGAGGCCAGGGTGGACCCGGCTCACAAAGAAGAGTTTTGCCAGAAGGATGTCTTTCGTATACATGGAGCAGTGCAATTTCCGGAGGAGGAAGCAGTTCGATTCTCCGAGGGCGCTGATTCCAGGTTCGAGGTCGGAGCACATCTTTACGCTGGTGAAATGGAACCAACAGCAGTTTTCTTTGAAAACTTTCCTCTAGAACTTCAATCAACAGATAAGGTAGTCGTGAACGTTTCTTGTATTATTTGAGTTATTTATCGATATCTGAGCAACCATTTTTCCCATATTTTCTGACCTATATTTTGCCCCATTTTCTTGCTTGACATTTCTGTACTCAGTACACTTCGATGATTTATGCCTTTTTCTTCGATTTATTGAGACATTGTTATGTCATTGGCATACTTAAATAATTTTGGATCAGTTGAGACTGATAATTAATATTCTTTCAGTAATTTGCATATTTTTGTAGTCACGATTTGACTGTAAAGTTAACGATTTGCTATGGCAAATTTGAATTCAGACAGCGTGTCATTTTATTAAAGTAATTCTATCCAGTAAATTACTTTGACCAATTTTCTGTCATCCTCAAGAAAGAAGAATGATTAAATGATTTTAGAGCGTTAAAATCTATTACGTTATCGACGATCTTTGAAATACTAGTCGTCTTATGAACATGATTGCAACATAGACATTTATCATTGCATTATAGACAATTTTATGAAATATGAACTTTGAATACGATTTATTGAATATACTATAGTAATGAACATTTGATAGGAATTTTTCCCAATTCTAGATTGGAACAATAATGTTTGCATTCCACAGTCTAATTGTATTCTATTCGACTATTTATGCAGTTTAGATGAACTTTGATTGAAGATAGTATTTTTATACTGCGTTACTTTGATGATATTAATCTCAATTTTGATAGACCAGGGAGGAGTGTCTAATCGTATTTGCTATTAAATTTATTTGTGATTGGCAAATTTTTACTTCATATCGATTCATGAATGGAACCCACGAAGGTTAAATAATAACAGTCATTAATACAATTGATGAATATAAGAATTTTTAAAGAGGAACAATGGATGTATAATCGTTAGTTCAGTGGACGTGTAAAAGTCGCTGATGAATAATGCCCTTGAATTGTGAAGGAGGTTCCCACAGTAAGATGGATGATGTTGTTGAATTTATAAGTGGAGGTTTTTTGTATGTAGTGTGGAAGATTTTGATGCCATATATATGAAGGTATATGATGAATTCTGGGCCAATTGTTATGCAATTTTGTGCGTTTTGAGCGAAGTATTTTTCCGCTGAATGTATTGTCCTGGTTCTTTGAAAGTTATTCATGTGAAGATACTGTTAAAATTAACAAGAGTGTTAAATAATTTGAGATGAAGATTTTGAATGGAGGTTACCGTCACAAATATTAATAATAATTATTAAACCTTATTAAACCTGAATTTGACATTTAAATATAACTAACCTTCATTGGTCGATTATATCACCACGATTTGAGTAATTATCAACCGGATAAACGTGTGGTTTAATGTATTTCTTGTATAAATGAAGAAAAAAAATCCACAGCCTGCTTCCAGTCTCCGACCGGGTCAGGAATGGAATGAATGAAGCCCCCATCTAGCGGCGAGGATATGAACTGTGCCGGCTGCCGAGGCCTGACGCACTCCTCTGGGGCAATGATTAAATGAATGACAGATGAAATGAAATGATAGTGGAGAGTGTTGCTGGAATGAAATTTTGACAGGGAAAACCGGAGTACCCGGAGAAAAACCTGTCTGCCTCCGTTCTGTCCAGCACAGATCTCACATGGAGTGACCGGGATTTGAACCACGGACCCAGCGGTGAGAGGCTGGCGTGCTGCCGCCTAAGCCACGGAGGCTTCTCTTGTATAAATAATATAAACAATTTAATATTGTAAATAATTATGTAAATATCTTTGATAATAATTTGAAATGAAAGTGATTAGTAGAGGCGTGTATAAAATTTTTCAATTGTCGCTTGACATTGTTATAAACAATTTATTATTGTTATAAATAATTAATGAACTTTTGTTATTAACATTAAGAGTTTTGTTATTATACTCTAAACAACGCTAATTAAACAAGTGGATTAAACAATTAAACATGATTTGGGAGTGTTAGAGTATTCCATTGGTGTTTGAATGGAGCATTTAAAAGATTTGCGTGATAATATTTGAGTTGAGATGTGGACATTTAACGTGTTTTGAAGGAGAGCTAAGCTCTGATGTAACTCGCATATGCTAAGGTTCACTTGACGATGCAGGTGTCTCGCAGCTGGCCAGGACAACTGTATGATAGAAGCCAAGGACGTCTCCATAATAGCCTTGTGGCTATAAATAAAATGTGATGTGTATAAACACGTAAAACAATTGATATATGTCTCGTTCCAAATCCCGTTTCCATTCCAAGTGCATTATTATTTTTACGTTACTTTGAGCTTGAGAAAGCTGAAACATTGTATGTAGAGTATACAAGTCCTACAGGAGGACATAGTTATGTGGACGATGGCTTCTGATTGCTACGTGGATTTTGTTGTTTTATTTTTGTTAAAATCATTCTTTATGTGAAATAAATTATTGTGCAGTTTAAAGTTTCTCGTCTTCGTTCTGGTTCATTTTAAATATCATGGTGGAGGTTATTGTGAGGGCATACTTTAAGTGATCCAGTTGACAACCCAGTCCCCGAGATAAATTGAAAAGGTAAGAAAAAGGTAAATATGTACTCCCGTATATTTTGGTGTGTTCCACAATAATTTCTTGTTAACTACTGTGCTCTAATCTCGATAGTATCTGTCAGTGCCATTTTCATTGATCTAGCTGTGCCGGTGCGTTTGATTTTTGGCAATCCGATTGAGGGGGCGGATGTCTGACAGCCTACTATCCGGATATCGGGGACAGTACCTGAAGCTGTTCCCGTGTTTTGCCTATGCCCATGGCTCGAAGATGCCTCCAAGCACTAGCCGTATTTAGATTCCTTGTTGATTCACGAAAATATTTAAACTTAAGATTACGGATGATTTGTTTAGTTCTATTCCTCATTATTCTATAATTTTCATAGTCACTTGGGTTTTGGGTACGTTTGTAATGTCGGTAGAGTGTATCACGTTGAGACATCATATGTTTAACATCAGAGGTTAACCATGGATTAGGTTTGCGTGATATTCTTATCTGTCTTTTGGGTTCATGTTTGTTGTATAGACTGTGTATTAACGAATTAAATTTATTTATTTTTGCATCAATGTCTTTCAGATTTAAAATGTCATTCCACGAAAGAATGAAGGCATCGTACCTTAGTTCATACATATCGATATCATTCATATTCCTGCATGTTATATACCTAGGTTTATATTTTGGAACGCGTAGTGAGTAAGCGAGAAATATAAGATCGTGTGTGGACACGGCCGGTACTGAAATCTGTCCGTGAGTTACCACTTTCTGAGAGTTGTTAGTCACTTTGGGATCTATTAAGGTGTGGAAAATGTTGTTGGTAGTATGTACATGGTTAGTAGGATTTGAAGGAAGGATAGTCAAGTCACATGAGGAAATCATGTCTTCTATTTTCTTAGTATCGTAATTCATCGTAAGTAGATTAGTGTTGAAATCCCCTAATATAATGATATGTTCGTACGTTGGTAGCAAGTTAAGTAGATACGTTCAAACTCGGCCATATAAGATACTTTAGGTGGTCGGTAAACCACTCCAATAAGTATTTTCTGTCCACTAGCAACTACTTCAACGAACATGAACTCCGTCCTCGGCAAATCGCCGGTCGATGAGGTACAAATGACACGGCTCTTCACGTCATCTCTTCAGTAGAGAACGATACCTCCTCCCCTCTTATTATTGCGGTCATGACGATGGACATTATAACCATCAAGTTGAACCATGCTGTTTGGAATTGAAGGCGATAACCAGCTTTCACTCATTCCTATCAAATGGACACTAGTTTTGCTAAATATAGCCTGAATTTCGTCAAAGTGTGCGGGCAAACTTAAGCTGTTTAAATGACAACACTGGAGGGTGTGAGGATATGGTGAAAGTTCGTGTTTCAATAAGCTCCTGGCGTCTATGGTAGGGAGAGGGGCGAGGAGAGTTCTATTCTTAGAGCTAAGGTCGTTGTCATTGGAAAACACCGTTGCTACCTGACTAACGGACATACTTTAACTGAGACCAAAAAAAAATATCTTACCTGGATTTCCTGGAGAACTGGACCGCTTGCCGGTTAATATACCACACACACAATCACACACGTAAACGTAAACCTAGTAATAATGATAATTGTGACCCCAAATCAACGGCACTGGCCAGCAGCACGTCGGTAACTCGATAACCAACGCTCTGCTTCACCAGAATGAGACGTGTACGGCGAGCGTGGATGGGCCAACTTACCTGTATTCAGGGGTCCGGGTCACTTCCGCAGCAAAATCACCTCCAGATGACATGTCCCAACAGAAGAGCTCCAAAGGAGTGGAAGGAAGATGGAGAAGGGGACAACACACACAGGCTATCGTACAGACACCCCCCAAAAACCAACGGAACTGCCGTCGGTGAAATAATGCCACAACAAAAGATAAAAAAAAATTAAGAATAAAAGGTTTAATATTAAAAATTTAAAGGAGAACCTTCACCAGAAACGGAACATGCATCAACCAACACAAATTTACCAAGAAGGCCAGATAGCGCCTAACATGCTTGCTTGCAAAGCCAAGAAGAAAAAAAAACTTAATTTAAAATAAAAAAAAATTAAACAGCCCAAAGGTAAAATTAAAAATTACATTATATATATATATAGGCATAATTAAATGATAACGGGCTAGGTAATTTACACGCCAATACAATATCGATCCGACATGCAGATGTTCAGGCCACGCCAAAAAAAAGGATTGAAATTAAATTAAATTTAAAAAAAATTAAATGGGATAGAAAATAAATAAATAAATGATATGCACGACGGCGGAAAACACAAGGACATTTACCAAAAATCACAAAATTAACATCAACAAGATTACATTTAAAAAATATATATATTAAGCTAACACACAACACGTTTGCTTTTGAGGCCGGCGCCAATGGACTGACAACGAGACCATAATGCATCTCTTCATAACATGGCCACAAAACACATGCCTGATCGAAATTACGGCAAACAATTAATAAAATTAAATTTAAACATTAGCAGAAGGAAATGAACGGCGGAAAACAATTACATCTAAAAACTATTAATGCAAGTCGTTTTAAAACTCGACGGATCTTACATAGTTAAAAAAAATGACAATCCCAAGCTTGCCAAATGAAAATAAATAATAATTTAAACGTAAAACAAACTAATAAATGTGTCTCCAGAAGGTACAAAATAATAACAAACTTAATATATACAAGGAAACGTTATTAAAACGTAAAAGAAATTTTAGGCCTACAAGCCAAAACACAACAGAAGATCAACATTCATACACGGCCAAAATTGGAGCTCCCAAAATAAAATAATTAGATAAATTAAATTTAAAAAAACGTACCTTAAAACTTCACAGCGGAGACACAAATGAAAACAAAAAAAAAACTAACACATTTTAAATAAAATAAAAAATGCGGCAGTAAGTTGCCTTGAAAATGGCTAACACGCCCATGCCTCGTGTAGATGACAGCACTCGTTCGCATCCAGTTGCGATTAACTTTGCATATTTCCTCTTCACGGCGGAACGATGAAATTAAACCTTATGTAGCACAGGCGTTCCCTTTTTCTTGAATAAGTATTCACATTTTGAAAAAGCTAGGGGCTAGGCCCCTAGCGCAACGGATAGATACTCTTGGACCAGCAGCCGGCTTGTTGTTTTCTTCACGACAGCTAATGGACTCCACAAAATGGCGGAGAATTTTTGCGTGTCAAATTCGAACTGTATACATGTAAATAATATTGTCCAATCACGGAGTGACACCTCAAAACAACAATGTCATAAATAAGTACATAATTTGGCGGTATCATGAATACACTAGCATTTGTTTGATGACGAAGAATGTAATTGTCTTTCAATTATGTCATGCATATAAGGAGTATTATAAGGCGCAGCCCACACCATCCATCGGAGAGAAACAGGAACCACGTGCAGACTTTACAAAGTCCGACTGCAGCTACCATCTTGTGGTCACAGGCGGTACTGAGCGACGAAGCGGTCATTTCAAATGAGTAAATACATGTTTGAAAAGTTGGGACGTGCACATGCACGTAACAGTCTCCCTCCCTTAAGTGTGAACACGGTTCACGAATATGCCTAGGCATAGACAGTACTCCTTAACTTGTCGATTCACCAGAGATGTTTCCCGAAGATAATGTTCACCTGTTAACTCCAATTGATGGATGAAACCGCATCGTTTTGGTTAGGAAGAATGCAGGGTCAGATTATCAGTGATGGGATAATTGATCACCTCGCAAACCACTTAGTCAACAGCATCACTGTGTCCAAAAATCTTCAGAAACGCAGTACACCAGCACCAGCAGTGCTTTCAGAGTCCGAGACACGTTAGATACATTTTCAACAAGTCCAATGTAGGTCGTTTTAGACGAAGTAGGAGGAAGCAATGTGCAAGATATGATTCGACGCGTGGGCAGCCATTTACAAAAATAGAAGTTAATTTAATTTCAAAAAAGGTTTACAGAATTACTAATTCTTATTTCATTTTACAAAGAGAAACAAGGTTGACTTTAAATGAAGAAAATTTTTGACCATGCCCTAGATCCGTGCTTACAAATTTTCATTAACAAGTTTACCATTTTACAGATTCGAAGTACATTACAAGATTACATGAGTTAGATGACTATACATTTAGAAGGAACTACGGTAGAGGAATGACCACTAAAATTCCCAAAGGGAACAGGAATACAAGGTTACCATGAGTTAGGTCTCCCACCGAGCCCAACTTACATGTTATCATCGCCTATGAAAACAACAAATTTAGGTACACTTTTACAATTTACCATTAAAATGGGAACTTCCCAACATTTACATTTTGTATCCCATCAGAGTTTGCAAATCCAATTAAATTCAAAATTCCACAAGGAACAGAAGCTTGAAGGCTTCAATGAAGGTTAGGGACACTCTACATTATACAAACTCAGTTTTACAAAATTTACGGTAGCATTTCCTCATTAGACACCTCTCCACCTCGCTTAATGTGTGATAGATGCACTCTAGAAATTTTGTTGGCTTTAGGGTTTCGAACAAGAAGAGTAACAGGGGTCAAGAATGCCTCTACATAACATGGGCCTTTAAAACGAGGGGTTAACTTGCTTGAAACTAGATTACTGACGCCCTTCGGCTCGAAATTGCGGAAGTACACAACATCACCAATTTCCAAATCAGCTGGCTTGCGACAGGCATTGTGTCGCCTGGCAAGTTGGTCATGGGATACCTTAATATTCTCTCTAGCCTTGTCGAATTTCGCCCTCATATCCTCGGGCGTGAAACTGTCAGGAAGGAGATCGTGCAGGTTCCACAGGTTGGACAACGGAGAATTGGCCATAAAGGAAAACATTAACGAAAAAGGGGTGGCTTGCGTGCTCTCATGCACGGCGGTGTTGAAAGCAAAATTGAGCCAATGCAAATTAGAATCCCACTTGGAATGGTCGTCGTGGTGGAAAGCAATCAGAGCAGAACGGAGATTACGATTGACTCGCTCAGCAAGAGACGGGTTAGGAAAATATGGAGTGGTGGTTACATGCGAAATAGCATAATCAAACAAGAATTGACGGAACTGATGAGATACAAAGCACTTGGCATTATCTGACACCAGATACTGACACGGCCCAAAAGACGAGAAGATGGAATTAAGACACTTTATGACGGAACTGGTCGTAGCCTGTCTGGTGGGGAAAATCCAACTAAACCGTTTGAAACCGTCAGTGCAAACAAGCGCAAATTGGTTTCCCCGACCAGAGCGAGGGAACGGTCCAACATGGTCGATAAAAAGCCTCTCCATGGGTCTAGATGCCGGTTCAGATGACAAGAGGCCAACCTTAGTAGAAACCGGAGGTTTGCTAATACTGCATGCAGCACAATTCCTAATGAGCCTCCTGATGTCGCCATCCATACCTGGCCAAATGAAAAACTGTCTGATTTTAGCTCGGGTCTTGAATACTCCTAGGTGGCCACCAATAGGAGATTCATGATAGTAACGAAAGATTTCGGGAATGAGGACCGACGGGAGCACAATTTTAGGTAGGCGGTCATGACGAGACGAACAACACAATACACCGTCCTTCAGAGAGTAGGGCTTGATCACTTCACCAGAATTGATTCGGTCAATAAGGCTAGATAAGGAGGGGTCTTCCTTCTGGAATCGTCTCACATCCTCAAAAAGCACAGGGGAATTGCTAAGAACGGCATTGACACAATTTACAGCAGATACAAGGTTTACGGGTTCACATTCCTGAACATCCTCTTCAGCTGTTTCCTCGTACATGCGGCTTAAAGAATCAGCTACCGCATTTTCGGACCCACGAATATGTTGGACAGTGAACTGGAACGACAGAATCCTAGTTGCCCACCTAGCAATTCTACCAGTTTTGCGGGGTTTCCCTAAGACCCAGCTCAAGGCTTGGTTATCGGTCTCAAGGAGAAACTTAGTGTGCTCAAGATACATACGGAATTTTTCTAGAGCGAACAACACCGCTAAACCCTCAAGTTCGTAAATGGAATACTTCCTCTCTGCGTCCGTTAAGGTACGAGAAGCGTATGCAATGGGTTGCCTACTCAGATCAGATTCCTGCAGAAGGACACAACCAACACCACGACCAGACGCATCAGTCTGCACAATGAACTGCTTCCCAAAATCCGGAATGGCTAACACAGGGGCGTTAGAGAGCGCAAGCTTAAGATCTTCGAAGGCTGCTTGCTGAGAGGGACCCCACTCAAACTTCACAGCCTTTTTGCGTAATTGGTTTAGAGGAGCAGCACGGTCGGCAAAGTTACTGATAAACTTACGGAAGAAGTTGACCATACCAATGTAACGAGCAACACCCTTGGCGTTCTTGGGTGGTTTAAAATCTCTGATGGCCTGCGTACGAGATTGGTCCACTGAGATACCAGATTCAGAAACAATATGTCCCAAGAAGGAAATTTTGGGCTTGGCAAAGGAAACCTTGGACAATTTGACGGTAAGTCCAGCGTCACGCAACCGATCAAGAACAATTTTCAGATGATCAACGTGTTCCTCGAAGGACTCGGAATAGATCACCACATCGTCAGGGTAGTGGTACACAAACTTGAATTTAATTTCTGAAAATACCTTGTCCAGAAGTCTGCTCAACACAGCGGCTCCGGTGGATAGGCCAAACGGGACACGGGCATACTCAAACAGGTTCCAGTCAGTGGAAAAAGCAGTAACATGCCTGGATTCAGGAGAGAGGGGAATTTGGAAGTAGGAAGAATTTAAATCGAGGATCGTGAATACCTTCGCGTTGCGAAACCAACTAAAACATGTGTGAAGGTCCGGCAAAGGAATGGACTGCAAAACAACTTTTTGATTAAGAGCCCTATAGTCGACCACCGGCCGAAAACCACCGTTAGGTTTTGGCACAAGAAATACAGGGGATGAGTAGGCAGAGATAGAGGGTTGGATTACACCTTCTTCTAACATCTTATCGATAATCTTACGAAGTTCAGCCATCTTGGGCGGGGCAAGGCGATACGGGCTGGAACGCACCGGCACAGAATCGGTTAGCTCAATCCTGTACTCCATCAAATGGGTTACACCCAGCTTGTCAGTAAATACATCGCCATACTCCTGACATCACCTCTTAATGGCATCCTTTTGAAGACTCGTTAAAATTTCCAGATCGAGATCCTCAATAGTCATAGGTTCAGTAACAGAATTGACAGCAGGAGAAGATAAAACCGGGTTAAATGATAATTTACTCTGTGGATTAAACTTAAACCATAAGTTGCGAGCACCAAAATCAAGAAACATACCAACGTGTGACATGAAATTAGCTCCAATGACCACAGCACAAGAAAGTTTTCTGGCAACCAAAAATTTAAATTTCCAAGAAAAATTTAGAATATGAATTTTGACTGTCATACTACCCAAAATACTTAAGTTTGAACAATTTTCCGAAATAAAAGATTCATTGTTAGGCTCTAACTCAGGAAATTTGCAAACACTCTTCATAGATAAAAACCAGTCCTCGCTTATAAAGGATGCGACACTACCAGAATCAAGCAACGCAGAAATGGGCTCGTCATTGACACAAATTTCAATAAACGGGGATATTCCTTTAGCCACAGGAGAAATTCCAAAATCATTACTCACTCTAACACGATTTCAAGCAGGTGACGAGGACACCCGCACCACAGGTTTCACACAACGTTTAGAATTAGGCTGACTTGCCACGCCATTGCTCACCGACAGGTTAGGTAGGCCAGCGACATAAGCAGAATTAGCACATGATGAATTAGTTTTCAACGAGTTATCAAGACTATCATTGGTAGGGCGACCAGAAACTTCACAGGGTTTTCCCAAATTCTTACACACAGAAATATCCTTGGAAGTAACACCCGAATTGGTCTCCTCAACGTTCCGTAATTGGCGATATACAGCCTGGTTACTCGGACACACCTTCTTGACATGTCCCACTCCACCGCACGAGTGGCACTTAATATTAGGTCGAGGATGAAACATAACCTTAGGTGGGGGACGAGACATCAAGGAAGGAGGGGGACAAGACATCAAGGAAGGAGGAGGAACATTAGCTACACGAAGGGAATCTGCATGCTTCACAGCCATAGCCTCTATAACGACCTGTTTCAGCTCGACAAATGACGAAGGCCTGGTACACATAGTCATGTATGACCTATATTGAGGCGAAAACCCATTCACAATTGATGACACCAACTGTCGCTCAGTTAAAGGGGATGCAAAAACCTGGGCATACACCTTAATGTCGCTGACATAGTCGCTAAGGGACTCGTCCAGCCTTTGGACACGATAAAGGAACTTATGCTCGAGAGCACTTAGGGCGCTCGCAGGGACAAAAAACCACAACACTTCCCTAATAAACATGGCTAAGGACATGCGGAGGTGGATAGCTTCAACAAGCTTATCGCGTAGCATACCGGATGCAACTGGATACAAAAGTTGGAAAATCTGAACTTCCGACATCCCAAAAATCGAGGCATGGTTACCCAACTCGACCACTTGCTTTAAAAATTGTACCACTTGGGTAACGTCATCAAGGTTGAAATGCTTTAACTTAGTTAAGAAACCAGAAATAGGATGAGGAATCGACCCATAATTAACGGTAGGTGAGAACGTAGCATTAGGAATAGAGACATTGTTACCAGGGTAGCCCGCTCGCACACCCTCTACAGGCGACAAAACATTTATATTACTAGAGAAAGAACTTGGATGCAATGGGTCGGCAGGACCCAGGAAATCATTAGGTGACCTAACATGAGAAGAATGACCGTATGCAGGACTAAGTGGTATGGACGAGCCAGCGCCAGGCAACAGAGGGGCAGGCAAACTACTACTGGTAATCGATCCCAAAACCTCAGACCTAGTAAACAGGGGTGATTCACGTTCAACCCCAGAAGAACTCTCTAAATTCACAAGGTTATCGCTTAAGTCAATTAAATTGAAAACACTATTGTTGTCGGCCATTTTGGAAAACACAGAATGCAGACAACCAATATAGAAGGAAACAAAATTCAGGAATTACAAGGACAGTTTACACTTTCACAACAGTACCACAACCAGCAATTACCATCACCAAAGATTAGGCTGACACTCGAACACAGCCACCCTACTACACCAAATCATGCACCATGCTGTCCAGAACTGCACACGTCACCACCTGCTTGGCTCGAGAACAGGGAGCTAAATTACAAAAATAGGCACAAAACATCAGGCTACCAGCTTCCGACGGGGCTCCAGGATGCCTTCACACGCAGCATATAGGCTATCAGAACATTAAGAAATCCCATTTCCCATGCCAAGAACACATGTCAGTCACTCACCGGGCTTCATCTTCATTGGGGATGTTGCACACAACAGGGTAAAATACAGGAGTAAACGCCTCGTTTAGAACAGGTTACATACAGCATATGGATATCCAGAGGCAAACATGAAATAAAACAAATGACAAGGATTAGCTTTACACAACATCAAGAGCACTGGCCTGACAAAATCCCACCAACAACCGTCCCATCCGCACCAGAGGGGTCCATAAAACAGCCTGTGGGTACCGGGGAGGGGATAGTTACGGAAGTGAACATAACCACGCTCTGCTACCAGAATGTGACCCCAAATGAACGGCACTGGCCAGCAGCACGTCGGTAACTCGATAACCAACGCTCTGCTTCACCAGAATGAGACGTGTACTGCGAGCGTGGATGGGCCAACTTACCTGTATTCAGGGGTCCGGGTCACTTCCGCAGCAAAATCACCTCCAGATGACATGTCCCAACAGAAGAGCTCCAAAGGAGTGGAAGGAAGATGGAGAAGGGGACAACACACACAGGCTATCGTACAGACACCCCCCAAAAACCAACGGAACTGCCGTCGGTGAAATAATGCCACAACAAAAGATAAAAAAATTAAGAATAAAAGGTTTAATATTAAAAATTTAAAGGAGAACCTTCACCAGAAACGGAACATGCATCAACCAACACAAATTTACCAAGAAGGCCAGATAGCGCCTAACATGCTTGCTTGCAAAGCCAAGAAGAAAAAAACTTAATTTAAAATAAAAAAAAATTAAACAGCCCAAAGGTAAAAATAAAAATTACATTATATATATATATAGGCATAATTAAATGATAACGGGCTAGGTAATTTACACGCCAATACAATATCGATCCGACATGCAGATGTTCAGGCCACGCCAAAAAAAAGGATTGAAATTAAATTAAATTTAAAATAAATTAAATGGGATAGAAAATAAATAAATGATATGCACGACGGCGGAAAACACAAGGACATTTACCAAAAATCACAAAATTAACATCAACAAGATTACATTTAAAAAATATATATTAAGCTAACACACAACACGTTTGCTTTTGAGGCCGGCGCCAATGGACTGACAACGAGACCATAATGCATCTCTTCATAACATGGCCACAAAACACATGCCTGATCGAAATTACGGCAAACAATTAATAAAATTAAATTTAAACATTAGCAGAAGGAAACGAACGGCGGAAAACAATTACATCTAAAAACTATTAATGCAAGTCGTTTTAAAACTCGACGGATCTTACATAGTTAAAAAAAAATGACAATCCCAAGCTTGCCAAATGAAAATAAATAATAATTTAAACGTAAAACAAACTAATAAATGTGTCTCCAGAAGGTACAAAATAATAACAAACTTAATATATACAAGGAAACGTTATTAAAACGTAAAAGAAATTTTAGGCCTACAAGCCAAAACACAACAGAAGATCAACATTCATACACGGCCAAAATTGGAGCTCCCAAAATAAAATAATTAGATAAATTAAATTAAAAAAAAACGTACCTTAAAACTTCACAGCGGAGACACAAATGAAAACAAAAAAAACTAACACATTTTAAATAAAATAAAAAATGCGGCAGTAAGTTGCCTTGAAAATGGCTAACACGCCCATGCCTCGTGTAGATGACAGCACTCGTTCGCATCCAGTTGCGATTAACTTTGCATATTTCCTCTTCACGGCGGAACGATGAAATTAAACCTTATGTAGCACAGGCGTTCCCTTTTTCTTGAATAAGTATTCACATTTTGAAAAAACTAGGGGCTAGGCCCCTAGCGCAACGGATAGATACTCTTGGACCAGCAGCCGGCTTGTTGTTTTCTTCACGACAGCTAATGGACTCCACAAAATGGCGGAGAATTTTTGCGTGTCAAATCCGAACTGTATACATGTAAATAATATTGTCCAATCACGGAGTGACACCTCAAAACAACAATGTCATAAATAAGTACATAATTTGGCGGTATCATGAATACACTAGCATTTGTTTGATGACGAAGAATGTAATTGTCTTTCAATTATGTCATGCATATAAGGAGTATTATAAGGCGCAGCCCACACCATCCATCGGAGAGAAACAGGAACCACGTGCAGACTTTACAAAGTCCGACTGCAGCTACCATCTTGTGGTCACAGGCGGTACTGAGCGACGAAGCGGTCATTTCAAATGAGTAAATACATGTTTGAAAAGTTGGGACGTGCACATGCACGTAACAATAATAATAAAAATAACAATAATAATAAGAATAATAATATTTAGTGGGCACATCACAATGGTCTTTTCGCTCTGATAATCCACCTAACCGCCCCATGTGAAAGTTCAATTCCTTAGGTGTGCTAATGTTTAGCTTCTTCCCGTCTTCTAAATGGACGATAATGCGGCCATCCTGCGTTGAAATCCGCCGCATACCCCAGAAGTCTCGTGCTTTACGCAACACTTCCTTCCTTGAGGACGTCAGAGATTCGGTAACGAGTAGTTTGGTACCTTTAAGAGCTCACTTGGCACGCCAGATGCGGTCTCTCTCATGGTACCTGAGAAATTTAATGATGATAGGCATGTTTCCTGCGGATACCACCTCAGCTGTCGTCCTCTTCATACGGCCCAGTCTATGACATCTATCTATACTGTCCATAGGCAATTCGATGTTCAGTCTGGTTTTTAAAGTTCCCAATGCCACAGCGTAGGTGTCCTCGCCAGGGGTCTCACTTACTCCATGAAGGAGGAGGCAGTTCCTTCTGCTATACTGCTCTGCCTCGTCAATCTGAATGTCCTGCTGGTCGATGCGTACCTGCAGATTGTTTACTTCCTTCTTCATCTCGCCTAATTACTCTCGAAGGGTATCCTACAATGATGGGTTACATGACAAATGATAATTCTATGATCAGATGATATTTTGATGGGTCGGTTTAGGACAGGCCGAGGATTCGTTTTCCAATATTTTGACTGGTCGGTTTATGACAGAGCGATGGTTCGTTTTTCTGATATTTTACTCTCGAAGGGGAGCCTACGATGATGGGTTACATGACAAATGATAATTCTATGATCAGATGATATTTTGATGGGTCGGTTTAGGACAGGCCGAGGATTCGTTTTCCAATATTTTGAAGAGTCAGTTTATGACAGCGAGAGTTCGATTTTCAGATATTTTACTCTCAAAGGGGATCCTTAACGTGTAAACAATGATGGGTTACATGACAAATGATAATTCTATGCTCAGATGAAGAGCAAACAGACCTTGGTTCTATGTTGGTTGAAGCGGGTAGAGAAAACAAACTTGCTGGAGAGCGGACTAACAGGATGTGGATGTTATTTGAGCTTATTGGAATTTGCTGACCTGACTCGACTTGACAACAGGTGCATGATTGTAAATCACTGAGTCGGTAAAATGTGTCATGCATGTGTAGGAATGTGCTATTTGATGAATCATGGATTGTAGAGGCTTAAGCGGTGGCCATGCTTGATAATGTATTCATTGATATTTCATGAATCATGAATCGCAGAGGTTTATGCAGTGATTCGTTTATGGTTGGTGAAAGCATGACTGTGATGATTGAAAAAAATATATTCTAGAATGACCGCAGAGTTACAGTAAACAGATAAGCCAATACAGAAGCTGATATATAAGCCTACACAAAAGCCAATACATAAGCCAATACAAAAGCCAATACAAAAGCCAATACATATGCCAATACGAAAGCCAACACATGGGGTTAGGTTAGGTTAGGTTCTGATATGT
Organism: Meconema thalassinum; assembly: GCA_946902985.2. Classification (NCBI taxonomy): domain Eukaryota; kingdom Metazoa; phylum Arthropoda; class Insecta; order Orthoptera; family Tettigoniidae; genus Meconema; species Meconema thalassinum. The sequence continues at coordinate 41,132,548 of OX336401.1, read as the reverse complement.
TACATTAAGTTTGGTGAGTTATGTGTGACGTCCTAGCCAGTCTTAAAGCAAGTCTAAACTTGTAGAACATGTCACGGGACAACGTTAAGTTAGGTTATGTTAGATGAGTTGAGCTTAAGTCTTTAAGTATTCACAGTCTTTGAGGTACTTTCCAAGACCAATTAAAATCTACTAAATACATTGACATAAATAACTTTTCAAATAAGCCAATATATAAGCCAACACAAATGCCAATACATAAGCCAAAACAAAATCCAACACATAAGTCAATACAAAAGCCAATATATAAGCCAATACAAAAGCAAACATATTGAGTTAGGTTAGGTTAGGTTCTGATATGCTACATTAGGTTAGGTGAGCTATGTGTGACGTCATAGCCAGTCTTAAAGCAAGTCTAAACTTGTAGAACATGTCACGTGACAAGGTTAAGTTAGGTTATGTTACATGAGTTGAGGTTAAGTCTTTAAATATTCCCAGTCTTTGAAGTACTTTCCAAGGCCAATAAAAAATCCACTGAATACATTGACAAAATAACTTGTCAAATAAGCCGATATAAAAGCCGATATATAAGCCAATACAAAAGCCAATACATAAGCCAATATAAAAGCCGATATATAAGCCAATACAAAAGCCAATACATTAGCCAATACAAAAGCCAACACAGGAGCCAATACAAAAGCCAATATATATGCCAATACAAAAGCCATCACTTGGGGTTAGGCTGGGTTATGATATGTTACATTAGGTTAGGTGAGCAATGTGTGACGTCATAGCCAGTCTTAAAGCAAGTCTAAACTTGTAGAACATGTCACGTGACAAGGTTAAGTTTGGTTATACCTATCACCATTTTTTAAAATGAGAAAAAACATTATGCTCTGGGAAACCTTGTTTTTTATTTTATAGCCAATAGCACTTTACAAAAAATAGAATATAAAGAAATATCAATTCCTCATTCTTTTTTCAATGTTTATGTCCACACATCTTTAACTTTACTTTCATAACACACATCACAATCAAGGCTGGTAACCTCTCTCTCACTGAGGCATCACAAGATGTCAAACGTTGTTCAGCTTTTTCAACAACACTTTATCCGCCACATGTCTTAAAGCAGGATGACTATGGCGATAAGAAATGGCATGTTCTTTACATGCTTGATCCAAAAGATTAATGGATACATCACCACGCTGCAAACATTCTTGAAGGCGAGTTCCAGGTCCACAAAATCGATAACCAGGAAGATGAACTTCGAAAGGCAAGTATTGAATGACTTTGTTAATGAGGCCATGACCAGTACAAGTTTGATATATCCTTTTTCATTGATGGTGAAAAGGTTTGATCTTCATCCTCCTCTGTAGACGATGTTTGTTGTTGTTGCTGCTTTTTCTCGCCATCACACCCGTTGAATGAGGAAACAAAGTCTTTACACGGACTTTTACGATTGTGATAGAGCTTGACTAGCTGGCAAGTAGCACACTGTCACATAGAGGGTATTTTGTCATGGCCACTTGTTTATGGTGATTGTAATCCGTACATGGTTGCAATTCACTTAACACAGGGTCCCGAGTTCATGATTTGTGAAATAAGCCAATATGAAAGCCAATATATAAGCAAACACAAAAGCCAATACATAAGCCAACACAAAAGCCAATACAAAAGCCAATGCATTAGCCAATACAAAAGAAAACACATGGGGTTATGATAGGTTAGGTTCTGATATGCTACATTAGGTTAGGTGAGCTATGTGTGACATCATAGCCAGTCTTAAAGCAATTGTAAACTTGTAAAACTCAAAGTATGGCCGGCAGCGCGGCGCGTACAGGCAGCTCGCTGAGATTAGGGTCGAGAGAGCACCCGTACAAATCGCATGTAAATAACGAGTACACAAAATAACACATAATTAAAGTAAAATAATTGCTTACCTTGTCACAGAAGATTTAGAAAATGTCCTCCACCTGCATCTACACATTTCTGGCATCGTCTAAGGAAATGTTCATTTACACGCTTCAGTTCGTCTACCGAGATAGCCTCAATTTCTTTGGTTATATTCTGTTTAAGTTCATCTAGAGTGAGAGGGTTTGTTGCATAAACATTATTTTTCAGTTTTCCCCATAAATAAAAATCGCCAACCGAAAGATCTGGGGATCTTGCGGTCCACAATGGTTTACTAATTACCCTGTTGTCGAAAATTTCCTCAATTAAATCTAATGACTCGTTAGCCGCATGCGCAGTTGCAGAGTCCTGCTGGAAATATCCAGATTGGCATTCAGTGTCCATCAATTGTTCAAAAAATGGTACGAGAATGTCATCCCTGCCCAGTGATTGTGGTTTCCAAAAATATAAGTCCTATTATCCTGTCTGCAGTTACTGCCGCCCACACTCCCATTTTCACATCATGTAGGGGTGTTTGATGTATGAAATTAACAGGTTTTTCTGAAGACCAGTACCTGTTATTCTGACTTGAAACATGTCCACTTAGAACCAGGCTTCATCAGAGAATATTATTAATCTCGGATTAAGTACCCCATCATCAACATCCCTTAAACCCAGTTACAAAAATTTTACCTGCTCTCATTATCACGTGGAAGCAACTTTTGAACAACAGTAATCCTGTATGGTTTCAATTTTAACATTTTTTGTAGCTCGCCACGCGGAGGTAATCGAAATTTGTGTTTGCTGTGAAAGTTTTTTGAGCGATTTTGTAGGAGTACGTTGTAACTTTTCCCCTACCTCGCTTAATTTCTCCTCAGTAAGCACTCACTTTTTTACTCTTCTTTTTCCAACCAGAATCGAACCTGTACTTCTAAATTTGTTCACAAGTCTTCTTACAGATTCTCTATTTGGAATGGTCGCACCTGGGAATTTTCCTATATACCGCCTTCTAACTTCTCTACAGGAATTCGTCATTACATAAGTGTCGTACATGAAAATCTTTTGTTCTAATGTGTTTGCAGGTTGAGGCATTATTGAACCAATAGGCTTTTAACACTTAGCAATAACACGTTTTAAAATTTTGGAACACAATAACAATTAATCAATAACTACTAACACGTACACACGTTATAAACTTATAACTTTTATAACATTAAATAGGCTATAAACGAAATAACAAAGTCAATTTTACTCGGTAAACTCTGCGTTGCAACTGCAAAGTTCCGCGCTGCTCCGAATCATCAATCCAACAGCACTTATTTCCTTATCTTAATTATGACATATGCTGCGATATGCTCACCTGACCTTCATAGCTCTACGTTCTACCTGGAGCGCTGGGCCGGCCACACTTTGAGTGAAATACCCTGTATATAAAGGCATTGATAAATTTATTCCTCTTGCTTATTATAAGGACCCATGTTTCCCAAAGTGGTTTAACAGTGAACTAATAGCCAGTGCCTTACAGAAGAAAGCGACCCATGTCTTATACGGAAAGTTGGGCAGCACTCATGGTTATTATGCTTTCTCAGAGCTTAGAGAAAAATGTAAACACTTGTCTAAACTATGTTATGCTGAATATTTAAACAAAATTAGATCTAATCTATACAGCGACCCAAAAAGCTTTTGGGCTTTTATCAAGACGAAAATGAATGTTAAAGGTATTCCTGGTACAGTTTATCTTGACAATGTGAACGAAAGTGATGGACCAGGTATTGCCAATCTTTTTGCTATATATTTCTCCTCAGTCTATAAGAAACCAATAGTTAACACTCCAAAATTTGAAACTCCTTTCTCTATTAACGTCTCCACCTGCCGGGTAGAAAAGAGTGATATTTATAACAAACTAGCTGAAGTACCCGTTTTTTGAATGGCTTTTAGTACTTGCTGGCCTAAATCATTCATATAATCACACATTCGTAATGTAGTTATGTTATTTCCATGTTACCAACTAATCCATAACTTAAACAGCGGAACCGAAATAAATAGTATTAAAACAGCTCAATAGTAGTGATTTGATTGCTTTCCGTGACATTGATGAAGTAGAAAATGAACCAAGTTAGTCTTCGAAACTAAATAATAATTTGAGCACTTTAAGTCAAGTAGTGCCAGCTTAGACATCGATAACACAAGAAACAAAACTGAAATACCAGTTAAATAAAGCTCTTTGAAGTAACCAAATGGAAGGACTGAAATTAAGCTATGAGTGATGCGTAAGTGCAATAAACAACACCCAGGACTATCCTATAAACAAAATCTGAATATACTCCTTAGTATTACAACAGAGCACACCTCAGCAGAAATTGCCGGATATGTATTTACGAAGTCTTTGAACAGAGCAGATTTTTAAAATGTACAGTTTGCCCCGTTTATGAAATGTACCATTTGTCAACACTAACGATTAATTCAACGATCACTTACAGCATACCACTGAATGGAAGCATGAGATGTTATGTGATCGTTAATGTGACGTCTTAAACAACGTGGAGTTCGAACCACAAGATGTGCCATCTGAACTTGATTAGCCAAGAAAAGTACAGTGTTAACTTGTGACCATAACGCAGCCGCAGTTTTCACGCCCGTAGCACTGATTGGCTTCTGCTTGATCATTCACAATCCCTCCACGTAATCCACAAAGGAGTAAGAGATGTCTGAAAGCCGCTGCACCGTAGTGATTGGATCACTGTCAATTTGCAAGAATGGTGATGAAAGATGGAGAGTCATAGTGACTTCAAAACATACGAAATCCTAAATGAAGGCCACGGCTGCCTCGTCCAATCCTTATCTGAATGACAAATATACACACTAATACAGCCATCACAATAATACAGGTTATCAGGCAAATTCCCCACACACCCAAGTAAACGGGGCTACATGACCACAATGTCGCATACCCACAAAATAGAGCATAAGCAACAGCAACAACATCATAAATAACAGCAACACGATTGCAAGTTTCAAAGAACGGCAATAGAATTAGTCGTTAAACTGGCTTAAATGTCAGCTTCTTCCAAACATAAAGTGTCACAAAGAGTATAAAATTCAACTCAAAATCATGTTTGTTTCGCGAGCCCATAATAGCGTAAAAATTATGAAGGGAATCATAAACGCATTAAATGTTATATTATTAAGAATATTAAACAAAAAGTTCCGTGAAGAACTATACAGCCTACTTTTCATGCCAATGATTATTCTGCAGTATATGAATCTATCTAGAATAATGACGAAATTAAGTTGGTAATATCGAAATATCTAATTAGTTCAAAATATACCTGGTATAATGTAGCCTAATAGAGCACTAGAGTTGGCAACCCTGGTGACTGAATATATTCTTAGCTCCATCTCTTAAGGTACAGAATACAAAATTTGGTTGAAGTCCATTGGACGTTACAAGCAGTTAGACACTGGATCTATCAGCACGCGTAAAAGCATGTTGGCAACAATGTCATGCGTGTGCTGGTCATAAATAATCTGAAATATTATGATATCTTGTTGTGCCAATTTCGGACGAAATCCATTTGTTAGTATAGAAGTTACATGTATTTAAAAATTGGTCCTATCAGCAGGCATAGAATCATGTTGGCAGCACTGGCTTATATTAATTACTCCAAATTAATCTAGAATGTCAGGTGCTATACATGTGCAAAGTATAGAGCTGTTGGCTTGCATACTTTCTGATATATTGATATTAAGGTAAAAAAATATAGACAGCATTTATTAGCAGTTGGCAGCCCTGATTGCTCTTAACAATACTTATAGTCATATCTGTTATGTTACACATTGCACATACGAAATTTGGTTCAAATCCAACTGATAGTATAGAAGTTACATGTATTTAAAAATTGGTACTATCAGCAGGCTTATAATAATGTTGGTAGAACTGACGTATATAAGTTACTCCAAATTAATCTAAAATGTCAGAATATACGTGTGCATAGTTTAAAGCTGTCGGCTTGCATACTTTCTGATATATTGGTATTTGGATAAAAGAAAATAGAGAGAGAGAACAATTATTAACAGTTGGCAGCCCTGGTGGCTCTTAAGGATACGCTCAGTCATATCTGTTTATGTAAACATTTTACATACAAAATTTGGTTGAAATCCAATTGATAGTGTTGAAGTTATATGCATTTAAACATTGGACTTATCAGATGGTTTAAAATTATTTTGGCAACACTGTCATGTATGGCCTCCTGGAAATTAAACTGAAATAGTATTATCTACATGTGTGCCAATTTTGGAATAGCTCTCATGCATACCTTTCACGGTATCCAACATGGAGCTCAAATTTCTAGTGCGTTTTTTCAGCAGTTGGTAGCACTGACATAATTTTCAAATATGGACGTGAGATATTCCGGTGCACATCTTTGCACATACTAAATTTTGTTTTGATTGCTGCAGCCGTTTAGGAGTTGATAGGGGGGGGGGACACACACAGCCAGCCAGACAGACAGACAGAAGGACAGACAGACAGACATTTTCCCGGATCGATCTCATAAGTCTACTTTTTTCTCATTTTTGCAAAATGTGAAAAGTAGGCTAAACATAATGTCCGTTCTAAGTGGGTGTTTCCGTCATGGAAAGAAACCAAATTTCATACTTCTATATCAAGAGGTTTGTGCATTCTTTTTCTTTTCTTTTCTTAATTTTATTAGCCTTGCGTATTTTGTCCAACAGCAACATTTCAAGAGGACAATGGTAGTCCGCAGGTAAATGCTTAGAATCCCAGCTTCATAATCATACATGCATTTGATTAGGGAATAACGAATACCAAAAAATATATATAACAAGAAGTTCCGTGACGAACTAAAGAGCCTACTTTTCATGCCAATGATTATTCTACAGAATATGAACCTATCTAGAATAATGACGAAATTAAGTTGGTAATATCGAAATATCTAATTAGTTCAAAATATACCTGGTATAATGTAGCCTAATAGAGCACTACAGTTGGCAGCCCTGGTGACTGAATATATTCTTAGTTCCATCTCTTAAGGTACAGAATACAAAATTTGGTTGAAGTCCAATGGACGTTACTTGCAGTTAGACACTGGATCTATCAGCACGCGTAAAAGCATGTTGCCAACAATACCATGCGTGTGCTGGTCAGAAATAATCTGAAATATTATGATATCTTGTTGTGCCAATTTTGGATGAAATCCATTTGTTAGTATAGAAGTTACATGTATTTTAAAATTGGACATATCAGCAGGCATAGAATCATGTTGTCAGCACTGCCTTGTATTAATTACTCCAAATTAATCTAGAATGTCAGGTGCTATACGTGTGCAAAGTATAGAGCTCTTGGCTTGCATACTTTCTGATATATTGATATTAGGGTAAAAAATATAGACAGCATTTATTAACAGTTGGCAGCCCTGATTGCACTGAAGAATACTTATAGTCATATCTGATATGTTACACATAGCACATGCGAAATTTGGATGAAATCCTACTGATAGTGTAGAAGTTACATGTATTTAAAAATTGGCCCTATCAGCAGGCTAAGAATCATGTTGGTAGAACTGATGTATATAATTTACTCCAAAATTAATCAAACATGTCAGGAACTATACGTGTGCATAGTTTAAAGCTGTCGGCTTGCACACATTCTGATATATTGGTATTTGGATAAAAAAAATAGAGAGAGCAATTATTAACAGTTGGCAGCCCTGGTGGCTCTTAAGAATATGCTCAGTCATAAATGTTTATGTACAGATATTACATACAAAATTTGGTTGAAATCCAGTTGATAGTGTAGAAGTTATATGCATTTAAACATTGGACCTATCAGAAGGCTTAAAATTATTTTGGTAACACTGTCATGGTTGGCCTCCTGGAAATTAAACTGAAATAGTATTATCTACATGTGTGCCAATTTTGGAATAGCTCCTATGCATACCTTGCAGGATATCCAACATGGAGCTCAAATTTCTAGTGCGTTTTTTCAGCAGTTGGTAGCACTGACATCATTTTCAAATATGGACGTGAGCTATTCCGGTGCACATCTTTACTCATACTAAATTTGGTTTTGATTGCTGCAGCCGTTTAGGAGTTGATAGGGGGGGACACACACACAGCCAGACAGACAGACAGAAGGACAGACAGACAGACAGACAGACATTTGCCCGATCTCATAAGACTACTTTTTCCTCATTTTTGCAAAATGTGAAAAGTTGGCTAAAAATACCATCTAAGAATCATTATGTCCACCCATGTATGTCCATAAGAACTACTCACACCAGTGCAGAGACACATTGTGACCGCGAGACAAGCTAACTCTATCAGACACGATATCACCCAGATAACCAAATCTGGAGGTGAAAACCATACAACAAAATGAACCAGGTTCTATGTGATGGCGAAATTTTGACGACGTAAATTAAATGATTAGTAACAAATGCTCTCTGAAGCTTTATTTACCAAAGCTCTCCATCTTCAGATAAAATCAATATTGACTCACTCGTATACGAAAAGCAACACATCAAGTTTAAAAAATAACCTTAAAAAAGAAAACAAAAAAGTATGCACCAAGGCTAGCTATTGTCCATGTTCAGTGCCAAAGGGCCGAAAAACTCACTTACAAGTTGAATTTTCAAAAACCGTTTATTGTTGAGTCCCTACAACCTAGGATCAACCAACATTATTATTATTATTATTATCATCGTTATTACACTACCAAGGAGGGGCTGTGTTGGTGCTGTAGTCACGCAGCTTGCATCTCACCAAGGCTGACGGAGTTTAATTCCCAGCCAAAGCATTTGTGTAGACTAGATGCATTTTCTTTCACCCAATTATTAATCATGGGTAGGAAAGTGAAAAGACACAGCCTCCTTCCAGTCGAACGACCGAATCAGGGAAAGGAGTGAATGAATCCCCCATCTAGCGGCGAGGATATGAACTGTCGCACTCCCTTGGGGCATTGATTAAATTAATGACAGATGAAATAAAATGATAGTGGAGTGTTGCTCAGGCAAATGCTAAGGAAGTAATGGGTATGACAAAACCGGGACGACAATTTGTTGATAAACAAACTTGGTGGTGGAATGAAGACGTGCAGCGAGCTGTGAAATCTAAGAAAACTGTTTTCAAAAAGTGGCTTGGATCAAGAACCGATGCTGATCTAACTCAATATCGTCAGCTCAAATCCGATGCAAAACACGCTGATGCAGTTGCTAAATCCAAGCAACTAAGTACATTGTACGAACAATTAGAGGAATCTACTGGGGTCAATAATATTTACAAGCTAGCCAAATCTCGTCATCGTGCCACAGTTGACATAGGACATGTCATGCATATCAAGGATAAGCACGGGCATCTTCTAACAAAACCAACAGAGATCCTTCAACGATGGCATGAACACTTCAATACTATCCGTAATGAGGAGTTCCCACACCCACCGATTCCATTAGCCGAACCTGCCGAGGTCAATACTGCGATCCAGGCCATGAAGAATGGCAAGGCAACAGGCCCTGATGATATTCCTGCAGAGCTATGGAAGCAGTTGGGTCATACCTCTGCAGAGTTCTTAGCAGAGTTCTTTAACAAATGCCTTGCGAACCACCAGATCCCGTCAGCTTGGCAAACTAGCGTCTCAGTACCAATATGGAAAGGCAAGGGCGATGTAACTATCTGTGTCAATTATCGTCCTATTCGTCTCCTATGCCACATAATGAAGATTCTAGAACGTGTGATTGACACTCGCTTACGTAGCATTGTTACCATCTCGCCTAACCAGTGTGGATTCATGAAAGGTCGCGGAACAACTGATTCTATCCATGCAATGCGGCTTCTAATAGAAAAGTATATGGAGAAAAGAAGGACAATTCACATGGCTTTTCTGGATCTGGAGAAAGCATTCGACCGGGTTTCCCATCAGCTTATATGGTATTCTCTTCGATCTCATGGCGTACCAGAATCTTATGTGCGTTGGGTCCAACTCCTCTACAGTAATACAACTAGCTCTGTACGCAGTGCTGCTGGCCTCACCAAACAGTTCGATATTCGAGTTGGGGTTCACCAGGGATCTGCACTATCTCCACTCTTGTTTATCCTATGCATGGATACAGTGACTGCCGATTTGCAGAGGCAACCACCATGGACATTGCTGTACGCCGACGATGTCATGCTTGCAAGTGGGACCCGTAATGATCTAGAGCACTTGGTCAACCTCTGGAATGCGAGGCTCTGTGAATTTGGACTACGGCTCAACCTCATTAAGACTGAGTACCTTGAATGTGGTTCACAGACAGATGGGACCATCATAGTAGATGGCACCCCACTACCAAAAGCTTCACATCTCCGATACCTTGGCTCCGTTGTAAGACCTGATGGTGACACAGTCTCGGATGCCGGTGCAAGAGTGAATGTTGCATGGATGAAGTGGCCCCAGGTCACAGGCGTTCTCTGTGACCGCAAGATCCCTTTGCGCCTCAAAACTAAGATCTATCAATCAGTCGTCCGCCCTGTTGCTTTGTATGGAGCTGAATGCTGGCCTAATACAAATAAACATGAACAAGCTTTGCACTCAATGGAGATGCGGATGCTACGATGGTCCTTGGGAATTACACGGCTGGATCATATTAAGAACGAAGACGTCCGCAATACTCTTGGAATTGCCCCTATTCCAGCCAAAATGAGGGAGACTCGGTTGCGTTGGTACGGGCATGTAGCCCAAGCAAATACAGAGTCCATTGTAAGCAAGTCACTTGCTCTCGAGCCTGATGGACAAAGAACTCCAGGACGACCAAAAAGGCGTTGGATGGATACCCTACACGACGATATGCGCATCGTAGGTCTTCGTCCTATAGATGCAGCAAACCGCAACAAATGGAGAGCGAGGTGCAGAGTGGCGGACCCCAAAAAATAATTGGGAACAACGCCAGGAAGAAGAAGAAGAGTGTTGCTGGAATGAAATTGAGACAGGGAAAACCGGAGTACCCTGAGAAAAACTTGTCTGCCTCCGCTTTGTAGTTAGGAATGTGCGTTTATATATTGGAAATAAACATCAGCTTCTAAGTAAAAAACACCTATCGTTTAATGTCTGCATACTCTATTAAAACATATAAACAGTATGCTAAATATACATCAAACTTGGTAGCAATTGTCATATCCGCAGTAAGTAATATTGCGAAAACTACGTATCATGTCATGATAAAGAGTTCCAGTGACAAAACAAACTTTAATCAACCCAAGTAATAATAACAAAATCAGTTTTAATCAGAGAAAATTTTCTAAGTTTATGCCGTGTCTTGTGCGAGATTTCGCCTAGTAACTCCAGAGATGGCTCATCAGCGAGCTCTTGTTGTTTATTTGAGGACCACCAAAGGAGTAACGAACTGAGCACTAACTAAATTCTTATCTAGAGCACCTCAGGTACTTGACTGCGAGAGCAAATGGCTGAAACAATATTTCACCTCCCTATAAAGGCTTCAGAAACGATTGTATATTGAATTTCAGGGCCAAGGAATTAAAACTCAGCAACATGTCTAGGTTTACGCCGTGCCTTGCGCGGGGTTTCATTGGCGTGAAAGCCAAAATACCAACTTTATTGAAATAAGTTTGCCAAATTCCTAAGTAAGAGTAATTAAGATAACTAAATAAACTAATGTGACAGCTGGTAGATTAAGACACATTCGTCTGTGAATATGGGTTACTGATCATGGTAAAAAAAACGACAAAGAGCAGATCAATATCGGCAAACAGAAATATACAGTTAACAAAAAACAAATTTATAAAGAAAAAGAAGCACACCGTGCAACGTAGAAAGCATCTTAACATTATAGAATAACGTAAAGATCCGAAAACTCACAATAACCGGCACAAAGAGTATAAAATAAGATTCAAAATCACTAAAATAGTTCAGGTAGGGATATAAGATTTGAACTCACACATTCCTTACCTCTTTGACCCACGAACTGGCCGGCTAGGTTCATGAAATGTGGCATGCATGTGAGAGTTGTATCTGGCATATTGCATGCCAAATTTCACGCTTCTTGCGGTCATACAAGTATGGAAAAACAAAAAGAATGTGCTGAAATGTGCAAAAGAGGACCACAAAATATATGCTTTCATGGCAATTTGAGGCGTAATCGTTCGAGATACAACAAAATGTCATAAAACCAAATTTGTACAAGACGGACTGTTTTCGAGATATTGCTAGACAAAAATCTCCGGTCTGCGAAATTGCAGCGGTTGTCATAATAACGTTGAGCTGTTTCTCAGAGAAAACACAGTTTTTGGGAGTATCTCCGAAACCGTTCATTTTAGGACCTAGAAAGTGTGTTTCCGGTTCCCTACGGAACTTCCGAGTATTATTTATCGTATGTGGCGGCTCAAAATGAGCTAAATCCAGCCTTTGTACCTTTTGTCCATGCTCAGTGCCAAAGGGCCGAAAAAAATCACTTACAAATTGAATTTTCAAAGCCCATTTCTTAATGAGCCCCAACAACGTCGCATCAACCAACATGCAAAATTTCAGCTTTCTAGGTCTAGTGGTTTGGGCCCTGCGTGGATGAGTCAATTTTGGATTATATATAATAGATGAGATTTGAAGTCGATTTGCTCGTAGAAATATGGGATATATCTCGTTTTACGCGTAGCAATGCGAGGAGCAATGCTCATGGTTTTGTAGTAACGTTTCTCGTATCTGGCGGCTTAAAATGAGCTAAATACGGTCTTTGTACCTTTTGTCCATGCTCAGTGCCAAAGGGCCGAAAAAACATACTTACAAATTTAATTTTCAAAATCAGTTTCTTAGTGAGCCCCTTCAACCTCGGATCAACCAACACGCAAAATTTCAGCTTTCTAGGTCTAGTGGTTTGAGCCCTGCGTTGATGAGTCTATTTTGGATTATATATAATAGATGAGACTTGCCAAAGTCGATTTGCGCGTAGAAATATGGGATATATCTCGTTTTACGCGTAGCAATGCGAAGAGCAATGTTCATGGTTTCCTAGTATTGTGTCTCGTATCTGGCGACTTAAAATGAGATAAATCCGGTCTCTGTACCTTTTGCCCATGTTCAGTGCCAAAGGGACGAAAAAACTCACTTACAAAATGAATTTTCAAAAACCGTTTCATAGTGAGCCCTTACATCCTCGGATCAACCAACATGCAAAATTCCAGCTTTCTAGGTCTAGTGGTTTAAGCCCTGCGTTGATGAGTCCATTTTGCATAATATATAATAGATTAGAGACACTCTCAAATAACAAATCATTTCTTCCTGATGGTCTCCCACCAATTCGATTAAAATCTTGTCGATTCATTATAACAGAACCATTATTCATCTTATTTAACCTTTCTCTTGGAACTGGTAAATTTCCTGACAGATGGAAGAGTAGCTATGCAAATCCTGTCTTGAAATGTGATGACAAATCCAATGTTAAAAATTATAGAGCTGTTTGTAAATTGTCGTTTATACCCAAATTATTTGAATCTATAATTACTGACAAAATTACACCCCAATTTCCCTCATACATAATTAAACAACAGCATGGCTTTATGCCAGGTCGTTAAACATGTACAAATCTCCTAGTTTATTTGGAGTACTTACGGAAAGTAGTAGAAGAGCACAATCAAGTTGACTGCATCTACACTGATCTAGCCAAAGCCTTCGACTCTCTCGATCATAAAAATCTTATTTCAAAATTACAATCCTATGCTATACAAAACCCTCTATTATCATGGCTGTCCTCATATTATTTAGAAGGCAGAACTCAGATTGTCAAAATACTCAATTTCTTATCTCAACCAATAGCTGTCTCTTCTGGCGTTCCGTAAGGTGCTCATATTTCTCGTTTGTTATTTCTAATCTTTATTAATGATATCAAAAAAAATTTCAAACAAGCCAAAATCCTCCTGCTAGCCGATGATACAAAGTTCTTTATGAAAGTTCAATCTCTTCAGGACTGTAATACTTCCTCAGGAAGAACTTTGGCGTCTAGAGGAGTATTGTTCCTTAATCGTGTTACTGCTCATTGAAACTCATTGTAAACTAGTTAGATTCTCAAAGAAGAGCAGAATATTGAATTCTCTTATCACTTTCTATCGTCTACTCCACTTCATGCTGTTAGAAGTATTTGTGACCTGGGAATAACATTCTCAGACACACTTAATTTTAATGATCATATGGATATTATAAAAAAGGCATTGCAGAGATTAGGTTGGATAACTCGTTATTCCAAGGAATTTTGTGACTCAAATATTTATTGCCTACTGTACTTAACCACCGTCAGACCCTTAATTGAATATTGTACACCGATTGGGAGCCCTTTCAATAAAGCACAAATTGAGAGTTTAGAGAATGTTCAACACAAATTCCTACGAATTTATGCGTATCGTTTCCTACACCTAATAACGAATCATAACTACTCTGAAGTAATGATGCATTTGAAGCTGCAAACTCTTAAATCCCCTCGTGATAATTTTTATATTCTTAATATGTAGAAGATAGACTGCCCAGAATTACTGAATGAAATCAATATACATGTGCCCCCCCCCCCCCTGCATTCCATGCGCAAGCATCATGTATTTGAAACAAACTGGCATCCCACTAATTATGGTCTAAATAGTCCCATTGACAGAATAATGCGAATCTAAAATGGGGGCAACATAGATTTGTTCAATACTGATGAAAGACCCCTTAGAAAATATCTGTTTTCCTCTTCATTGGATAATTTGAATGAATCCTGTTGATTGTACTAGTAGGGTACTCATGTTGACTCTTAATGTCTTTTATCCTGTATAAAAGAAAATGGTGGAAGCCGTCAATAAATATGTATGTAGGAAGGTTCGTAAACATTGAAAGGGAAATGGTTACATTGGGTTTTTATTTGGTTGTGATTATTGAAGTATTTAGACCGTAAGCTTTCTTGGTCGATGTCTAGTTTATTATCTAGGCTTGCAGGATAGAGCCACGTCGTGTATCGGTGATTTTTTCCCGACGTGTTGGCTGTCATTGCAGCAGCCTCAATCATGGCTACGAGTTCGTCTCTGTACTCAAACTAATCTTTGGTTGTCAGTCAGGCTCCCTGATTGGTCCGAGCCTCAGCTAGACACCTTTCCACGTGTTGCTAAGGCTGAATCTGTCTTCGAAATTGAAATGAATGAGATGCTTCACGATCTCTATTGCCTCATAAATTATCCTGTTTTGATATCTAGGAATTTTAGCAACAGTTTCGGCCTTATGAAATGCTATGGCGTGTCTCGTGACGTCAGCACGTTCAACTATTGCACATCTGGAGTTTATTTGATTTGTGTCTTGAATGTACTCTGATATCCTAATTGAAACGCGTGTTTTTGGTTGCCCTATATATATCCCTCCACAGGAACAAGACACTTTGTGAACTCCTGCGTTCTGGTATGGCTGCTTTATCTCGGCTGATTACGCACCACTTGCGTCAGCTATTATTTGTGTGCATAATCGTTGTCCCGTGTTTCCTTAGCATCCTGGCGATTCTTTCTGCCATCCCCTGTACGGCAGAAAGGATTTATAATAATAATGTTATTGGTTTTACCTCCCTATTACCAACTGTGGCTTTTAGAGACGACTGGGTGCCGGAATGTCGCCCCGAAGGGGATCTTTAACGTCTCCAACGCATTTACTCACCCTCAATTGCCAACTGGCTGCGCGAGGATTCGATCCTCCAAACTTGGGACCAGCAAGTGAGAACCTAACGACTGAGCCATGAGCCAGCCTAGAAAGGATTTATAGTGGGGCTGATCGTTGTTCTATTGAGCAGTTATTCGGCTTTGTTCTGTATTCCGTTTGGCCCTATTTATCTGTTCTTTGCTGTATCCATTAGCTAGGAGCGTATTCGAAACTCTTGTTTTCTCCTCAGTTACGCTGTCCTTATCGCAAAGGTGGTTGGCTCTGGTGAGAAGTATCCAAGCTACCAGTTCCTTATGTGACGGTGAATGACTTGATTTTGTATGTAGGTACTGACCTGCATGAGTACCTTTACTATACACCCTGCGTTCGAGGTGTTGTCTGTTCGTTGATAGAGCAGAACGTCTACGAAGGCCAGTGGATTATTTTCTTCCACTTCCATTGTGAAGTTGATGCTCTGATGTCAGGAGCACTTGAAGACTAGGAAGTCCTTGAGTGTGTCGCGTCTTTGTTTCCATATTCAAAAGACGTCGTCTACGTATCTGAACTAACACTCAGGTTTCAATGGGCTCTCCTTTGCAGCGTCTTCCTCGAATTTCCTATGAAATCATTTGCCAATAATGGAGATGGGGTATCCTATGTTTGTCCCTCCATATGCTGAAACATCTGCATATTGAAGACGAAGACTTTGATGTTAATGCACTGTTCACCTAAGTGAACTAAGCCCGTTGAATCTCCTGTGGCTGTAAGCTTTTACCTGATTATCTGTGAGGTATCAAGTACCGGAACCCTGGTAAATACGGACTCTACATCAAGGCTTGCCAGTAGACCGCCGTTACTCAGGTTTATACTCACTATGATATCAACGAAGTGTTGTGAATTTACGACGTGAGAGGCTGGTGGAGGGAATAATGTTTGCAGGACCTGATTCAACTATTTAGCAAGAGCGCTTGTTAGGGAGCTATGGCGCGAACTATGCGTCTCAGAAGCACATCGGTCTTGTGTAGAACATAGGATTTCTTGACTGGCGAGGTTCTAAGTATTTATGTTTCTCTTCTTGAATAGATATCTCCTTAAATAGCCGCGTTGTCGTCTACTCTATATTCTTTACGGGATTCTTCGGTATCGCCTTATAAGCTGGGTCTGATCTACGAGCCTGGCATGTTTGAGGATCTGCGAGGCCTGTGTTCTAATTTCATCTGCTTTGAGGGCCGGTAGCTGACAGTTAGAAGCTTCTACCCCGGAGATAAATCTTCCCCTGAAGATGTCTCGGCCTAATGGCGAAATTAAAGGAGGACGTATGCAAAATTGCACTCCTGTAAGATAATTATTGTAACTCCCAGAGTTTTAAAGTTAATGCTATGGAATTTGACAAACATGATTATCAGTGTCCTGGGCATGTCTGTATTGATTTTCGTGCTGATAGTTCAAATGGTTCTTCAGCTAGGACTATTTGAAATTTCTGAAACATGTACCTTTTCTACAAAACCATCACATTGTCAGTTACAAATTGTGACATGTTATATCTACAGACCAGTGTAAAGATATTTGTGGAACACATATTTGATATCTTAATTACTTTATTTTAACAGCACCTCAAAATCTGATGGTCTTAATTTCATTTAAAAAATAATGACATGTTACCCCTTCAAATCCGAAATATGTTCTTTAAAAGATTGTTCCAGGAAGTTATTTAGAATGATGGTTTACAGCAGCATACCAAGTTTCATAATTGTATCGTTAATGACGTATGAGAAAAGGTACATTAAACTTAAAAAATGTTAATTATGGAAAACTTGAATCAAAGATGTGAGTTGTTTATATTGCATTGTCACTCATCTAATGAATTAGTGCAAACCATATCCATATTCGTCTGATTTCTCTTCCTTCCCCACCTGTTTCCTCATTGAATTTCTCCCTTAATGAGCTTTCGTTTCCAATTCCATCATCTCATGATGTCAGATTATCCTCACATTCTTTCTCAAGTGCACCTAAGAGGTCTCTGTTTGTATGAGTGTACCATGCAGCTGGGGGTGGCATGTTCATAATTACACAAAACTATTTGGTACCGGTACCTTTCTTTCCAACCCTATACACCTCAATCCATAGCACCATCTCAGGTTTACTTCATAAGTCCAGTTGTTCACTTCAGAAGTTCTAAAAGCATTAATTGACTGACATCTGTCATAATGAAAATGTAACCTATGAACTAAAGCAACCCTCTCGGACAGAGTACTCAAATCTATGTACCTAAATCCACTTGAGGATTTATCTTCTGTCTTGTATTCATTGAACGAAATGCCTCCATCAATTTTCGTGTTCACATCACTGTATTTCATGCTCGAAGTACCACTGGTGCCCTGGCGAATTCGATTTCTTTTTCACAAAGCGAGAAGCATGGCCCTTCATACTTTACTAAAAACATTACGGTCACCAAGAGACATTGTGTTATCTTGGATAACACAGAACTCACAAAATAAGCACTTAGTAAGTCGGTTTTGAAACCATGTAACACATGTAAATAAACCCAATGTCAACAAAAGGAACCGTAATTATGCGACAATTATTGTTTTTCACAGCCTTCTTGATGGCGGGTCTCCATGTAAGAAAGACAAACACGTGAAAATTATCCGTAAATGTAAAGGAAACAAAACTACAGAAGTGGGTGTGGCAGTATACAAGCAGTTGCATATACTAATTTTTCTCACATTTACAGATGGTATTGAACTGTAATATTTTGGAATTACAATCCTGATACCGTAAGGTAAATTATGGGCAAATAAAAAAAACACTTTTACTCATTTTTACATACAGCCCCCTTATTTACATTGCTTCGCATGTAGGATGTGGTAGCTTTGTAAAGATGCATGAATTGATGACATCGAAACTGTGAGACATGGTGTGCTGCATTAGCAGGGTCTAAAGACTGATGACTCAAAGAACAACAACGATAATTTATACTTGTCGCTCATCAATTTAGCCGTATCTTTGAAATCTCACCATATTATTTGCAAGAATAGACTCATTTTCTTCAGAATTGGACAATGTCAAGCAGTGTTGCAAAGGGAAGGGGCATAGGCACATTGTCCTTAACGCCACCTGGCATGTAAAATATCTAACGACCTTCCGTCGGAAGATTTTGGTGACTAAGATACGATACAAATACACTCATGCTGTTAGAGCTCCGAAAAATCACGCCTGTATAATATACATATGATACCTTCGGTGTCGTAGTCGGTAGCATGCTAAACTGCTATGCCCAAGATCGCGGGTTCATACCAGGCCGAAGTTACTGGATTTTAAAGAGCGTTAAGATCCTTCAGTATGCTTTCCATCAGAGGGGAAGTAAAGCCGTCGGACCCATGACAGATATATGGCATGTAAGATAACCAACCACTACAATTAGTAGGGCGTAGACGAACTTGTAGGTTATAATTATTTCGCTGGTTAGCAACTTACTATCAAGTCCAAACGTTTGCCGCTAAATGTCAGTGACAGTAGCATCTTCTAGCCAAAGTTGGAGCTACTTGCTGAGAGCGTATAGTGGTTCATTTAATATACACTGGTATGGCCATTGGCTGCAATTCATATATCATACAATATACATATAATAGTTGTAAAATGTTCGGACAATATCTACTAAATGTTGATGACTGGAATCGCCGTCAGTTAACCGTATTTCTTGAATACAGGTATTTGTACCGGTATTATTGAAAGTTACCTCAATTATATTAATACTACTTAGATCTCTATATCTACTTCCATGATAATGTACCGCAATTTAAACTGTTAGTACTACTGATTTCAGTCTGATATGTCCAGATACATTGGATCCTTCCGCACGGGAGTTTTCCGCATTTGGGTCCGGTGTAAGGCAATATACTAACACTGCATATACAGGAGAATTTCCCATCATTAAAAAATTAATGCCAAACATTGTTAGTCGTACCGGTAAAAGAGCATACTCATGCAGTTTATGCAAAACCAAATTTACGGAGATGGGATCTGTGAAGAAACACTTGCTAATTCATACCGGTGTAATGCCATATTCATGTAGCTTATGTGAATCCAAGTTTACGAACAGAGCAAGTTTGAAGACACACATTCTTAGCCATAGCGGCAAAAAGCCATTTTCATGTAGCGTATGTGAATCCAAGTTTTCCCGCAAAGGAAATTGGAATAAACACTTGCTAGTTCATACTGGCGAAAAGCCATTTTCATGTAGCGATTGTGACTCGGAGTTTAATCAGAGAGAACATTTGAAGGCACACTTGCTACTCCATAGCGGCGAGAAGCCATATTCATGTAGCGTATGTGAATCCAAGTTTACCCAGAGGGGACATTTGAAGAGACACGTGAGTACTCACATGCTCATCCGCAGTGGCGAGAAGCCTTTCTCATGTAACTTATGTGAATCGAAATTTGCCTTTAGTGGAGTTTGAAACAAACACATGCTCATCCATAGCGGTGAAAAGCCATTTCCATGTACAGTATGTGAAGCCAAATTTAACCAGAAAGGTAGTCTGAAGAGACACATGCTCATCCATTGTGGCGAGAAGCTATTTTCATGTAGCGTATGTGAATCCAAATTTAACCTGAGAGGAAGTCTGAAGAGACACATGGTCAGCCATTCCGGTGAGAAGCTCTTTTCATGTAGCTTATGTCAATCCAAATTTAACCTAAGAGGAAGTCTGAAGAGACACTTGCTCATACATAGTGGCGTAAAGCCTTAAATGTACATATATAAATCCAAGTTTACCCTAAGCGAAAATGTGAAGAAACACATGCTTATTCATAGCAGCAATATGCCATATTCACCTGGTATTTGAGAAAACACATTTACGGAGAGAGGTTCTTTGCAGACCAATCCATAGCTGTTAGAAGCAATACTCATATTGAGAATCTGAATTTAAGTTTACCCTGAAAGGACCTATGGAGGGACACATGGAAGTTCCTACCGGCAAAAATCCATACTTATGTAGCGTATGTGATCCAAGTTTACTTGTAGAGTACAATTGAAGAAACTCAAGCTTATCTATAGCGGCAAGAAGCCATTTTCATGTAGTGTATGGGAAGCTACGTTTGATCCCAGTGGAAATTTGAACTTTGAAAACGCACGATAATCCTTTGCTGTTAGAAGCAATATTCATATTGCGAACCTGAATATAAGTTGACCCTGAGAAGACCTCTAGATTGGAACATGTAAATCCCTAGTGACAAAAATCCACACATATGAAGCGTATGTGAATCCAAGGTTACCTGTAGAGGCCAATTGAAGAAAAACATGGTCTTCCGTAGTGGCGTAAAGCGATTTTCATGTAACGTATGTGATTCCACGTTTACCCGGAAAGGATATTTGAGAAGACACATGCTTATCCATAACGGTGGAAGCCAAACTTATGTATTGTATGTGAATCCAAGTTTAACCGCAGAGGACATTTGAATATACATATGGCGAGAAGCTATTTACATGAAGCGTATGTGAATCCAAGTTTTCCTATAGAGATCATTTGAAGATAATAATATTAATGTTATGGGTTTTACGTCGGTTTTTTTTTTAACTACTGTGACATTTAGATACGCCGGGCTGCCGGAATTTTACCCCGAGGAGGATTGTTAACGTACCAGCAAATCTATTTGCGCACCATCCAATGCCAGCTGACTGCGCCATAATATGAACCTGCAACCCTGGGTTCGGCGAGAACGTTACCGCTGAACCTCGTTGCCAGTCATTAATTGAAGAAACACAAGCTCACCCTAACGGCCAGGAGCGATTTTCATGTAGCGTATGTGAATCCGAATTTAAACGGAGAGTACATTTCAAGAGGCACATTTGAAGCTATATTCATGCTCGTATGTGAATCCCAGTTTTCCCTTAGCGAATATTTGAAGGAGCATTTGCTAATCCATAGCAGTCATAAGCCATATTCATGTGGCGTATGAAAAGGCAAACTTACGGACAGAATATCTTTCAAGGGACACACGTTAATCCGTAGCTCTTAGAAGCCATATTAATGTAGCGAATCTAAATCCAACTTTACCTTTGAAGACACAAATGGAAATCCATACCGGCAAATATCCATACTGGTGTAGCGTATGTGAATCCACGTTTACCTGTATAACCCATTTGAAGAAACAAATGCTCTTTCATAGCGGCGGGAAGTATTTTTCATGTTGTGTATGTGTATCCATGTTTGCCCACAGTGGAACTTTGAACGCACACATGCCCATCCATAGCGGTGAGAAGCCATTCTAATGTGGCGTATGTGTACTCAAGTTTGTCGTGATTGTAAATTTGAGCAAAAACATAATCATCCTCATCGGTGAGAAGCCATTTTCATGTAGCTTATGTGAATTCAAATTTACCCAAAGAGGACATTTGAAGACACACATGCTAATCCATGGCGGTAAAAAAAAACATGCTCACGTTGCTTAGGTGAATCCAAGTTCTCCCTGTGAGGACATTTCAAACCACATGTTAATACATAGTAGCGAGAAGTAATATTCACGTACTATATGCAATGCCAAATTTACCAGGAGGGCATATTGATAGTCACACATCCTCATCCGTAGTGGCTAATAGCCATATTGATGTAACATATGCGTAGCAAAATTGACTCACAGCGTATCATTGAAGAGTCCCATTTTAAACCGTAGCGGTGAGAAAGCCAGAGTAAAGTACTTAATGCGAAGCCAAATTTACTCTCAATCAACATTTGAAGACACACTTCCTAAACAGGTGAGCCGAGAAATCACTGTTATGTAGTAAGCGCAAAGACAAATTACTTTACAGTGTATGAGAACAGATAATCACATTCTAATTAACGGTGTCAAGAAGAAATATTCACGTATACACGTGAAAAAAAAACTTGGGTCTAAGGGGACGTTTGAGGACACACGTTCTAATCTATAGAGAGTAGAATCCATAGTAATTTAGCAACAACGAAGATTCATTTGTTTAGACAGGATATTTGAATAATCACATATCAATTCATTGCCGCAAGTTGATACATTTGTAGTTGTTGCTGTTTGAGACTCAGTCTTTTATCTGGTTAGATTCATCGCTCTGTTCCTTTTTGTCCTCTGAGTTATCCGTTTCATTTACAGCCTACATTGGAGGTAATCATTTTAACATATTCTAACCTTGGTCTATCCCTATAGTTCTTATCCTCATCAACTCCTTCCTTAACAATGCTTGGTATTTCTGGGTGTATTTTTATGTGTATCTCGTTTCTTCGTTGGTGGTCGCCAGAATGGTCTCCCCTCTCCTACACCTTTCAATTTGTTCTATACTAGCCTTCTGATTGTCACACTCATTTTCGAGGGCTTATATTCTCCGTTTTTATGCTGCTTCAACTGTCCAGGTTGCACTTCTTTAGCGTGCCACACACCAGAAAAATTGTCAATACCCAAATCTGTATTTGATGTCAACACAATTATTCTTCAGAAATATCCACTTTGCTTCGTCCATCGCAGTTTATTTTCGTTTTAATTAGCTTATGTCTCCTACTTCATTTAGCTTTTTCACTTCCTAATTTGATGTCAATATAGGTTCATGATTTCCTTCGGGAGCATTCCATTATTTTGGTTTGGATTAATTTATTTTCATCATGAATTATGGAGTCCATACCATTTGAAAACTCATTCAAAACTTCTGGCGAATCGGCTTTTAAGACAATGTCGATAGCAAATCTCAGAGTTGAGATTATTTTTCTTGAATTTTTTCTCCTACTTCAAATTTAACTCTAATATTCTTCGTTGATTGTTCATTGAATAGATTGAAAACTATGGCTGATAAGTTGCAGTCTTGCCTCTTACCATTCTGAATGCCAGTTCCATTCCCATGTCGTTCAGTTTTTATAACTTCCATCGGTTTTAGTACAGATTGCTGATCCCCTTCTATCCCCGTACTTTATTCCAATATTTTTCAATATGTCAACCAACTTACTCCAATGAACGTAATCAAAACATTTTTCCTAATACTATGAACGTTCTTTCATTGTTCCGTATTCTGCTTTCCAAGAACAGACTGTTCTTGTTTTCTCGTTTCTTTTGAAACCAAATCGGTCTGTCTCCACAACCATTGCTCTCTGTCTTCAGCACTCCGTTTCATCTCACAGTAGGAACCATAATGGACAGTTAGTGTGATGTCTTGTCTCCGCAATCATTGCTCTCTCTCTTCAGCACCTCGTTTCATCTCACAGTAGGAACCATAATGGAGAGCTAGTGTGATGTATTGTCTCCGCAATCATTGCTCTCTCTCTTCAGCACCTCGTTTCATCTCACAGTAGGAACCATAATGGAGAGTTAGTGTGATGTCTTGTCTCCGCAATCATTGCTCTCTCTCTTCAGCACCTCGTTTCATCTCACAGTAGGAACCATAATGGAGAGTTAGTGTGATGTCTTGTCTCCGCAATCATTGCTCTCTCTCTTCAGGACCTCGTTTCATCTCACAGTTGGAACCATAATGAAGAGTAAGTGTGATGTCTTGTGTCCGCAATCATTGCTCTCTCTCTTCAGCACTTCGTTTCATCTCACAGCAGGAACCATAATGGAGAGTTAGTGTGATGTCTTGTCTCCGCAATCATTGCTCTCTCCCTTCAGCACCTCGTTTCGTCTCTCAGTAGGAACCATAATGGAGAGTTAGTGTGATGTCTTGTCTCCGCAATCATTGCTCTCTCTCTTCAGCACCTCGTTTCATCTCACAGTAGGAACCATAATGGAGAGTTAGTGTGATGTCTTGTCTCCGCAATCATTGCTCTCTCTCTTCAGCACCTCGTTTCATCTCACAGTAGGAACCATAATGAAGAGTGTGATATCTTGCAGGAAACATTTTCTCGGTCGACCTCGGCCTTTCTTCACTGTGATCTTTCCTTCTAGGAGATTAGTTAGGAAAGCGTTATGTCGCAAGATGTGGCCTGTGAATTTAGCTTTTCTTTTATGGATAGTTGGTCTCAGTTCTCTTTTCCCTTGAATTTCTTGCAGAATGCTGATGTTAGTCCTCTTTTCAATCCATTTAACCCCTAATATTCTCCGCCGGACCCACATCTGAAACGCTTCAAGTCGCTTCCAATCCTGACCTCTGATCGTCCAAGATTCACACCCATACAGAAGCACACTCCACACAAAGGACATGAAAAATTTCTTTTAATTTGCAATAACCAAATCTGCATTAATCAAAAGATTTTTCTTATTATTGAAAGCCTGCTTTGCGAGCGCTATCCGCCTTCTAATCTCTTTACTACACCTGTTATCATTGGTGATTAGACTTCCCAAATAAGAGAAAATGTTGACTTGTTCCACTAACTTGTCCGTAAGCTTAATGTTTCTGTGAATGCTCTCAGGATGTTTACTCACAACTAACACCTTGGTTTTCTTAGCATTAATGTTCAAACGTAACTTTGACAACGCTGATGACAATACATTTAACATTCTGGACAACATCTTCTCGGAGTCCGCTACAATTGCTATGTCATCTGCAAATCTAATACATTGGATATGATTCCCATTTATGTTAATTCCTTTAGTATTTGCCTACTTCTTTATGGCTTCCTGAATGAATACGTTAAAGAGGTACGTTGAGAGAGAGCAGCCCTGTCTCACACCCTTTCTTATTTTTGCTGTCTGAATGGATCCTCCAATATCGACCATCGTGATCTGTCTCCCATAGAGTTTCGGTATCATCTCGGTATCATCCTCCGGTCTTTCCAGTCCAACCATATAATATGTCCCAACTAACGTTATCGAAAGCCTTTTCTATGTCCACAAACTACACGTATATGTAGCAACACGTATATCTCCAACCTCCTTTCCAAAATTGTTCTAAGAGCCAAGATTGATTCTCTTGTTCCTGTTCCTATTCGAAATCCAAACTGATCTTGATCAATCTGTGAGTTTAACTTATTATTTATCCTGTTCTTTATTATTGATAGTGGTATTTTAGATGTATGAGAGAGCAGAGTTATGGTTCAGTAATCAGAGCATTCTATACTATTCCCTTTCTTTGCTATCATAACCATTCTACTTTTGATCAAGTCTTCTGGAATTTCACCATCATCGTAACATTTTGCAAATTATGCCATATAAAGTTGTTTCATTTCCTCTAGCAGATTCTTTAGTGATTCTCCAGGTTTATTATCTGGACCAGTAGCTTTATTGTCACTTAATAACTGAAGTGCTCATTCAAACTCCCTCCGCGTTATTTCAGGACCTTTATCATCTTCCTCTACTTCTTGTTCTGGTTCAATATACTGTAGCTCATTCAGCACATTACCTCCAGCATACAGTTCGTCAATGTATTCCTTCCACCGTGCACTGATTTCATCATTATTTATATTAAAAAACATTTTTATCTCTCACTAGGGAGCTTTTTGTTTTAGATTTTTGGTTGAAAATTTTAATGTTCCGTTATGCTCTATCTGTTCTTCCTTTCATAATAATCCCGATATTCTCCGAAACCTCATCCATGTACGCTTCCTTCGCTCTCCTACACAGAGTTTTAATTTGATTTATGATCTGCCTATATTGTTCCTGGCTTTCTGGCGTATTCCCTTTCCTGAAATGGTTCCTTTTTACTATCAAATCCAAAATTTCCTCTGTAATCCATGCTTTCATTGGTTCCAGTCCTTTTGTTCCCAGTGTTTCATGAGCTACTCTTAGCAAGCCTTCCTTTATAGTATTCTATGTAGAATTCTCATTTCCGTTGGCTAACCCATTTGTTTTGTGTACATAAACATCCTTGTTTTTATGATCTCATAATTTCGTTAAGTCAATAGGTTTTGGTTTCCGATGATCAATTCTTTTCAGGTGGATAATGCATTTGACTATGAATGGTCACTGCCAATCTCTTCCCCAGGATAGCTATGATTTGATTGCGATATCTTCTCTTGACGAGGATATATTCATTTCGATAACGGGCAGTGTCACCAGGGGCTTCCCAGGTGTATCTTCTGCGCAATGGAACTTCAAATACGGTGTTTGTCACAATCAAATGATACTGATCACAGAAGTCCAATAACCTCTCCCCTCGCTTGTTCCTGACACCTAATCCAAACTTCCCGATTCCTTCATGGTTTGGATGCATTCCAACAAGAGCATTGAAATCTCCCATGGTTATTACATTATCTGTTTTCTTTGTCAGATTCCATATTTCGTCAATGGTCTCATACATTTCTTCAATTTCTTCATCCGAGCTGTTTGATGTTGGAAAAATACACTTGAACAATTACCAGATTCCTGGGTTTTGTCTTGATTGTTATTACTAGAATCCTCTCATTTTCGTGGTAGGTGTTCATCACATTTCTTGCCCAGTTATTTCTAATGAGCAGTCCTACTCCATTACTTCCTCGTTTAAAGTTTGACATGGTGTCAACGCACATATGGAGGCATGCCAGCTCCAAGGAACAGCCAGTCCATTCTTTATGTACCTCATTCCGTAAAATAATCTAATATTACTATCAAACAAATAATTCTTGTATTCTCAAAAAGTCTTGAAGAGTTTCCAATCTCCACTGTATTACCCATTGTTAGCAACTCCAGTCCTTGCAGATATGCATTCAGAGATGCTAATTTGCCCACCACAAACATTACTTGACACAACAACTTGTAAATCTCGTCCTAAGGCACTCAAATCTAATTTTTGTTAATTTAATTAAGGGGCTTGGGACATCTTGGTCATCAGCCCCATGTAGTTGGGTGTGTGTTGAATTTGTCTGATGACCTGTATTTATGGGATGACTATAGTTATGTGTGTAGCTGTATTAGGGACAGGGTGCCCCGGGACTTTAAATCAGGTACTATCTTGGCATTTTCCTGGAGGGACTGTGGAAAAACCCTGGGAAACATCTCACTCAAGATAACCTCTGTCAGCACCGGGTTTCAGACCAACGATCTCCGGATGTGCTGCAGGTGCTCACGTGGCCGTGGTGCACGATTTAACGAGCATGGCTTCGCCACGGGACTCAAATATAATAAAACATGACCTAAACAATTTACATGTTGTTCTTTATGAATAAATAAGTCTCCGTGTCCACTCCTCGAAGCACTAGTGGGCGTGTCCGTATCGTCTACCTGTAAGGAAAAAATCGTACTTTTTACGTTTCGGCATCAGCATTGGATTCAGATCCAGACACATGATCATTTCCATGGAAATGTCTTCTAGATTGAAAATTTCCGGCGATACAGATATTAAATAAAGTTACTGCATAACAACTGAATATATTTACATTTGCACTAATGATTTTCAAATAATAAAACGCAGACTTCCAATTGGAATTTTTCGACAAATAATGCATCAAACTATTCAGGAGAGATCAAATATTATTAGGAGATAATAATCGGAAAATATAACTTTTGAACCAATTTCACCATACGTACTCCCCTTAAGACCGTTGACCAAATTGACATATATGGCAACCATATGCCTTTTGCTATTACTCTCCCGAGCACTGGAATGCCTCTTCCGCCATCTACACTGTTCCATAGTCCATCTATTCCACTCTATGTGCCGTTGAGGAGTTCACCGTAACCCTGGCAAGGGACCCTTACATGGTACCACCAGCCGGGTCAGCTGGACCAAGGTTTTTTACAGAGGTGTTACTCCTCTATCACTCTCCCTTTGCCCTGACTTGTGGCAGGCAGAGCCTGGCTTACAAAACATTGGGCCCAGGTTGGTGGGATTGACCTTAGACTTGGACAATAATAAAATGATGAAACTCAATAAATCTATTGGAAACGTTCTTGAGCTATCAGTACAAAAGGCTAACTGTATAGCGTCTCTTGTGGAGAGAGATGACCGTGCATTCATTATAACTTAGAAAATTTTCAATGCTAGCTTGCCCCCAAAAGTACAAAGCTCCCCGTTCCAGCCCTCACGCTAACAACACCAAGAATCGAACTCGGGATCTCTGAACCAAGTTGCACAGTAGCCATCTGCAAATAAAATAAAAGTAACAACTAAAAGTCTTAAAACTAAACAAGTAGTTCCATGAAGAACTAAAGCCTATTTTCATATATCCTACTTATGTTAATTGCCACTATCAACATACAAAATTTGAGTTTGATTGCTGCAATAGATTCGTAGATATTGAGAACCGACTAAATGTTGCGGATGGTTGCCATGTTTGATTTTATATATGTAGGTCTTAGAGTTATGTACTGTTACATGAAGATTATTGTGTACGTGTAGTATTCAAACTTCAATCGCATGATTAGGACACAAAAAGTAAAAATGAGATTTTAAAATTTCGCTCAGCTGCCATCATGTGGTTACGGATACAATTGAAGTAAATTAGATGCCAGTGGGTTAACATTTGT
Source organism: Meconema thalassinum (assembly GCA_946902985.2). Lineage (NCBI taxonomy): Eukaryota > Metazoa > Arthropoda > Insecta > Orthoptera > Tettigoniidae > Meconema > Meconema thalassinum. The sequence continues at coordinate 41,103,699 of OX336401.1, read as the reverse complement.
ATAAGGATTTACTGTACTAAGTGTAAATGCACTCGGATGGCTAAATTACGAGAAACGTCCATGTGAATATTTATACTTCGCGTCGCCGCCAGGTTGGATTTGTGATCACCAGGTTATTGAATGTCCTATAGGTGAACTTATGTTCATAGCCCCTATGAACATAAAAAATCAGTTTGAATGCTGTACTAGATTCGTAGATATTGACATCCGTCTAAATATTTCTGATGGTCGCCATGTTGGATTGTTATATGTAAAGGCCATAGAGTCATGTACCATTCAGGACATTTTTGCGTAGGTTCATTATTCAAACTTTCAATTCGATCGCATGATGACGACAGAAGAAATACAAACATAGTTTTAAAATTCGCAGAGCCGCCATCCTGAGGTCAAGTAAACAATTGAACTAAATTAGATACCAGTGCATAACAAACTAAATAAACATTTGCTGTACCAAGTTTCATTGTGTTTGGATTATTAAATCGCGAGAAGAGTGTAATAAAATTTTCAAATTCGCTTGGCCGCCATGATCGTTTTGTAGTTAACCGGTTTTTCAGTCTCATAGATGAACTTCAAGCAGTACCCTTTATCTCCGTACAAAATTTCAGGGTGATACCGGTAACAGTTTCAGAGATGTAGAATGCCGATGATATATTTCGCACAGCCACCATCTTGAGGTTATATAAATAATTGAACGAAGATAGATGTCGGTACTGCACCCGAATCCCGCATAGTCATAGCCTATATCCGCAAAGATAGAACAGGATTGTAGGGAGGTCGATACCCAGCCAGGTTAACCAACACTACCCCACTAGGATAATGACTAGGGAACCCTCGATGCATACCGGCCATGCAACAACACTACCGATTAGTTACACATTTACAAATAAAATAAACTATCCTAAACACAAAATGGTAGGACGAGAATCTCGGGTGTGAACGGTGAAAGTTGAGACTAACATGAATTCTAGTAACTAAATCGCAGTATTATCGCATGTCGATTGCAAGAATGAAATGATGATCAGATTTATAAAAACGAACAGGCAAACAAAAACTAGTGCCTGGGATTTATTTCCAAACTAATACAAATAATAAAAAATAATCCCTATCACCATTAAAATAGATAAACATGTTAAAATTAACTGTTACACACGTCAGATAGTTCTACTATCTGTAGAATAAATGTTTATGAACATTCTCGTTACAACAATGTAGTTATATTAAGATTCACAAAATGTTTCCGTAATTGACAGTCACCCTGTGGCTATGTCATTGAAATAGTCTGCTTAAAATCAGTTGTTCACACATAAACATGAAGTTAACATTACAAAATCCCTACATTATACACGGGCGTACGTAAAATGTAATTATCTACTCTAATAACACTGTTATAATTATATAAGGTTTTAAATATTTACATTATCTACAGTTCTCGTGCTTCACACGGTTTAAAAATTACCATTAACACTGTCAGTCGCGATCTGACAGCTTCATAGTGTCTCTGCTACATAAACAGTTCTTTGAACAATGTTTCTACCAACGATACAATTCTCAGGTACTTTTAGTGGTATGTCATAATAAATAAGCCTGAGTATCAAACAATTAAGTTAAATACAGCTTAGAATGTCGTGTCAATAAATAAAACAATAGGATAACGATCGATGCGAAACTACTTAAAGACCTTATATATTTCGTGGATCAAGTACAAATACTCTCAGACATAAACGATTCAAACATTTAACCTTTGTGTTAGCGCTTTTTACTCATCCTGTAACAATTCGTTGCTCCATATAGCAATATATTCCTTCCTTCCGCAATACAGTGAACAATACTTATCAAAGGCGTCTTACTACGCTCCAAACATGTCATATTCCCTTCCTTTCCTCTCCATAAGCAATCTTCAAAACTCCGCACGGCATTACTTCCATAAAAAACCATCTTGCTACACACTTGTAGAAGAATTAGTGATTTTACTAGGTAACTACGCTAGAGTATGCTACCGTTCAGGATGCACTCCTTACTCTCAAATCCTGTCTGAATTATTAAACCTCGTGCATCAAATTACAACAATTACATCTTCGTTCACAATAATACAATTCGCAAAAGTACTTCTTATTTCTTTCATTAGCGCTTTTCGTTCTCTATGATCCATAATAAATTTGTTCTTCCACGTTACCAAACGTTAACAATGTTAATTTGTAGTTCGCTCGACTTATAGTTGTTAATAAAAATAAATACATATCCTCACGCTTCTGGTGTACATTTAAATATATGAACAATTCATATTTAAGTCGTTTTTAACATACAAGACCGCAGATAAACTAACATATCTCCTGGTCTATTCATCTCAGTTAAACAATGTTTCTACTTTAATTGTTGATAAATATAGGCATCATTTGACCTCAATTGTCACTACCATGATCCTGTTTTATATTGTATATTCGTAATATAAATAGTCCAAGACTATTTATTTGTCTAATGAGTTGTATTCCGCTATTGGAATTTTATAACATTCAAATTGTTATAAATAAATATTTCAGATGTATATTAACATCGTAATGTTTGTTACATAGAATTATAGCATCTCACAATAATACTTTACTTTATAACTATGCATTATAGACATATAAATGTATACTTTCGCTGTTACGCATAGACATTGTTAATAACAATTATAATGTTTAAATGTTCTTACAATTTGTCATTATTGACGCTTTCCTCTCCAAAATACAATGTAATCGAAGCCTTCTCTCCTAAATACAATATTATCGAATAATCGAATAATCTCTTTGAGATACCAAATAAACAAATAGTCGAAGCATTCCTTTTATAAAACGAGTATCGTTCGAAAGTGAGTAACTTACAACGTTTCCTACAAAATACAAAAAGCGAGAAACGCAAATCTACATTAAATATGCATGGAATAAAGTCTCAAACGACACACGAAGACGTATCAAAAATTACAATGAAACTCTAAAATTTAAGCTATTAAAAACAAAGAATAAAGATAAGAATTTCTACAAATGAAATTGGTCAGTCCAAAAATGGATTTCTACTATTACAGCAAAACTACAGATATTAGATAAAACGGTTGTCCTACCTTGAGACGTCTTCTACAGCCAGGAAATACCTCTATCAGCTCTTCTTGATGTTCCGTCGAAGCTGTCATCGCTCGCCTCCTAGAGAAACCAGTTACAGCCAAGCACGTGCAAATCAGCTGCGGGCGACCCCATCTCACTCGACCTGCAATCACCTGGTCTGCGTCTCGGCTGGAGTTGTCAACGGTAGATCTGCCATCTTCACGGCCAACGACCTGGAAACTGCATTTCTTGGTTCGATCGGCTGCAAACGGTCTTCTGCTTCTTATCTCTGTCCTGCAGAGTGGTCTCGCCATCGTAGATCCGCAAGTCCTGAGTTGACATCTCGTCCTGGTGTTGTTGGACATCTTGCTTGTAGTGTAGAAACTCATATTGGAATACTGCAAGTTATTGCGCAGTTGTAGCTGTGTCGATCCTTGAATTTCCAAGTCACTCTGACTTCCCAATCCATGGTGTAGATTAACCTCCTTTCATTTTATTTATTTCTCCATAATCTTCTCTTCAGTGGACGTAGAATAAGCTTCTCCTCCCCGACTTAATTTCGCTGCCATCATGTAGACTGTAATGTAGATTGTGATGTTATAACTGTTGAATTATATAGTTGAATTCGTCGTAGCAATATTGTAGCTTGCAATAAATAACGCTGTTAGTTATTGCTTCTCTGTATTGTGCTGTTTATATGCGAAGTGTCGTTCTAATGCTGTCATACTTTTATAAACGCTGGTCTCCAATATTAATGTGATTTCATTTCGCCGGCTCCTCTTCTGAACTTTCTCGGCGATCCCTAGGTCGTTCGATAGTACATAGGTGCTTGTCGACCGGGCTTACTGTATGTTGCGTGCAATAAATGCTTCTCTTCTGTGCGTGTGCCTCAAACGCGTCCAAACGTGTCCAGTCGCTGTGAGAGAGTGAAGCCACGCTTCTCCTCTCCGCGGCGCGTGTCACTGCTAGCCTAGCTCAGCTAGCCTCACACACATGTATTTTAAAAGAAATATACTCATATTTGCTCTATTATTCAATAATTTATATTTCTTTTCAACCAAGTAAATTTCATACTGCATTCTACACCTGTAGATGTGCTTATGTCGCTTTATATTTGCCAAATTTATATAAAAGCGATTCCCTCGAAAATCATGTGCTTTTATTTGATTGGCTATTGAAATATTCTAATAAAGGCTCCTGGGTCTAGCCTCTTCTCCACGGGTCGTGTGCATCGCTTTGTTATGATCGCCTTGCTAACCAAAACTGGTTTTCTAGTGCCAAACATGAAGCTTTGTACAATTTCCAGCTTCGAATGATCGAACTCTTCCTTAGTTAAAATCTCATTCATCAGAATATTTCCAAATAATAAATTCCTCAAAATGCTTCAAAATTCTCCAAAATACTTTCATTATGCTTCATTTTCATCCCATAATACATATATATTTATTAAATTATTTTAATTCCAAATTTTCAATTTTTCCTTCCAATGGTGCACAGTCAAAGGTCCTAAGCTGGGCTGGATTCGAGTTCAGTACATTACAATGTGTATAAACATATACCGTACCATGTTTCATTGCGTTTGGTTGGTTAAATTGAGAGAAACGTCTATTTAAAAGTCGGAAATTCCCTTGGCCGTCATTTAGGTTTTGTAGTCACCAGTTTTTCAAATGTCTCATAGTTGAACTTTAAGTTGCTCCCTTTATCTCCGTACAAAATGCCAGGGTGATATCGGTAGTAGTTTCGAAGATATTGAATTCTGATGAAATATTTCGCATTGCCGCCATGTTGGATTAATGAGACGTAACAAAATTTAAAGGGCACTGCCGGGATCGTCCGGAAAAGTGCTATGAATTTATTGATTTTCATTGAAATATCTCCAGCCGTTTAGAAGTTATTAGGGACACACACACACGCACACACAGACACCCTGGCAAACGGTAATCTCATATGGATTTTTGTTCATAAATGAAAATAGGCTAAGAAATACAACTCCCTAGGATATAGAACAGAAAGATAGCCCACAAAGCTACATCTCTCCTCTAAATTTAACACAGGAGCCCTGCGCCGGAAGTAACCTTTTGTAATCCACTGGACATCCAATATTGGAAGGATTTAGCTGTCTATTTTTGTTATAAGTTGCCGAACTACGAGGTCATCTGCCCTTTATCGGAAGGAAGATGTCACGGCTATCCTCAGGAGGAACACCAAGGTACAGACAACATCACCTCATGTAGAGCTGAATACTTTCCTAGTACAGTAGATTTAGCAGTTGGAAATTTATATCAGGATTCTATTGCGTACACGTTCTGTTTTATTGGGGAATTTAATACAACGAAATAATTGGTTTATTTAATTCGTTGGATGTTGAGACGGGTATAATCAGGTCTTGGAGAAATTTACAGCGAGCCGTAAATGGCATATCCATCACAAATAATTGAACCACATTAAGGTGTAACTTCATGAGACGGATAGGAATATTACATTATGGAAAAATTCATGGGGAGTGTTTTACATAAAACATAATATGCCAACACATTCGACTGGTATAGTGAGACTATTATTTATGGTTAGAAAATGAGCATTTTAAGCGCAAGTAACAGAATGAAATGTTGGAAATGGAATACACAATTCCACGATAATAATAATGAAATGACATATAAAGGAAAAACAGAGAGAAAATGAAATAAGATTGTAATGTTGAGGAACAGCTGTAATTAAAGGAGATATTGATGGATAACAAATCCACATTATGAAACGTTTAAAGCGAACATTGTGGACTGTATTATATATTAAAATTAACGGTTAATCCTTAATGCGAAGTAGTCTAATGAAATATCAGTCAGTAAGACAATATTTGTGAATGCCTATTTAAATTTATGGAATGCAAGACCCAAGTTCAAGCATAACAACTCAGTGAAGTGGAATTGAGAGAAAGAAAAGTAACAGAATGAAACGTTAAAAATGGAATACATAATTCCAGGATAATAATATTGAAATGATATATAAAGGAAAAAGAGATAGAAAATGAAATAAGATAGTAATGTTGTGGGAAATTCGTAATCTATGGAATGCACGCCCTAGTTCAAGCATAACATCTAAGTGAAGTGGGATTGAGAGAAAGAAAATATGACGTAAGTAAAATGTAAGAACGCTCATTATGTGCAAAAATAAGAAGAGAATAATCTTTATGGAATCAGTGTTCCATTATAATACATTTATTTTTGTTGAAGAAAATGAATATTTCTCGTACTTTATAATCTCGCTCTCATGTAAATATCATTTGTCTTTTGTTAAATGTATATATTCCTTGGCGTTATGTTCTTTGCCTTTCGTCTGTACTCTGTATCATGTGTCACAGTGTCTTGTTCAATACATCCAAGTCAACACCTGTTCGTGTATTTTAATCCGTTCATCCCGTGTTTAACTGATACAATAGAAACCCATGCATAGCTCAAGTAGTTTCAATAGGTTATTGGCCCAGACATAACGGTGTTCTGTGATCATTTTCTTCAGTGAACTTAAAAGTGAGAAGGCAAAATGAGTAAACATGCTTCGAGTCCTTGTGCTTATGGGTTTCCGAAATTGAGTGGTCGGGAGGATTATTCGAACTGGTCTTTTGGGATGTCAAATTATCTCCAAAAGCATGGATTGTGGGCCAGTGTCCGAGGCACAGATGTGTCGGAGGGACATGTTCGAGACTGTGCAAAAGCTAAGGATGCCTGGCATGCCCTTGAAGAGGCTTTTGAAGATAAAGGAAATTGGAGGTATATCACGCTGATGCGAAATCTGTGCTCGCTCAAGTTATCAGATTTCGATTCCGTGGACAAGTATATTGGTGAGGTTATGTCAGTTACACAGAAGATAGCAGCTGTTGATGAGCCTGTCGCTGATAAGTTTGTTGCTGCTATGATACTTCGAGGTCTTCCTGATGAATACGATAACTTAGTTATGACCGCAACCTCAACATCGGAGGAACAACAGTTGGACCGCATCAAGTCTATCTTGTTGGACGAAAGCTTCCGCCGAAGTCAAGGTAAGAAGTCAGCTGATGGGGCAGACCTGTACAGCAACACCAAGAAGGAAGTCAGGTATGTCAAGAAACCAAAGATATCTAGTGAATAAGCAGTTGACAAGAGTCCTTGGAAGTGTTGGATTTGTGGTGGAAAGGGTCACGGAAGAGATACTTGTCCACAGAAGACAAAAGTTCAAAGTGCACCGAAGTGTCCAAAATCCAATAAAAGTCTGTTTTGTGCTTTAACTGCTCGCGTACCAAAGAATTGTTTCGTCATTGATTCTGGTTGTAGTGCTCACATGTCTCCTAATGTTAAACTTATTTCAAATTATAAATGCGATGATGATCCTGATATAAACATTGTAATTGGTAATAATGGTAAGTTGTCTGTACAAGGAGTTGGTGACATTGCACTGAATGTAAGCGACAGTATTAATAATCTGTCAGACGTGATGCATGTTCCAGGACTGAGTGTTAACTTGCTGTCGGTAAATCAGATGATTACAAGGGTTGATGTTGTTGTGTTTAACAAAAATGGATGTGAAATCTTGGATTCAGAGAATTGCTCAGTGAATGGTAGCGTGCTAGCTACTGGTTCAGTTTTGAATGGTCTATATTATCTGAATGTTAACCAAGATATGTCTGCCCTTGTTGGTCATGTTTCTGATTACAATTTGTGGCATCAGCGGTTGGGCCACGTTGGACAACAGAAGTTTCAGGTCTTAAATCAAATGTCTGATGTTAAATTTAATGCCATACCAGAGGAATTGTGGACTGGTAAAGCTGTAAGTCATGAGAATATGAAAATATTCGGTTGCGATGATTATGCCCATGTTCCAAAACAGGTGCGTACTGGCAAATTGGAACCCAGAAGCAAATGTTTTGTGTTTGTTGGGTATGATGGGAAAAAGAAAGGTTACCGTTTGTTTGATGCCAGTAAACCTACATATCTATTTTGTAGAGCACAGTGTTAGATTTGTAGAACATAAATTCACCAGATGTGCTGAGAAAAATGTTGAAATGAGCGTGTATTGTCCGTTCCGTGACAATGTAAATGATGATGAAAACAGAATTGGGCAGGATAATAACCTGCCAATCATTGAAGTTTAAGTTGCTGGTCAGGTTAGGGACAAAATTGATATACCAGGTATTGCTCAGGTTAATGCAGACATTGTTGTAATTCATGATGATGAAAATGATGAGACTGACCAGTTTGGTGTTCCAGAAAATGCAGGTAGGTGGTACCCTTTAAGGGAGAGACTCCCAAAACAATTTCCTGATTATGAGGTCTATTTTGCTGAAAGTGGTGGTTATGTGGAACCAACCACTGTGTCTGAAGCACTTAACGGTAAGGATGGCATGCAATGGAAAAGGCGATGGAGGAACAACTCAAGTCATTTCATGATAATGATGTATGGACATTAGTTGAGAAACCTGATGGAACAAATATTGTAAGATGCAAATGGGTGTTTAAAGTGAAACGTAGTACTGAAGGTAATGTGTCCAAATTTAAAGCACCCTTAGTGGCTAGTAGGGGGATGAGGGTACTTTAAACCCACCCCACCACCTCTCCCTCTGACGTCACATACTAACCCGCAATAAATTCAGTGGCAAAGCTGATATCTCGCGAATCCATGGTTCGATTTTGGCATGTGAAATATCGTTGGACTCGAGCTGACGCCCCCTTTGCTATGGACCACTCGTTATATTTTTCATTTTTTTGAAGAATTTTGTTTTTGAAAATATGCAATAATTTTAAAAGCAAACATGATAGAACATTGTGCCGTGGTTGAAACGAATGGTCTTTATGTCCTTTATATTTTATAATAAAACTTTTTTATTTTTGATTTTATTTTGAAAACAGTCCTAGACCACTCGTTATATTTAAAAAAATATGAAAAATTTGTTTTTGAAATTAGGCGATAGTTTGAAAACCAAACATGATAGAACGTTGTGCCATAGTTGAAACTAATGGTCTCTATGACCTTAATTTTTTTATAATAAAACTTTTTATTTTTTGAGATTTTTTGGAAACACTGAAATTTTGATTTTTAATATTTTAGAAACTAGGAATTGTACAAAAGAGTTTGTTTGACATAAATGAAAGGTCCCTACCCCCTCGACCATGAAAATAAATGTCAAGTATCTAGGACAAAAACCATGCATTTTAAAACTTATTTTAATTTTTTTTAATAAAAGAGTGTTTGAACTCCGCCTGCAGGATCTACTGGGTGGATTGAGTAGCTCAGTAGTTTCTGTTGCCGGTCCCAAGCCCGAAGAAAGGAGGAGGATTGGCTCAAGTCGTAAAATAAGAGCCAGAACACATCTTGAGGCAACCTCTAGGACTCACAATCTTAGTTGTATAACGTTGGACTTTGTCCAAACCACATTTACTTTAATATCATGGATTTAGCTTCTAATGGTCATAATTACCCTGAAGATAATGCTAGGCGTAAATTGGATTCCAGGTTGCCTAGCAGTTTAGGGTTACATTATGGTGAGTCGGAGTACCACAAAAACAGTTCAAGATTCAAGAAAATTAGAAAATATTTTTTTTGGAATTCCTTAATTCAGGTTGGAAAATTAAAACAACTAACAACAGAACTTCATAGACATCACTTTACAATATTAGCCCTTCAAGAGACCACGTTCTTGGATGAGGACACCTTTGAATCTGACAACTTCCAAATTTTCAGAGGAAAAGTTGGGAAGAGAGTGATGAAGAACATGCCACATCTGGGAACAGCTTTTATGGTCAACAAAAAATTTGGACGCAGTTATCGCTTTTAGAAGTGTGAATGCCAGACTATATTTTCTAAGTATAACATCTCTCAATAAGCGATGCACGCTAATCAACGCCCATGCTCCTATAAATAAGGATAAGAAAACGAATCCAGAAAGAGTTGATGAATTTTGGGACGAGTTAGAAGCCGAAATTCCCAAAATTCCTTCTAATCATGAAAAAATTTTACTTGGAGATTTCAATGCTCTGCTTGGATCTGAGAGAAAATTTTCTGATATAATAGGTAAGTATCCCGCTTACAATAGAACCAACAGGAATGGTGAGAGATTGGTTAAACTCTGTGAACATCTAAACTTAAAGATTATGTCCACATATTTTAAAGCAGAACCAAGAAAAAGAAAACGTGGGTCTCCCCAAATGCGTTGCTGGGTGAGTTCCAACTAGATCATGTAGCTATTTCTCAAAATTGTTACAAAGAAATCCAAATATCTTTCTCAAATCAAGATGAATTTCATACCTTTTACACGCAAACAAAATACAACTAGAAATAAAATTCCAAAAATTAATAGAGCGGTTCTTACAAATGAAAAAAGGATAGAATTTCAAGGAAAACTTAAAATACCAACCAATTGGAACGGTGTTACTAATAACCTTCTTGAACCATCTCAGGAAATTGCACCATTGAACTTTTATAGGAAACATGCTTGGTGGAATGAACAATGTGAAAGAGTGATCAAAGAAAGACATTGTGCTTGGCACAAGTGGAACGGGAACAAGACTCCAGAAAATTTAGAGGAAGTACAAAGATTAAGAAAAATGGCCCACCAGACTTTAAGAACGATTCGAATAAAATATATGAAGGACCAAATAATGGAAATGGACGACAATTTTAAGAAAAATTACACACGATTATGTTATAGAGCGTTTAAGAATGAAATCACTGGATATTCAGCGCCGAGTTTAAATTTCAAAAGGGAAGATGGTACGCTAGCATTATACAACAAGGAAAATTGTGATATATTGGCTGAGTCATTTCAGAAGTTGTTAAATTTTCCAAAACCGACAGACAAGTTAAGTTTCAAATTTACAACACAAAATTCTGACTCTGCGCCACCAGATGTAAACGAAGTTAAAGGTATTATCAACTCACTTAAAAATAATAAAGCCTTAGGCGAGGATGTAATAATTGCAGAAATGTGGAAGCTTGTAGATGATGAATTTTTAATGGCGACGACAAATCTATTTCAGAAAATTTGGATTGAGTAAGCAATTCCAGAAGACTGGTTAATCGCCTTAATTCATACACTACATAAAAAAGGCTCAAAAATTGATGTCAATAGTTATAGGGGGATCTCATTGTTGTCTGTCACATATAAAATATTTGCCAAATTACTTTTAATCAGACTTGAACCACAGATCGAACCACAGCTTGGCGAGTTTCAAGGTGGTTTCAGAAGGAATAGATCGTGTGCAGAACAAATTCTTAGTTTAAAATTGATATTAAAATATTACAACAACAGGCCAAAGAATATCTTTATCTCATTCGTTGAGTCTATCACCACTGCTTTTCAATTTGGTCTTGGATAAAGTCATGAGGACGTTTTGGGAGAAGAACGATTCAAGTGCTCAAATTGGTACAAAGAATCAGAACCTGAAAGTCAAAGGTTTAGCATTTGCTGACGACGTAGCGTTGTTTGCTGAATCAGAAAAAGAAGTTATTAACCAAATTGATATGTTAAAAGAAACGGCGGAAAAAGCGGGCTTACAGATTTCGTTGGTAAAAACAGAGATAATGACAAGTGATCAGAAATACACTAAGAAAATGATAAAAACAAACTATGGGAGCATCAGGGTCACTGACCGATTTAAATATCTTGGAGAAATAATTAGTAGCAATGGGATGGATAAATTGAGAACAAAAAAGGGAAATTGGAAAGATTAAATTTTTGTACAAAAAATATATACAATAAAAAGAACCAGTCTATCAATGCAAAATTACGACATTTTAATACAGTTGTTAGACCAGTCATCTTGTACGCCTGGAAACTACAAATATAACCGGAATGGAGAATTTGCTCAAGATAGAAAGAAGAATTTTAAGAAGGATTTATGGTCCTAGGAAAACAAAGGAAGGTTATTGACTGAGATCCAATGCAGAAATTTATAGTAAAATCGACAACCTTGAAGTGATGATTAGAAAACGGCGACTTCAGTTCTACGGACATTTGGTCCGCATGGATTGCTCAAGGTTAAACAAACAAATTTTTGATAAAATACGAAATTATAAAGGGCAAGGAGGCTATGTAAAACAAATGAAACAAGAACTTCGAAGTTTCAAAATTACTGACGAAGATTGTCTAAATCGAATAGAGCATAGAAAAAAATTGGCCTCAAAATTCTTGTCGGGGAGAAGAAGAATCTCAACAGAGGAGAATGGACTGCTGAAAGAAGAGCTGCGCAGTCAACCAGGATGAATGACTTCTGGAAGAGAAAGAAGGAAACTAGACCTATAAAGAAGTGATATTTGCGTGGTCCTTGTTGGCCTGTCCGCGATAATATATAGTCAACCCCTGGCACTATCCAGCCCATGATGGGCTAAGGCCGACCAAGCGACCGCTGCCCAGCCATTGGGCCTGCAGATATTGGGGTGACGCGTGATCAGCGCGTCGGGTCCCCTCGGCCGTTAATCTTAGTACGCAAAAAGCCAAAACAGAAAGGTAATTGGTCGGAGATGTTATAAACTAAATATTGAACTGGGTGAAGTGACGTGTTATAGGGTGAAAGTATGTGGTTAACATGGTCATGAATTGAGGATGGCCGCTTGCTAATGATTATTATTATTACAGTAAAATGTTTAATAATAATAACAATAATAATAAGACCACATGTGTTCAATGCTAACACACACACACAGTCCTGCTCACTGGAGACTGAATATTGTACCTAGCCAGAGGACTTGTGAGAGAGACTGCTGATAAGACAAAAATGTCTACGTCAGCAGGAAGTGCGATATCAGCTTACTTGCCTCGTGGTGGCTAGTAGGTGTGCTGCTCAAGCAGAGACCGTCATTTTGGTTCTGAGACAGTAGGACTACCGATGTATAAGAGGCAGCCATTTTGGTTCCTTATTAAAATCATGAAACTAGTATAAGGTACGCGAATCATATCGCGTTTGAGGAATGTGGCGAGGCGTGGGAACATATGAGAGAGACAGAGAACCTTTGAAGGTCAAAACGCTGAGAAAAAGCAACGCTCTCTGTTGCTAAGCAGACTGATGAGGATTGCGTTAGTGATACACTGACAGGACTAGCAAATAGACGTATACAGTAGAAATCTGAACTGAACTTTGGAAGAAAAAAGCCTTTTTTTTTGTAAATGCCTATGAATGATGATTTTAATAATGTCATGCTAGTGAACCTTAAATTTGTAGTTATTGATTAGGTAATTATTGATTTTTATTTATTTGTTTATTTGTTTGCAAATAACCGGTATACCTTACATGTCTGAGATAAAAAAAAACATTGCACTTTTGAGCCCACTTGAAGGAAACAGCAACAAGCCAATGCAAGTGAAGGTGAGCTTATTTTTAGCCTACTTTCGATTTTTGCAAAAAATGAAAGTAGACTTATGAGATCAACACAGGGCGAAAAAAGTGTGCCTGTCTGTGTGTGTGTATGTGTGTGTGTGAGTCTGTGTGTGAGTCTGTGTGTGTGTGTCTGTGTGTGTGTGAGTGTGTGTACTCTGAATGTCTGTCCCCCCTATCAATTCGAACACGGTGAATGGGAATTGAACGAAATTTGGTACAAAGGTAGCACTAGCAAAGGACACCTCAGTGTCATGTTTTATATCGCCGCCATCTTGACGGAAACGTAATGGCGGCCACACAAATGTTCAAAGCTTAAATCAAATTACGACTAACCTAATCATCCGATCTCTACCAAATTTTGCAGCAACATATCTTTATGGGCGGACCATCCTTTGACCAAACCAATAGGCCATCAGCGTAATAGTTTGCGGATGGCGGCCATCTTTGTGTGAAAATCGATTCCCCCTATTAATTCGAACACGGTGCAACCGAATGGAACGAAATTTGGTACAGAGGTAGTACTAACAAAAGGCACCTCAGTGCCATGTTTTATATCGCCGCCATCTTGACGGAAACGTAATGGCGGCCACACAAATGTTCAAAGCTTAAATCAAATTACGACTAACCGAATCATCCCATCTCTACCAAATTTTGCAACAACATACCTTTATGGGGGGAGCATCCTTTGACCACACTAATAGGTCATCAGCGTAATAGTTTGCGGATGGCGGCCATCTTTGTGTGAAAATCGATTCCCCTATTAATTCGAACACGGTGCAACCGAATGGAACGAAATTTGGTACAGAGGTAGAACTAACAAAAGGCACATCAGTGTCATGTTTTATATCGCCGCCATCTTGACGGAAACGTAATGGCGGCCACACAATTGTTCAAAGCTTAAATCGAATTACGATTAACCTAATCATCCGATCTCTACCAAATTTTGCAGCAACATACCTTTATAGAGGAAGCATCCTTTGACCAAATGACTAGGTCATTAGCCTAACAGTTTGCGGATGGCGGCCATCTTTGTGTGAACATAAATTCCCCTATTAATTCAAACACGGTGAAACCGAATGGAACGAAATTTGGTACAGAGGTAGCACTTGTAAAGGGCATCTCAGTGTCATGTTTTATATCGCCGCCATATTGACAGAAACGTAATGGCGGCCACACAAATGTTCAAAGCTTAAGTTAAATTACGACTAACATAACCATTCAATCTCTACCAAACTTTGCAACAACATTCCTTTATGGAGGGAGCATCCTTTGACCAATCTAATAGGTCATTCGCCTAATAGTTTGCGGATGGCGGCCATCTTTGTGTCAAAATCGATTCCCCCTATTAATTCGAACACTGTGAAACCGAATGGAACGAAATTTGGTACAGAGGTAGCACTAGCAAAGGGCACCTCAGTGTCATGTTTTATATCACCGCTATCTTGACGGAAACGTAATCGTGGCCACCCAAATGTTAAAAGCTAAAATGTAATTACGACCAACCTAATAATCTAGTCTCTACCAAATTTTGCAACACCATATCTTTATGTGGGAAACATATTCAGACCAAGCTGCAAGAACATCAGCCCAATAGTTTGCAGATGGTGGCCAAGTATGTGTGCAAATCGATTCCCCCTATCAATTCAAACACGGTGAAACCAAATTGAACGAAATTTGGTACAGAGGTAGCACTAGCAATGGGCACCTCATATTCATGTTTAATATCCCTATAGCGCGTTGTATTTCTGCAAGCTACTGCGACCAACATTCAATCATACTCCTCGAAAAGGACAAAGAGTTATAACAATACCCATGCATTTAGGAGAAAGTAGGCTATATGTTCTTTACTGAACATCTTGTTTTAAACTAACTTGTTTCATTTTTGTTTGATATTTTTATTTTATTTTATCAAATGCATGTATTAACCTGAATGTAGGTATTAATAGCGGTTTATTTTATTTATTTTAGAAACTTGCAAAGAAAAGCCTTACCGCCGTAGCAGTTGTTGAAAACACGAGACGCAGTAGGGTGCAACTATTGTTTCCAGGCAGTGAACTATTTAAAACTCAGGTAAGCCTAACATAAAATGCTATTCCATTTTACCGCTACTGAAAAATCTTACACAAAATAACTTCATTATTTGTACATGACTGGGACAATGATTGCTTTCTTGATTAATGGCTATGTATTGGCAAAAGGTGCCAGACCATATTGGTTGTTGACTGGGAAAAGTACAAGGCCATATTGGATTTTGTAAAACCAAAAATTTAAATTTAATTTATGGGCTCTTCCCTATGAACTCAACGAATATCCACAGGTTTGAACAGGATCATCTGGACAATACGACATGACATTCATTCATTTTTGTTTATATATTGGTTAAAGGGAAATGTAAATGACTGCAGCTTTATCAAAAAAAAGTAGATGAGTTACTGTTAGTGTAGACATACAGTTTATTTTTTAAATATTTTAGATGGTGTTTTTATTTAATGCCAATTAACGTTAAAGTTTAATTAAAAGTATTGATTGATTGATTGATTGATTGATTGAGTGATGGGTTATTTTGTTGTGTTTAGGTGTCGTCATGAGCCATTAACGTAGTGAACAGGCAGTGAACAAGCATATATTATGCTTTAAAGTACTCTGTGCTCTAGTGCAACGTTAATAACTTGAAATAAAAAAAGTTTTATTATAACACATGGCGTTAGTACCAAATACAACAAGTGAGCAAGTTGGTTTACCACGAAGGTTAAATTTAAAATCAGAACATGAACGTTGGTTAACATTTGAATCCTGGCCTGTAGGCATATTGTCAACACATTAACTTGCAAAAGCCGTTTTTTTTTACTTGAACCGAGAAGATGTGGTGCGCTGTGTGTTTTGTCGTATTGAATTTTTACACTGGGAAGAAGGGATGATCCCTTTAGAGACCATTTGCGATGGTCTCCTTGTTGTCCTTACATGCTTGGAAAACAAATGGGTAACCTACCAGTGTATCCATTTTACCGAACCACAAGGCCATTGGCAGCTACTTACGTTGCTGAATCACAAATAAATAATAATAATAATAATAATCATAATAATAATGTATAACCAGCCAACGGTAGTGTCGATATATTGAACCCTTTACCCTATGTTGGTTAAATGATTCTACTTTTTATTTCTTCAATTAATAAATATTTCAACCAGCATCATGAAAGTAGCCAGACAGCGATGAGGAAATTTCAAGCAGTTGTTGGAGACAGTAGGGACATACCTGCAACAGTTTAACAAAAGGCTAAGTACTTGAGCTATGAAAAGAAATAGCATAGCGATGTATCATAAGGACAGGTGTGGCTACCTCAATTTTAGAAGCGACGCGCGGTGAGACATGGTTCTGGTATATTCATTGTGTTATTCGCGCCTAGAAGAAATATGATGCAGTAACGTGAATGGCTGATGAAGAAAATAGACACTCCCAAGACGCCAAGATCTACTAGAAACCGCCAAATTACAGAAAATGGAGAACCAATGAGAAGAGAATGCCTACTT
The DNA here is from genome assembly GCA_946902985.2 of Meconema thalassinum. Lineage (NCBI taxonomy): Eukaryota > Metazoa > Arthropoda > Insecta > Orthoptera > Tettigoniidae > Meconema > Meconema thalassinum. Next base: position 41,086,751 of record OX336401.1, on the reverse strand, counting down.
GCGCGCCAACTCCGGCTGGGGTACGCGGCGGCTAGCATTCACGCGGGAAATCGCCTAGACAAAATCTCTACGATCGATTCTAGGATTAATGGGCATATTCTTGACCTGGGCAATATTACGAGTTCAGTGATATTTGTTTCATTCCTGTATCACAATTATTTCGAGAAATTTTTACATAAAATCCCCCTCCATCTAGACCCAAGGGCCAGTTCATTTATAAGTGTGTCGAAGAGCCAAGACATTGACTTTTATTTTATGTGTCGAGGACACGAGACTTCTATTTGGTGCGTCTACAGACATTGACTTTTATTTGGTGCGTCTACGGACGTAGACTTTATTCCGTGTGTCTAGGACACAGGACTTTGATTCTGTTCGTCTGAAGAGATAGACTTGTATTTTATGTGTCGAGAACACAAGATATTCATTGTAAAGTGTTAAACTCAGTGATAGATAGTCATTGTACTATAGTTATAGGGAAGGTATCGTCGATAATTCGCCAACGAACAGTGACAGGGAATTTAGTACCTGAACAAGCGAATTTAGTAGTCAGGCATAAAGTGTATAATAACCTAATTTTTGTATCAGCGCAAGGATGACATCGATGAATGCAGAGGAAGTGTGGAATTCTCAACAGTCCGTCCAGATGGCTGCTATGAGATAAAGAACCATCCAGTTGGGGAATGGCGTCTGATGTTCTTTGACGGGTGACTACAAAAAGAGATGAGTACGAAATAATATTTTATTATTTATTAAATTAACTTATGGTTTATGGGACATATTTTTTGTAAATACTTTGCTTGTGTGATTAATGTAGTATATTTAGTTTTGATCTGACACATTTTTGTTTGGAAGCAGCTCGCACAATTGTAGTTGATGGAAGGTTCTTTTCTTTGTGTTGTGTTAACTAACGTATCTATGTGAACGGCCGTGTTCGCCTCTGTTACGAAGTGCGGTTAAAAACGTCTCTCGGAGATATGTCGTGTTTCAGAAGTAGGACTGAATTAATATAATTATATAGTAGATTGGAGGGTAATTAAAATTTTGTTGAGATTTATCATTGATCAGATTCAGTGTGATTATTGCCTTTGGAGCAATGTAATTTGTGACGAAGAGTATTCTGCTCTATCGTAGGTTTTAAATATTGTGTTAAATGTTTGCGAGCTCTAATTCAGCAGACCCGTGTGAAAGGCGTTATGTCAGTCCCAGATGTGTGTATTGTGAGTATATTTTTGTGGTATTACAAACGGGAACTTCAGCAGAGACTGATTTCTGTCAGCTTGGTATCAGATTCATATTGTATCCTTGGGAGGACAATTATGGATATGTGATTATTGTCTGACCATATGTTGAGTTGGAGGAGATATTAGCTGCTGTTGATTCCTTGAGATAACAGTCCAGCTGGTCGGCTATTTATATGCACTGGAAGGGGGACATGACTGGTATTTGAGGAAAGGGTGAGTTGTGGTCACAAGGGCTGGCTGAGTTTCGCAAGCAAGCTCATTATAGTGGAGTGCACGTCTGGCTCCCAATTACTTGAAAATAAATATAAATGTGAGAAACTGATCAATGGTAAAATTGTTTAAATAAATGGGAGTTGCCTACGAAACACGATAATCCTTCGAAGCGTTTCTTTAACATGCAGTTTTGTTAATATAAAGTAATCTTAACCACTCAGGTTGTTTGTTGTTGTTGGTTTATTCTATGTTTATTTTCCATGTCAGTGACCCGTGAGTCATGTGCGGCGCTGTTTTTCCTTATTGTTGAGCATCTGGCCATTGTGGCAGCTCATTTGGTTAAGTGTGTCACCACACTAATAAGGGTCTCAGAGAGATGCCTGTAAATAGTAGAGTTGTAATATGTGTGTCAGAGTTAGATTTAAGGATTTTTATTAATGTTATGCCCATATCCATAAACGTTGATTTACGAGATGATTGTTCGTGAGCACCGTGGCTGTTAACCCGTTGTGAACGAATGATCATCCAAGTACTCATTTCTCGTAGATAGTCATCACGCGAACATAAATTCATATGCAAGGTAGTGGAACTTGGATCCACATTTTATTAGAAAGGGGAGATCCATCTGACTCCTCAAAGTGATAAATATTCCTGTCAGGGAAAATTCAGGGAGGATTTTGTTTATTATTGTTTGTTTTATTCTTTTATGCACAAATTAGTTATTAAATCTTGTTATTATCTTACGTTTTGTCTCCTTTCTTTCTTAGTTATAGTTTTCATCCTATAACCCTTGCCTCAGAAAAGCACGTTGTTTGGCGGACGTAAACACCACACTATGAACTGAACGCGACCCCTTGATCTAAGATTCTTGCATAAAACACTGCTATTCTGAAGGGTTCATAGGTGAAAACTGACGGCCAACGGTGGGGCTATTTACTGTGGTGTAACGGGGAGATTACACATGTCAATAGTGGCGTATTTGAGTAAAACTGGCATGCCGCAAGTGCAGGCAGATATGACAGTATTTAATCACCGGGAAGTGATACTTTATTAAAAGTAGTTGAGGCGAAGTGGATACCGCCAAATGTGTGAAAAATAAATTAAAATCAGGAGTTTGCAATGTAAAATCCGGTTCACGTTGTTGTCTTTTAAATTAAAGTAAAATTAAGATGTGATACCGGGCGCCCAAATGATAAAGTTAAAAACTAGATTTGTTTAGAAAGACAAACTCATGGAAATATTAGGGGGCTGTAGCCTAAATGACAATTAATACTTTGTTAATTGGTCAGTGTTAATATCAGATCAGGATAACTGTTTAATGACTAAATATGTGATTGGGGTTAAAATTAAATTGAGTAAAACTGGAACTACTCAGTGATGCAATCAACTAATGGGATTAAAGGTAAAAATAAATGAACTGAGTAGGATAAAGAAATTAAATGTGCATTGGATTTATGTACGTGTCAAAGGGCATTGGTGTAGGCCATTTCCCATATGTCTCATATAAATTGTAAAACATGGCAACGGTGGCGCAGATCCAGGAGATCATTGAGAGTGCAGCGAGGAGAACGCAGGAATTGTTGGATACTAAATTAGCAGAACAGAGTCAATCTATAAACACTAGTATGTTAGAGCAAAGTGAAGCGTTGAATACTAAACTATCAGAACAGAGTCAATCTCTAAACACTAGTATGTTAGAGCAAAGTGAATCGCTAAATACGAAAATGTCAGAGCAAAGTGAATCGCTAAAAATTAAACTGTCAGAACAAAGTGAATCGCTAAATACGAAAATGTCAGAACAAAGTGAAGCGTTGAATGCTAAACTGTTAGAACAAAGTGAATCATTGCGGACACAGTTAAATAACAGTAAAATTGAGCAAAATGAATATCAGGCGGAACAAGCTAGGTTATTAAAGAGTGAAATTAATGACACTATAAATTCACAGTTAGAGGCGCAAAATAATAAAAACACGAACCAATTAGCTTCGTTAACCACAGAGATGAAAGAGCACACAAACCAACAGATGATATTACTGGCCCTTGATGTAAGCAAAAATAATGAGAAACAATTAGAGCAGATTGCAAAAATGGAGAGTATTTTTGATAAAAAACTTAGCATTCTCGATGAAACGGTGTTAGCTAAATTAGAGCAGATTGAAATAGCATGCACAATGAATACAAGCGAGGTCAAAATAGCTCAAGATAAGTTGGAAGGACGATTCAAGGAGATGGAGAAAAGTGGCAGGGTCATTCAACAACAAATATCAGCAGTAGATGAGAACATATCAGGCATAATTAAAGATATGGACCGGCTAGAGATAAAATCAGCGGAACAGTGGAAAAGCCTAGAAACGGAACAAGAACAATTTAAGAGTGCATTAGACGAAAGGCTAAGCCAGATAGAAAATAATCAGGATGAAAATAAGAGCCAAATTGAAGAAAAAATAAGCACGATTAAGGAACAGATCAGGAAAGATTGGAAGAAAATGAATATTGATTCTAGAGAGGAAAGATCCACTATTCTTAAAACAGTAGGCGAAAACCACACGCGTATTCAAGCTTTGGAGCAAGAGGTAAAAAATAGACTTAAAGAGCAGACAGACAGAATCATAAAAGCCGAACTCCGCTCATTAGAACAATCGTCTATATTTAAAACGGGAGTATTGAAAGACAAGCAGGATGACTCACATAGTTCCCAACCCAGCATAGCAGGAAGTCAGACTCAAGCAGAGAGCCCATTAACAACAAACACAGAAGGATTTCGCAAGAACGTAGATAGGAGCTCAACACCACAGGACGGTCATCAGCCCAGTCAACTTATTCAAGTAATTCGATCAAATGACTACAAGCCGCAGAAATACACAGAAAATTCAGGGGTAACGCCTAAGGCCTTTATCAAAGAGATGGAAGACCACTTTAATGACACTGGGGTACCTGAAGCACGTAGATTGAGAATGATGGAGAGATTTTTAGCAGGGAATGTTCTCACCTGGTTTTTAAGTTTCAAATACACATTTGGAACCATGTCAGACTTTAATTTAGCGTTTCTGCGCAAATACTGGTCTCCCGCCATACAACAGAGTTTAAGAATGGAGCTTTACTCTAGAAAATACCAAACTACCCAGCAGACGAAATACTCAGATTTCTTTAACATGCAAATGCTAACATTTCGCGACCTAGATTACCCATTAAACGAAGCAGATTTGGTGATGACAATAGCAAGGCAAATGCCAGTTAATGTACAGCAAGTACTAGTCGCAGCAAACGTTAGTACGGCCCTACATGCAGAGCAGATATTACGGCAAATAGATGAGACCACATCTCATAGTCATTTTAGAGGAGGAAGACAGCTGGAATTAGTCAACACTACAGAGGTCGTAAAAACAAAACAAGGAAATACTAAAACGCAGGGTACTAATACAAGCACCTCCACACCTAGGCGAAACCAGGAAGAAGGGGAAAACAGACCATATCAGCGTAACGAAAATCACTACAACAATAGATACCAGGGCAACAATAGATACCAACAAAGAGGATATCAACAATGGCGTGATAATCGAAGGAATGACAGGCCTTATGGAAGATACGGTGATTACAATGCCAATCAACGATGGAAAGGAAGGAGAGATCAGGATCGAGGAGATCAACGTAACTATCGAGATGACTGGGATGATAGGCACGCCCAATCACAAAATTACTTAGAGGAGTTACACGCTAATCAAGGTGGAGAACTAGGAAGATGGGAAAAGGTCATTGGGAACAGAAGGAACCCAGATACACATACTGAGGAAGCTGGAAGTCTACTGAGACAAGAGGAATATCAAGGACATGAGCGACAGAAGGATGATGGGAGTCGAAATGGAGCTAAAAAAAAATGTTAATTTTGGATCAAGGAGACAGCCTCAAAACACAACAGTCGGAAGTTGAAGATGGATGGATAGTAGCGAACATACAAGAATGGATTGCTTTACCAGAAGACTGCCTGGAGGAGACGGTGAAACCACGGAACGATGAAATTAGGCAATTACCCATTATTTACGCAAGGATTGGTGGAATTAATATAAGATGTTTATTGGATACGGGGTCACAGATCAGTCTAGTATCGGAGGCCTTGGTTCGAGAGTTGGGACGGACTCAGAATATTCCTGTAATTCCGGTACCACAGCTCAAAGTGAGGGGTGTTATTCCTGAACGCACCGTTACTTGTAAACGTCAGGCATACTTAGAGCTGAACATATTGGAACACACTTTTGGGCAAACATTCATTATCATGGCAAAGATGAATTTCAATATAATTCTTGGTGCAAATTTCATTTGTGACTATCAAGCAGTGATAGATTTACACAAGAATACAGTCAGTTTTAGAGAATATGACCAGCTGAAAAACGTGGGATTGCATATGGATGAAATCACTACCGGAAGAGATGTAAATTCTTGGGCATTGGAAGCAATATCAGAAGAGACGGAAGAGGAGGTACGAAAGGCGGAAGATAACATCGTAGAAGGGGCTGTTGTGGAACTAGATGAGGAGATAGAATCCCAGGAGATATGGTCGTTATTAACAGAAGGAGATGACAGTGATGCACAATTTGAAGAGTTACTACAGGAGCGGCTCAATGACATTCAACTTGGGGGTGAACACAGAAAACAGTTGGAAGAGGTTTTAAGGAAGCACAAAACAGTATTTGATACAGTACCTGGGAAAATATTAAATTTCAAGTACTCGATGCAAGTCGAGGACTGGTCACCTTTCAAAAGCAGATTGTACCCAATTCCTGAAAAGTATCGTGGCCAAGTTAAAATCATTATAGATGAGATGTTAGAAGCTGGAGTGATAAGGAAGACACCGACACCTTATCTAAATGCGATTTTGGCAGTCACAAAACCAAATGGTTCTATTAGACTTTGTTTAGATGCCAGAAATCTCAACATGAGACTAATTTTTCCTGAGTATGACAGAGCGCCAATTATCAGAGGCGTATTAAAAGGCTTTAAAAACAAGAGCATTTATTCATCGGTCGATCTGACGAGCTCGTTCCACCATCTTGAATTGGATGAGAAGTCACAGCTTCTAACTGGCTTCTTATTCGATAACCAGACATATTGTTTCGTCAGATTGCCTTTTGGAGTCAAAACAGCGGGCTGTGCTTTAATCCGAGCACTGGACCGGAACCTAACCGAGGAAGTAAAGGACATGACGGTGCGATACATTGACGACATTCTGTTGGCATCCGACAACATTGAAACTCACATGGAAAATTTGGATAAAGTATTGGGCAACTTGAATGCATCGAATTTCAAAGTAAACCTGAAGAAATCGCATTTCTTCAAGAGCGAGATCTTATATTTGGGTCACGTCATTGACAAGGAGGGAGTGAAGCCAAACCCAGCTAAGATTGAAGCGATAAATAATTTCCCTACACCAACGAGAGTCAAGCACATTCGGGCTTTCTTAGGCGTAACGGGATTCTTTAAAGAAAACTGTCCAGGTTATACGGAGACGGTAGCTCCAATGCAAGAAATGTTAAAGAAAAATAACAAATGGTCATGGAACGCGGAATGTGAGAATGCATTCCAAGCAACAAAACAGCTATTGGAAAACAGCATTAAATTAGGCTATCCAGATTTCAAGCTCAAATTTATAATCCAAGCGGATGCTTCACTAATTGGGATAGGTGCTATGCTCTACCAAGAGGATCCAGCTAACCTGCAGCACAAAACATATATGGCATTTGTCAGCCGGAAATTGCGTAAGCACGAGCGCAATTATACTGTAACCGAGCTAGAATTGTTGGCCATCCTTCATGCGCTCCAACAATGGAAACGAATAATCTATGGTTACCCTATTGTTGTCAGGACTGACCACAAGGCGCTAACATTCTTGTTTAAGACGTCAATGGCAAGCGAACGTGTGACACGTTGGTCTATATACATTCAGCAGTTCAGCATTGAAATTGAACATTGTCCAGGGAAGATGAACGTGATACCGGATGCACTCAGCAGGAACCCAGAGCCTGATAATGAAGAAACGGCGATGATACAACACTTGGAGTTAACACCGAAGGACCGGGAATTCTTGGAGGAGTTACGTGAGATACAGCGAGAACAGGAAGCGGAACCGTGGATGATGCTATTAATTAAATACTTCAAAAAGCAACTACCTACAGGAACACCTGCATTTCGAGAAGCGAAAGCCAAAGAAGGAAGATATGTTTATGTCAACAATTTGCTGCACAAATGGGTAGATAATGACCACACCAAGTTACGCATATTAGTACCTGCATCGTTACAACGAGGATTGACATGGCATACGCACGAAAGTTACGGTCACGTGGGCTTAGACAAGTGCGAAGCAACAATAGGAGAGACATTTACATGGCCACGTACGAGAACAACTATATGTGACGTCATTACAACTTGTGACCCGTGTCAGAGAACAAAGCCAAATAATTATTTACTGAGGCAATATCCTAGACCATTGCTACCTCAGAAACCATGTGAGCTACTGACGATGGACTGTCTTGGTCCAATTCCGAAGGGAAGGAGAGGTTGCCGTCATTTGCTAGTATGCATTGATGTATTTTCTAAGTTTGTAGTACTATGCCCTATTCAGAAAACAACATCGAAGCAGGTACTCAGTTGCATTCGTAATAGAGTTATTCCAACCCTTGGAAAACCAGAGTTTATATTATCAGATCACGGCAGTTATTTCACAAGCGCCGAATTCAAGAAAGGAATGGGAGACATGGGTATAAAACATGTTTTAAGCAGTATCCGACATGCCCAAGCAAATCCAAGCGAGAGAGTAATTAAATGTGTAACTGCATATTTGAGGATCTTCATTCCGAACGAACACCACAAATGGGTCGATAAAATTAAGGATGTAGAGACATGCATGAATTCTACCAGGCACGAGTCAACAGGACAAATCCCTATGGTCCTACACAAGAACGAGTATCCAGTAAGAATGTGGAAAAGCATCATTAACTGTCCACAAGATCCCATGATAGCACCAGACCTGCGAATTGAAAGAACGAGAGAATACATGAGAAAGCAAGCAGACCGCAGATTACGGCGAGTAAGAAATAAGAGGTTCCACGGTGATCTTGAAGTCAACCAGCTAGTTTTGGTGAAACGACCTGCTACATCGGACCCAGAAAAGAAAATCTTTAGTAAATTCTGCGAGAAATTCATAGGACCCTATTCTATCGTAAGAAACCTTGGAAATAATGCTTACAGAGTGAAGGAATTGAGCACAGGAACAATGTCAGTTTACAACGCTGCCAACCTAAAGAAATATCGTCGAAGTGAACCATGGTAGCGCCGATATAATGACGCTGTTTGAATATACGGACGTCCTACTATCAACAAAGTCAACGGGGAGCAGTTGAGTACGGCACGTGATGAAGGAGGAAGTAGACTTGTTGTTGACAAACATTAACGAGGCGAGCGAGGTGTGCCGCAGGCATCAGAGCGTCACGCAAGATTGGAAGGGGGAAATACAAGCAGGATATGAAAACGAGTAAATGCCATTGAAGACAGGAGCGCCTAGACCAAGTAAGAAAAAGGGGTGATTCTGGAAATAAAACAAATTGGCCTACGGAAGTATTGTAAAATTGTCGACTTTATTCCTAAGTTCGAAATTTTGTGAGTGGGAGAGTTGTGAACCCTTTACCCTATGTTGGTTAAATGATTCTACTTTTTATTTCTTCAATTAATAAATATTTCAACCAGCATCATGAAAGTAGCCAGACAGCGATGAGGAAATTTCAAGCAGTTGTTGGAGACAGTAGGGACATACCTGCAACAGTTTAACAAAAGGCTAAGTACTTGAGCTATGAAAAGAAATAGCATAGCGATGTATCATAAGGACAGGTGTGGCTACCTCAATTTTAGAAGCGACGCGCGGTGAGACATGGTTCTGGTATGTTCATTGTGTTATTCGCGCCTAGAAGAAATATGATGCAGTAACGTGAATGGCTGATGAAGAAAATAGACACTCCCAAGACGCCAAGATCTACTAGAAACCGCCAAATTACAGAAAATGGAGAACCAATGAGAAGAGAATGCCTACTTGCGCGCCAACTCCGGCTGGGGTACGCGGCGGCTAGCATTCACGCGGGAAATCGCCTAGACAAAATCTCTACGATCGATTCTAGGATTAATGGGCATATTCATGACCTGGGCAATATTACGAGTTCAGTGATATTTGTTTCATTCCTGTATCACAATTATTTCGAGAAATTTTTACATAAAATCCCCCTCCATCTAGACCCAAGGGCCAGTTCATTTATAAGTGTGTCGAAGAGCCAAGACATTGATTTTTATTTTATGTGTCGAGGACACGAGACTTCTATTTGGTGCGTCTACAGACATTGACTTTTATTTGGTGCGTCTACGGACGTAGACTTTATTCCGTGTGTCTAGGACACAGGACTTTGATTCTGTTCGTCTGAAGAGATAGACTTGTATTTTATGTGTCGAGAACACAAGATATTCATTGTAAAGTGTTAAACTCAGTGATAGATAGTCATTGTACTATAGTTATAGGGAAAGTATCGTCGATAATTCGCCAACGAACAGTGACAGGGAATTTAGTACCTGAACAAGCGAATTTAGTAGTCAGGCATAAAGTGTATAATAACCTAATTTTTGTATCAGCGCAAGGATGACATCGATGAATGCAGAGGAAGTGTGGAATTCTCAACAGTCCGTCCAGAAGGCTGCTATGAGATAAAGAACCATCCAGTTGGGGAATGGCGTCTGATGTTCTTTGACGGGTGACTACAAAAAGAGATGAGTACGAAATAATATTTTATTATTTATTAAATTAACTTATGGTTTATGGGACATATTTTTTGTAAATACTTTGCTTGTGTGATTAATGTAGTATATTTAGTTTTGATCTGACACATTTTTGTTTGGAAGCAGCTCGCACAATTGTAGTTGATGGAAGGTTCTTTTCTTTGTGTTGTGTTAACTAACGTATCTATGTGAACGGCCGTGTTCGCCTCTGTTACGAAGTGCGGTTAAAAACGTCTCTCGGAGATATGTCGTGTTTCAGAAGTAGGACTGAATTAATATAATTATATAGTAGATTGGAGGGTAATTAAAATTTTGTTGAGATTTATCATTGATCAGATTCAGTGTGATTATTGCCTTTGGAGCAATGTAATTTGTGACGAAGAGTATTCTGCTCTATCGTAGGTTTTAAATATTGTGTTAAATGTTTGCGAGCTCTAATTCAGCAGACCCGTGTGAAAGGCGTTATGTCAGTCCCAGATGTGTGTATTGTGAGTATATTTTTGTGGTATTACAAGCGGGAAATTCAGCAGAGACTGATTTCTGTCAGCTTGGTATCAGATTCATATTGTATCCTTGCGAGGACAATTATGGATATGTGATTATTGTCTGACCATATGTTGAGTTGGAGGAGATATTAGCTGCTGTTGATTCCTTGAGATAACAGTCCAGCTGGTCGGCTATTTATATACACTGGAAGGGGGACATGACTGGTATTTGAGGAAAGGGTGAGTTGTGGTCACAAGGGCTGGCTGAGTTTCGCAAGCAAGCTCATTATAGTGGAGTGCACGTCTGGCTCCCAATTACTTGAAAATAAATATAAATGTGAGAAACTGATCAATGGTAAAATTGTTTAAATAAATGGGAGTTGCCTACGAAACACGATAATCCTTCGAAGAGTTTCTTTAACATGCAGTTTTGTTAATATAAAGTAATCTTAACCACTCAGGTTGTTTGTTGTTGTTGGTTTATTCTATGTTTATTTTCCATGTCAGTGACCCGTGAGTCATGTGCGGCGCTGTTTTTCCTTATTGTTGAGCATCTGGCCATTGTGGCAGCTCATTTGGTTAAGTGTGTCACCACACTAATAAGGGTCTCAGAGAGATGCCTGTAAATAGTAGAGTTGTAATATGTGTGTCAGAGTTAGATTTAAGGATTTTTATTAATGTTATGCCCATATCCATAAACGTTGATTTACGAGACGATTGTTCGTGAGCACCGTGGCTGTTAACCCGTTGTGAACGAATGATCATCCAAGTACTCATTTCTCGTAGATAGTCATCACGCGAACATAAATTCATATGCAAGGTAGTGGAACTTGGATCCACATTTTATTAGAAAGGGGAGATCCATCTGACTCCTCAAAGTGATAAATATTCCTGTCAGGGAAAATTCAGGGAGGATTTTGTTTATTATTGTTTGTTTTATTCTTTTATGCACAAATTAGTTATTAAATCTTGTTATTATCTTACGTTTTGTCTCCTTTCTTTCTTAGTTATAGTTTTCATCCTATAACCCTTGCCTCAGAAAAGCACGTTGTTTGGCGGACGTAAACACCACACTATGAACTGAACGCGACCCCTTGATCTAAGATTCTTGCATAAAACACTGCTATTCTGAAGGGTTCAATATGTGGTCCATATGCCATAGACAGTGTTGAATTGGCATGTGCTTTTGAAAAATTGTGAGTTTTCAAGGCTAAAGCACTAGCACACCCAGATTACAGCTCTGTTGAAAAACGTTTATCTCTTATATATAATCCAAAATTGACTCATCACCTGAGGGCTCAAACCACTAGACCTAGAAAGCTGAAATTTTGCATGTTGGTTGATCCGAGTATGTAGAGGCTCACTAAGAAACGGTTTTTGAAAATTCAATTTGTAAGTGACTTTTTTCGGCCCTTTGGCATTGACAATCCAAAATTGACTCATCGACGCAGGGCTCAAACCACTAGACCTAGAAGATTGAAATTTGGCATGTTGGTTGATCCGAGTATGTAGAGGCCCACTAAGAAATGGTTTTTGAAAATTAAATTTGTAAGTGACTTTTGTGGGCCCTTTGGCACTGAGCAAGGACAGTCGGTACAAAGTTCGCATTTAGCTCATTATGAGTCGCCAGATACGAGGAACAATACTCGGAGGTCCTGTAGAGATCCGGAAACACACTTTTTAAGTTCCTAAAATGAACGGTTTTGGAGATATTCCCAAATAACTGTGTTCCCTCTGAGAAACAGATCAACGTTACTATGGCAACCGATGAAATTTCGCAGACCGAGGATAGTTTTCTGGCAACATCTCAAAAACCGTTCGTTTTAGGGCCTTAAAACCCAGGGTTCGGTTCCCACTTCCTCGAAGTGGAAACCACGAACATTGCTCCTCACATTGATACGCGGAAAAAGAGCTGTAATCCATATTTCAACGAGCAAATCGACTTGGAAAGTCTCATCTCTTATATATAATCCAAAATTGACTCATCACCGCATGGCTCAAATTTCTAGACCTAGAAAGCTGAAATTTTGCATGTCGGTTGATCCGAGTATGTAGAGGCTCACTAAGAAACGGTTTTTGAAAATTCAATTTGTAAGTGACTTTTTTCGGCCCTTTGGCATTGACAATCCAAAATTGACTCATCGACGCAGGGCTCAAACCACTAGACCTAGAAGGCTGAAATTTGGCATGTTGGTTGATCCGAGTATGTAGAGGCCCACTAAGAAATGGTTTTTGAAAATTCAATTTGTAAGTGACTTTTTTCGGCCCCTTGGCACTGAGCAAGGACAGTCGTTACAAAGTTCGGATTTAGCTCATTTTAAGCCGCCAGATACGAGAAACAATACTCGGAGGTCCTGTAGGGACCCCGAAACACACTTTTTAAGTTCCTAAAATGAATGGTTTCGGAGATATTCCCAAATAACTGTGTTCCCTCTGAGAAAGAGATCAACGTTACTATGCCAACCGCTGAAATTTCGCAGACCGGGGATAGTTTTCTGGCAACATCTTGAAAACCGGTCGTTTTAGGGCCTTAAAACGCTGGGTTTGGTTCGGAAACCACGATCATTGCTCCTCAATTTGATACGCGCAAAAAGAGCTATAATCCATATTTCTACGAGCAAATCGACTTGGAAAGTCTCATCTCTTATACATAATCCAAAATTGACTCATCACCGCAGGGCTCAAACCACTAGATCTAGAAAGCTGAAATTTTGCATGTTGGTTGATCCGAGAATGTAGAGGCTCACTAAGAAACGGTTTTTGTAAATTCAATTTGTAAGTGACTTTTTTCGGCCCTTTGGCACTGAGCAAGGACAGTCGGTACAAAGTTGGGATTTAGCTCATTTTAAGCCACCAGATACGAGAAACAATACTCGGAGGTCCTGTAGGGACCCCGAAACACAATTTTAAGTTCCTAAAATGAACGGGTTCGGAGATATTCCCAAATAACTGTGTTCCCTCTGAGAAACAGATCAACGTTACTATGGCAACCGCTGAAATTTTGCAGACCGGGGATAGTTTTCTGGCAATATCTCGAAAACCGTTCGTTTTAGGGCCTAAAAACGCTGGGTTCGGTTCCCACTTCTTCGAATTGGAAACCATGAACATTGCTCCTCACATTGATACGCGCAAGAAGAGCTATAATCCATATTTCTACGAGCAAATCGACTTGGAAAGTCTCATCTCTCATATATAATCCAAAATTGACTCATCACCGCAGGGCTCAAACCACTAGACCTAGAAAGCTGAAATTTTGCATGTTGGTTGATCCGAGTATGTAGAGGCTCACTAAGAAACGGTATTTGAAAATTCAATTTTAAGTGACTTTTTTCGGCCCTTTGGCATTGACAATCCAAAATTGACTCATCGAGGCAGGGCACAAACCACTAGACCTAGAAAGCTGAAATTTTGCATGTTGGTTGGCCCGAGTATGTTGAGGCCCACTTAGATATGGTTTTTGAAAATTCAATTTATAAGTGACTTTTTTCGGCCCTCTAGCACTGAGCAAGGCCAGTTGGTACAAAGTTCGGATTTAGCTCATTTAAAGCCGCCAGATACGAGAAAAAATACTCGGAGGTCCCGTAGGGACCCCGAAACACACTTTTTAATTTCCTAAAATGAACGGTTTCGGAGATATTCCCAAATAACTGTGTTCCCTCTGAGAAACAGATCAACGTTACTATGGCAACCGCTGAAATTTCGCAGACCAGGGATAGTTTTCTGGCAATATCTCGAGTAGTGGTTTTGTGGGGGTTCAGATGCCACCGCCACCGCTCCACCGCTGGAATACTAAAATGACAATATCTCGCGAACCAATCAGGCTAGAGACTTGTACGAGGTGTCATTGAATTCGGGCTAAAACACCCTTTCCATTGGATAACATATTTCCACTCCAAAATAAAACCTACCCCTACTAGGGGGTGAAATTGTAATTTTTTTAGAGAATTTCTCCTTCCAATTGCAACATGTGAGAGTTTGAATGCCAATATGGAATGAAACGTTGTTCTACATAAAGTGCATATCTTTTGTGGATAGCCACTATGAATTAACATGCTTGTTTTTTGTTTTTTACGCATGCCCACTCATTGCTTTTGTAAGAGGGCGGGCTTTTTAAAAGATGGCAGCTGTAGTGTAACCTAACCTAACCCAACCTAACGGGTCCTGGTGGACAGGTCATTGTTGACGGGTCCTTGTGGACGAGTCTGTGTGTGGACAGGTCCTTGTGGATGAGTCTGTGTGGACAAGTCCTTGTGGACGAGTCCTTGTTGACGGGTCCTTGTGGACGGGCCCCTGTGGACGAGTCCTTGTGGATGAGTCCTTAATGATGAGTCCGTTTGGACTGATCCCTTTGGACCGGTCCCTTTGGACTGGTTCCTACGGACTAGCCCATGAATTTATTTAAATTATGTCATAGGGCCTAACTACATATTGCGTGTAAAGCAATGTGTTGAACTGACGTTGTTCACCAGTCACCCACTACTATAATGTGATAACGATATGAAAGGAAAGTGACGAAATATATGTGAACACGTGTGAGATGACCTTATTACCGTCCTCCTTGTGAAACAGGTCTCATCCTGTTTTGGATCATACGTGAGAAAATGCATGTTCATGTGTAATATGACCTAACACACAAGTGTACACATGTGCACGTGCACGATAAGAGCTAATAAGTCACAGCCTGTTTTGACAGTGGTGGGAATAAGGCTAGAGACATGTACGAGTAGTCAAATTACTCCGGCAGACAACCCCTTTCCTATGGATAATTTATTTCCACTCCAAAATAAAATCTACCCCTACTAGGGGGTGAAATAATAATTTTTAGGTAAAAGTCGCTTTCCATGTGCAACATGTGGGAGTTTGTATGCCAATATGAAATTAAACTCGTTCCACATAAAGTGCATGCATACAACAGAATGCCGCAGGGATTTATCATTTTGGTTTTTTGTTTTTTGTTTTACGAATGCGCAATTGGGGTTTTTGTAAATGGGCGAGCTTTTTGAATAATGATTTATAGATACGTTTTTTTTACAAATTAACCAAAGATCCAAAAACTAATAGGTCATCGGCTTTTTAATATCTTATGAACTAAGAAAGCTAGGGACTTGTATGCGGGGTTGATGGACTTGGGGTGACGCCCTGTTTTTGAATGTATTATTCATTTTTTGTCAAAAGGGCCTAACTAAACTTTCGTTAATATCTCGCTAACTAATAATCTCAGAGGGTCAAGTGAGGTGTCATAGGACTTAAAATGGTCAACCCCTCCCCATGAACTATGAGTATACCCCCCCCCCCCCCAAAAAAAAACAGCAAGGTCATTAACCCAAGATTTTGTCAACTAATAATCGGAGAGGGACAAGTGAGGTGTCACAAGACTCAGGATGGCCAACCCTTTTCCATGACCAACGAATTTACCCAAAATACCCAAAACAGCAAGGTCATTGACCTAAGATTTTATAAAAATATCAGTAGAGAGGGTCAAGTGAGGTGTCATAGGACTACGAATGGGTAACCCTTTCTCATGACCAATGAATTTACCACAAAAATCCAAAACAGCAAGGTCATTGACCTGAGATTTTATAAACTAATAATCGGATATCAACATGTGAGGTGTCATAGGACTTAGAATGGTCAACCCTTTCCCATGGCTAATGAATTTACCGAAACATACCCAATACATCAAGGTCATCGACCTGAGATTTTATAAACTAATAATCGGATATGGACAAGTGAAATGTTTACAGTGAGAGATGAAACATAGCTAGGTAGTGAAAGAATTATTGCAGGCTACATGTATGGTGACTGACAAATCTTTCACCATTGGAACTTGTTTTCAGATCAAACTGCAGTACAGAGAGAGTATAGGTTGTAGGTATGGGATAATAAATGACAAATGGTGTATACAAAATCTGATTTATCGATTCAAGAAATAAGAGTAGACAATCTTTAATTGATTGGTTAAAGAGGATAGCTAAAATCCAAAATGGTGACTATATCGAACTAAACTGATCCAAGCTGAATCAAACCCAACTAAACCGAACTAAACCGAAGCAAACTTAATCAAAAACAAGCCAATGGTTTAAGTATAAAACTTGTGGGTGAATGTGGTCATTGGTAAAGTCAGAAAGGAAAGGGATAACGCTCTACCTATAGAGGGTAAGGTAAATCGAGTGCATGATGCTAATGCACACACACAAGTTCATGAACCACACACAACTAACCTATACTGTTTTTATGGGTTGACTGTTAAAACTTGCTCAGTGGTTACTGGGACAAGATGGTCGCTACACACAACAAGCGTTAAATACTTGAGGCTAATAATCTACACACACACACAAACACACACTTGTTCTAAACTAAACTGTCTTGCTGACAGTGCTCTCACTGTAGGCAGATGACAGAAATGCTTGGCTAACAGAAATACAATCATTTCCGGTTGTCTAATGTTACCAGCTAACCATTTTGTGCTGCAGTGGCGAGCACATGTGCCACTTACACGAGAGATTTTAACTCGATTTCAAGCTCTAAGTCCTAGAACGAATCAAACTAAGAAAGAAGGGCATGGTGGCGCAGTGTTTAAGCTGTTAGCCTTTCACTCAAGTGGACTAGGGTTTGATTTCAGGTTAATACGCATGTCATAAACATATAAAAAGTAGAGATAATGTTTTAAACCGATTACACTCGTCTCTTTTCAAATTATAACTTGGATTACAAATACAAAGGTGGACTGGGTGTGATATACAGTTAATGCTGCCTATCGCGCACTAGCTGTAAGGAAGCCATATGTAGAGCTATATGTAGAGAACTACCTAGCGATTTCATGAACTGGTATAGCTATGTCGCATAAACGGTGCAGGATACAATCCAGCAACTATAATTCGTATCTTGTGGAACAGAGAAAATGCACTTTTGCCTTGATGGATAAAAATTTGTGCAGACGAATGACCTACGCATTAGCCTACCAAGGGGTTATAACCACGAGGAGGAGGTGTGATTTCTATATTTTATTGTTTAGAGACATGGCTTTTGTAACCAGTAGATTTAATTGATTTAGTATTTTGTAAATATTTATTTTTGTAATTGTCAATAGTTAATTTTTTTGAAAATATTGGAAACCATTTATTTTTGTAATGGTAAATGTTAAATGTATACTTAAAGTTCTTTGGGATGAGTGTGCATGTCAATGATGTTTTTAGGGATAAATAGAGTGGTTGTGTGTTTGTTCTCAAAGACAGGCATGGTTGTGTGGATGTATGACTACACAGAAAGAGAGAGAGAGTGTATAAACAGCCTTACCTGCAGTAGTAATAGTAGACCTCTATGTTTTTCATACACATAGACAGACTGTACGATCGCAATGGCCAAGCACTCACTTTAACACCATTTACAAAATCTTAAAATGAAAAAATCATGTTTCGCAAATATGAACTTTTGACATAAACAAAATAAAAATAAAATGTGTAAACAACAAATTGGAAAATCCATGTTTCCATATCAAGAAATTCAAAAACTTTAAACTGACATTTAAAAGAAATGCAAATGGAAAATTGACAAATTTTAATGTGTGAAATGTGAAAATGAACAAATGGCTATCATTATTAACAAAAAACATGGTGCTGTATGGTTGAGGTGTGAATCAAACCCTACTTATTCTGGACCACCCGAGACTGAGTATACTTGTTTTAGTCCTCATACCACTTTTAAAATTTTGTGTTAAAGCTAGGAATTGAACCCAAGAGCTTGTAGGGGGAGACCAAGGTTAGAATATGTTAAACAGATAGTCTTGAATGTAGGGTGTGGTAGCTATATAGAGATGAAACGATTAGCTCGGGACAGGGGGGCATTGAGATCTGCAGCAAACCAGTCAAAAAACTAAAGGCTCAAACAACAACATGTGAGCTCACCAAAATAATGTTGTGTAACGGTAAATGTTAGTCAACGAACAGTAATGCATTACTAAAACCCATGACACGATACCTAAGAGCTTTTCTAAAATTATTTTAAAATGCCTTTAACCCTATATTAAACACCAAGTTCACAAGACTCATAACTGCAATGTTGTGGTAAAACAAAACAAAATCTATATTTTAAAACAAGCAAGTGGCTCAATCAATGTATACTGGGAAAAGTTTTGTAAGCACTCAAGTCCACAAGACTAGTTAAATTAGTAACCGTCAGGTTGGTCGAGTGGTTAAGTTGTTTAACTTAAGATCAAATTTTCTGTACAAGGAATACATGACATAACTATTGACTTAACATTGCTTGGCCACACTGTATTATGATACTCGGTACACAAACCATAGACAGAGTGTATTGTTTAAGGCACTCTCTTTATGAACTTAGTCAGAGACTGTTGATGATTAACAATTGCATTAATAGTGGGACATGGGGATAGCAATTAAGAAAAAAACAGCCAATACCCATACAATATTTTTATTCATTTAGTTTTTTCTTTTTACAATAGTTACACACTGAATACAACTTTTTATCTAATATTGTCATTTAGACTTTCATGTCGTGTTTATTATATTAAAATTTGACGCGTTTCGAAAGAAACCATGCCTTTCTTCGTCAGGAATAATTTGGAATACGACAATGATTGCTAAGAGAAAGCAACAAAGAACATATAGAAGGTGCCCAAAGATGGAGGCCATTATAGCCCCATGTTAGGGACAACGGAAAGCAGCAGTGAATTACTTTCTCAGGGTTCTGATAATAGGTAGCCAGGATTCACTGAGATTGTAGCCGGTGTCGCGGTTGAAATTATCTGGGTGTTTACGTATTTCAACCGCCTCCCTGATGATTCTGGGACGATATTGCTTTATACGGGCAAGAACATTCACTCCTTGGAACATGACATCATGGCCAGGTGTTAATGCATGATCGGCAACAGCTGATTTATCAATCAGATATCTCCACGCAAGTTCTCACCATCACCCTGCCCAGAAACATGGTATCCTTACAACTCTAACTACCCGGGCTAGGAGGATTTGTGAAGTGTCTTCTTTGCAAGAAGATATTAATACCTTGCGAACCACCTTTGAGAGCAACGGTTATAGCAAGGCTTTGATCTCGACGGTTCTGAAACCAACAAATAATAATAGGACGTCAGTTGAGAAAAGAGATGTAAGAGGAACTGCTTACCTACCTTACATACATAACACGACGGATCGTATTGCTAAAATCCTACGTCGGTACAACATACGGACTGTATTTGGAACTTCTGTTAAGATTAGGCAACTCCTGCGACCAACTAAGGACAGTTTGCCTAAATTGCAACAACCGGGTATCTACAGAGTTCCCTGTACTTGTGGCAAGGTTTACATCGGGCAGACTTCGAGAACAATATGCACTCGCATTAAGGAACATAATAGATGTATCAGGCTCATTCAACCTGATAAATCAGCTGTTGCCGATCATGCATTAACACCTGGCCATGATGTCATGTTCATTCCAAGATGGCGGTCATGGCTTAACTCTACCTAACCTAACCCTACGAGGTGTGATCAAAATGTTCCAAAATGGCTGCCGTCAGAGATCAATAAAAAGGGGTCAATCAACAGGATTCAATCAAAGGTTAAGTTAAGCTACCTATCTGTAAATACATGGTGTTGATTAAAGGTCAGGAATTTGTGAACACTATTCGCAAAGAAAACGTGATTGCAGCACAAGACATAAAAGTGCCTTTAGAGTTAGAACACGCTGAGCAAATACATGAGGCCGAAAAAAAAACTTGTCTCACGAACAGATACAAAAGCGTGACCAACAATTATGTAAAATTTGTTATCAACATGAACTAGGTGTTGTATTTTTGCCTTGTGGACATATGATAGCATGCGTCAAGTGTGCATTAGAACTTAACTCTTGTGCTATATGCAGAAAAGTAGTATCTGCTACGGTTAGGGCATTTCTTGCATAAATAGTATAATTTATTAGCAATGCATAGTGCAAAATACATATATGCACAATATTATTACAAGCTGTAGTAGTGTGTAATAGATATGCTTTTGTTTTGTTTATAGACTACTACAATGAATGTTTTGAATGCTGTGGGACAATCATGTAGCTTAGAGACAAAGAAGCTCAGCGAATTGCCAACGCATATTCCATTCCGCATTATCAAGATTCGGAAATTGAAAACAGCATATGGTGATCGTGTACTTTGTGTGTGTGAAAACTTTGAGACATTTCTGTCTACACGGTTTAATGATATGTTGGAGAGTGTTTTTGATGCAGTCAATAATGCTGTGCAACCTGTACACTTCATTTATGAAGGTTTTAAAAACAATAGGTGCATGGTTCGTTTTAATTAAATAAAAACAAATGTGAAATAATAATGGAAAATATAAGTGATGACAATAGACTGAAAGAAAAATATGTGTATAGTATAATAATGTTTTAGGTTTTAGTATTGTCTTAAAAATATTATCATGAAACCAAAAAATGTATATAAAGTTTGTAATTAAATGCAAAATGATGTTACAATGCTGTTTTATTTTATACAAAGTTAGAATATTTAACATTGCAGAGTATATATGACAAAAGTTTGGTGCTTTTCAGTCGGTCAACACGAATGTACTCAAATAGAGCTGGATTATGCCCTGATCCTGAAATAAATTACATAAGATTAATAAATACACTAGGATGACCAGTTTCGATCGTCAAGCGATCATCATCAGTTCCGTTACACTTAGGCTATAACATCTATGTTTGAGAATACAGATGAAAAAAAATATACAATATGTAAAATTATTTAGTTGCAGTGTTGGTAATGCAACAGTCGGTGTATGTTAAATGTTGTATATCTAATATTAGGTAAACTTCTAAAATAGTGATGAAAATCCGGAATTTGTCTGTTAGGGTAGATTATATGGTTTTACAAAATCAACTATGGTTATACTGAAATAATACAAGCTTATACTTATCGAGTTGTCTCTTTAACTGGAACTTGAAGCAGTTGCGTGTTTCCATAGACACCAGTTGTTGTCGACTAACCCCGAGTGTTCGCTGGGTGGAACTGGTTTTACCCTTCCTCCCCCTTTAGTTGCTATGTTCTTTCATAGGTCAGTGCCATGTATATTTGTGTGACTTTGCCAAATCTAGATAAAAGTGTATGCTATTGAATGCAGTAGTCTGCAACTACTAAAGACCGTGGAACTATCTTCGCCACGCATGGGCTAAAAAAGCCATTTATACTAAGCGGTACACGGTCTATTGAAGACGTCCCGGCACCTTTAATACTGCCGCGCATATCGGCCTAGGTTTATTGCAGAAAAATGTACATAGTACACCTGATCCAAATAACATTTACCTATAAACACCGCTATTTTCCCCCCATTTTTATCTAGCTTGGCTGTATCGCTAAGTTGTGTCTTGTTTTCGACAGGGTGTGTTTTTAGTAGAGCGAAAAGGGGTGAACTCTCCATAAAAGTGTGTTCATTTAGATTGTTGGGATTGTTTTGTTTGGCTAGGTGAATCTCGATTGCTTATTTTATGTCGAGAGCTCTGCCTTTCGATTCGTGATGAATTATTTTTAGATCAGTCTCGATTTTAGTGAAGCTGTGCCCCGTGTCACACATATGTTCGCATACGGCTGAATGTGTTCCGTATCTTATCGCATTACTATGTTCATTATAACGTGTATCTACTCGTCTTCCGCTCTGTCCAATGTAATTAGCTTGAAAACCAATGTCTTGGCATGTAATAGAATATACCCCTGATTTTGAACACGGGTCTTGTTTATTTAGATTGCTATTTTGCAGGTGCCACCCGGTCGTATTATTCGTTGTGAATGCTATTTTTATGCCTTGCTATTTGAATAGATTAGTGATTTTATATGTGTTCTCATTCTCATAGTTGAAGCGCGCGAATGTTTTCTCATTAATGTCCGGTTTTGGAATAATTTTATCTTTATTTTTATGTTTGGCTACAATTTGGTCTATTTTGCTTGGCGGGAAATTGTTTTCCTTTGCTATTTGTTTAATGGTTCTTATTTCCTTATTATAATCGTCTGTTGACATGGGTATGTTTAAAGCTCTGTTCACTATTGAATTGAACCCCGCTAATTTATGCGTACTGGGTTGATTATACTGATTGTCGATTGCATGCGAGGTTTGTGTGGCTTTTCGGAATATGGAGTATGAAAGCTCGTTATCCTTACGTTCAATAGTTATGTCGAGATAATTTATTTTTCGATCTGTTTCGGATTCCTTGGTGAATTTGATTGAGTGGTGTAGGCTATTAATGGATTGGAGAATTGTTTCTTCGCTTGTTAATTCAGTATCGTAGATGCAAATTACATCATCTACGTATCTTTTCCATATTACGATTCCCTTTGTTGAAGTCTTTTCTAAAATCTCATTTTTAGTGCATTAATTAAGATATCAGCGATTAATCCGCTTAGTGGTGATCCCATCGCTAATCCTTCTGTTTGTGTGTACATTTTATTGTCGAATTGAAACGCGTTTTGGCCGAGGATTAATTTATTTCAGGATCAGGGCATAACCCAGGTCTATTTAAGTACATTCGTGTTGACCGACTGAAAAGCACCAACCTTTTGTTTATTTAGGCAACACTGAAAAATGGCTTCAACCCTCACAAAGAGTATATATGATTATGACAATAGATGCACACTACAAATCTTTCTCTCTTTACAATAGTCTGTTGAAATGAAAATCCACAGCCTGCTTCCAGTCTCCGACCGGGTCAGGAATGGAATGAATGAAGCCCCCATCTAGCGGCGAGGATATGAACTGTGCCGGCTGCCGAGGCCTGACGCACTCCTCTGGGGCAATGATTAAATGAATGACAGATGAAATGAAATGATAGTGGAGAGTGTTGCTGGAATGAAATTCTGACAGGGAAAACCGGAGTACCCGGGGAAAAACCTGTCTGCCTCCGTTTTGTCCAGCACAGATCTCACATGGAGTGACCGGGATTTGAACCACGGACCCAGCGGTGAGAGGCCGGCGTGCTGCCGCCTAAGCCACGGAGGCTAATTACAATAGTCTGTTATAGTCTTTAAACACAAGGCTTGTTGTAGATCTTTTTATAGCAATGTCCATTACTATTGTTTTCAAAAACTGGGGAAGCCGCAAATATTTTATTGGCATAAAACCTTATTGTTATTACTATTTAGTCATTTTGATCCTCTTGCAATACTTCCTTTTTGCATATCAAGAGCAGATGACCTAGTTGTTCTAATCCCTAAAACGACGACAACAACAACACTACATCTTGCATATTTTGTTATGTTGATGGCTCTTAGATGTTGATAACTTTTAGAACAGGGGTTAAACGTTGCTCATTAAACAATCCACTATTTTGAGTAGCAATATGGTTTTCTTGATTTCTTGTCGACGGCAACTGTGTTTCATGCACTACACTGCATTGATGATCACTGACACTTAAAACCTCTCTATTTTTACTTTTAGGTCACCACAACAATGTTTGGAACGTTGTTTTGATCAACACCAAATACCAGTTCCATTTTTATTGGTTCATTTTACAATATATGAATATCCTTTATAGTCTGCATAACTATAATCGTCAGAATGCGATTGGAATAATATTCTTGCGATGCTCAAAAGAGAGGTCAACAAAATGTCGAGGCAATCTGAAAAGTAAAAATGGAAAGGTTTTAAGTGTGAGTGTTCATCAATGTAGTGCTCCAAACGAACCAGGGTTGCTGTTTACAAACAATTATCAAAATGCTAAAAAGCAAGTTCAAGAAAACGATATTGCGGCTAAAAATAGTGCAGCGTTTGTTCAATAGTACTTATCATGTCCTCAAAAAGTCATGTTCTTCATTTAACTCCTTTGTTAAATTGTCCACATAGTCCTTTCTCACAGACAGAAATAGAGACTAGCAAAAGGTATAATCGAAGATAACCCCTCAAGTATTAAGTAACTGAAAAATAATGAGGAATACGAAAAGAGTCGTCCGTATCCAAGAATTAAAAGTTACGCTACGAATACACATTTAGAGCAATATAAATGCTGAACTTGCTACAACACAAAATGCTGCAGTTGTTGGTAAGAATATGTGGTCTCAGACTAAAATTAGGCTTAAAAATACCAATTATGGAAATAATTGAAGTTATTGCCAAATTAGAATAAACACTTAGGGATATAAAAGGTTGACGTACCACAATATACACAGTAAAGCTTTAAAACGGCTAAGATGGTAAAGAATTCATTGATCCTGAGATCCTGGGAACAGCAGGTGCCAATGCATTAGAGCAATATAATGCAAATAGCAAGAATGTCTTTGGACTAGGACATGAGAGTTGCAAGTACACAAGCAATGTACTGCTAATAAGTACAATAAGAAACCTTTCATACGAAGGCAGTACAATTGCCCTCTGAACTGAGCCTTTTGACTCAAAGAAATCAAATTGCAAGTTGATAAAAAATGAAAAAACATAAAAAGAGGAATCCAACAGTTATGTTAGGATTGAAGAAATGGTTTATACACCACTTGGATTATTTAAGCAGAATGACGACCGTTTTTAAATTCAAAAATGGGGAGAACGTCTTTGGACAGAACCTCAAAATTACAAAATATATAAATACAGCAAAGTTTCATGAATATATAATATATTTTTTTTTAGTAGAAGGTGAAATGGGCGAGAGAAGGAGATTAGGATTATTTCACTGTTTGTCCATGCATTTAAACCCGACACTGTATCCGTTGGTTCTGCAAACCAAATTATTTTTAGGCACGAAGCTCTTGAAAATGGAGATAAGGTTTAACTTGAAAGAATTTCACTATTTAGCAGACTGAATAGGATGAGAATTTTCATGTTGCAATGTTATTTCAGCTTTGAGCATTGATGCAATATCTAGAGTCTCGTGATATTAGCAGAGTTGACCCACTAAGCAGTTCGAAGCGGAAGTAGGTAAATTTCACTATGTGTAGATTACAGACTTTTAGTTAGATGAAGATTTTAGTATTTGAATGGTTCATTCTGGTTCCGTATTGATGCAACAATTAGTATTAATATTTTGCAAAAGTTCCGCCTAATCAATACCTTTATTGTACTAAATATAAATGATCACTTAGTGGTCATTTGTACATGTTTCGGGGCCTAATTGTTTTGGCCTCTTCATCAGCCTATATAGATAATAAGTCAAGGCAAACAGGTGGTCGGATAGCTAAACATTCATAAAACATTCCCTTCAAAAAAAACTATTATGGTGCACCATAATGAAAGGGGAAAGATGTTAATCCAAAGAAACATAAGGAAATAAAATACATAAATAAAAAAGAAAGAAAGGAAAAAAGAAATAGTTGAAATTTGGAAAAAACAAAAAATATAGTATGAACACACTCTAAAATTTGACCCTTTCTTGTTGATCACAGAAATTGTGCACTCTTCAAGTAGTCCCAAATCTTCTGAAATACAGTATGTGGACGACAATACACATTTGAAATAAACCATACGCTATACCGTGGCTTGCAGATGTCAACGAAAATACAATGGCTCAGCTTTGTGGCAGTTCCAACTTACTGCGGCCTGTAGATGCTAAACGAGACATAATCTGATCCGTGGCAGCATTCCAGATTATATTAATATTCCAAATACAATTCACCAGTGATAAATGTCATGGATCACCATAGATGAGCCCAAAAAAATCATGAAACTGCAGTGCCGAAACCTCATCTTGCCAGAATGCTTTGGAATAATTAATGAAGGAACAGGCCTCCAGTTTGAGATTAAACCATTAAGAATGGAATATGTCACAGATGGGCAAGCCGCTAGCAGGAAGCCGTTTCCAGGCGAACGATGAACGTGTGCCAATCCAGGAGAGGAACATCTTGAATATCAGGCCAGGTATCACGACAGCAGCTCATCACGAAGGTAGACCAATGATCGTTCTAATATCTCAATAGTTTCATATATTTTTGAGGGTATATCAGATGTGACCAACTTATATGTAGATTTTTCTTTACTCATAACCCATGTTATTATGTTGTCAATTTTAGAGATTTAATTGTAAATTTCATTCTACGTCAGCGTGTCTTGTTTTTGACGTAATTTCACTAATATTTGGATTTTTGATATTCCGTATTAGAGTTTTAAGGAAACGTTTAATTATGCTCACTTTGAAACGAAACTGTATAATTGGAATGCTTCTATAAAAATGCGTAACAAGCGACAGAATGCGTCAATATTGCTAGATTGCATCCTTTTATAGGGAAAGCAATATTGTAATATGCTAAACCATTTGTAATCAATATTTTATTTTGTCAGAATATAAATGCAACATTTATTAAAATATTTTTGGAGCAGAATAATTCCATTATCGGAATGTTACTGTATTATGAAAGTATTATAGTCATTGATAATAATTATAACGAAGTTATAAATGAAAGAGGATCATATTGTTGACAGTCAGAGTCAAATGATGCCTATAATTAGCAACAATTGTTTTGAAATAATTGGCAATGACGAAAGCACAGACCAGGTGATTTGCAGATCAACTTGAGGTCGTATTTGAAATGAAACACGTTTGTAAATGAATAATTGATTCATTAAAGAATTCCAGAAATGGGGGAAATGCATTATTGTTATTAAAAGCGAAGATGAGCGGACTATAATCTATTAATACTAATATTTTATTGTAACATGGAAAAACATTATGTTGTGAAAGTTTATTAACGAAATACGTTAATTAAAGCCACGCGGAATATTGTACAAGGATGTATTAAAGAGAACAAAATGTTATTGATAAGATAATTAGTTTGGAGAGGAGTTTGTTGAGAGTGCACCATGAACAGTATTTCACAGGTTTGTGTTTACTTAGTAGGGTCACTGATTCTTATACATGTTTGGAATGTATTAAGATGGGTTTATTGGTTGAATACCGTGCATTATTATTATTATTATTATTAATATTATTGAAAGGAAAGGAAAGGAATGTGTTGAAATATATAAGCGTGTAGCAAACGCTCTTTTAAGATGTTGTTCACCGTATAAGAAATTTGATAAGTGTATTGCCGATTGGAGCAAAGTATTTGATACAGTATGTCAAAGAAGTGTTTCGAGGAGAGAAATGTTATCTTTCGGTGCTCTATACGCCCCTATCACCTGAAGAGGAAATTTATTTCCTTTATCCGAAATTTGTACACATAACATTTCATGACCCATATCAGCCCACTTTAAGAAACTAGCTATATATTTGCGCACACAAATAAATAGCCCACCACCTCGCTTCCCCCGATCCCTTCTGTACATTTCGTAGGTCCCTTGAATTATTTCGGTACTATTTATGTCCTCATATAACCAAGATTCAGTTGCAATGACAATGTCCGGAGAATACGTCTCTACAAGATTCCAAAATTCAATTAATTTATTTCCTAAACTCTGACAATTAACCTGCAGTAATCTTAGAGTCTTACCTCCGCAGCAAATATCTCGAAATAGCTCCTTCTGTGCCCATCGGCTGGCAACCTCTGGTCCTGCTCCTCCTCACAAATGCCGGCACGAACCGATGACCCTGTCATGTAGGCTCCCTAGGTTGAAAGCGCCCCGTCGATTGAGATGCAGCCCGTCTCGGGCGAGGTCATGGCCACCAATCCAGCAGTCAGCTTCTACGTACACTAATCCCAGAGTCGACCGCACAGCGAGTTCAAGTGAGCACGGAAACTGCGAATAGCTGTAGTACGGAAGACAATCAGATAAGTAGTTAGCCTAAAATTTTATAGTTTAACCATAGTTTACAACCATATAATCTCTCTAAAGTACAATCTCCGGATAGCCATCACCATTTAGCATTTCACCTAACATATATACTGCATTTAGCATACACTGACAGTTGCAGTACCAATACTGCAACTAAATAATTGTACATATTGTAAATATTTTCACCTGTATTTCAAACATAGATTTTATAGCCTAAGTGTATTGGATCTGATGATGATCGCTTGACGATCGAAACTGGTCATCCTAGTGTTTTATTAATCTCATGTAATTTATTTCAGGATTAGGGCATAACCCATCTCTTTTGGGTACATTCGTGTTGACCGACTGAAAAGCACTAAACTCTTGTTTACTAAGGCAACACTGAAAATATGGCTTCAAACACCACAAAAATCCCAGTTGTGCACATACCCAGTCCATGCGGTCATTTACAGTCTTAACTCGCCTTAACGGAACATCTCCCCGCCAAACAATGCCACTCATTATAATTTTTGCATTTCTAAACTTGCTTTTAGCTTTTCTGACTAGTTCGTAGAGGTCCCCTATGATGTAATCAGCTGTAGCCCTCTTCTTCAAATCGTTCGTCCCAACATGGAGCAACAACACTTTAACTTTGTCACAGTCCTCTACATTTGCTTCTTCCTCTTGTTGGGCAAGCTGGCCAATTTTAATCCCCGGATAACACCGCACTTTCGCACCTGATTTCCTCGAGATATTCGCACTCCATCGTATCATAGAATCACCCATTTTGATAACGTCATCCTCAGTTTGCTCCTGCACGCCCTCTTCCACACTGATCCCAGTAGAAAGCCGTTTAGTCACATCCTTCACCGTTTCTTCTGATTCACGAAGCTTTGCTCTAAGTTCCTGTATTATTTGATCCCTTGCTTTGATTTGCACCCTCAAACAGTCCGGCGTATCACATACTTTACAAAACCAATTTCTGACATCACAATCCTCCTTCTTGACCTTAATACAGCCGAAGTGAAACCATTTCTCACATAGTCCACACTCAACACCATTCTTCAATGTTTTACTGCACGTCGAACACTTTAAAGCTGCCACTGGATCATTTGCCTGATTCACATTTGGAGTAACAGGCCCTGGATTCACTTCCACTCCACCAATAACTAGCAATGCAGCTATCACTAGGGCTATGAACCACAAGTTGCTAGGTCCCGTACGCGTACACAAACACCTAAAATCCCGACTACCCTTCGCATACCACAGTCCGATCCTCGCCCGATAACACTCCAGAGAACAACCCATTTCAGCACACCTGAGAGCTCGGGAAAAACACGACCTTTCACTTTGACTGCGCCAAAATGTGAGGACATTAGGGTTTGCATTTGTGTTGTACATGTCAGATAAGTGTTATTTTGAAATCCACGATGTTTATTGAAAGTAATTGAGTAGTCCCGCATCGTTCTTCAGGTTTATTGTAATTTATTAATTGATATGACATTACAGAGCTGTAATTAACTTAATCGTTCGTTACCAAAGTTCTATTGATCGTGACAGAAACCAGTAAATACCAGTAAAGACATTGATTGTGAACATGTATTAAGAATTTTTTAAGAGAAACGGAAAAGCAGTAAGATTGTCAGATCACGAAGGATTTTGTATATATGTTCATTGAATACCGTGCTGGACGTGGTTATTCAACTTGTATATATAGTTGGAAATCCACAGCCTGCTTCCAGTCGACTGACCGGGTCGGGGAATGGAATGAATAAAGCCCCCATCTAGCGGCGAGGATATAAACTGTGCCGGCTGCCGAAGCCTGTCGCACTCCCCTGGGGCAATGATTAATAGAATGACAGATGAAATGAAATGATAGTGGAGAGTGTAGCTGGAATGAAATTGTGACAGGGAAAACCGGAGTTCACGGAGAAAACCCTGCCTGCCTCCGTTTTGTCCAGGACAAATCTCACATGGAGTGACTGGGATTTGAACCACGGACCCAGTGGTGAGAGGCCGGCGTGCTGCCGCCTAAGCCACGGAGGCTGCACTTGTATATATAGTTAAATATTTATTTAATAGTTTCATTATTTTTATTCTTATAACGTTAATATGTTTTAGGACGATAAGTGTATCATATAGGGTGGTGTTTGTTATAAATTACTTTCTTTTTGAGAACAGCTGATGCTATCAGGCTGCTCAGTGTAACCGATCACAGGGTGACTGTCAAGCGAAAGTTCATTATTTTTATTCATGAATATTAATTTTTTGTGTAACAAGAACTTTCGTGGAGAGTCGATAAGTAGATAGAAGGACTATCTACAGATGTTAAAATTTTATTTTTGACTTTAAATTATTTTATTTGGTGATAGGGAATTTTTATGTTATGTAATCATTTTATTTAATAAATTCACAGGCACTATTTGGTTTGTCTGGCCATATTTTTATAGAAACTGATCATCTTTTCATTTCGCAATCGTGGTGTATTCTTGGAATACACGGTACGAGAGAATATAAATTTTAATGCTTTTGCTTGTTCATTTCATCCTTTTTCTCAAACACCAACAGTGATCTCCTATTTTCTCTTTGATGGTCATGTCTCTTATGTCATTGTGAGTCTGTTCTAGATATATATCTTCCATGACCCACCTAGCGTCATCTAGCAGCGAATCTCTGAAACTCCTCAATTCTTCCTGGTGCAAGAGGACTTCCTTACCCATCTGGCCACCAGATCTCGTTGCCATAGCCAGCTATTATCTCCGAGATCAAGAGAACTTCGTCTACT
Organism: Meconema thalassinum; assembly: GCA_946902985.2. NCBI lineage: Eukaryota > Metazoa > Arthropoda > Insecta > Orthoptera > Tettigoniidae > Meconema > Meconema thalassinum. The sequence goes on along the minus strand of OX336401.1, from coordinate 41,055,556 downwards.
TCTTCACCCACCAGACTGTGCTAGTATTACCTGCTATCAACTCTTTGAAGACCATTTCCTCAAGAGAATTTAAGTTTACAATGTTGGTCATGCTTATATGTTCTCCTTTTGTCTCCTACCCCCACTCTTTGCCTTCCTTGGACCCTCCGCGCTTCGCTGAGTGGGTCTCACTTGTAAGTCGGCAGTTGACTCGGTCAGTCAAGGCTCAACTAGAGCCAGTCTCCTCAAACCAAGAGGCACTCTCTACTTTCTACGCCATGTTGGCACATTAGGTATCCGTCAAAGGGAACTTCACCTTCGACATGCAACCAAGATAAGTACAGACTTAAGGTTTTAACCTCATCTTCATCAGTTTTATTATCTACATGTTTTTATTGATCATTTTATAGACAGTGTGAGATAACTATTTGGGGCAAAAATCATCCTTCGCGGGATTTACTATGTTGGGCTTTTGTCTGTTTAAACCAACCTTAATCGAAAGTAGCTTTTCTTAAGCTATTTAAATGAGAAATCTTCTCACCACGTGGGATATTATCTAATACCCGCTGTCTATAAATTACCAAGCTAGTTCCTCCGCTGGATTAACTTTGGCCCCATTCTTCTATTAAGATCGTTCTGGAACCTTCCAGATCCTGTACTTTATCTACAAGTCTTGCCGTCATGTATTTTTCACTCACTTGTGAGAATACTATTGAAAATTGAAGAATCTTCCTTCTGAATCAGAGCTCAATAGCGAATTTTCTTCCACCGTTGGAATGTTCTTTGGCGCATTTAATTGTAATTCACAACTTTCTGAAGCAATAGACTTTCGCCTATCTAGTGCAACCAGTCCTTTTTCATTATTGCAATAACTTTCTTTGCCATAAACTTTCGTGTTACTACAGTGAACTTTTCATCCCTTCAACAAACTATAGTGAGAACTAGTGCTTGTTCAACTTTTCTACCACGTCGTGATCGTCCGTTTACCTTAAATAAGGCCATGAACATTTATCCTAAATCCCAATTGATCTTTCCTTAACCTTTTACTAACAAACCATATTAATAAAGTTATTTCTAGGTCTCACGAAAGGGAAACTTGCCCCATTTGTCTCATGATTCCTAATTAAACATAGGAAGTCTAGAACCTTCCTTTTGACTTTCTCTTCAGGTTTCACTGTAAGTGACCTGCCCTTATTTGTACAATAACCAACAGTAATCCAGTATAAATACAAGAAGTTATAGGAACTTCTCCTTCATTCTACCCGCTTTCTTTTTTGTTATTTTCGAAGTTGTAACTTTTTCTAAGATAGGTACGCAGAGATTTCTTATAGTACACACCTTGTACTCTATTTATTGTTAAACTTTAATCACCTTAATTGTCTTTAAATTTTGAATTTTTATCTTCGCTATTTTAAATCCTTGCTGTGATTTTATAAAGGTTTGAAACCTAAAGAATTGTTAATTGCCTGGAGCAAACTTTAAATGTTAGGAGTTCTGCGACCTCAAATTGTTACTAAAAATTGAAACTATATGCTTGTTAAATTCATTACGCTCCTTTGAATTGTTAAATAAATTAAATATTTGTTTTGGGATTTATCATTTCGCAAATACTACAGTTAGGCAAGATCCTGGCTTTCCTAACTCTTCCTAGGTTCATGCCCTCGTTAATACGCAATAAATCTGTTACTATTTGTCTTGTCAGACCAACACCCTTCCCCATAGTAGGCATATGCATTCATGAGAGGGAATACTCTAAAGCCATTCTCTGGCAAACCGCCCAAGTCTTAGCTGCGGTTCCCGTTAGCTTCGACCAAGTCCTTACCCACTTTAGGTATCAGAGAACGGATTTGCAGTGGCAACCGCCTCTAAGTGCATTTAAAGTTAAATTCATAACTTTTGTGGGACTCTCCTCCTATTTTTCTATCCTTTTTCTCCAGTCCGAAACCTACCTCCTTTTCTTAATCATCTTCCCTTGGTGGTTAGGTTATTCCTCAGCCAATAATCTACCCAAATCGACGTGCAATAATACTGCCAGTTAGTTACCCCGCCAACCTGGGCCCAATGTTTGGGAAGCCAGGCTCTGCCTGTCACAAGCCAGGACAATGTGGTGAGTGATAGAGGAGTAACACCTCTTTAAGAAACCTCGGTCCAGCTGACCCGGCTGGTAGTACCTTGTAAGGGTCCCTTGCCATGGTTACGGTGAAGTCCTCAACGGCATAGACAGTGGAGTAGATGGACTACGGAACAGTGTAGATGGCGGAAGAGGCAGCCCAGTACTCGGGATAATGAGTAAAAGGTATATGTCCATATAATAGGCATATATCAGACACCGAACTTCTCCCGGAATAAGGAGACCACCTTCTATCAAGTGCCAACGGTCTTTTAGGAGGGTAGATGAGCGGGTAGAAGAAGGGCACTCTCTTGCCCTTGGGGTGGGAAACTGCTCCTAAAGGCAGAAGAGCCGACAGATGGCCAACGGCATAGAATGGAGAAGGCAACAGGAAACCACTCCATTAAAGATCCGACTGGTTATCCCAAGAATCAGCAGCTCATGATGGAAAACTCTTTGGTTAAATTCTCCGGAGGTAAAATAGCTCCCCATTAGGATCTCCGGGTGGGGGCAACTAAAGGAAATAATGGTATTATTAACAAACGAAAGAAACAGAAATGCGTACGGAAAATAGGAACATGGAATGTTAACTCATTATTAAAGGTGGGGAAGCTGGAAAACCTGAAAATAGAAATGAAGAGATTAAAAATAGATATTCTCGGTATTTCTGAAATGATGTGGCCTGGCACGGGTGACTTTAGGTCAGATGACTACAGAATAATCTACTCAGAGCCGGAAGATGGACCGCTCGGAAGAAATGGGGTAGGAGTGATTATGGAAAAATCCATGGGACTCAGAGTAGCGGGATATGTGCAGCATAGTGATTGGATAATTCTAGTCAAGGTAAATACGGAGCCAAACAATATTGTTATAATCCAAACATATATGCCAACTATAAATGAAGATGACGAGGAAATTGAAAGAATGTATGAAGATCTAAATCACCTGATAGAAGGAACAAGAGCAGAAGACAATATAATCATTATGGGGGACATGAATGCAACGGTAGGGGAAGGAACAGAGGGAACAACTGTTGGGCAGTTTGGACTGGGAGTCCGAAATTTGAGAGGTGAACGATTGATAGAATTCTGCACTAGGCATAAATTAGTCATAACAAATACACTCTTCAACCATCCCAAGAGAAGACGATACACTTGGAAAGCTCCTGGAGACACGAGAAGAGCGCAATTGGATTACATAATGGTAAAAGAAAGGTTTAAGAACCATGTTAAAAATTGCAGAAGTTATCCAGGTGCAGATATCGTAAGCGATCATAATCTAGTCATGATGCACGCGGAACTCAAATATAAGAACATCGTTACAAGAAAAACTGAGTATCTACAGGTGACAAAACTTAAGATGCCAAATATTAGAGATGAGTTCCAAAGAAGCACAGATGAAATGATTGAAAGAAATACTGACATATTCGAGAAACCAATAGAAAGTTAGTGGCGAATTCTGAAGGAGGAAATACTAGGCACTGCAGAGGAACTGCTAAAAAAATAAAAATAAAAACAACAGGAAAGCATGGATAAGTGAGGAAGTTGTAGAAATGTTAACTGAAAGAAGAAGGTTCTAAACGCCACAAGTGACGAAGGAAAAAAACAATATAGAAGACTGAGAAATGAAATCGTTAGGAGACAAAGAAAAATACTTATGTGATATATGTGATGAAATAGACACCGATTTTAAAGCAATTAACTTAGAAAAAGCATATGGAAATGTGAAGCAATTGTTTGGTGAGAAGAAACAGAAGACATGTGCTATTAAATATGATAATGGACAATACCTGTATGAAGTGGGAAAGGTTGGGAAGAGATGGAAAGAATATCTAGAGAGCCTTTATGGAGATGAAGTTATGAATAAGGAAGTAATAGAGGAAGAAGACCAGACAGATGCAGAGAATAGAGGTGACCAAATATTAAAATCGGAATTAAAAAGAGCACTGAAAGATTTAAAAGACAAAAAAGCACCAGGTGTAGATAAAATCCCTGCAGAACTATTAAATAACTGTGGAGAGAAAGCTGAAGATGCAATGTATGGAATGATATGCAAAATGTATGAAACTGGAATAGTACCAACTGACTTTACTAAGTGCATAATAATTCCAATTCCAAAGAAGGCCAGAGCACAAAATTGCGATCAATTTAGGACTTTAAGCCTGACAACACATGCATCTAAAATTCTTGCACGTATTATACTTAGGAGAATAGAGAACAACCTTGATACCTACTTTACAGATGACCAATTTGGATTCAGAAGGGGCATTGGAACAAGAGAAGCAATATTAACTCTAAGACAAATACTTGAAAAGAGAAATAGGAAAGGAAAACCAACATATCTAGCATTCGTGGATCTGGAGATAGTTTTTGACAACGTGAATTGGAATATACTGTTCAAGTTACTAAAGAAAGTGGGAATCTCTTATAGAGATAGAAGAATAATACATAGTTTATATAAGAATGAAAGGGGAATAATAAGATCTGGCAATAACCAGGAAGAGGTTGAAATTAGAAAAGGAGTACGACAAGGATGCTCGCTATCTCCTTACTTTTTTAATTGGTATGTCCAAGATGCCATAAATAGGATAATAGAGGAGATTCAAGTTGGAGTAAATATACATGGGGAAAAGATTGACATGCTCCAATTCGCAGATGACATTGCTTTAACAACAGATAATGAAGATGATCTTCAACAGATACTTCATGTAATGAATTATATCCTTAAAAACGAATTTAACATGAAGATGAATAAAAATAAAACAAGAATACTCGTATGCAGTCGGAACCAGGAAGATTATAGAAGAGCACCAGCAATTTATATCGAGAATGATGGAATACAACATGTGAAGGAATAAAAGTATCTGGGAAGCTTGATAACGTATGATGGAACCAGCACACGGGAAATTTGGAATATAATTATTCAGGCAAAGAACGCCTTTTATAGAAAGAAGAATCTCTTCACATCCAGAAGTATAGACCTAGAAATAAGGAAAAGACTGTTGAAGACATACGTGTGGAGTGTCATTTTGTATGGTAGTGAGACCTGGACAATAGGGAAGTCAGAAGAGAGGAAGTTGATGGCTTTTGAGGCTTCGTGCTGGAGAAGAATGCTTAAGATCAGTTGGATACAACATATGACAAATGAAGAGGTATTCAGAAGAACAGGAGAAAGTAGAAGCTTTATGAAGAGCCTCAAAACAAGAAGACCAAATATGTTGGGACATATTCTCAGACATAATAGCCTGCCAGCAAGAGTCACCGAAGGGATGTTACAAGGGAAGAACAATAGAGGAAGACCACCACTTGCATATATCACACAGTTAATGACAGACACGAACACAAAATCATATCGTGAATTGAAGAGGATGGCGGAGAATAGAGAAGATTGGCGAGTTGCTGCAAACCAGCCCCAGGGCTATTAACTTAAGAGAGAGAGAGTTAATAGAACTCACTTAGTCTCAACTTCACCGTTCACGCTCGAGATCCGAGATTCTCGTCCTACCATCTTGTTATGGATATTTATTTGCTAGTAAATGTGTAACTAATTAGTAGCGTTATTGCATGGCCGGTATGCGCCGAGAGTTTCCTGGTCATATACCTAGTAGGGAAGTATTCACTTATCTGGCTGGGTATCGACGTCCTTACAATCCTTTCCATCTCTGCGGATATAGGTGGTGGTTATGCGAGATTCGGGCACAGAACCAGTGAATGCAGGACCGTGGATGGAGTCGGCCATACCAGCAGTGAGAACGCCGAGGACGTTGAGAGTGAGGTAGTTACAAGACAGCACCGTACCAGCCTAGAGCAGGAAGGACGGGAGAATATGGGCCACGGCCGACCCTCGGAGAAGGAGTGATTTCCAGCGAGCAGGCATGGAGAGACCTCGAACAGGGATACGCGGAGTTGCAACAAGAACTCCACAGCAAGAACGGAGGGAGTCAGCTCAGGACCGAAGCCGACAAATGGCGAGAGGCTAGGACCCAGACAGGCACTCTCGAGGAACGCCGACCCAAGAGCTGCAACAGGTGAGAGATGATCCCGGAATGCAATATACAGGCGCGATCCGGAAGGTCAGGACCCCAAACTAAGAAGAACTCCACCGAGCCAGACAGCAGCAGGTGAACTGCAACGAAGAGTTCTGATCCGAACCCAGGATGGAAGAGCAGGACCAAGGACGACAAGACTGGAAGACGAACTCAGGACCATACCCAGCGCAGCCCTGGAGGCCAACAGCCAGCTGCTACAGCTCAGAGAATTAGTAAGGGAGAGTGAACCAACAGGGAACCCTACTGAGGATGGAGAGAGAGCGATGATAATACCCAATGACCTTGGGTGTAGAGTTAAAAAATCCTACTGTTTCTTCTCGTTTGACTTTTTCAAACTGAGTAGCGGGAAATTGTAACCGATCAGAGGCCTGAGGATCTATAGCATGCCGAGTTATCTAAGACCTCAGGATCAATCGCATACCGAGCACGCAGTAAATTTAGTGAGTTTCAAGTGCCGGGAATTTCATTGGAGTGATGGACGGAAGAAATGATGTTGCCTGAATCATATGAAGTACGACATCGAAGCGACTAATCTCAGAAGATGGTAATAGTAATTTTGCTGCGCAAAGCAGAAGCAAGAGGGATTGTCTACGTGAGGACTAGGCACCTGTAAGCAGCAATTCCAGGAAGCCGGGAGACAGGAGTGGTCATTGTCTCGCCACGGAGTATTGTTATTTACAACCCTCTACCCGAGATAATCTGCCCACGCCAAGCATCACCAGGGGTCAACAGCCCAAGACAATGCAAAGTAGGGCCGATATGCTATTTCGAAATCTGCAGATGAAATAATCATGTTAGAAAAGTCAGATTGGAGCAGAGCACGAGGGTTTTATTTCAAAATTTTAATCTCGATTAACATGCAAAAATTACCCGAGTCACAGAGAGGTTACTGAGCTGGGCGTGGAGGAATATTTTCCCCCACCACGCCACTCCATGGCATGACGCGAACTTGGATGCAACTCATAGCGTCATTATGCTATCTAAATTCTAGAGCGATTCGCCGATCGATTTCAAAGATCTTGACCATAAATTAGCCGGCCTCACCGAAACCTACAAGGCGTGCGATAATTGCTCTGAGGGCACACTTGACAGATGTGAGAGGCCTATTGTTTCAAAACATCGACTCAATATAGGGTGGGGAGGCGAACTGGGCAGACTTCACGTCAGTCGCGGTAGTGGAATCGTCCACACTGGGACTTGAATTTAACAGCTCGCGTAACCGACTTAGAGAGACTGTGGTGCGAACAAGGAAAAGTCCACACTGGGACTTGAATTATAAACAGTGCATCTTGTAGCGAAGGACTTTGTAATTCCTAGTAACAGTGCAAAACGGGATAGTTCTCCCATAATATTAAAGTGCGTGCTACCACGTGCGGGCTCACCAAGTGCACTGGCCAGTAAGCGAAGTAATTACAGAGCAACGTTTGTTTTTTTGTGAAGCTCGTAATTATTGATAATCGGTGTAGCCAGTTGCTGACAATTAACTCTCCCTGTTTACGCTGCAACCGGTCAAGGGAAATTCTAGACTATTTTGAAAACTGGACTGTACGAGTTGGGCCGATGAGGAGTGCATTCCAGGCGTACGATTCTGATTGCGCTAATGATTTCCTGTGACGCAGAAACTGAACGATTGACACGGTAGTGCAGGAAATCAGGTGTGTAAAGTGTATTTATTTCTAAATATTAATTATTGATACCTGTGTGGTCAAGTTCGTCGTGACCGGATATTATGAGTGCTACGATTTAAGCAGATTGATGCAGCAGGTGCGCTTTAATCCGACCAAGGGCTAGCAGGCATGCAGCCAGGAGTCGATTGGTGATCCCGAAGCTACCATGGCCGAGTCGTCGCCAGCGCCACCGTGTTGAGTACCGGTACCTTACTTTCATATTGGGGGCATGATGTGGAATGTGGGAGATACGTAGAGTAATTTTAGCTCTGTACGACCTTACGAGTCGAATTAATTGTGAGATGGGGATATTTTCTCTGTAGATGTCAGCAATTTTCATGTTGTGTGTATTTTGTGTTGTATTCGTCATTCGTAAAGTAATGCATGTTTGTTAAGAGAATTGTGCCCAGACATTATAATGTGATTGTCGTGAGTAGATTTGATTTCAATTGTGGCAACTTCATGAAAGTTGAGCTGTGATTTAACAGTGATACCTGCCCACTAGATAGGGAGGTAAAATTTGAGTGACACGCTTTTAAACCAAGTTGGATTATCTTGTGCGCCACCTTGCTTAGACAATAGTTGTGAGCGACACATGCTTGTTCTGATCTTTTTAGACCGGTCGCGAAGTAACCAGTGTTCCCGCAGAAGCAGATAACAGCGACAAATGTGTTTTATGTGCGTGAGTCCGGCAAGGTAGCCGAGGTATTTATGTGCGCGGGTCCCGCAAAGTAGTCGAGGTATTTATGTGAGTCCGGCAAGGTAGCCGAGGTATTTATGTGTGCGAGTCCGGCAAGATAGCCGAGGTATAAATATGTGCGAGTCCGGCAAGGTAGCCGAGGTATTTATGTGCGTAGGTCCCGCAAGGTAGCCGAGGTATTTATGTGTGCGAGTCCGGCAAGGTAGCCGAGGTATTTATGTGCGCAGGTCCCGCAAGGTAGTCGAGGTACTTAAGTGCGCAGGTCCAGCAAGGTAGCAGAGGTACTTATGTGCGCAGGTCCAGCAAGGTAGCATAGATACTTATGTGTGCGGGTCCCACATGGTAGCCGAGGTACTTATGTGCGCGGGTCCCGCAAGGTAGTCGAGGTACTTATGTGCGCGGGTCCCGTAAGGTAGTAGAGGTACTTATGTGCGCAGGTCCGGCAAGGTAGCAGAGGCACTTATGTGCGCAGGTCCGGCAAGGTAGCAGAGGTACTTATGTGCGCGGGTCCCACATGGTAGCCGAGGTACTTATGTGCGCGGGTCCCGCAAGGTAGTCGAGGTACTTATGTGCGCGAGTCCCACATGATAGCCGAGGTACTTATGTGTGTGAGACCAGCAAGGTAGCAGAGGTACTTATGTGTGTGAGTCCAGCAAGGTAGCCGAGGTACTTAAGTGCGCGGGTCCCGCAAGGTAGTCGAGGTACTTATGTGCGCGGGTCCCGCAAGGCAGTGGAGGTATTTATGTGTATGAGTCCGGCAAGGTAGCCGAGATATTTATGTGTGTGAGTCCGGCAAGGTAGTCGAAGTACTTATGTTTGCGAGTCCGGCAGGGTAACCGAGGTATTTATGTGTGTGAGTCTGGCAAGGTAGCCGAGGTACTTATGTTTGCGAGTCCGGCAAGGTAGCCGAGGTATTTACGTGTGCGAGCCCCGCATGGTAGTCGATGTATTTATGTGTGTGAGTCCAGCAAGGTAGCCGAGGTATTTATGTATGTATGTCCCGCAAGGTAGTCGAGGTATTTATGTGTTTGAGTCCGGCAAGGTAGTCGAGGTATTTATGTGCGCGGGTCCCGCAAAGTAGTCGAGGTATTTATGTGAGTCCGGCAAGGTAGCCGAGGTATTTATGTGAGTGAGTCCGGCAAGTTAGCCGAGGTATTTATGTGTGTGAGTCCGGCAAGGTAGCTGAGGTATGTATGTGTGTGAGTCCGGCAAGGTAGCCGAATTACTTATGTTTGCGAGTCCCGCAAGGTAGCCGAGGTATTTATATGTGTGAGTCCGGCAAGGTAGCCAAGGTATTTATGTGTGTGAGTCCGGCAAGGTAGCCGAATTACTTAAGTTTGCGAGTCCTGCAAGGTAGCCGAGGTATTTATGCGTGTGAGTCCGGCAAGGTAGCCGAGGTATGTATGTGTGTGAGTCCGGCAAGGTAGCCGAGGTATTTATGTGAGTGAGTGTGGCAAGACAGCCGAGGTATTTATGTGTGCGAATCCCGCATGGTAGCTGGTGTATTTATGAGTGTGAGTCCGGCAAGTTAGCCGTTGTATTTATGTGTGTGAGTCCGGCAAGGTAGCCAAGGTATTTATGTGTGGGAGTCCGGCAAGTTAGCCGAGGTATTTATGTGTGTGAGTCCGGCAAGGTAGCCGAGGTATTAATGTGTGGTAGTCTGGCAAGGTAGCCGAGGTATTTATGTGTGTGAGTCCAGCAAGGTAGCCGAGGTATTTAGGTGTGTGAGTATGGCAAGGTAGCCGAGGTATTTATATGGTCGAGTCCGGCAAGGCAGCTGAGGTATTTAGGTGTGTGAGTATGGCAAGGTAGCCGAGGTATTTATATGGTCGATCCCGGCAAGGTAGCCGAGGTATTTATATGGTCGAGTCCGGCAAGGCAGCTGAGGTATTTAGGTGTGTGAGTACGGCAAGGTAGCCAAGGTATTTATATGGTCGAGTCCGGCAAGGCAGCTGAGGTATTTAGGTGTGTGAGTATGGCAAGGTAGCCGAGGTATTTATATGGTAGATCCCGGCAAGGTAGCCGAGGTATTTATATGGTCGAGTCCGGCAAGGTAGCCGAGGTATTTATGTTTGTGAGTACGGCAAGGTAGCCGAGGTATTTATATGGTCGTGTCCGGCAAGGCAGCTGAGGTATTTAGGTGTGTGAGTACGGCAAGGTAGCCGAGGTATTTATATGGCCGAGTCCGGCAAGGTTGCCGAGGTATTTCTATGGTCGATTCCGGCAAGGTAGCCGTGGTATATATGTGTGTGTGTACGGCAAGGTAGCCGAGGTATTTATATGGTCGAGTCTGGCAAGGTAGCCCAGGTCTTAATGTGTGTGACTCCGGCAAGGTAGCCCAGGTATTTATGTGTGTGAGTCCAGCAAGGTAGCAGAGGTGTTTATGTGTGTGAGTCCGGCACGGTAGCCCAGGTTTTTATGTGTGTGTCTCCGGCAAGGTAGCCCAGGTATTTATGTGTGTGGGTCCAGCAAGGTAGCCCAGGTATTTATGTGTGCGAGTCCCGCAAGGTAGCCCATGTATTTATGTGTGCGAGTTTGGCAAGGTAGCCGCGGTATTTATGTTTAAGAGTCCGGCAAGGTATCAGAGGTATTTATGTGTGTGAGTCCAGTAAGCTAGCCAAGGTATTATTGTGTGTGAATCCGGCAAGGTAACCGCGGTATTTATGTGTGTGTGTCTGGCAAGGTAGCTGGGTAGATTATTAGCTTGGGAATAACCTAACCCCCAAGGGAAGATGATGAAAGAAAAGGAAGTTTGTTTCGGCCCGGAGAAAAAGGATGGAGAAATAGGAAGAGAGTTTGACATAAGTTATGACTAAGAGTTCTTGCTGAAATGCAACAAATGGTGAACACCCTATCAATAAATTTATTTTTATTAACGAGGGCATGAACTTAGGAAGAGTTAGGGAAGACAGGATCTTGCCTAACCGTTATGTTTGAGAAATGATAAATCAAAGAACAACTATTTAATTTATTTAACAATATGAAAGGAAGTAGTTTATGTAACAAATATATAATTTTGATTTTGTAACAAATGGGGTTGCAGACCTCCGAAAACATCTAAAGCTTGCGCCAGGCAATTGATAATTCTTTTGGTTTTAAACCTTTTATATGCTTTAAAATCTTCGTACCATTTTGATATGACAAAGATAAATAAACGAAAAATTTAAAGATAACTGACGTAATTAAATTTAGACAATAAATCAAGTACAAGGTGTGTACTTTAAGGATTTCTAGATAAGTATCTTAGAAATAATAACAACTTCGAAAGTAACAACAACAAAAAGCAGGAAGAATAAAATAGAAGTTTCTATAACTTCTTGTATTAATACAAAGCTGCGTGGGTAGATTATACATAAGAGATTATACAAATAGGGCAGGTCACTTATTGTGAAACCTGAAGAGAACAATTGAAAGGAAGTTTCTAGAACTCATATGTTTACGTAGGGATCACGAGAAAATGGGGCAAGTTTCCCTTTCGTGAAACCTAGAGCTAACTCACTTTTGAGTTGAAAGAATTGGGTTCCCTCATTAGAAGGGAGAAACAATACAATTTAAGGCGTGTACTAGGCACGAAGTTTTACAGACATTAATTCATTGTATGTGGAACAAGTAAGGGAGGGCACTCATTGAGAGTGACACCTCATTGAAAAAAGACCTAAAGTAACAATTTTATTATTTTGGTTTGTTAGTAAAGGGTTTGGGAAAGATCAAATGGGATCGTGGAAAAGTGTTCATGGCCGTATTTATTGTACTCGGACGAGCGCGACGCGGATGAAAGGTTGAACAAGCACTGTTTTCACTATAGTCTGTTGATATACTTGAAAAGTTCACTGTAGTAGCACAAAAAGTTGATGGCAAAGAAAGGTATTGCAATGGTGGAAAATAACTAGTTACATTAGATGTGCGAGAGTCTATTGCTTGAGAAACTTGTAGGGTATAGTTGAATGCACAGAAAAGAAATCCCAACGGAGGAAGAAAAATTAGATATTGATTAGCAGTTAATAAGGAAGATTCCTTAGTATGAAAAAGTATTCCCATATGTGAGTGGAAAGTACTTGAAGGTTTGACTCGTAGATAAATTGTTCGGCATGGATCATTCCAGAACAATCATGATTGCAGAATAGGGCAAAAGTTAGTCCAGCGGTGGAACGAGCTAAGTATTTTATAGACAGTGGGTAAGTTAATGGTGTCCCACGTTGTGAGAAAATCTCTCACTTAATAAGCATAATAAATGCTGCTTCATGTTAAGATTGGCTTAGATAGACAAAATCCCAACTTAGAAAATCCCGCGAAGGATGATTATTGCCCCAAATATAGAAATCTCACACTGCCTATAAAATGATCATTAAAAAGCTTGTAGCTATTTAAAATCAATTAAAATAAGTTGAAGAACGTAGAAGTAGTACTTAGCTTTGCTTCATGACGAAGGCGATGTTCCAGTTGACGGATGATACTAAAATTCTAACATGGCGTAGAATTTAAAAGTTTGCCTCTAGAGATGAGGAGGCGAGCTTTAGGTAAGCTCTAACTGACTGGGTCGACTTCCGGCGTACAAGTGAGGGCTGCTAGACGCAGCGAAAGCACACTAGCCTAGACGGCATGTCCAACAAGAAGTTGAGTGCACTGAGAGGGTGAGCGGTTGCTCACGACACGGAGACAAGTCAAGACGAAGTGTAGAAGTGAAGTGACCGAGCGAGCGGGCTGCGCGCGCGGAGAAGCCAGCAGTAGGAGGAGAGAAGAAGGGGGGAAGCGGGCGAGTGGGGAGGAACCAAAGAGATTGTACATAAACATGAAAAAACTTTACAGAAACGAAATTCTTCCTGGAGCGGTGTCTTCATGGAGTAGTTGGTTGGTGAAGAACACGACGCCCTGCAGATTAATATAGGAGTCTTCATGGTTTGAAGCAATGGAAGTTCGAAGGGCAGCGATCGGACGCTGTCAGGCTGGTTCAGCGCAATATGCGTTTCTGTAAAAAAAAAAAATGACAGAAAAAATGAACAAATGCGCGGGGCAAACGGGAGGTAACAGTTCGATGTTGGTGTGTGCGGGAAAGAAATTTAAATAAATGGAATGATATAAAGTAATAATGAACAGCAAAAGCTAATTCTTTCTTTCCGTGTATTTGCAAAAATACACCATGTTGGAGGACAAGAGTGAACACCAGCAAAGAACAAGAACACAATATGAAAAGGTCTTATAATAAACATATGGGTAGTAAAGATGATTCTTTCTCTGAATCTTCCCTTCCCTCCTGGGTAACAATCGGTCATTTCGCCAAAGATCTATGCTAGAGGGAGAAAGGAAAAAGGGGGTGGCATTTATGAGGAACTGACCAGGTGTAAGTGGAAGAAAGTTAACAGGGTTATTAGAATGCGGGGGCGACGGGCGCGAATTAACAACGCCATCAATCACAAAGTAGCTAGAAGCTGCGAGAAATAAAGCTCTAGTGAAGATCCCGACAAGATGCGAAAAGAGAGTTAACAAATTTAAACAAAGCGTATAGAAACAAATATATCGATTAAGGATAAGAATATACCAAATAAAGAAAGGAACTATGCGAGTAGAAGGCAAGAATGCCATAGGTCACATTAATCTAGTAGCCATAAACAATGACCTTAAGTTATAATAAGCATCAAAAGAGTTAATTAGAAAAATACTTAAGTCATCAAGAAACGTGACGTAACAAGCATAGATGCAAAAACACATCGAGTGTAACGACGAGAAAAAACAAGTTTGTTTAACAATGAGCAATAAAAGTGCAAACTATGTAAGCAGGGTGCAATACATACGCGCATAAAAAATATGAAACGATGTTATGAAACAAGGATCGAAACAGCTATAGGATACGAATGTGAGCAAGTGGGAGAGATAGGTAAGAACGACCTTGACCCACAGAGTATAGCGAGATAACGAACATAAATATCTGAAAAAGTCCTTGACCAGAACAAGTTTACTTTGGTAAGGAGGTGAACAGCTTTTGAAATTACGGAAGCAACTTGCAAGACAATGGTTGGCAGTCAGCCAAAGTTGAGATAAGAGAAACTTGCTCTGAACTTTGTCAAGCATAGAGAAAGTAAACGGCAGCTTGGCCTTACCCGAGCTTGTAAACAAACAAGATAACAAACAAGTAGTTCAAAATAAACAAACAAAGTGAGTGCAATCAGCCGATACTTAAAGCGGAAGTTCAAGTAACACGTCATGCAGTCATCTGTAGCTTGGACGTGAAAAACCAATTTAATGACATATGAAACAAAGTAATTAATCAATTTCGCATAATTTTGAGGATCACGGAATCCGACAATTTTCAACAGGAAAAAGCTTAATTCTTCTGAACAAAGAAGAGAAGCTGGGACATTGAGAAGGAGTTTATGCGTAAGAAAAGTTATTCTAGATGCTAGAGAACTCAGATTTTCAAGCGGTTTCAAAAGCGGCTTCCGAGTGTGAGGAAGAGGGAAGGAGGCGGCCATGACCTTCCTACTAAATAGCGAGAGAAGTGCAACATAGCTTACAGGGAAATGATGGTGACTGATAGCCATGGTTTTACACAAGGGGAAGATAGTTTTCGATAGAAAGTTTAAACAATTACCTTCTACAAAAAATGACATGAGAAAGTAAACCAAGTGACACAAGACGTGGCGAACTTGAATTGCCATTTTGTGCTGAAATAAGGCAAAACCATTTAAACAACTTACAAAGGTGACGTAGTTGTTTGCAATGAGACATCGTTTCGGCAAGTGTTTTTCAAATGTATCGAGATCGGAAACATAAGTATTCTCTTTTTCAGAAAAGGGATTTGAATCGGCAGTAACAAAATGACATTGCGATTTGGTTTGAAGACTGGGATGTTGGATTTGACCAGTAATGACCCAACCAAAATCGGTGTCTCTGGCGACCCCGTTTGAAGATAGCCTACGGGTTTGTTTACGAAGGCAATTCCAGAAAATATTGGCACTGAAAAGTATATCAATGGGGCCTTGAGCATTAAACTGAGGATCAGCTAACCTTAAATGCGAAGGAATCTTTAAACCGGAAGTATTAATAGAGCTGCTAGGATTGTCCTTGCCAATACTGGTAAGAATGTGACAGTTTAAGTTAAGATTGGTGTTTCTTTGACAAATGTCTCTGATTTTCAATTTTGAAGACTGCAAGGCTTGAGCTTTCAAATTGTCAATGCCGGATACATTGATGGAAGTAGGTGATGAAGAAAGACCTAGTTTTTTGATTAACGATTGCGAAACAAAGTTGTGAGTTGAGGCAGAGTCGAGAAGACCGCGGGTTCGAAACCAATTTCCAAATTTATCTTGGATTTCGAATTGTACAGTGGACTGAAGGACTTGCGCACTGTGAGAAGTTTCCGTGTTAGAAATGCAGGAAGAAGAATTAGTTTGTTCGGAGCTGCTCTGCATGGAGTTTGAAAAGGCAGGTACTAGTGACCTCGATTGATCATGAAAGTGCAATAAAGAATGATGCGGTCTTTTTCAATGAAAACAGAGTTTGGAAGACGTACAATTAGAAGCAGAATGCTTAGGTGACAGGCAGTTATAGCAATATTTACTATTGAAGACAAACTTCCTTCTGTCTTCAACAGACACTTCTTTAAATGATTTGCACGAGTACAAAGTGTGAAACTTTTTACAGAGCGTGCATTTTAAAGATTTGTTGAGCGGCCTAATATGTTCTCTTGGATGGTTGAAAGAGGCAGAACGAGTTTGCTTGTTCTCGACAGATGGGTGCTGATGTCCATTTGAAGAGACAAGGATGTGACACTGATGACTCGTTTCGACATTTTCGCACTGAAATGAGAGTGCTGTAAGGACATTGCACCGGCTGTTCAGAAACGAGATTTAGTGTTCGAAAGAATGCTCATCCTTGCGAGTGAGTTCAATTTCCCAAGCCTTTAATGTCGAAAAGTCGAGTCTGGATGTAGCTAGATGAATAAGGACGGTGTCCCAAGTTTGGACTGGCTGCTTGAGTTGATATAACGCTCTAACATGTACTTGTATGGAGTCTAACAGGTCTCTTAAAGAGGTGACGTCATTAGGTTTTACGACTGGCAAATTGAACAGGCAGCGAATGTGGCGAGCAACACACAAACGTACATTACCATATCTCTCTTTAAGGAGATTAAAGGCGATGTGGTAGTTATCTGCGCTTAAAGGCAGTGACTCAACCAAGGCCAAGGCCTGCCCTTCCAAGGACGAACGCAAGAAATAGAACTTGTGGATATCGAGAATGTCTGTGTTTTCATGAATAAGGGAGCAGTAAAGTTCGTAAAAGGAATACCATTCACCTTTCTGGCCTGAGAAGTGAGGTAGGCTTATCTTTGGAAGTAAAGGTTTCGGTTTGTCCTTATGAACTGAAGCGGGTGCGAACTGGGCCGGATTGATGACCCTAGTGTCCGGTTCTGAGATACTGCGGATCAGTTGGTGGGCATTTGCGATCCCTTCAAAATACAAGGGTTCAACCTCGTCCCGATCCGATTGAAGTTCTGGGCAAGCGGATTCAATGTCGGTTTGAATTTGATCATAGTAATCATAGGACCGTTCGTACAACTTAAGGCGTTGTGTCAAGACGTCTAGATCACAATCGGCGGGATTTATTTTGTTAATGAAATTTCTAAATCTGGTGAGTTGCCCTTTGTAGGAAGAACGTCTGGCAATGAGAGTTTCATCCTTTACGAAACTGTAGCGAGATTTTGAAAAATGCTGTCAGGTTGGCAGCAGAAGACAGGTTGCAATAAGACAGGCTGAAGAAAACAGGAACGACCTCTATCACCTTCACCAGCTTTGCACTGCGGAGTTATAGCTGAAAAATTCAAAGAAGATATTAATGATTTGCAAAATATTGTCAAATAACCCTTGACAAATAGAAAATGTCATAAATGGACTCTGAGAAATGGACTCTCCCGGGTTTCGATACCAAATTTTGGTTAGGTTATTCCCAAGCTAATAATCTACCCAGTAGCCGCGGTATTTAAGTGTGTGAGGCCGGCACGGTAGCCGAGGTGATTATGTGTGTGTCAGGCAAGGTAGCCGAGGTATTTATGTGTGTGAGTCTGGCAAGATAGCCGAGATAATTCATGTGTGCGAGTCCGGCAAGGTAGCCGAGGTATCTATGTGTGCGAGTCCGGCAAGGTAGCCAAGGTATTTATGTGTACGAGTCCGACAAATTAGCCCACGTTGGAGGTGATTCCAGTTACAGGTTACATGTTGCGACCAATGTTTGTCAGCGTTAATTAAAAATTCACTCAAATTAAAATGCCACAATTAGCATTGCTGGTGTAGAACTGGCCCGGCCGCTCCAGAAGCGAGCCTTAGCAGCGAGAAGTCGCCTCAATTGCGGTGGCCAGGAGGTTTAAGGTAAATGACACACAAGGAAAGAGTAGCCTAAACTAAATTCCTTCAAGTGAGGGGGTGTTTTTTTACCATGCAGCCAAATTTATTTCTTGCAGAGAGCCATTTATGTGGACTCTCCGTGTGACGTAATTCTGGTCGGAGCCCAGCTTTATTTGTCTGTGTTAATTTGTAAACGACTCCAAATGTTGTATTTGTGTATATCGTTTCCCGAAGTTCTATATTTATGTCAGCCTGATATAGCTGAAAAACCGAATGTCCGAAGCATTGTCAGGAAAGTGTACCCGCACTTGATTCTCTAATGCGTGTATTTATGTGTGGAGAGGAAGGAATCAATTTCACTTTATTTTTAAGACTAAGTGCCTTTGATTGCGTGAGAGCAGTTGCTAGTCAAATTAACGTAGCTGTGTCCCCACTTGAATTCAGATGTATAACGTAGAGTTGCTAACGTAGTTTGCGTTTACAGCTGATTGAAGTAAGATGTCTTGTTGAGGTTTTTTATGGTCATAGTCATGCTTTGTTTATCCTTGTTTGTTGTTTTGGGATACCAATATTTCGTTTGAATTGGAGGGTTTTGAGTATTAATATTAGATTTTATATCATTTTATTGGCTTTGTTTTAATAATTTTGTTTTTAAATGAAGCCTAAATGTAAGATATAATTGTTAGCTTTGATTGTTTGTTTTTCGAAACATGCCCATGGCCATGCAACAGAATGTAAATTAACCTTAGTTGGCTAATGTTTTCAATGTGAATAACAACATTTTTAATAGCCTACTTTATCCAAAATTCAGGGTGTTTTGATTGAAAATACTCAGGCTAGCTCGGGCTACTTTCCGACATGGCGATCATATATTAAATTATAGCCTAAATGCATACTTTGAGAGATCTAAAGAGAATTTAGGTTGTGCCAGGTAGCAACGTAATGATAACGCAAACTATTGTTTTTTGTGGGTTTGTATGATATGGTTTTTATCTGTTAACTTGTGTAGCCTATGCTATTTTAGTTCAGTAGAAAAACCTGTTTCCTATTTGACCTAGGCTACCATGAGATCTGTTACGAATGAACTACAGCCAAGATAAAATACCATTTTGAAACTTGAGATACCGTACCCTAATTGGGTACAATACTTCAAATTTTTTAAATGGGTCTGTGAGACCGGGCGCCAGTACTGAAGTCACAACTTAAATCGCCAGTGCCGGTTTTACAAAACTTGGCAGACCGGACGTGACACAATGTTACATTGCAATGAATGTGGGTATTTTTCAGTGATTTAGCAGGCCTATTAATAACCCATATTCTCCTGATCAAAAGTCCTGTGCGTGTGACCAGCGCATTTCACTAAGCCCAACCAAATCAAACCTCAAAAGCTCAACCCGTCCATTTCTCTTTCTAAGTTTTCTAACCTTCTACTCTCAATCAGAATTCTAACATCCATGCTCCGATCTAGAATGTCAGATTTCCTCTTTGTCACTTCTGTGATGTCAATCCCCTCTCGAGTAGCGGAGACCCCTCTCTGAGATTCGAGTGAGGGACTAGGTTGCATGCGGATTGGAATTTTTCGACACGGTAGTGAGGGACATCATCACATGCAATTATGCATTCCTCGGGAAGATCATTACGGCTGTAGTTTCCCGTAGTTGTCAGCCGTGCACCAGAACGTAAATTAACCTTAGTTGGCTATGTTATCAATGTGAATAACAAGAGTTGTAATAACCTACTTTATCTTAAAAAAATCAGGGTGTTTTGACTGAAAATACCCAGGTTAGCTCGGACTTCTTTCCGATGTACCGTAGCCTAAATGCATACTTAGAGTGACTTAAGGAGAATTTAGTTCGTACCAGGTAGAAAATGTAATGATAATGCAAACTGAGGTTGGTAGCCTGTACATAAAACGAAGTTCCTATATTATCGGTAAATGACAGGTACCACATAGACATCCGTCACTGGCATTAGTATTTATGGTATACATTTCCGTGAGATGTTAATGTAAGATTCCTTCCCAAGCTATGCAAGTAACAAAGCCATGCTCAGTAGCAACATGGCAAAGCTTGGGTCATTTTTTTTTTCAGCGGAAGTAAATGCTTAAATGCCTAGTACAGATTATCAGTGCCACTCTATTTACAGTAGCCTATTTAATTGTGAAAGATCCACAGAGGTGTGGCTTTGTGCCCTTGTAACAAGGAACAGTTTTATGACGACAACATTCATATTTATTACACTCAGTTCTAGTCAGGGACGATAATGCATCTAGTTTGAACTGGCTGTTTTGTAATGAGAGGAGGAAGTTTTATTTCGTGCTATCTTAATACCTGTAGGTTAAGCAACTAGTTCCAAGGTTGCAATACCCAAGTACACTTTCACGTGGCATAATTAAACGTGTTCATAGGTACTTTATCGTCTTGCAATATTTAACCTGCTAGCACCAAGTCAAGTTTGTGGACTAGAGACACCGAATGTAGGAATCTTTGTTTCCCTGTTCTAAAAGCAGGTATCGTTCTTCTTCTTGGCGTTTCGGCCAGCTATGGACCAACTGCTCTCTTCCTCGAGCCTTAACATTCGCCCAGTAACGCCTCATGAGTTCTCGTTGCTGCTGTTTCCTGGCTTCAGTTCACGTCTTACTGTTGTTAATTAAGGCTTTTCCTGGAAAATCAAGAGTTCTTTTAGGTTCATCTTAATGGGCGTACGCATCTTAATGGTATGTAATTCCCTTTCTACCTTTGTAAACCATGCTCCCTTGGTTTTCTTACTCAGCTACCATTAGTTATAGCGTACGGTATCTATTCAATCGAAATGAAAAATAGTGATGACTTATTCGACCTTAACAATCAACTTGCAAATACGGTATATGACTTAGAGAAAATGTTTGCAAGTTGAGCGTCAAGGTTGTACATGTCTATAGCCTAACTGTTGTTGACAAATAATATATAACCGCTCGTTATCACTGTGGACTTCAAGGGGTCTGAGAATACCTCATTTCATTTAATAAATAAGACACTCATTTATCGTTCTGCTATACGTAGGCTAAGGTCAATTAAATCTTCCTCTGTTCTAGTTTCGGTATCATAATGGAGACACATCTATTCGTCAAGAGTGAGCCAGAATGGTTGACTCATGAATCCCCTGACATTGTAAGTTGCATGTAATTTCGTCTATGGTGTAACATTGCTATCTTGGTAATGTGCATGACGAGCAAGCTTTAGAGACATAATGCAGTACTTATTAGTAAATGGTGCCCTAACCAGGAACTGTTAACTTTAACTTTTTATGACACTCATCACTCAGTACTCATATTGTGTCTATCCTATTTAACTTTGGGCAATACTTGGCAGGATTCAAATGAGCTGTTGCCCTCTGATAACCTGCAGAATGAACCAGGCGATGTATTGGACATTGATAGGATAGCAGTTAAAGAAGAACTTGAACTACAGGTAATTATATGTTCTGCATTACTTCTGTTATCATAATATGAATGATTTTTAGAATGAATATTATTTGGAAGATTAGATAACATAGTCGTGTTTCTTACGTTAACACCTAACAATAGAAAATGCATTGGTATTGCTACTACAGTTCCACTCTGCTGGCACCCTGTATACTTTTATAGGTGAAGTCGACACGATGTGCCATGTCAAAACTCAATCATATACAGCATTTGTGCTGCTGTTTGTGTATCCTATTGCTTAGCCTATACGCTAGACTGCCACAGCAAAGTAAGCTCACTACCGGCATTAAACAACGTTAAGATTGTAACTTGGCGGTCAGCAATCATATTTCAAATGAATTATCATCACCATATCTCTCTTCTTCAATTTGTTGAAAACGTGACCAACAACGGGGCAAACAGAATACCTTACATTCCAGGCAGTTGTGCTAAGCAATTGCACACCTGATGGTCTTTGTCTGTGGTAGTTCATTTGTCAACTCTTGATGTAAAGGATTAGTTGGTTCAGTGCCACGCTCTCTAGAATAATTTGTATAAACACATGTTTTAGATGGCTTGGGTGAATACACAGAATCTAATTATTAACTTGCCGCAATTACAGTAGCTGTACCCACATGACCTGAGCGAAGCCCGTCATTGCTTCTGGTTACTTGTTCATCTTTTCATTTCACCACCCCTGGTCAACTTTCCTTTAATTCATATCCCGATAGTTGTAGTTAATCATCCATTTTCTCCCCTTATTGACTGTTGTATTTTCTACCTGATAACTTGTTCATATTTTTTTTATGGGACCAGACCTCTTCCTTCTCTTCATGGCATAATGGTGTACAACATCTTGTGGTGATCCAGCATTCTTCCTCAGCGGACATTCTTGAACAATATGATCTACGGTTTGAAGAGGAGCTCCGCAGTCACAGGCAGGAGAATCATGAATTTCCCATTTATGAAGCATGGCGTTACATCTTGCGTGACCGGTTCTTAGGCGATTGAACATTACCCACTGGTTTCTCTTCAGGTTAAATCCCAGAAGTCTAATAGTAGGATCTAGAATACTTTCCATTTTTGGCACCATTGTTCCGTGGAATAAATGTCATGTTTGTTATGCCTAATTGGGTTCTTTGATCTAAGACGAGTGGAGGGAAGATCGTTAAGAACTTCATGAATCGGGAGATCCTGAGGATGATTTTGTTGATGTAGCTTCCTCCACTCACGCACTGTTGCTTCTTGTCGTCTTAGCTCTAGAGGTGATATGTTACTGATAGTGTGTAACCAGGGAGTTGAGGTGGATCTCAGTATATCAGTTATGGCCCTCATACTTTAATTCAGATGAACATTGATCTTTTTAGTATGAGCACTACGGTGCCACACTGGGGCACAATACTGTGCTACAGGATAAACATTGGAGAGGGCAGTCGTGCGTAGTGAGGCTGCATCAGCACCCCATGATGTGCCAGCCAAATCCTTCATGATATTCTTCCGTGATTCGAGTTTCCGGCCTGTGTTTACCAAGTGTTTCTTGAAGTGGAACGGTCCAAGGTGATGCCAAGATACTCTTTGCTGGCAGAAGTTCACTTTCTGCTGTTGGTGGGCAATGCTGTTGCACAGATGAAATGCGCACACTTCTGACTTATTGGGATTGGGACTAAGTCTCCATTTTGTATACGTGCATACCCATTAATTACAAATACCGAAGAGAATGCTTTCTCCTTCCTCAAGTGTGATGGCTTTTTACAGCAATAGCTAAGTCGTCAGCATAGCAGAATATTGTTCCTGAAGGTGTCAGGCATGCCACTGGTGCATACGTTGGAAAGCAATGGAGCTAATACTGATCCTTGAGGAAGACCATTTTTTACTGAAAATGACTTGCGTGTCCATTGTTCTGTGGTGACCTTGAAATACCGACTTGTTAGCGTATTCTTCAGGAGTGATGTTAGTTTTGTGCACTGTATATATCTTTTAAGTTAAGCAATAATCCGTCCAGCCAGACCGTATCTCATGCCGCTGTTAGGTCGACAAAAGCGACTGGTGTCTTTAACTTCTTCTGGAAACCTGCCTCGACGTAGGATGTTAATGCCAATACCTCTTCACAACAGGTACGTTGTGTTCTGAAACCTGCCTTGTATGATGGAGTTATATTATTTATAATTCCGTGCATTCGATTCAGGATTGGACGCTCTAAGAGTTTGTAGCAAACACTGAGTAGGGCAATAGGTCGGTAGCTTGAAGGGATATCTGCTGGCTTTCCAGGTTTGAGGATTTCCAAGCTGTGAGCCACTTTGCATTCTGGGGGAGTGATCCCAGTATCCAGGATATCACTGAATAAGTTCTTGAGCCACGTTCTTGCAAGCTTTCCGAGTAATCTTATGAACTCTGGGAAAATGCCATCTAAGCCTGATGCCTTCCTCAATTTTAGCATTTTTATAGCTGACTCAATTTTCGCTGAATGAATAAGAGAGAGAGGTTGGTGTTTATATTATTAAGCTCTCTTTCTGTTTGATTCTTCATGGCAAGGTCTATTGGAATTTTATCAGTTCTCGATTAGTTGTGTAGTGCCATATCAGCTGGTTTGATACCTGGTTCCTCTTTACATATATTGGAAGCTGCTCCAAGTTTCCTCAGAAGTGACCATGATTTTCTACTGGAGTGAGTGAAGCTCATTTGAGAAGTTAGATCTTTCCACTTCTTCTTCCTACATTCATTCAGTTCTTTCAATATCTTTTTCTCCATTTCAGGATCAGCAGTTTTTTGACAATTCATATATAAAGCTCTGGTGGATTTGTCCCAACATTGAATATATTGTGTCCTGAATTCTCGGGGGATGTTCCACTTAGTAGCGCCGATGACAATGCCTACAAATCTCTTGTAGTTCCTTGCCTTTGGTGGTATCTATCGTGAATTACATTCCATCTCAAAGCTGTATCTGTCCCAGTTGGCCTTCTTAAAATTCCATCCTGGTTTATGAATTGACCTGATATCTGGAATTTCTAGGCCAATATTGATGAGTGTGGGTGACTGTTGGATTCTAGGGAATTTCTAAAGGACTTTCCTTGTATGGTCTAGCGGGAGTTTCCTTTCCTATGTGGACACAAAGACCAGATCAGGATTGTTGTCAGATTTCCATCTAGCCGAGTGAAATGTCTTGGTTTCTTTAGCATCAAAGCTGAGTTAAGATCTTCGCTATCGCACCATAGTTTTAACAACAAATTGTATATCCGCCTTAGTCAATACATAAACGAAAATAAATTATAATTACACTTGCTCCTGGTACATGTTTCGGGGATTAATTGCTTTTATCCCCTTCATCAGCCAAGACAAATATCCGAAGAAAGATATAAGATAGCGTAGCACTCAAAAAATAAATAGCTATTTAACTTAATATGGTGCACCATATAAGTAAGTCACAGGAAATTGTTGAGCAAAACTAATAACATATAACAGCGATGATATTCAGCCATCAAAACACAGAGAATCAGTGGACAGTTAACTCGTAAATCCGCTCCAAATACCTTGACTTAACCTGAAGTTATGCATTGAGCTAACCTCATTGCTATTTGAAGTTGTTCCTTCCACGCTCGTCTATTTCGTATGCAGGCATTTGATTTTGGACCTGTTGAGCATAAGGCATCTTCATTGGTTGTGTCCATATGGTGAAGTATTGTGATTTTTGCCAATTCAAGATTCGACCAGTGTTTTGGAGCGGATTTACGAGTTAACTGTCCACTGATTCTCGAAGTAATGGTGTTGGTAGAGACAAGTCGTGTGCTTAGTACATCTTATGGAATATCATTTTTACGGACGGGAGAGTGTTCAATGGAAATGGTCAGTGGGATATAAGAAGATTTGCTAATTATTTCTACTTGTACGGAGTTGCCTTTGTAATATTGCTCAATATATTAATTTCGGAGCATTCTCTGAGCAGTTGTGCTGCATTAAGGCATGATCGTATTTTTCTCTTTCCCTCAATGTGCTGTTTAGTACATTCCCATTGACCATAATATTACCCCTCTCATTTCCGTTGTCATTCTTTCATGGTTTATTCTTATAGGAGAATTATTGATATTGTGCCCCTATTTCTGAAGTTACCACAGGGCCGAAGGCTAAAATCAACCCTCGTCAAATCATATCACAATCAATCACATACCACCACAGACATAGCCTTGAGCTAGTTTCAACATGAGTATGTTGCTCTCAGGGCATCAGGTAAGGTTTGGGTGGAGTTAAGAAACTATCTAAAATTTCACGTTAATTAATGAAATGGAAAGTTCTAATGTGCTGCAAATCACCAACCATCATGAAAGATCCCTAGCAAAAACTTTATTAGGGATAAATGTATTTAGTTTAAAGTAATTATGAGGATTAAAAGTATCTGTAGCTGCACATAACTGCCACTACAATATATGTTTCATTTAAAAAGAGACTTAATTTAACCTAAATAGTCTTCATAATTAGGAGGAAATGTTTACAAACCATTGAACCTCCTTATCCTCTCTCTAGCATTTCAAGGTTGCATTTCAAAACAGTATAAAAGAAACACTTAACACCTGCACCTCAAACAAGTATTCATGGTCATTGGAGCACCGCCTCCTGGATTAGTCTCAACATCTGTTATGTCTCAATTCGGCATTTCTTTTTCCCGAAGCCGGTCCTTCGAATTTTGGTTGAACTCACCTTCCAGGCTTCAATTGGATTTTCCATAATAACCACCATCATCTGATGTTGAATTGAGTGGTTCATGATGTTGGTTGGAATCATCTTACCTTTGGTTTAAAATTTCATAATGATTGTATCACAACTCCTACACTTGTAGTAAATAAAAGATATGCTTCCAGATTTATCACAGATTCTCGCATTGTAGCATTTAGAATAAATTTTCCCCGTTCACTACTATCACGTGCCCAACTCTATGTTTAATTCTCTGTCACTTATATCTTATTTTATTTGAGTAATTGTGCTTTCAAAGCGTCATACAATTGATTTACGGAGTACAGCAAATAATTCTGAACAATATTTGAGCTCTAACTTGTCGGTGTAGCACTTTTCAGTTTTGTGACATGCACTCAAACTATCTCGCTTGCACTCGACAGTTCGCAAAATTCAATAAATACACAAATCTTTGTATTAAATCGTCGAACGCGAATTTTCAGCGTATTCCACACTCAATAACAAATATTTGCACTCTATTTCACTAATACTCAATTCTATACACCGTAGAATACCATGGGGTTCGATGCTCGAATTTCTGTATCCACCCTCTCAGGCGTTCTGTTTTGTACGTAGAATAGCATTTCCGGCTTCTCCGTTCTGAAGCCAATCAGCTTCTTCCTCTTCCTATTTTCTTCTGGGTTGCTCCAAGTATTTGCGTACAATGTACAGTGAATGTCTAACTCAATTTATTGTATTGTGCGTTTCTTCAATCTTTATAATATTAATTTTGATATCGTGATTCCAATGAATCACACGGATCGCTCGATCCTTTCACAGCTTTCACAAGTACCTTTTTCCGTGCCCTGTCTTCATAATTGTACTCTGATTACTATATCGGGGAATGACAGTGTTGTCACGTGGTCTGACATGGAATTCAGATCTTGGCGTGCTTTATGAACCAGTAAACAGGGACAATAAATATCAATGGAGATCAACTGATGAAGTTACCCAAGTCAGAGTTATTAACTCTGAAAACAGAACTACCATTCCGTTCATTTTTTTTCTAGTTCTTGTATGTCGCATTATGTTTGGAAGGTATTCAAATTAATTCAAAACTCTTAAGATACAATTCCTCTTATGCAATGGAACATGTTTGTGAAACAAGTAATTTCTCTGCAGGATGATACCGATCTCACTGAGGATGTTAAGATAGAAGAATTCTCAATATCAGAGTTTCTTCCATGCATCAAAACAGAAACTCCATCTATAGCGAGTGGTGGACATTTCAAAGTGTTAAGTACCTTGTAGGATCTTATAAAGGTCATGTCCTGATCGCCATGTTGTTCTCACCTATGCTATTTATGGATTACCGAATTTATTCAGACCGCAGTGATGACAAATTGAAGCTGTCTGCTGTACGGAAAGTACAAGACGTCTAGAAGGATGGTAAAGCATTATATTGTCCGACTAGTGCTGGAGTCAAACCCATGACCTCCCTGTGTGTATGCCGTTGGTCTATTCACCGATTAAACATCAAAGGCTTATCAACGTGTAAAGAAGAGCTTTGTACTCAGTATCCACATAGTTACATTCACCAGCACCGTACACCTCATGCCCAGTGCTTCAAATCCTCAGTATTTCAAACACAGAGAAAACTGTCGAAATTGGTAACCTTGTGATCTCTTCTATCTATAAGCCTCCAAGTGAGGTATTCTAATTTAACCCGCCAGCCAATTTCGATATGCAGAAATCTTCTGTTATTATTGGCGATTTCAACAGCCATTAGCAGTGTTTGGGGCTATTCTCAGGATGATCCAAATGGAGATGCTGTTTTAGAATGGGCAGATCTACATAAACTGGCATTGATCCATTACAACAAACTTCCTCCATTTTTAGCATACTTTTCACATTTTGCAAAAATGAGGAAAAAGTAGACTTATGAGATCGATCCCGGAAAATGTGTGTCTGTCTGTCTGTTCTTCTGTCTGTCTGTCTGTCTGGTTGTGTGTGTCCCCCCCTATCAACTCCTAAACGGCTGCAGCAATCGAAACCAAATTTAGTATGAGTAAAGATGTATACCGGAATATCCCACGCCCATATTTGAAAATGATATCAGAGCTACCAACTGCTGAAAAAACGCACTAGAAATTTTAGCTCCACTTTGGATATCCTGGAAGGTATGCATGGGATCTATTCCAAAATTGGCACACATGTAGATAATACTATTTCAGTTTAATTTGCAGGAGGCCATACATGACAGTGTTGCCAAAATAATTTTAAGACTTCTGATAGGTCCAATTTTTAAATGCATATAACTTCTACACTATCAATTGGATTTCAACCAAGTTTTGAATGTAATATATGTACATAAACAGACATGACTGAGCGTATTCTAAAGAGCCACCATGGCTGCCAACTGTTAATAATTGCGCTCTCTATTTTCTTTATCCAAATACCAATATATCTGAAAGTATGCATGCCGACAGCTTTATACTATGCACACTTATAGTACCTGGCATTTTAGATTAATTTGGCGTAACTCATATACTTCAGTTCTACCAACATGATTCTAAGCCTGCTGATAGGAGGAATTGTTAAATACATGTAACTTCTATTCTATCAGTTGGATTTCAACCAAATTTCGTATGTGCTATGCGTAACATAACCGATATGACTCTCGGTATTCTTAAGAGCAATCAGGGCAGCCAACTGTTAATAAATGCTGTCTATAATTTGTTTACCCTAATATCAATATATCAGAAAGTATGCAAGCCAACAGCTCTATACATTACACTTGTATAGCACCTGACATTCTAGATGAATTTGGAGTAATTAATAGAAGTCAGTGCTGCCAACTTGATTCTATGCTTGCTGATAGTTCCAATTTTAAAATACATGTAACTTCTATACTATCAAATGGATTTCATCCAAAACTGGCACAACAAGATATCATAATATTTCAGATTATTTCTAACCGGCACACGCATGACATTGTTGCCAGCATCCTTTTACGCGTGCTGATAGGTCCAATGTCTAACTGCATGTAACGTCCATTGGACTTAAACCATATTTTGTATTCTATACATTAAGAGATGGAACAAGAATATGTTCAGTGACCAGGGCTGCCAACTGTAGTGCTCTATTAGGGTACATTATACCAGGAATACTTGGAACTAATTAGACATTTCGATATTACCAACTTAATTTCGTCATTATTTTAGATAGGTTCATATACTGTAGATTAATCATTGGCATGAAAAGTAGGCTCTTTAGTTCGTTAAGGAACTTCTTGTTAATAGCAGTAGATGGCAACGCGGATACAATCTGGACCTCATGTTTGTGAGTAGAAAATTAACCCAACCATGTATTAAATCAGTTCGCTCACCAAACCCTCATACACAACACCGCCCAATCATATGTCAGTTAGTCTGCCCACACACTGTACACTTCAAGCCGAGAATGCGTCATTGGTGGCGCAGTTCCAACGTTCACGACTAGGAATCAGTGATATCTGGTAGCGAAAGTTGGAACTACTTGAAATTGAACGGAACTTGTAGCTCACCTTACGGGTGTCCGCTTGAAGCAGCTACAGCCTCTGGCAAGCCCAACATGTCCTCGGACACTCCCAGAACTAAAAGCCATACGATAAATAAATAAATTAAAAAAGAATCAAGCGAAGATACAATTTCAAGCAGGCAAATTGGGAAACATTCACCACAATACTTGATGAGAGGATTAGAACACTCCATCCAGTTTCAGAGGAAGTTGTTGTCAGGTACTAGTCACAAAAATCAATTCCTAGAGGTTGTAGAGCCACTTACATTGAAGGCCTTACCCCTGAAACAACCATTCTGTTGAAAGAATACGAAGAAAGTTTCCAAAAGAACCCTTTTAGTGACGAGACCATATCAAGTGCACACCGCGTCATTTCTTCCATTTCTTGATACAAAAGTAATCAATGGATTACATTAATGGAATAATTAATTAATGGGAATAAATACAGCACATTATTTCTCGAAGTAATGGCGTTGGTGGTGACAGGGCGTGTAGCAAAAGCTATTTGGTACATGACATGGAATGTCTTTTGTGTGAACAGGAGAGCTTTCAATGGAAAAGATCAGTGGGATATTTGAAAATAGGCTAATTAATTCTACATGTTCAGAGATTCCTAAGTAATCTTGCTCAATATATTAATTTCGGTGCAATCTCTGAGCAGTTGTGCTGCATCGGGGAAAGGTTCGTCTTTTTTCTTTTTCCCTCAATGTGTGGATTTTGTGAATTCCCATTGACCATAAAAATCGCCCTCTCATATCCATTTTCATTCAGCCTTCAGGGTTTATACTTATAGGAGAATTATTGATATAGTGCTCGTATTTCTCCATGGCACCGCAGGGTGGAAGACCAAAATCAACCCTCGCGAAATTTCATCTCAAACAAATACACACCACCACAGACATAGCCTTGAGCTAGTCACAACTTGAGAATGTTACTCTCAGGTCATCAGGTAAGGATTGGGTGAAGTTAGTTCATGATACACGTTAATTAATGAAAAGGAAAGTTGTAATGTACTGTAAATCAGATATAAACGTGTCCTCAAATATCAAAGATCCCTAGCCTAGACTTTATTTGGGAAAAATAAAATTTATTTCAAGTTAATTGCAAGTAGGATTAAACAGCCCCCTTTAGCTGCATTAATTGCTACTTTAATACGTGATTCCTTTAGGAATAGACGTAAATTAACGTAACATTACTCTAAATACTAAGGAAGAAATATTTTCAACCCATTTAACCGACTTATCTTATCTCCCTTGCCTTTACAAGGTTTCGTTTCAAAACAGTATCATAAAACCCTTTTCTCCTGCACCTCAAACAAGTTCTAATGGTCACTGGTGCACCGCCCCCTAGGTTATACTTGAGACCTCTTACTTCAGCATTTCCATCTCCTGAAGCCGGTCCTTCGAATTTTGGTTCAACTCACCTTCCAGGCTTGAACAGGATTTGCAAGAATTTCCAAGAATTCTCCTCTCCATCTCATGTTGAATTTAGTTGCTCATAATATTGGTTGGAATTATCTTCTACATGGTGTGAAATTTCACAATAATTGTAACGCAGCTTCTCAACTTGTTTCATTTGTAGTAAATAAATGCACTGCTTTCAGATTAAGCACAGATTCTAGCAATTTAGCACTCTGAATAATTTTTCTCGTGCACTTCAAACACGTGCTCAACTTGATGTTTAAATCACTGTTACTAATAACTGAATTAAACACAAGTTGTGCATTTAAACAAATGAGTATTTACATTGTGGAATAATTAATAATGGAGCTTGGCCGTTATGTGCATTGTTGAACATGGTACCGGTCACACAGCTGACAAACACAATCGGCAGAAGGCTAATGATAGGACTTGAGCTTACAAACTCTATGATGATAGCCATGCACGGCCATGGCGTTAACGAAGTGTTGAAGGTCCTAGTTCGTATCTGACCATGTCCTGTTCATCATGGCTTCTGTCGATTAGATCTGTAACCAGATGTCCCTTCGATTCATTTCCCGTTCTTCCAATAATTTTTCCAGCCATCCGTAGAAGGGAGAGCAAACCTGAACCTCAATTCTTTTATGAGGAAGGTTCCCCAGGAAGCTCATAGACCAGCCGAGTTCGTGTATATCGAGATACGCCAGTGGTGACCTTTAAAAATCTCGCCTTGACTTTTTCGAAAGTGAAGAGGTCACTCTTAGTTAGTTTAGCCCATGTAATTTCTATTCCGTAAGCAGGAATAGGTATAAATTTTGCATGAAATAATGTCATGGCAGACTTTGGAGAGAGTCTATTTAAGAACTTGATATCGTATATAGCTTTCGTAGCTGCTGCTGCTCTGAATCGTGTGTGTAGCCGCGTAAGGCCAAGGTATTTGAAGCTATTTACGATGTATAGTGCCTTGTTTTTGATAAGTACGCTGTTCATGTGGGGATAGTCGTCCACCCTTCCTAAATATCAAGTTTTTTTGGCATTCACTTCTAGTTCATTAGCATTGCTCCATTTCTCCAGTTTAGTTACGGCCACCTGTAATTCATTGATGTCATGCGACCCCCAGAACCATGCCATCAGCGTATAAATATATCCTTACTTCCTTTGATTATTCTCTAATTAATCCGAATAACATCATTAGTTGCAACATTAAATGGGCTGCTTTTATCGGATTAATCGTGACTTCAAAGTCTACTACAATTAATTTACGAATTACATCAAATAATTCTGCACAATATTTGAACTCTCTCGTGTCGGTGTAGCACTTTCCAGTTTAAATGAAATGTGCTCCAACTATCGCGCAAACTCCATAGTTCGCAACATTCAATAAATAAACACATTTTAGTCATAAAGCATACGTCGGGAAATTTTAGCGTTTTCCACACGCATTAAGAAATAATCTGTACTTTACTTTACAACGTTTACTTATTTCTATATACTGTAGATTATCCTGGGGATCGATGGTCGAATCTCTGTATCCGGCCTCTCAGGTGTTTGCCAAGTTCTGTTTTGTGCGTAGTGTAGCATTTTCGGCTTCTCCGGTCTGTAGCCAATCAGCGTCTTCCTATATTCTTCCGGTTTGTTTGAAGTTTTTCCATACAATGTACGGTAAATGTGTAACTCTATTTATTTTCTTGTCCGTTTCTTCAATCCTTATAATATTTATTTTTATCTCGTGTTTCTAATGAATTCCGCGCCTCGATCGATCCTTTCACAGACTTCACAAGTATCTGTTTTCGTGCCTGTTTTCCTAATTGTACTCATCTTACAATGTCGGAGATTGACTCGGTGTCGTCTCGTGGTCAGACATAGAATTCAGATCTTGGTGTGGTTTATAATGAACGGGGCCAATAAATATATATTGAAATCAGCTGATGAAGATACCCATGGCTGAGATGTTAACTCTAGAAACAGAACTACCATTCTGTACAAAATGTCCGATCTTGTTCTTGTATATCGCATTAAGTTTGGAAGGAATTGAAAGTAGTGGAAACCTGTATAAGATTTAATTCCACCTATGCAAAGGAACGTGTTTGTGAAACAAGTAATTTCTCTGCAGGATGATACTGATCTCACTGAGGATATTAAGATAGAAGAATCCTCCATACCAGAGATCCTTCCAAGCATCAAAACAGAAACACCATCTCTAGTGAGTGGTGTAGATACAAAGGAGGTAAATATTATATTGGGTTACTACATTTTGCATTTTGTAAAGGACAGGACCTGATTGCCATCTTCTTCTCACCAATGCTAGTTAAGGATTCCAGAATTGTGTATTCAGACCGTACTGATGGCGAGTGGAACCTGTCTATTATAAGTTGTGAACATTATGGCAAGTAAAAGAAGGATGTTAAAGCATTATATTTTCCAAATTGTGGTGGACTCAATCCCATGACCTCCCTCTGTGTATGCCGTTGCTCAATTCATTTAGGTAAAGGAGGATATATCTTAATCATCAACGGTGACAGAATTGTCATGGTATAAGTATCACAAATGATCCGATTATGCATGTTAGAATATCGCATTATAATGGCAGTCCAGCCAATCGGGTAGGTTATTATTATTTAAAAAAAATAGATCCTTTTTCCCTTTCCTGCAGTAACTCTAAAAACTGCTGTTGATATGTATTGAGAATACAATAGGCCTACTGTTTGCAGTCAGGAGCAAAATGTATGTTAAATAGTCTATAAATCACTGTCTCTAGAGGCGCTTACTGTAATTGGATTGCTGGGAGACATTTAAAAATATATCTGCCCTATTCAAAAATTTTGCATTATTTTTTTTGTTAAATGTTTTTGTAGACTCTTGTTTATATGGCATAGCAATTTATACATTCATTCTTAATAGGTGAACTCGTAAAACTGTTGAGGACCAAGTCACGGAAGTGACGTGTGCATGTATTATGTGCTGTGACTGAACTTGATGCATTCATTTAATGATATCCCTTCAAAGTCCTTAAAGTACTCTCCTCCACATTTTGTATCAAACTTCAATGTGTTGTTGTTGTTGTTTTGGTAGCATCTCTTCATAGCTACCACACCCTACATCCGAGTCAATCTGGTTTACATATTCATATGTAGGTCGACCCCTACCGTTCTTGTCCTCAACCGTTCCTTCCGTAACTAACTTTGCTTTTCCTGGGTGTCTTAGCAGGAGTCCCACCAACCTATCTCTTATTTTCATTAGCAGTTGCCAGAAACATCTCTCGTCTCCCACTAGTCTTAATACCTCTATATTCAGTGTCAACAGATTGCTTTTCTCTTAAAAATGCTTTCCCTGCGTGAGGCAACCTAATTTGTATGCCCTTTTTGTTTCGTTTTTATCGCTGGTTAATTTGCTAAAGTAACAGAGGTCTCTTACTTCCTTTGGCTTTTCACTTGTCTATTTGACGTCCATAGGGGTATTTGATTTCTTTCTGCCGCGTTCCAGTATTTTAGTTTCACATTTATTAATTTTCCTCAAGACAGAATCCGTATCATTTAAAACTCGTTCAAATCATCCGGTTAGTCGGCTAAGAAGACAATGTCATGTGTAAATCTCAGAGTTGAAATTACTTCTACTCCTACTCCTACTTTGAATGTTTCACCAATTTCCTTCATTCCTAGTTCAATGTATCCCTTCATAAGTATGCAGCTTTGCCTTACACCGTTCTGAATACCAGCTTCTCTCTCATGTCTTTTAGCTTGAATAACTGCCGTCTGGTTTCTGTGTAGATTTTATAGCACCCTCCTATCCCTGAACTGTATTGCAATAATTTTCAATATATCAAACAACTTACTCCCATCAACGTTATCAAATGCATTTTCTAAGTCTACAAATGCCAGGAACGTTCTCGTCTCTTGCTTTGTTCTTCCTCTCAAAAATCAGCCTAGAACAGCTTCCCTTGTTCCTACTTTTCTCCTGAAGCCAAACTGGTCTTGACCCAACTCTGTTTCCACCCTCTTGTAAATTATTCTCGTCAGGATCTTTGAAGCATGAGTGATCAAGCTAATTATACGGTTTTCTTCACATCTGTCAGTTCCTGTTTTATTCGGTTTAGGGATGATAACATTCTTCTTGAAATCAGAAGGTACCTCACCTGTATCATAAATCCTACACACAAAGTGAAATATCCTGATGAGGCCTTCATCGCCTATGCTGAGTAGCAATTCAATCGGTGTATCAGCTATGCCTATTAATTTATTTCTGTTTAAATCATCCAATGATCTGCAACTTCTGATTTACTACACCTAGAAAGGAGGGATATCTGTGATAAGTTGCAGATCTAGATGAGACTTTATAATGCAGTAGGATATGATCTAGAATAAGAAAGTTATTTGAGTCAGTTATACAGCTGATAAATCCTTTCTATAAGTTGATCTGTGCTGTAAAGTTACATTATTTGTTATTGATTGTGTAGAAGCGTAAGATGAGAGAAAATAAATTAATGATTCTTTCATGTCCCTAGGATATAACAGAAGAAACCCATGATGAAGAGAGTGATGCAAGTGGAAATCATATAAGTGAGTAAGTAGACAACGTAATAAGGAAGAGTATTGTTTCTTTTAATGTAGGAAAACTGAAAATGTTGTTTGTTAAGATTTTTTTAAACGTTGAACTTTTTTGTATTTGTGTGTCTCAAGTGGACATTGCTATTCACCATGTATTTGACAGCCCAAAAATGAACTATTCTCATTCATAGTTTTAACTTTTAGAAATATTCAAGTATATATATATGGTATGCAGTATGAATGTTATTCACTTACAACCCGCCATCCATTGCATTGACAATTTGTTTTCCGTCTGTTGTGTACGTAAATAAATCAGAAGGCTTCCCGACGCGTGAGCAAATCGCAATCAACTGTCCATATAACAAGCATGAATATTCCAAATTCAGTCCACATATTTGTAGGGATTGTCCGTGTGCTTTGTTAATGGTCATCTGGCGGCTTCGGTGGCGGAGTTGGTAGCATGCTGAACTGCTGTGCCCAAGATAACGGGTTCAAACCCTGCCGAAGTCGTCGGATTTTTTAAGAGCGATAAAAATCCTTCAGTATGCCTTCCTTCGGAGGGGAAGTTAAGCCGGCGATCCCATTTCATAGATTTATGTCACGTAAAAGATCCTTCCAAACACTAAATTTGTGTGAAGCTAAATTGTTAGGTTACATTTCGTCGGAAATGATACCCCAAGTCAATTAGTGTTCTTCTTTTGGAAACAAAGTTCTGCATATGACACATTGTGATGGTCGCACCGATCGGATGGGATGTCCCGAGGAGTAGAGATCCCATCATATTTTCGTTTTAATGAACAAGTGGACTATCTGGAATTAACACTGCAAAACAATCCATTCATTGATAATGATCATAATACCTGAAAATGCACAGTGTAAAAAAGCCAAGGCGGAAATACATAATCTTATGTTATACTAGCTGTTCCCTGCATGCGTTGCAATGCCAATCAAAGAAAGTGTTGGCGTTGTAACTTAGTTTGTTGAAGTGCTTTTGGATTCCCAATATTTATTTATTTTCCGTTAACCACCTCCAAACTATTGTAAAATTGATTTAATATCTCAAAAAATAATCATGGGAGCGTGCTCAACAACTCACCAAAGTTTCATCGCAATGAAATGAATGGTCTATGAACGCATACGGGACTTTGTTGAAACGATTCAAGCACCGTCACCAATTTGTTCAATATACTCGTACGCTACCTATTGTAAAATGGATTTACTAAGTCGAAAACCTTCCCTGGCGTGTACACAACAACTCATGAACGTTTCATCGCAATTGGATGAATGGAATATGAACGCATATGGGATTTTAGTTTTGAACGATTCACGCGCCTTCAATAATTTTTTGAATCTTCTTGTGCGCCACCCATTGAAAAACGGATTTACTAATTCATACTCCTTCGCAGGACTGCAATCAACTCACCAACGTTTTATCACAATCGGATGAATGGTATATGAACGCATACGGGACTTGGTTGAAACGATTCGGGCGCTGTCGCTCATTAGTTGAATATACTCGTGCGCTACCATATGTAAAATGGATTTACTAAATCAGAAATCTTT
The DNA here is from genome assembly GCA_946902985.2 of Meconema thalassinum. Lineage (NCBI taxonomy): Eukaryota > Metazoa > Arthropoda > Insecta > Orthoptera > Tettigoniidae > Meconema > Meconema thalassinum. The sequence goes on along the minus strand of OX336401.1, from coordinate 41,018,530 downwards.
GCGGGAGTGGAAACATTATTTCTCTAAATTTCATTCCAATCCCATGAATGGTATATGAACGCATACGTATTTTTTTAAACGATACGCGCGCCGTTACTCATTTGTTGAATCTACTCGTGCGCTACCTATTGTAAAAAGGATTTACTAAGTCAGAAACCTTTCCTGGAGTGTCCACAAAAAATCAACCAATGATTCATAGCAATCGGATGAATGGTATTTGAACGCTACGGGACTTTGTTTAAGCGATTCGCGTGCCGTTGATAATTTGTTGAATCTACTTGTGCGATACCTATTTTAAAGTGGATGTACTAAGCCAGAAACCTCCCCTGGAGTGTACACAACAACTCACCCAAGTTTGGTCGCTATCGGACGAATGGTATATGAACGCAAACGGGACTATGTTGAAACACTTCGCGCGTCGTCGCTCATTTGTTTAATCTGCTTGTGCGATACCTATTGTAAAGTGCATTTACTAACCCAGAAACCTTCCCTGAAGTGTACACAACATCTCACCCAAGTTTCATCGCTATCAGACGAACAGTATACGAATGCATACAGGACTTTGTTGAAACGCTTCGCGTGTCGTCGCTCATTTGTTGAATCTACTCGTGCCCTACCTATCGTAAAGTGGATTTACTAACCCAGAAACCTTGCCTGAAGTGTACACAACCTCTCACCCAAGTTTCATCGCTATCGGAACAATGGTAGGTGAACGCATACAGGACTTTGTTGAAACGCTTCGCCCGTCGTAACTCATTTGTTGAATCGACTCGTGCGCTACCTATTGTTAATTTGATTTACTAAGCCAGAAACCTTCCCTGAGGTGTACACAACAACTCATCGAAGTTTAGTCGCTCTCGGACGAATGGTAAATGAACGCATACGGGACTATGTTGAAACACTTCGCGCGTCGTCGCTCATTTGTTTAATCTACTTGTGCGATAACTATTGTAAAGTGGATTTACTAACCCAGAAAGCTTCCCTGAATTGTACACAACATCTCGCCCAAGTTTCATCGCTATCAGACGAATAGTATATGAACGCATACGGGACTTTGTTGAAACGCTTAGCGAGTCGTCGCTCATTTGTTGAATCTACTCGTGCGCTACCTATTATAACATGTATTTACTAAGTCAGAAACCGTGCATGTAGTGTACACAACCTCTCACCGAAGTTTCATCGTTATCGGACGAATAGTATGTGAACGCATAATGGACTTTGTTGAAACGCTTTGCCCGTCGTCGCTCATTTGTTGAATCTACTCCTGCGCTACCTATTGTTAAGTGGATTTACTAAGCCAGAAACCTTACCTGAAGTGTACAGAACATCTCACCCAAGTTTCATCGCAATGGGATGAATGGTATATGAACGCATGCGGGACTCTTGAAACAAACAAACGCCATTTTGTTGAAACTAGTCGCGCGCCATCTTTTATTAATTAGATTTAATACGCCTAGAACTTTTCCGGGACTGTGCACAACAACTCACCAAAATTTGATCGCAATCGGATGAATTCTATATGAACGCATCGCCATTAAGCATTTGTTTAAACTACTCGCGCGCTATCTATTTTGAAATGGATTAACTATGCCTATAAACCTCCCGGAGGTATGTACAACAACTCACCAAAATTTGATCGCAATCGGATGAATGGTTTATGAACGCATAAAAGATGAACAGACAGACATTCCTTTATATATATATAATAATATATAAGGTATATAAAAGGGAATGTCTGTGTGTTCGTCTTTTATGCGTTCATAAACTATTCATCCGATTGCGATCAAATTTTGGTGAGTTGTTGTCAACACTTCCGAGAGTTTCATATGCATAGTTAATCCATTTCGAATTCGATAGCGCACGAGTATTTTAACAAATGTGTAATGGCGATGCGATCATATACAATTCATCCGATTGCGATCAAATTTTGGTGAGTTGTTGTGCACAGTTCCGGAAAAGTTATAGGAGTAGTAAATCCAATTAACAATAGATGGCGCGCGAGTTGCTTCAACAAAATTGCGTGCGTTTGTTTCAAGAAAGTCCCACATTCGTTCATATTCTATTCATCCCCTTGCGATTAAACCTGGATGAGATGTTCTATACACTTCAGGTAAGGTTTCTGGCTTAGTAAATCCACTTAACAATATGTTGCCCACGAGTAGATTCAACAAATGAACGACGACGGGCGAAGCGTTTCAACAAAGTCCTGTATACGTTCACGTACCATTCGTCCGATAACGATGAAACTTGGCAGAGAGGTTGTGTACACTACAGTCAAGGATTCTGGCTTAGTAAATCCATGTTATAATAGGTAGCGCACGAGTAGATTCAACAAATGAGCGACGACTCGCGAAGCGTTTCAACAAATACCCGTATGTGTTCATATACTATTCGTCTGATAGCGATGAAACTTGGGTGAGATGTTGTGTACACTTCAGGGAAGGTTTCTGGCTTAGTAAACCCACTTAACAATAGGTAGCGCACGAGTAGATTCAACAAATGAGCGACGACGGGCGAAGTGTTTCAACAAAGTCCTGTATGCGTTCACATACCATTCGTCCGATAGCGATGAAACTTCGGTGAGTGGTTTTGTACACTTCAGGCAGGGTTTCTGGCTTAGTAAATCCACTTTACGATAGGTAGGGCATGAGTAGATTCAACAAATGAGCAACGACGGCGCGCGAAGCATTTCAACAAAGTCCCGTATGCGTTAATATACTATTCGACTGATAGCGATGAAACTTGGGTGAGAAGTTGTATACACTTCAGGGAAGCTTTCTGGTTTAGTAAATCCACTTAACAATAGGTATTGCACAAGTAGATTAAACAAATGAGCAAGGACGCGCGAAGTATTTCAACATAGTCCCATATGCGTTCATATACCATTCGTCCGATAGCGACTAAACTTAGGTGAGTTGTTGTGTACACATCAGGGAAGGTTTCTGGCTTAGTAAATCCACGTAACAATAGGTTGCGCAAGAGTAGATTTAACAAATGAGCGACGACGGGCGAAGCATTTCAACAAAGTCCTGTATGCGTTCACATACCATTCGTCCGATAGCGATGAAACTTGGGTGAGAGGTTGTGCACACTTCAGGCAAGGTGTCTGGCTTAGCAAATCCACTTTACGATAGGTAGGGAACGAGTAGATTCAACACATGAGCGACGACGCGTGAAGCTTTTCAACAAAGTCCCTTATGCGTTCATATACTATTCGTCTAATAGCGAAGAAACTTGGGTGAGATGTTGTGTACACTTCAGGGAATGTTTCTGGGTTAGTAAATGCACTTTACAATAGGTATCGCACAAGTAGATTAAGCGAATGAGCGACGACGCGCGAAGTGTTTCAATATAGTCCCGTATGCGTTCATATACCATTCGTCCGGTAGCGACTAAACTTGGGTGAGTTGTTGTGTACACTCCAGGGAAAGTTTCAGGCTTAGTAAGTCCATGTTACAATAGGTAGCGCACAAGTAGATTCAACAAATGAGCCAAGACGCGCGAAGCATTTCAACAAAGTCCCGTATGCGTTCATATACCATTCGTCCGATGGCGATAATACTTGGGTGATATGTGTACACTTCAGGGAAGGTTTCTGGCTTAGTACATCCACTTTACAATAGGTATCGCACAACTAGATTCAACAAATGATTGACGGCACGCGTATCGCTTAAACAAAGTCACGTAGCGTTCAAATACCATTCATCCGATTGCTAAGAATCTTTGGTTGGATTGTTGTGCACACTACAGGAAAGGTTTCTGACTTATTAAATCCTTTGTACAATAGGTAGCGCACGAGTAGATTCAACAAATGGGTATCGGTGCTCGTATCTTTAAAAAAATCGTATGCGTTCATATACCATTCAGGCGATTGCAATGAAATTTAGAGGAATGTTGTTTCCATTCTCGCAAAGATTTCTGATTTAGTAAATCCATTTTACAATTGGTAGCGCACGAGTACATTCAACTAATGAGCGACAGCGCGTGAATCGTTTCAACCAAAAGTCCCGTGTGCGTTTATATACCATTCATCCGAATGTGATATAACGTCGGTGAGTTGAGTACAGTCCTGCGAAAGTGTATGAATTAGTAAATCCGTTTTTCAATGGGTGGCGCACAATAGATTCAACAAATGAGTGAAGACGCGTGAATCGTATAAACAAAATCCCGTATGCGTTCATATGCCATTCATCCGATTGCGATGAAACGTTCATGAGTTGTTGTATACACGCTAGGGAAGAAGGAAAGGAAGGAAGCTTGTAGTTTAACGTGACCGTTAATCTTGAGATCATGAGCCACGGGACCTCCTTTTTACGTGGAATCCGAACCACAGGACATGGCATTTCACTTCGAAAATCTCACATGCATTGACCGGGAATCGAACCCGGACCGCCTTGGTGAGAGGCATACAGCTAGACCGCTGAGCCACCACGCCCCCTACGCTAGGGAAGGTTTTCGACTTAGTAAATCTATTTTACAATAAGTAGCGTACCAGTATATTCAACAAATGGGTGACGGCGCTCGAATCGATTCAACAAAGTCCCGTATGCGTTCATATACCATTTATTTCATTGCGATGAAACTTTGGTGAGTTGTTGAGCACGCTCCCATGATTTTTTTAGATAGTAAATCAATTTTACAATAGTTTAGTGGTGGTTAACGGAAGATAAATAAATATTGGGAATCCAAAAGCACTCCAACAAACAAAGTTACGACGCCAACACTTTCCTTGATTGGCATTGCAAAGCATGCCGGGTACAGCTAGTACTGTATAATAATAAATAGAACAACTATATTAAATCAGCTATATACAGACAGTGAATTGAAACATGGTTGGTACAATACAAAACCATTCATGGCATTAAGACAATTACTCGATGTGTCGGTACGGTACAGAATCACTGTAATAATACAGGAAACCGAACCTTGTGTAGCAGAACTAAGAAGTGATGACTTCGTTTCCTACCCCAGCCATCCTAAAAGTGGTTTTCTGTTGCTTCCCACTTTTACTCTGAGCAACTGCTGGGATTGTACTTAAATTCATATCACGGCCGCCTCCTACTCAAATCTTTTCCCCTGTTACAAATACACTAGTTCAGCCATCACAGTGACACTGGTTATTAAACATGTACATGATGACAACTTAGATGAATTATCATTAACCATCACCCAATGTGTATACTTAATTGGCCTGCGTATCGAAACCAGCTCACTTGCACACACATACAGCATTTATAACAATGTTTACTCTCAGTTCACCTACAAGGGTATCCGTGAGGTAAGGAGGCCCTTGCACATTCAGTGTTTATAGCAATGTATACCATCAGCTCACTTTGAAACTAAACGAACCCCTGCATATACGTTGTCCCAAACAATATACGTATTGAACTTACCTCCAAATCGAAACCAGAGCTCTTAGTATCTCTGTCAGCTCGCAGCATGGAGTGGGAATTTAGTGTGAGGCGTATTGCCTATGTAGTCCAGGCTTCATATCGTCAAGTAGAGCAATGTGACAGCAGTGAGGACTCTTTCGTGCCGCGGTGAGGTATGGAGTTCGAACCCCACCTTGGATACAAACTTTCGTCATTGTTTTCTTTGTTGTTGGATCCAAATTTAAAAGAAGTTCAAGATTGGTTTTGGAGTCGCCAAAAAGAAAGCAGCGCTTTGATGAAATAAAATTTTCAGTGCTAGAAAATGAAGTTGCCAGTGTTCAAAATTATATTGTAGATAGTGGTACAAAACTTGGGCTGAGGGACCTGTGGGTCCATTAATCCGGGACCAACGCGGTGGTGTGTCCAGCAAGTGTGATGGAGGACTGTGGTTGTGCTGGCTCAGGTCCTGGACCAAATCCTGTGTTGTCGCTGCGCAATGAGGCGGCTGTGTTTCCTGGGTACAATGTAAAGGCGAGGCACAAACCGCACAAGAGAGGTCGTGGACAATAACCTGGTTTGTGCCAGCATGGAGTCGACTGTGAGCTTGCGGTGCGCAGGTTTGCCTAGTGATGGGTCCGGTAGTCCAGGAGACCGCCGCCCCCGACTGTAGACTGAGCAAAACTACATACGCAATCTGAGCTAGGGGAACGGAGCTGTGGGTTTTACGGGAGGTTGAAAAATGGCCCTCATTACTTGGGTCACACATTTCCTGGCTCAAGACGAGTCGTGTCACAGTGAAAGAAACACTCCTACTACTAATCTAAGTTTATATTACAGGAACTATGTACACCTGTCGTCCTAGCACACAAACTGTGCACTGGATGTCTCAGTAATCTATGAAAATTCCTAAATTCACGTCATACCGCACTGAACTACTGTGTCCAAGATAGCGGGAATTTTTTGAGCGTTAGAATCCTTCGGAGGGGAAGTAAACCCGGTGGTCCGATTTCATAGATTTAGGCATGTAAAAGTTCCTTCCACAGATTAAACTTGTGTGAAACGCTCTATCCATGTTCCAACGTTCACCACTAGGTATCATTGATATCTAGCAATGAAAGTTGGATCTACTTGAAATACAACGGAACTTGTAGCGCACCTTAAGGGTGTCCACTGAAAGCAGCTATAGACTCAGGCGAGCCGAACTTGTCCTCGGACACTCCCGGCACTAAAAGCCATACGATAATAAATAAATAAGTAATAAATAAATATATACCAGAGACCCGCAATTCTTCTGTGACAGCCTCACGTGTCGATTAATCTTAACCACGTTGAATCTGGGGCGTCGTCCTGCAGTTACTGGAATATTCCTCCACAAAATTCTTACACTGACCGTCTGTCACTAGTCATCTCGCATACAAATAAGCTTGCAACTGCTGTGTCTCTCTCGACTGACTTACTGATTCATTGCAGCCCACTCCGTTCACAGACTGCACTGTCGTACACATGTCAGAGAACAGCGTGGAATTCCTTGTACGTTTGGAAGGATAGTCTCGATATTTTCAGATGGATTTCAATTTCTTAACTTTACGTGATCTAAGCATTATCGTGTGGGACTTTCTGGAGAGAACCGTGCCATCTCTTAAAAATCTCTACGAAGCTTCTCCACGTGTGAACCTCCTTTCGTTAGCACCTACTGCAAATGCCGTCCACCCGTAGGTAAAATGACCGCTGAGGTTGGTCAGGTGATGAGACAGACGGACTGATGTCCTCAGTGGGTTCACCACCATATAACAGAATCTCAAAACTTTTATTTAGAAGGTTTACAGCTGATTAATGTTGAGATTTTTTCATTTGACTAGTGATGTAAGTCTGTTCGTGATAAATGTTTTCTAACGTTGGTGGTGAAGTAAGTGTGCTAATGTTATCATTTTGATATAATTTCTGTAGGAGGAATGGATTAATTGTTGGAAATACGTGGTTTAGGAAAAAGAACTCGCAAAAAATAACTAGGTATGGATGGGGAGACAGGAAGACAAAGACAATGATTGACCTTATTCTGGTGGAAAAGGATAAACAAAGACAGTTAGTAGATGTGACAGCTATGCCCAGAGGAGATTTTGAAGGAGACCACAAAGTGGTGATAGCCAAAGTAAGGCTTGGTAAAATCACATAACTAGTAGAAAAAAGGGAAAGAAAAATAATTGTATGGAAACTAAAAGAGAAGGAGGTAATGGAAAAGTTTCAAGAGGAACTAAAACAGGAAATTCCCAAAGATGAAGCAAAAAGCATAGAAATGGAATGGACATGTTTTAAGAATGGATTTGTGAAGTGTGCAGTAAACACTTGTGGAAGATTATCAGGGAGGAAAAAGGAAAGGGAGACTCCTTGGTGGAACAACAGGGTAAAGGAAGCAGTTAAAGAAAAACAAATGGCATGGAGAAAGTGGATATGCAGCAAAGATGCAGAGAAATGGCAAAAATATAGAGAAGCCAAGAAGGCATGTCAAAAGATTGTACAAGAAGAAAAAAGGAAAAGCTGGGAAAGTTTCACTGAAACTCTAGAGGAGGATATCAAAGGAAGTAAAAAGGTTCTATGTGGGCTAGTAAAAAACAGTGTGAAAGGTAGGGAAAACACAAAATTTGTAAAAACTGAAGCGGGACAGATATTGTATGAAAGAGATGGTATATTGAAAAGATGGGAAGAATACTTTTCAAAGCTACTGAATGTTAAACACATTGAACTGGATGAAGAAAGGGAACAAGAAGGAACAATGGAGGAAGAAGAAGAACAAGAAAAGGAGATATCTATGCTAGAAATAGAGGAAGCCATAAAGAAGATGAAGAGTGGCAAAGCACCTGGAGTGGATGAGGTGACCACAGAAATGATAAAAGCAGCAGGACCAGTAGGGTTGCAGTGGCTGTATAGATTATTTAGAATAATTTGGAAGAAGAAAGAGATCCCAGAAGAATGGGGAAAGGGTTTAATTATCCCACTTTTTAAGAAAGGTGACAAAAAGGAATGTAACAACTACAGAGGGATCACCCTTATTGCCCATGTAGCCAAGATCTTTGAGAGAGTATTGGAAGGTAGACTGAGGAGGCAGACAGATGGAGAGATGGAAGAAGAACAGTATGGTTTTAGGAGAGACAGATCAACTTTTGATCTAATCTTTACACTAAGGCATATGATGGAGAAAAGATGGGAGTTTGGAAAAGACATGGTGATGACTTTTATTGATATTGAGAAAACTTATGACAGTGTGCCTAGACAGGTGGTGTGGGATGTATTAAGGAAAAGGCAAGTTAACAGTGCAGAAGTGCAAATGGTGAAAGCTATGTACAAATATTGTGTCAGTAGCGTAAAGACCACTATAGGAGAAACAGAATGGTTCAAGGTGGAAACGGGTCTCCGTCAAGGAAGTGTATTGTCCCCCTTACTATTCATCATAGTCATGGATGAAATCCACAAGAATGTTAAACAGAGATTGGGACAAGAGCCAATAAAGGCCATGCTGTTTGCAGATGATATAGTGATATGGGGTGAGGATGAAAAGGAAGTACAAAAACAAGTAGATGTATGGAACCAAGAGATTGAGAAGTTTGGGATGAAAGTTAGCACAGAGAGGAGCAAGACAATGGTAATGTCAAGGGGAAGTAAGGAGGGAAGAGGAAAGATAGAAGTGAACGGAAAAATTCTAGAAGTGGTGAAAAGTTTCAAGTACTTGGGAAGTGTGATCACAGAAGATGGAAAGATTACTGAGGAAATTGGAAAGAGAATACAACAAGCGAACAGCTTCTACCAGAGTGTTAGGGGTATTCTGTGGAACCAAGATGTCCCAAAGAAATGTAAGCAGGTATTATATTCAACCTATTATGGACCCGTACTAACATATGCAGCTGGAGCATGGACCACTACAAAAAGAGAGGAGAGTAGAATACAAGCAGCGGAGATGAAATTCCTAAGAGGTATAGAAGGGAAGACCAGAAGAGATAAAATCAGAAACGAGGAGATAAGAAGGAGGACAGGAATCTTGAAGCTGCAGGACAGGATAGAAACAACCAAGTTAAAGTGGTATGGACATATGATGAGAATGGGAGAGGAGAGAGTGCCAAAGAAAGCTTTTCTGGAAAAGGTTTCGGGGAAGAGACCGCGCGGAAGGCCCCGAAAGAGATGGGCAGATACAGTGTGGGAGTGCGTGGAGAAGAAGGGAGGAAAACCTGAAGATGTACTTAAAGGGGGAGAGGAGTGGTGGAGAGACAGGCAACGTTGGAGGTCCTTGATTCACAACCCGACCCAGGAAGCTGGAAACGGGAAATGAAGAAGAAGAAGACTTCATTCTGAAGGGGAGTAACAGTACTGTATTAGCCATGCTTTACTTTGTCCCTTAGATAGTTCAGACATATATAAGAATAGTCAAATAACATCTAATCACGCACGCCTAATCTGCTGAAAGCAATGGGAAACTATAGCCCTTAAGTTCTTCTCAAAGATATGCTCCTCTCTAAGGATTATTTATTGTGGTAATACCGTCCTCTCTTGTAAAATCCAGATTCTAATCTGGTCCCGCTAACGGATCTCTGGCCGAGGACTTCTCAAATGGGTGTTAACATCTCAATGTATACAAAGGTAGCATCTGGCATTCTACTGGACAGAACGTGACTGTTAGGTTTGTGATTGGCAGATGCAGGTTTGTAAACATTGAAAGGGAAATGGTTAGATTGAGGTTGTATTAGGTTGGGATTATTGAATTAATTAGATCGTAGGCTCTCTTGGCCGGCGCCTAGTTTATTATCTAGGCTTGCAGGTTGGAGCCGCGTCATGTATCGGTGATTGTTTCCCGACGTTTTGGCTCTCATTGCAGCAGCCTTAAATGTGGCTTCGAGTTCGTCCATGTACTCAAACTAATCATTGGTTGTCAGTCAGGCACTGCTTGATAGGTTTTGACGTCACGCTGCACCCTGATTGGTCCGAGCCCTAGCTAGTCAACTTTCCACGTCTTGCTATGCCTGAATCTGTCTTCGAGATATGTATTGCCACGTAAATTATCGTGTTTTGGTATCTAGGAATTTTAGCAACAGTTTCAGTATCAGGAAATTCTATGGGGTGTCTCGTGACGTCAGCACGATCAACTATTGCAGATCTGGAGTTTACTGGAATGTGCTCTGATATCCTATTGGAAACGCGTGTTTTTGTTTCACCTATGTATATCTCTCCACAGGAACAAAGCTCTTTGTGAACTCCTGCGTCCTGGTATGGCTGCTTTATCTTGGCTGATTTACGCACCACTTGCGTCAGCTTGTTTATTGAGTGCATAATCGTTGGCACGTTGTATTTCCTTAGCAACCTGGCGATTCTTTCTGTCATCCCCTGTACATACGGCTGAACGGATTTATAATACCGTTATTGGTTTTACCTCCCTATTACCAACTGTGGCTTTTAGAGGCGCCTGGGTGCCAGAATGTTGACCCGAAGGGGATCTGTAATGTGCCAGTAAATCTATTGACACGGCTTCCACGCATTTGCGCACCCTCGAATGCCAACTGGCTGCTCCAGGATTCGATCCTGCAAGCTTGGGCCCAGCTAGCGAGAACCTTACGACTGAGCCATGAGCCAGCCTAGAAAGCATTTATAGTGGGGCTGATTATTATTCTATTGAGCAGTTCTTCGGCTTGGTTCTCTATTCCGTATGGCCCTGTTTTTCTGTTCTTTGTTGTATCCATTAGCTAGGAGCGTATTCCAAACTCATATTTTCTCCTCATTTTCGCTGTCCTTATCGCAAATGCGGTTGGCTCTGGTGAGGAGTATCCTAGCTACCAGTTCCTTATGTGACGGTGAATGACTTGAGTTTGTATGTGGGTACTGACCTGTATGAGTACCTTTCCTATACACCCTGCGTCATAGCGTGCTGTCTGATCGTTGATAGAGCAGAACGTCTACGAAGGCCAGTGGATTATTTTCGACCACTTCCATTTTGAAATTGATGCTGAGATGTCAGGAGCACACGAAGATTAGGAATTCCTATAGTGTGTCGCGTCTATGTATCTGAACCAACAATCGGGCTTCAGTGGTCTCTCCTTTACGGCTTCTTCCTCGCATTTACTATGATAACGTTTGCCAATAATGGAGAGAGGATATCCCATTCTTGTTCCCTCCATATGTTGAAGCATCTGCCCATTGAAGACAGAAACTTTAATGTTAATGCACAGTTCACCTAAGTGAACTAAGTCCGTTTAACCTCCTGTGGTTGTAAGCTTTTACCTGATGATCTGTGTGGCGTCAAGTACCGGAACGCTGGTAAATGCGGACTCTACTTCAAGGCTTGAGAGTAGACTGCCGTCAGTCAGGTTTATACTCGCTATGATATCTACGAAGTGTTGTGAATTTATGACGTGAGAGGCCCGTGGATGGAATAATGTTTGCAGGACCTGACTCAAATATTTAGCAAGAGCGAGAGTTGGGGCGCTATGGCGCTAACTATGCGTCTCTGAAGCACATCGGTCTTGTGTACGACCGTAGAACATAGGGTTTCTTGAGTGGCCAGTTTCTAAGGATTTCTGTTTCTCTTCTGGAATAGATGTCTCCTTAATTAGCCGCGTCGTCGTCTACTCCATATTCCTTATAGGATTCCTCGGGGTCTTCTTATAAGCTGGGTCTGATCTACGAGACTGGCATGTTTGATGATCTGAGAGGCCGGTGTTCTAATTTCATCTGCTATGAAGAACAGTAGATGATGGATAGAAGCTTCCACCCCGCAGGTAAATCTTCTCCTGAAGATGTCTCGGTCTGATGGTGAAATGATGTACATTGCTTAGGATGTAGGATGTGGTTGCTTTGTAAAAATAAATGAATTGATGACTTCAAAACTGTGAGACATGGTGTGCTGCTTTGGAAGGTTCTGAAGACTGATAACTCAAACAACAACAACAACAACAACAGCGATAATTTGTACTCGTTGCTCATCAATTTATCCGCCTCTTTGAAATCTTACCATATTATTTGCAAGAATAGACTCATTTTCTTGAGACATGGGCAAGATCAGGCAGTGTTGCAAAGAGTGGGGGCATAGGCACCTTGTCCTTCACGGCACCCGGCATGTAAAATATCCAACGACATTTCGTCGGAAGATTTTGGTGGCTAAAATACTATCCCAATACACTCATGCTGTTAGGGCTATGAATCCAAACTCTTCGACAAATTACACCTGTATAATATACATATGTTACCTTCGGTGTCGTAGTCGGTAGCATGCTGAACAGCTATGTCCAAGATCGCGGATTCTAACCAGGCCGAAGTCTCCGGAACTTAAGGAGCGTAATAATCCTTCAGTATGCCTTCCATCAGTGAGGAAGTAAAGCCGGCGGGCCAATGTCAGATTTATGGCATGTAAGAAAACTAACCACTACAATTAGTAGAGTGTAGGAGGACTTATAGGTAATAGTTCGCTGATTAGCAACTTTCTATCAAGTTCAAACTTTCGCCCCTAAGTGTCAGTGTCAGTAGCATCTGCTAGCCAAAATTGGATAAACTTGCTGGGAGCCTATGGGCGTTCATTTAAAATTTCTTGGTTTTGGCCATTGGCTGCAGTTCATATATCATAATGTAATAATTGTAAAATATTCGGACTATATCTACAAAATTTTGATGAGTGGAAACGCCTTCAGATAACCGTACTCCTTGATGACAGTTATTTGGTACTGATGTTAATAAAAAATTGCCCCCAATTTTATTTATACTACTTAGATCTCAAGGTCTACTACCGTGATAATGCACCACACTTTAAACTGTAAGTATTACTGATTTCAGGCTAAGTCCAGATACATCGGATCCTACTGTAAGGAAGATTTACGCATTTGGTTCTAGTGGGAGGCAACATACTAACACTGCATCTATAGGAATATTTCCTATCATAAAGAAATTAAACCCAAACATTGTTAATCATATCAACGAAAAGGCCTACACATGCAGCGTATGCAAAACCAAATTTACGGAGTTCAGGTTTTTCAGGAAACACTTGCTAATTCATAGCGGCGATATGGCATTTTCATGTTGCGTATGTGACTCCAAATTTAGACAGAAAGGAGATTTAAAGACACACATGCTGGTCCATAGTAGGGAGAAGTCATACTCCTGCAGCGTATGTGAATCCAGGTTTTTTCTCAGAGGAAATTTGCAGCAACACTTGCTAATCCATAGCCGTGAAAAGATATATTCATGTAGTGTATGTGAATCACAGTTTACCGACAGAAGAAATTTTAAGAAACACTTGCTCATCCATAGCCGTGAGAAGCCGTTTTCATGTAGCGTATGTGAATGCAAATTTGCCCAGAAAGGACATTTAAATAGACACATGGTCATGCATAGTGGCGTAATGTCTTATTCATGTAGTGTATGTGAATCTCTATTTACTGACAGAAGAAATTTTAAGAAACACTTGCTTGTCCATAGCGGCGAGAAGCCATATTCCTGTAGCGTATGTGAATCCAAGTTTTCCGATAGAAGTAATTTGAAAAAACACTTGCTAGTCCATAGCGGCGAGATGCAATTTTTATGTAGCCTATGTGAATCCAAATTCAATCAAAGAGGAAATCTGAAGAGACACATGCTCATCCATAGCGGCGTAAACCCTTAATTGTACGTATGTGAATCCAAGTTTACACTGAGTGAAAAATTGAAGAAATACATGCTTATCCATAGCAGCGGTAAGCCATGTTTTTGTGGTATCTGACAAGACAAATTTTTGAAGAGAAGATCTTTGAAGACACAGGTTCATCCATAGCTGTTAGAAGCAATATACTTATTGCGATCTGGATTTAATTTTACCCAGAGAGGGCCTTAGGAAGGTCACATGGAAATCCCTATCGGCTAAAATCCATACTTAAGTAGTGTATGTGAATCCAAGTTTATCTGTCGAGTAAAATTGAAGAAGCTCATGCTCATCAGAAGCGGCGAGAAGCATTTTTCATGTGGTGTATGTGAATCCTTATTTATCTTCAGAGGAATTATAACACACACATGCTCATCCATAGCAGCGAGAAGCCATTCCCATGTGGCGTATGTGAATCCACGTTTACCCGGAAAGAATATTTGAAGATATACATCCTCATCTATAGCGGCAAGAACCCGTACTCATGTAGTGTATGTGAATCGAATTTTAACCGCAGAGGAATTTTGAATATACACATGATCATCCATAGCGGTGGGAAGACATTTTCATGTAGTGTATGTGAATCCAAGTTTTCTCAAAGATGGCATTTGAAGATACAGAAGGTAATCCATGGCGGTGAAAAGCCGTATTCATGTAACGTATGTGAATCCAGGTTCTCCCTGTAAGGACATTTCAAATCACATGCTAATACTGTATCCGTCCTTAATTAGGGAGAACTTATGGCCATATTCCAGTTGAGCTCAGCGTTCGGGGGTGTTACGTTCAATCCCACCATATGACACATACATTCGGATTATGAGCAATTAGGTTGAACAAGCTTCACAAATAACAACAGTGTACTATAATTATGCTTTAATAAAGGAAAAAGGACCCACAAATGCTATAATAATAATACCAATTACAAATGTAAACAAATACAACAATTTACCCTTCAATTTACATCACACATCTTGCTTGATGATTCGGATTCTAAATAGATCCGGATTAATCATTCAATCATACATCATAACCATACTTCGATAGATCATTAACTATAAACTTCATAATCTTTACTTTATTGAGTTCCTTTTAATTTAAACCCGTCCCTTTCCGGGTATCAAAATCAAGTTACTGCACACAATCTCATGCTCGATTTAATCGCCACATTGTCAGGTTTTTTGAACTAAGGACATTTACTTTACTCATTCTTTACTAATATTCAATATTTACTTCAGACTCATATCGGGCTTTGAACTTACATCTTAATCAACATCAATATCACTGTTTCTCCGCATGTACTCCTATATTTCTCCACACATCGGCATCAAACGCAAATTTTGTCCCTGCATTCACATTGTATACCTTTTATTTCCACCATGCACCATTTTGGATCGGTTTTTATGGGACCCACATTCTCATAAAATCCAAATTTCAATTTAAATTCATTACCCGTTCAATATCCAAGGTAGGAACCGATTTTTACTATTTCCAAACTGTGCAAAAATAATAATAATAATTATTATTATTATTGGCTTATGTAAATTTTACATATTCAGTAATAATCTTTAGCAGGGAATATGCATCTGCCTCCAAGCACTTCATTCATCTAAGTTTCATTTCTGTAACATTTACCGTTAACTAACTTTTATCTCAGTGATGTAATTAACACTGGGCGACAGCCCTTTGAGACCGCAGTCTTCACAAAATAGGCCCATTCATTCTCGCGTCAAGAAGCTCTGCCTGACCTAGGTAGGGACATTGCCCCCGTCTCCTGCCAGCTGGTCCCTTGCGTTTAAAAAGCCATAACATCGACCACTAGTTCAATTGGTCTGGCGTATCTAATATCATTACTGTATTTCTTATCATTGTACCACATTGGGTATCCAAGTTCGATTTTCATTTCCCTAATTCATATTCATTAAGACTGTAACTTGACATTCTTTTTTTACAACACGGTGCATTCGTGTATTACCTTTCGGAGAAGGCTATTTACAGTCGGAATTTATATAATAATAGAGGGAGAATCCTCCACTCCCTCCATAAGACGCTGTGGTGGGCATTCAACACAAACGGCCCGGATCAGGCCCATTGTTCTGTGCGTCTGCAAATATACTGTCAACTCGAGCCAAGACTATTTCACCATGACCTCTGCAGCTTGTATAAAACAACAATACGTATGGGGCATTGTACCTTCCCCTTCACTTCATCCACCCAGCATTTCTATACGACGAGTCAATCACGAGGGTTCCAGCTTCGTGAGACCAATTCATCATAACAATATAATTCGACGAGTTCCTCGACATTTTTATCCGTTCTCCCGAATTTTTCACATAAACGAGACACATATTTACAACTCCTATACTTTGAGTTTACATTTACATCTGCCTTATTTCGGCGACAATTATAACTTGGATAGCCAATTCATTAATTATTCCTTCAGCACATGTCCTTGCCAGAACATATCCCTACTTTAATTGGCCTCTGTAACTTCGCATTTTTCATTAACAAGGTCTTTCTGACTTACATTTTTCATTTGACATGTACATAATTTTACTAAATAATTCAAAATTACTGATTTTAAATTCATTGCAATTTATTTCCTTTCAACATTAACTCACTATTTTGGATTCCATTAATCGGTCCCTCCTTCAGGTTTCTACGTCCCTCTATTGAAATGTCTCTACGTCTGCCAAGGACCCTCTGAGCGGCAAACTGGTACTACAGTATATAACCACTTGGGTCTTGAACTTATGCCACTATCGTTGTAAACTTGCGTAGTTTAAACTTTCTGTGTTTCTGATATAACTGTCTTATCGTTTTGCTAACGCCTGGTCGTGAACTTTATAATCTCGACTGATTTTCCCTCACGGGGATTAAAAGTATCTGTCTGTTAACGAGTGGCCCTCACTTGAGTCCAATATCAACTTTGTATTGCTAAGGAGCGTATTATAACTTGGAATTCACTCAGGTCCGAACACGACTCCGTCATCCGGCGTGACTTGTAGTATAACATTCACCTCTGGGGTCTGAAATCAACTGTAACGTGCCCCGCTCGGTCTCTGATAGCAACTCACTCGTAACGTGCCCCTGCTGGGCTCTGATGATGAACTGACGTAGCGTGCCCCTCTCGGGCTCTGATGATGAACTGCCGTAACGTGCCTCTCTCGGGCTCTGATGATGAACTGACGTAACGTGCCCCCCTCGGGCTCTGATGATGAACTAACTTTGACTCGGCCCTTTAGGCCTTATATGTTATTCGCATCAGAATATAGGACTGTGATCAGTTCTGGGGCCTACCTTTTGATTCTGTGATCGTATCATTTCCTAAAAATTACTTCCGTGTACAGGATATTTTAAATGATCGAAAATCCTTCTGCTGATAAAACCCGTTCATTCACTTATTATTAATTAATTAATTCATTAAAACTCTATATTTCCAGCGTGGGCGGTACTTCTTACCTTCTCCCTGCGCGAATCCTTCCGCTAATGTACATTTACGTCATGCAGTCTCAGCACTCTTCTAAATTTCTAATGTTAGAAAGTATTAAGGTTCCAGAAATTGACATTTTTATTTTCATTCTTCGTAACGTTTATCTTATTAAAATCCAATGCTTACTTATGAAGTAATGAGTATTTTACTCGTAATTAGGGTGCGCCTAATCACTACCAACACGTAATTTCTAGCTGATGTAGCGTCCGAACGGGAATTCTCCTCACCGTGTGCGCGCTCTTCGTCAATAAAATAGTTCGTTCTTATCGACGGCTTAATATGCCTTGAGCAATCGCCTAGGACTGTTGTACTGTTCGGTGACCTCAAGCTCTGACTCATGGGTGATATCATTCCTCATAAGCCATATTTATTTATGTTTGTGTCCAGTTCTCTGGCTCCATCTTATCTTAATGTTACTTTAAACATCCTGTTCTTTCCACAGCTTCCTCTCATAGCCGGCTTTCAAACGAATATCCAAGCTTCTAGTATGAAATTCCAACTTTCACATATGCGATCTGTATTCGAATACCTTGTGCCAATCACAGATGGGCACAATACATAGTAGCGAGAAGTAATATACACGTACTGTATGCAATCCCAAATTTACCTGCAGGGTAAATTGATAGTCACCCATCCTCATCCATAGTGACTAATAGCCATATTGATGTAACGTATGCGTAGCAACATTTAATCACAGCGGATCGTTTTTAATCGGTAGCGGTGAGAAAGCCAGATTAAAGTACTTTCTGCGAAGCAAAATTTACTCTCAAGCAACATTTGAAGAAACACTTCCTAAACAATTGAGCCGAGAAATCATTGTTATGTAGTAAACGCAAAGTCAAATTACCTTACAGTATATGAGAACAGATAATCCCATTCCAATTAAGGGTAGCAAGAAGCAATATTCTTGTAGTATACGCGAAAGCAACTCGACTCTAAGGGGACGTTTGAGGACACACGTTCTAATCTATAGAGGCTAGAATCCATCGTAATTTAGCAACAACGAAGATTCATTTGCTTAGACAGGATATTTGAATAATCACATTTTAATTCGTTGTGGCAAGTTAATAGTTGTTGTAGTTGTTGCTGTTTGACACTTCAGTCTTTTATCTGGTTTGACTCATCACCCTGTACCTTTTTGTCCTGAGTCATCCTTTTCATCTCCACAGCCTACATTCAATTTTAACATACTCTAACCTTGGTCTATCCCTATAGTTCTTATCCTCGACACCTCCTTCCTTAACAAAGCTTGGTATTTCTGGGTGTCGTAGGATGTTTCCTGCCAACCTATCTCGTCTCTTTGTTGGTAGTCGCCAGAAAGGTCTCCCCTCTCCTACACATTTAAATAACTTTCAATTTGTTTTCTATAAGCCTTCTGATTGTCACACTGCATGTCGAGTGCTAATATTCTCCGCTTTTATGCTGTTTCAACTGTTCAGATTACCTCGTAGTCCGCCCCTTAAAACAACAATAACTGTTTAACTATAACTGTCCTGGTTGCACTTCCTTAGCGTGCACTACCCGGAAAAAAATCAAATTGCACTTCTAATATCTAAATCTATATTTGATATCGACACAATTTTATTCTTCAGAAATGCCATCCCTCTCTGAGCCAACAAAAATTTAATATCCTCTTTGCTTCGTCCATCACTGTTCATTTTGCTTCCAAATTAGCAAATGTCTGCTACTACATTTAGCTTTTTCACTTCCTAAGTAATGTTGATCTCTATATAGGTTCCTGATTTCTTTCGGCTGCATTCCATGATTTTGGTTTACATTAATTGATTTCCATCATGACTTATGGAGTCCATACCATTTGAAAACACATTCAAAACCTCTGGTGAATCGGCTATAAAGACTATGTCGATAGCAAATCTCAGAGTTGAGATAATTTTTCCTTGAATATGTTCTCCTACTTCAAATTTAACTCTAATATTCTTAATTGATTGTTCAATGAATAACCTGAACACTATGGGTGATTAGTTGCAGCCTTGCCCCTTACCATTCTGAATACCAGTTCCATTCTAATGGCCGTTAGCTTGTATAACTTTCATCGGTTTTAGTACAGATTTCTGATCTCCCTTCTATCCCCGTACTTTATTTCAATCTTTTTCAATGTGTCAACCAACTTACTCCGATGAACGTAATCAAAACATTATTCCTAATACTATGAATGTTATATACATAATTTATGTTTTTTGGATGCTTTTTGATGCGAGTTGCAATGGAACATCCGTCTAAACCAACCTGACAAATCAGCTATAACTGAACATGCCCCGTCTTCAGTGCACGATGTATGTTTCAAGGATGCTCATGCGCTTGCCCTTGTCTAGAATTATAAGGGAGGCAGTTGAAATTCGTAAAAATCCCAATAATTTTAACAGAGACGCTGGATATCAGCTAAGTGACACTTGCCTACCAGTTATTAAGGATCTAGGTTGATAGTTCCTCTCTGTCTCTCTGTTCTTCACCTATTTCAAATTGTATTTTTTTCCTCTATGGTTACAGAGCCTGGATTTGATCTCCTTTGTTCGTCACTGGAGGAGTTTCTATCTGTTTTTTCGCCGTTGCCTGTATGACGTTAGGTATCATTCAGATACACTTCCCTTTTGTTTATGTTTCCTTATATCCATCTAACCCTCCCCCCCCCCCCTTTTTTTTCTTTTGGACATCCTCATTCTTCGAAGAGTCTCTATATTTTACCCCGCCGCCTTTACCTTCTCCTTACTTACTACTCTGTCCGCCGTTCTACCATGGTCCATACAGTAATTCCTGGCAGCAGCTCTCAGGTGACGAACAGAGAAATTTATCTATATTTTTTGTATTTTTTTGTAATCTCATTGATATACTTACTTTGACCACATTGTTTGATTCCATTGAAAAAGGAGGCAAGGTTTCTCCGAAACGTATGGTTCTAATTTAATTTCACATGGCATTAGCCCAAAAAACATGAACTATTTATATAGTAATCCGGGCCGTGAAAGCCTTAATATACATACTATGAATGTTCTTTCAATGTTCCGTATTCTGCCTTCCAAGAACAGCTTGTTACTTAAGTACAGCTCCCCTTGTTCTTTCGTTTCTTTTGAAACCCAATTGGTCTTCTCCCAACTCCGTTTCTATCAGTCTTTCCTCGCTCATGAAAATTATTATAGCCAGAATCTTAGAAGCATGAGTCATCAAACTGATTGTAAGATTGTTATTCAATATGTCAGTTCTTTATCCTTTGGTATAGGGATGACAATATTAATCTTAAAATCAGTGGGTACTTCACTTGTCTCATAAACTTAAGTGGTCTATAGAATTCAGATCTCATCGTCATCAATTTCCTCCTCCCTTCCCATTACATGATTCTCCACTTCTGAATCGTTATACAAATGCTCTATGTAAGTTTACAATCTCTCTGCCTTTCTTCACGTACTGTTCATTCAATCAGTAAGCTGTAATTGCCTTTCCAACTTTCAGACAATTTTCTATAATGACACATATCTGTGTGCAATTTTCTTCTTTCGCTTTCTTGCACTTCTTGTTTATCTGATTTTTCAGACATCTGTATTCGGCCTTCGCCTTTTAATCTCCTGTATTTGCCCAAGGTTGCAGGATTGATTCATGGTGGAGTCAGCTTGCATTTGAGGGTGTGCCAAAGTGAAGGAGCCTTGTCAGTATATTTGCTGTCATATTCAAGATCTCCTTCGGGGCAATATTCCGGCAGCCCGCGGTCTCTAAAAGCCGCAGTAGTTAGGAGGGACCAGTAACATTATTATCTCCTGCATTCCTGTGCTTCCACCTTACGTCCAATAATTCTGGTGTATCCTGTTTGATCCACCGTTCTCTACTTATTTTTTCCTGTCTACCAATGTTTTCCCGTGCGGATTTTCTTATTTCATTCTTCAAAAGTGCCCTTTTTCATGTGACGTTAGTTAGAGATTCTTCACAAGTCCTTCTTGACCCTTCGGTCACGTCATTGCCTTTCAGTTTGCTTATTGCCAGCCTGTTGGGCTTTTAAATTTTCTACAGATTCATCAGCCATGGTTTGCATTGCATAGCATCCTTATTGTGGGCAGAGTTTATGTTAGATCCGAGAGATGTTTTGCAATCTAAAATTTGGTTTCGGAATCTCTGCTTGCCCATAATATAGTCGACTTTGGAACGTTCTCTATAACGTAATCTCATCCAAGTGTATATTCTTCTATTGTGGTCATTGAATGAAGAGTTAGCTGAAACCCACTCGTGCATGGTGCATCATTCCGACAGCCTACTTCCTCGATTATTCCTTTCACCAAATGAAATCTTCATACTATCTTCTCTAGCCTTCCCTACCACAGCATATCTATCTCGCAATATTATTACATGTTCATCACCCTTGAGATACCTGAGATTTTTATCTGTTTCTTCGTAGACGTCTTCAAATTTTTCATCAGCTTGACTGGTAGACATAAAGACTTGTATAACTGAGGTGCACCTGGGTTTTGTATTGATTTTAGCGACAATTATCCGTTTACTATATTGCTCATAATAATCTACTTGCTGTCGAATATTCCTACTAAAGTTTCTTACGTAGCCGTTGTTTGACTTAATTCTAATGATCCTAAAGTCTCCTGACCAAAATGTATGTCCTTCCTTCCAGCGCACTTCCCTAATTCCAACTAATACCAACCTCAACCTATCCATTTCCCTTTCTGGGTTTTCTAACATTCCACTGCCATTCAGACCTCTAGCATTCCACACTTCGACACGTAGAATAACTTATTGGTGATATTATCTGTCAATTTAGACCTTTCGCACTTTGTTAATATGTATGTAATCAGTCATTTCTTACCCACTTGCGCTATCTGGCGTGGAAACTACCGTACTTCACCCATCGTCTCCCTTTACCCTGATGTCAGCCTGACCTGTTTTTATGTGTGCTCTTATACACATGTAGGGTGGTACTTCCTACATTTGTTAATTATTTTATCGTTGTGAACTCTTCCGTTTACCGTTATAAAGTATTGTTTGCTAGGCTAGTTTATTTATTTACATTGCGCCATTGCGCTGCTTCGTAACCATCTTTTTACAGAAACCACTCTGGGTGAGTCACTTAAATTTTTACCTTATTGTATATTTGATTTTAAATGTCCTTTCCCCCTCCGTATTCTCAGGTTTCCCACATGAGTGGCACTATATGTGGCTACTTGGCTTGTCCATGTGTTCTTAAGTTGCTTTGTAGGATGTTTTGAATGCGTTTGATTGGGGTGCTTTCGTATCCTTCTTTTCCACAATCTGGATGCTCTTAGCTCCTAGGATATATCGTAATTTCACCGTTTTGTTACTTTGTGGGTGTGGACCACTTCGGCCTTGTACTCTTTGTTGTGTCTGGCACACGTGACGATTCAGGGTTTGAGCCTGTTCTGCCTCATCCGTTTTAACTCATTTTCAGTTTCATCCCCCTGTAATCACACTGTGTCCGATACTCCACCCTTAAATTGGGTGGCCTGCATCATCACCACAATCCACAGCGTAAGACTGGTAGAACACGAAAATTAGATCCTGAACAAATAAAACAAGTTTAGGCTCGACATAAAATAATCCGGGAGGATGATACCAAAACGATCCCAGGGAGTGAATTGGAACAGGGTTCATGGGTTAAAAACTCAAACAATTATTTGATAATCGTTCAGGCAACGTTGCGGAGATTATAGAAAATTGCACAAATAAAAAAAAGCCTTCTGTAATTTATTGTGGATGCACTGGTTGCACTGAATAAAATAATAATGGCAATTCCTGTCCCTATGCTCAGAGATGATCTAATTTAGGACTTGCAGTGCAAATATTAACGAATCTTTAAATTAATAAACTTATTTAAGGGGGACAAGGGCTCCTCGCAGCCTGTCTTCCGTTATAATACAACTTACGGAGATCCCTCTGTTAGCGGCGTGGTCGACGAGCAGTTTGGGATCCCACCGTCTCCACTATTCTGTAAGCAGCAGGTCCGACGAGCTGTTTGGGAGCGGCAGTCCGCCCTTCAGGTGAACGTTAGTTCGAAAACCAAATCTTGCCTGTCCCCAAGACCAGAAAACCTTGGAGAATATTGATATCATTATTATATCTGTATAGGTCTTGGTTTCCAATAGCCGACTGGCCACAACACAGCAAAAATACACAGGAAGAGAGAGAGGAAAAAGGGAACATGCAATGACTAAAGATTTAGTATAATCAAACTTATTTCACTCTGAATAGAAGACATTTATCGTACTAATATTGAACCCATGTACCATTGGCTCAAAAGGGGTCGAATCCATGTATTTGTGAAAGGAATGAAAGAAACATACAGTCTCTAATGGAACGGAGAAATATTTCAAGCAAGGATTCTAGCATAACGTTACGCAAGAAGCTGGACCCAGGTGTTCAGGAAATGAGATCATGCCTCCTGACTCATTGATAAGGGGCCGGTCACGAGTATTAATAGACTGAATGGAAAGTTTCGGCTGTAAGAGAGAGAAGCACGTTTCGGAAATTGAGCTTACCTTGCATTAAAACGGCAACAGCGCCGCTGTGCCAGAAGAAGATTAATTAAATTTAACCCATTTGCAAGAATAAAAGTAAGTAAATAAATACAGTACTGTGAATCATTTCGGATTAGAGATTTTTGTGTAGAGAAAAAGCTTTTAATAATTGCCCAGGAGAGAATTGCAAACGCAGCATACGTCATCGGGGAATTACTGAGACCCGAGGAGTGGGGAATTTAAAAATCAACAGCAACACCCACACAGCTGAAGACTAAAAATTAATTAATATCTCAGAAATGCACGATCGATTCTGATGCGCAGTGGGATCATTTTACGTTTGGAAGACGAGCTTTCTGGAGATATAATTTTTATAATTGTGCGACAATTATTTCAAAAGTTGGTCATAAAAAAGACTAGGATTTTATCCTTTTTTGACTAAAGAGTATAAAAGTCCAGGCCAAGCCGGACCAATCATGCAGTTATCAAACGGCCCGAGGTCGCGTCACTGTGCTACATCACACACCGAATGCAGTTTACAACGAGCACTCCGTGAGCGGAGGTGCTGCATCAAAGAATTCAGTCGTATTAACTTCAGGGGAGGTCATACTGTGCAACAAGTATAAGCACCGAATGCAGTATTCAGACAGTCCGTGAGGGGGCGTCACGCTGTAACACATCGAATGCAGTATTCCGACAGTCCGTGAGGGGGCGTCACGCTGTATCAGTATATGCAGTTTAACAGTACTCCTTGAGGGGAGATGCTACATCACCGCATAGACATTATCCGATAGCCAAGAGCGTCGAGGTACATATAAACAATGAGCATCCATAAGGAGTAGCTAAGAAGTATTAATACAGTATCGTCGTGTGGAGAATTAGGAAAATCCTAGTTACAGGATTTAGTTCCGACAGTATAAAGTTTACAGTGAAAAGTTCATAAAATACAGTCAAAGCAGGCTGCGAACTTAGAACTCAGGGCGATAGGTCTTTAAGTAAACGACCAAAAGTATCATAACGTATTGAAGTAACGTAACTGAGAGATAAACATTCTATCAACTGTAAAGAACCCGTGTAGGGACGGACAGAACGAGGTTCGCAAGGTATTCCTGAGAGATAGGAATTTGAGAACTAAATAAGCGGAAAGGAGAAGGAAATTCTAGACATTGCTTCAAGAGAGCAGACGAACTATTCAAAAAGCAATAAGATACGAGGAGTATTAGTTGCTATAAATCACGAGATCACCAATAGATTTTCTGGGGGATCGCGGACAAAATAGACTTTCGCTAGACCAACCAATAGGGTCTAAAAGGGAGCCGTTCGAGTCAGAGAAAATAGCAGATCGTCAGGAACGGGATTCAAAGGAGAATTATTCCAGGGAAGAAGTATGTGGTTCGAGACTTTCATATTCTGCAGGATAGGAAGCCGATATTGAATAAATTTCACCCTTGGAGACGGGAGGTCAAGAAGTCACGTGTGATAGGCTTAATAGCAGCCTAGTGATTAGAATTTGTGAAGTGTAAATATATCAAGATTTTGTGTTAAAAGTAATATATATTCAGTGTTTTTATTGTGTGTTCTAAACGGATACACCAGTGTATTTAAAAACGTTATCAGTGTTAAATGTATACGTGTTAAATATGTGTCAAGATATGTCTGTACATGAAATGAATTTGTACAAGATGGAGTAATTTAAAAGAGTGGGCAAAATGACGCATCGCACGAGAAGGAAGGTCAGGGAACGACCTATAACATGTGAGTAAAGATTTTCATTATGTTTTGGTGTCGGGGAAGTGTTTGTGTACAAATCCACCGGAGTTTGAGTCAAGGGATGTTTCTAAATAACAAATAACAGAATAAGAGCGCGGTCTGAACAAATAAAATTTGAGAAATTGTAAATAATTATGTGAAAGAATAAATCCTGTAGAGGAAATGTATGGAATAAAATGTCAGTGTATTTGACGAATGTTATAAAGCAAGCGTACTAATAAATAAATAATAATAATAATAATAAAGGAAATATAAATAAAGATTAAATTGAATGATATGAAAATAAGAGCGTTTGAGCCTTAATAAAAGTATAAGACATGATGTTAATGCATGGTCTTAAAAAATAGAGCGATTATTGTCAAGCGAAAAGATTAATATAAAAATTGAGATATGTATCAATTGTTAATATGGAATTTATCAGTTCTTTGGAAGACGCTAGGCCTTAAAATAATGTATAGTGCAATGGAGCGCAATTAAAATAAAATGTCACGCTAGGAATGCGTAGAATCTAAATGTACTTGGTAAATTACTTATGAGGGGTAGTTGATTGCGGTAATTGAGATATGTTGTAAGTCCTCCAATAGTGACGTAGATCACGAGGCCATGTGTGTGTTATTATATTGTAATAGGGAGCAAATGTATGGTATTATGAGCGTAGGTAATGTAGGCCACGGCCGACCCTAAATCGCATTTTGTATAAGTCCTCCAATGTGGGAATGGTTCCCGAGGCATGTTAAGAGAGTCGAACCTAGACTCGTCTTGTTGTTGAAGCCCCTAAGTATTCGTCGTAGAATGTGTATTACTCTTCCCAATCAATGAGGACCCTTCATAATTAATAAATGCCAAGGTTACGAAAGTGGTTTATGAACCTAATAATGTTGTTGAAAAGTAAAACGCCAGGTCTTCCCAGAGAGCTGAAAGAAAGAAAGAAAGAAAGGTCTGTTTTAAAAGCATTGAGTATCGCTACCACACGTAGGCTAGACGGGAAGTTACCCTCTCAGCCATAAATCTCGCTCAAGTATACGGTCAGACCCTAGTAGGAGGAGGGTCGGTGAAGGCCGTCTGAAAGAAGTAATAAATGCACCGTGAGTGTTTAAAAGTTGTTAATGACCCGGGTTTTGAACCGAGGTCCATGTAGATGAAATTATCGCTTGTCAGTTCAGATCGTAGCTTTCTTATGTGATAATGGTCTTATAAGACAAATAAACAAATAAATATCCCTATTGTAATGTTGTATGGACGTAGGATTCCACGAGTTCAATGAAGATAACTAGATTCTGGGAGTAATCATAGTTTTTGACTTTGTCAAGTAATCTTTATAACTCTGGAGTACACAAGTATTTTTCCGATCACTGTAGTGAATTTGAACGACTTGAGAGAGATGATAATGTTGAGAACATGTGAAATGCCCAAATATTTAAGTAGAGAATTAACATGTATTTTAAATGTAATCATATATTTGTTTTGATGATAAGAAACTATAAAAATAGTTTTGAGGTGTACAAAAGAATGACACCGTTATTATTGGAAAGTATCGAGCCAAAGGAGCTCGTGGTTATATGGAACTTTAAGATAGATACTTTATGGAAGCAAAAAGAATTATGAGTTGTTGGTTTAAAGGAAACCATGTGTTTTAATATAATATTTGTTTAATTCTTATGTTATTCCTTGTTCACTTTGAACAAGTAGAAGGATTTTGGTCAGTAGTTTATTTGTTTTATTGTTTGTAGCGCCATAATTTTGGTTAATTAAATGTGTTAAAATAGGAGTTTGAATTTGTTTTTATTTTGAAAGTGTATCCTCTATTTACTCCAAAATGTGTAAGTCACAGAGTGGGAGAAAATACCAAAACCCCGAAAATCCCGATTTGAGCTTGGCTGGCATACTGTGATTTGCATATTTCTTGCTGAAAAGGGCACAGGGGGGGCATAGAAGTACTGTGCTTGGATTAATAATTAGAGGAACACTGAAGATGGTCATTTCATGTAAAAGTAAAATATGATAGGAATAGCTACAACATATAATGTTAACTGACCGCATGGGTCCCTAGAAACTCACACCGAGCAGCCCTGAATTAAACGACCCCCCTAAAACTCATATTTGTTTAGTGGCTTCAACGTGGGGCTTCTATAATCTTCTTTTTGGCGCCCAGTACGCAGGGATGAGTTTTCCTAGGGAAAACCCGAGTTTTCTCGAAAAAAAAAATTCATTTTTTTTGAAAAAAAAATGGTTTTTCGAAACTTTGAATTTTTTAATACTTCCATAAAAGTTTATGAAATTGAATAAAGATATCAAAAGGGTACGTTGTAGTAAAAACTCGTACCAAAGTAAATTTTTGAAGAAATTGGTACACAATGGTTCGGATTGCCATCTCTCAAGCATGTACTAGCGATGTGGCATGAGTAGCCCACTGTATTTTAATAAGATGTCATTAAGTGAAGAGAGGCGGAGGCTCTCAGAGGATATAAGAGCAGAGAGCAAAGATAAATGTAAAATTACAGGTGATAAAGAGTACCCAAGTAAAGAAAATGTAAAGGTTTCTTTAGAAAGCATGCGTGCACCTGGAGACATAGTTACACGAAGAGAAGGTAACATGTCTGCAGAAAACAGGGTAGAAGCTGAGCCTTTAGAGCTCCAAAAGGAAAAAGAAAAATGTAAACCGATTCCAAGGGAGAATATAATTAGTACAGAAAATAATAATAGTAAAGGTAATTCAAAGTCTCACGTAGTAATGCAGGTTCAAGTAGGCTCGGAAAGCAAAGGGGAAAAGAACGATAGTCTTTGCGTTCAGGATCAGGAAAAGGTAGAAATGGCGACCTGGAAGGAAGAAAAAGAATTCTTGGATATAATTAGGGAAATAGATAATGAGCACATGAAGATGAAGGATGAACTTCGGGAATTAAAAAATCTCAACTTAAGAAGGGAAGAACGAATTGAGGAACAAAGAGAAAGTATTTCCGAGGAAATAGAGAAGATAGATAAACTTCGTGGTAGGGCAAGCAAAATTGGTATACGATACCCAAACAGGAGTTAGAAGAATTGTATAAAGAAATTCCTGAGATTAAAAGGTCATTCAGAGAAACAAAGAAGAAATTTGCGAAACCCATGGTGAAAGAAGGGAAAATAGAATTAGCTCCGTGGAAACAGATAAATATACTCACTAGGGAAGTAAGTGATATAATGGAGCAATTATGGGAAATGAGAAATGAATGGGTTAAGATTTGGTGGAAGACCTTTGGCAAAGAGCACGATAGAAAGAAATAACTTCAGGAACAGAAGGATTATATGAAAGAAGAATGGGTTAAGATGCAGTGCTTCAGAACGAGCATGTATGATGAAGATGGAATAATCAGTGTTCAGGAGTTGGCTGAAGTAAGAGAAGTCAAGATTCGGGAATACAAAGAAATACTAGACGCCGCCCAGAAGGTATATGAGGAATACATATTAGCGCAGAATCATCAGTCAGATGAAGCCGCTGCCCAGGTTGAAAAGCAAGTAGAAATCGAAGAAGAAAAAGAAGTAACGGTGCCGGAAGAGCCCAAAATTGAGACTAGAGAAGAAGAACAAGAAGTAGAAATCGTAATGACTCCAGTGGAAACTGATAAAATCTTTGAGATCCTTCCTGAAGAACAAATGGAGATCCAAGAGGAAATAGTAATTCCAGACCAGGAGGACAGCCGAAAAGAAAATGAGCTGCAAAGTGAAGAAAATCATTTGGATGAAAAGGTTAAGCTGGAAGAGCAAGAGACAATCCTAGAACAGGAGATAACAACAGAAACGAAAGTTGGAGAGACGGAAATAAGAATTCCTGAAGAAATGGAGAAAGTAAATGAAACCATAGTGGAAAGTATTGTCAAAATACAAAAGGAAGCAGAGGTCCAAGATTTCATAGAAATTGAAAAGGAAAATCTAGAAGAAATTCCTGAGGATAAGAAAGATAAGATACAATTAGAAGAAGAAGAAGGACAGAAATTGAAAACACAGATCCTTGAATTAATGATTAAATAACAGGATTGGCAACAGAAGAAGAGAGAAATGGAGACAGATGCCAACAAGAGCCAAGAAAACCTCAAAGGAAAAGATGAGATTGTTGGAAATAATGAAAAAAGGAGAGGAGATATCTTTGAAGAAAATCAGGAAAGAGGAAGAAGACCGCAATTGGTAGTCGGTTTACAAGAAAATAGATACCTCATGGAAATTAAGAGAGGAGAAGAGACAACGTATAATGCCTTGGAGAAAGAGGACGCACAGGCATATTTCAGTTGGAAGCTTCGTAAAAAGAAATGGAATAATAGAAAGAGACAGGAAGATCTGAAGGAACT
This sequence comes from Meconema thalassinum, assembly GCA_946902985.2. Taxonomy (NCBI): domain Eukaryota; kingdom Metazoa; phylum Arthropoda; class Insecta; order Orthoptera; family Tettigoniidae; genus Meconema; species Meconema thalassinum. Next base: position 40,988,447 of record OX336401.1, on the reverse strand, counting down.
ATGGAACTGGAAAAGTAGGAAAAAGAAATACTCTTTGAAAATGCCATCTCGATGCGAGATGAAGAAAATGGATTATTCCAGCATAGCTAACGGGTTAAGCCATTTGCACCCGTTCAAGAATAAGAGAATAAAGGAAATTTTGCTTGAAATACCATCTCAAGAAGAGATGAGGAAAACAGAAGAGAACCAAGAAGAGTCAGGTGAGGATAGACCGACCTCTTAAAAGACAAATGAAAATTTTACAGACTTGGAGTCTGAAAACAATAATGATGAAGTAACGGGTAAAGCCATTTGCACCCGTAAGGTATTCAAAGAAGGTCAATAAGTTGACATCATAATAAGAAAAGAGAAACAGACCGGCAAGATACCCGTCTTATGAAACGAGGAAAGAAATAAAGCGGATTGACTCAAGTGTGGAGAGTATACGCCAGACTGGGGGAGAATCGTAAACACTCAAACGAGACAAGTAATTTATGACCCTGAGTATAGACGTCAGCGAGGGGAAATGAATGAATGGGATCTTTGAAAGACCCAATACAAATACAAACCAGAGAGGAAGAGACTTTAAAGGAATAAAGAAACAGAAGGTACGGATAAACGTTATGAATGGCTTCGACAATTAAAAGAAAAATAAGATTTTTATGAATAATTGAAATAAATTTCCTCAAAGTTTTTCGAAAATTTATTTACCTAAGGAGGGGTGAGATGAACCCATGTACCATTGGCTCAAAAGGGGTCGAATCCATGTATTTGTGAAAGGAATGAAAGAAACATACAGTCTCTAATGGAACGGAGAAAGATTTCAAGCAAGGATTCTAGCATAACGTTACGCAAGAAGCTGGACCCAGGTGTTCAGGAAATGAGATCATGCCTCCTGACTCATTGATAAGGGGCTGGTCACGAGTATTAATAGACTGAATGGAAAGTTTCGGCTGTAAGAGAGAGAAGCACGTTTCGGAAATTGAGCTTACCTTGCATTAAAACGGCAACAGCGCCGCTGTGCCAGAAGAAGAATAATTAAATTTAACCCATTTGCAAGAATAAAAGTAAGTAGATAAATACAGTACTGTGAATCATTTCGGATTAGAGATTTTTGTGTAGAGAAAAAGCTTTTAATAATTGCCCAGGAGAGAATTGCAAACGCAGCATACGTCATCGGGGAATTACTGAGACCCGAGGAGTGGGGAATTTAAAAATCAACAGCAACACCCACACAGCTGAAGACTAAAAATTCATTAATATCTCAGAAATGCACGATCGATTCTGATGCGCAGTGGGATCATTTTACGTTTGGAAGACGAGCTTTCTGGAGATATAATTTTTATAATTGTGCGACAATTATTTCAAAAGTTGGTCATAAAAAGGACTAGGATTTTATCCTTTTTTGACTAAAGAGTATAAAAGTCCAGGTCAAGCCGGACCAATCATGCAGTTATCAAACGGCCCGAGGTCGCGTCACTGTGCTACATCACACACCGAATGCAGTTTACAACGAGCACTCCGTGAGCGGAGGTGCTGCATCAAAGAATTCAGTCGTATGAACTTCAGGGGAGGTCATACTGTGCAACAAGTATAAGCACCGAATGCAGTATTCAGACAGTCCGTGAGGGGGCGTCACGCTGTAACACATCGAATGCAGTATTCCGACAGTCCGTGAGGGGGCGTCACGCTGTATCAGTATATGCAGTTTAACAGTACTCCTTGAGGGGAGATGCTACATCACCGCATAGACATTATCCGATAGTCAAGAGCGTCGAGGTACATATAAACAACGAGCATCCATAAGGAATAGCTAAGAAGTATTAATACAGTATAGTCGTGTGGAGAATTAGGAAAATCCTAGTTACAGGATTTAGTTCCGACAGTATAAAGTTTACAGTGAAAAGTTCATAAAATACAGTCAAAGCAGGCTACGAACTTAGAACTCAGGGCGATAGGTCTTTAAGTAAACGACCAAAAGTATCATAACGTATTGAAGTAACGTAACAGAGAGATAAACATTCTATCAACTGTAAAGAACCCGTGTAGGGACGGACAGAACGAGGTTCGCAAGGTATTCCTGAGAGATAGGAATTTGAGAACTAAATAAGCGGAAAGGAGAAGGAAATTCTAGACATTGCTTCAAGAGAGCAGACGAACTATTCAAAAAGCAATAAGATACGAGGAGTATTAATTGCTAGAAACCACGAGATCACCAATAGATTTTCTGGGGGATCGCGAACGGAATAGACTTTCGCTAGACCAACCAATAGGGTCTAAAAGGGAGCCGTTCGAGTCAGAGAAAATAGCAGATCGTCAGGAACGGGATTCAAAGTAGAATTATTCCAGGGAAGAAGTAGGTGGTTCGAGACTTTCATATTCTGCAGGATAGGAAGCCGACATTGAATAAATTTCACCCTTGGAGACGGGAGGTCAAGAAGTCACGTGTGATAGGCTTAATAGCAGCCTAGTGATTAGAATTTGTGAAGTGTAAATATATCAAGATTTTGTGTTGAAAGTAATATATATTCAGTGTTTTTATTGTGTGTTCTAAACGGATACACCAGTGTATTTAAAAATGTTATCAGTGTTAAATGTATACGTGTTAAATATGTGTCAAGATATGTCTGTACATGAAATGAATTTGTACAAGATGGAGTAATTTAAAAGAGTGGGCAAAATGACGCATCGCACGAGAAGGAAGGTCAGGGAACGACCTATAACATGTGAGTAAAGATTTTCATTATGTTTTGGTGTCGGGGAAGTGTTTGTGTACAAATCCACCGGAGTTTGAGTCAAGGGATGTTTCTAAATAACAAATAACAGAATAAGAGCGCGGTCTGAACAAATAAAATTTGAGAAATTGTAAATAATTATGTGAAAGAATAAATCCTGTAGAGGAAATGTATGGAATAAAATGTCAGTGTATTTGACGAATGTTATAAAGCAAGCGTACTAATAAATAAATAATAATAATAATAATAAAGGAAATATAAATAAAGATTAAATTGAATGATATGAAAATAAGAGCGTTTGAGCCTTAATAAAAGTATAAGACATGATGTTAATGCATGGTCTTAAAAATAGAGCGATTATTGTCAAGGGAAAAGATTAATATAAAAATTGAGATATGTATCAATTGTTAATATGGAATTTATCAGTTCTTTGGAAGACGCTGGGCCTTAAAATAATGTATAGTGCAATGGAGCGCAATTAAAATAAAATGTCACGCTAGGAATGCGTAGAATCTAAATGTACTTGGTAAATTACTTATGAGGGGTAGTTGATTGCGGTAATTGAGATATGTTGTAAGTCCTCCAATAGTGACGTAGATCACGAGGCCATGTGTGTGTTATTATATTGTAATAGGGAGCAAATGTATGGTATTATGAGCGTAGGTAATGTAGGCCACGGCCGACCCTAAATCGCATTTTGTATAAGTCCTCCAATGTGGGAATGGTTCCCGAGGCATGTTAAGAGAGTCGAACCTAGACTCGTCTTGTTGTTGAAGCCCCTAAGTATTCGTCGTAGAATGTGTATTACTCTTCCCAATCAATGAGGACCCTTCATAATTAATAAATGCCAAGGTTACGAAAGTGGTTTATGAACCTAATAATGTTGTTGAAAAGTAAAACGCCAGGTCTTCCCAGAGAGCTGAAAGAAAGAAAGAAAGAAAGGTCTGTTTTAAAAGCATTGAGTATCGCTACCACACGTAGGCTAGACGGGAAGTTACCCTCTCAGCCATAAATCTCGCTCAAGTATACGGTCAGACCCTAGTAGGAGGAGGGTCGGTGAAGGCCGTCTGAAAGAAGTAATAAATGCACCGTGAGTGTTTAAAAGTTGTTAATGACCCGGGTTTTGAACCGAGGTCCATGTAGATGAAATTATCGCTTGCCAGTTCAGATCGTAGCTTTCTTATGTGATAATGGTCTTATAAGACAAATAAACAAATAAATATCCCTATTGTAATGTTGTATGGACGTAGGATTCCACGAGTTCAATGAAGATAACTAGATTCTGGGAGTAATCATAGTTTTTGACTTTGTCAAGTAATCTTTATAACTCTGGAGTACACAGGTATTTTTCCGATCACTGTAGTGAATTTGAAAGACTTGAGAGAGATGATAATGTTGAGAACATGTGAAATGCCCAAATATTTAAGTAGAGAATTAACATGTATTTTAAATGTAATCATATATTTGTTTTGATGATAAGAAACTATAAAAATAGTATTGAGGTGTACAAAAGAATGACACCGTTATTATTGGAAAGTATCGAGCCAAAGGAGCTCGTGGTTATATGGAACTTTAAGATAGATACTTTATGGAAGCAAAAAGAATTATGAGTTGTTGGTTTAAAGGAAACCATGTGTTTTAATATAATATTTGTTTAATTCTTATGTTATTCCTTGTTCACTTTGAACAAGTAGAAGGATTTTGGTCAGTAGTTTATTTGTTTTATTGTTTGTAGCGCCATAATTTTGGTTAATTAAATGTGTTAAAATAGGAGTTTGAATTTATTTTTATTTTGAAAGTGTATCCTCTATTTACTCCAAAATGTGTAAGTCACAGAGTGGGAGAACATACCAAAACCCCGAAAATCCCGATTTGAGCTTGGCTGGCATACTGTGATTTGCATATTTCTTGCTGTAAAGGGCACAATATATAACAAGACGTTCCGTGAAGAACTATACAGCCTAATTTTCATGCCAATGATTATTCTACAGTATATGAACCTATCTAGAATAATGACGAAATTAAGTTGGTAATATCGAAATATCTAATTAGTTCAAAATATACCTAGTATAATGTAGCCTAATAGAGCAGTAGAGTTGGCAGCCCTGGTGACTGAATATATTATTAGTTCCATCTCTTAAGGTAGAGAATACAAAATTTGGTTGAAGTCCAATGGACGTTACATGCAGTTAGACACTGGATCTATCAGCACTCGTAAAAGCATGTTGCCAACAATACCATGCGTGTGCTGGTCAGAAATAATCTGAAATATGATGATATCTTGTTGTGCCAATTTTGGATGACATCCATTTGTTAGTAGAGAAGTTACATGCATTTTAAAATTGGACATATCAGCAGGCATAGAATCGTGTTGGCAGCACTGCCTGGTATTAATTACTCCAAATTAATCTGGAATGTCAGGTGCTATACGTGTGCAAAGTATAGAGCTGTTGGCTTGCATACTTTCTGATATATTGATATTAGGGTAAAAAAAATATAGACAGCATTTATTAACAGTTGGCAGCCCTGATTGCTCTTAACAATACTTATAGTCATATCTGTTATGCTACACATAGAACATACGAAATTTGGTTGAAATCCAACTGATAGTATAGAAGTTACATGTATTTAAAAATTGGTACTATCAGCAGGCTTATAATCATGTTGGTAGAACTGGCGTATATATCTTACTCCAAATTAATCTAAAATGTCAGAATATACGTGTTTATAGTTTAAAGCTGTTGGCTTGCATACTTTCTGATATATTGGTCTTTTGATAAAAAAAATAGAGAGAGAGCAATTATTAACAGTTGGCAGCCCTGGAGGCTCTTAAGAATACGCTCAGTCATATATGTTTATGAACAGATATTACATACAAAATTTGGTTGAAATCCAATTGATAGTGTAGAAGTTATATGCATTTAAACATTGGACCTATCAGAAGGCTTAAAATTATTTTGGCAACACAGTCATGGTTGGCCTTCTGGAAATTAAACTGAAGTAGTATTATCTACATGTGTGCCAATTTTGGAATAGCTCTCAAGCATACCTTGCAAGATATCCAACATGGAGCTCAAATTTCTAGTGCGTTTTTTCAGCAGTTGGTAGCACTGACATCATTTTCAAATATGGACGTGAGATATTCCGGTGCACATATTTACTCATACTAAATTTGGTTTTGATTGCTGCAGCCGTTTGGGAGTTGATAGGGGGGGGGGACACACACACAGCCAGCCAGACAGACAGAAGGACAGACAGACACACATTTTCCCGGATCGATCTCATAAGTCCACTTTTTCCTCATTTTTGCAAAATGTGAAAAGTTGGCTAAAAATGAGATGGTGTGTGTCTGTCTGTTACTTAATATCGCAAGAACCACTGGTCTGATTTAAATGAAATTTTGCATGGATGTAGCTGATTTACCAGGCTTACATATAGGCTACTTTTGATTTCGATATTTTGCACTATTTAAAAATGGTGACTATTTTCATATTTCCATTTCTAATAAAAAGAGAACGCTAGGAAATAGCAAACTTTTGATGGCATTACAAGCTTTGGAATTTAATTTTCTATCCGAAAGGTCCTTATCACATTTCGTGTATCTCCAACGGTTAGCGAGTGAAACCTAAATATATACTTTAAAACACGGTCAACGCCGAGCGATGTTAGTCTATGTTAGTCTCTACATGAACTGTTTTATTTATATAGGTAGTTTGTGTGGTCCGAAACTAGACGTGATTTTTAGTCTAATTTTATACTCTTTGTGCCGGTTATTGTATGTGTGTATTTGGATCTTTACGCTGTTTCACAATGTTATAGTGCTTTGTACTTTTCACGGTATGCTTTCATCCTTTTTATCGATTTGTTTTTCGTTAAATGAATATTTCAGTTGGCCAATATTTATCTGCTTGTTGTCTTTTTTTACTATAATCAGAAACCCAAGTTCACAGACGAATGTGTTGGAGACTAACGACTGTCACATTAGTTTATTAATCTTACTGCAGAACTGGGCAAATTTATTTCAATAAATTAGGTATTTCGACTGTCACGGCCAATAAAAGCGCACAATACACGACGTAAACCAGAAAAGTTGCTGAGTTTTAATTCCATGGCTCTGAAATTCATTATACAATCATTTTGGAAGCCTTTATAGGGAGGTGAAAGTCTGTTTATTCTTTAGCACTCGCAGTATAGCAGCTGAGGTGTTCTAAATAAGAATTGAGGTATCGCGCAGTTTGCTACTCCTTTGGTAGTCCGCAAATAAACCACAAGAGCCCGCTGATGAACCATCTCGGAGTTACTAGGCGTAATCTCGCACAAGTCACGGCATAAACTTAGAAATTTTTTCTGTGATTAATTTGCTTTTATTATTATTACTTGGGATGATTGAAGTTTGATCCGTTACTGTTACTCTTTATCATGACGGTACGTACTTTCCGCAACATTACTCATTGCGGATATGATAATTGCTATCAAGTTTGATGTATTTTTAGCATAATGTTTATATGTTTAAATATAGTATGAAGACCTTAAACGATAGGCGTTCAATATTTAAGACAGGTTATTTAACTTTTACTACATATAAGCTGATATTTATTACCAATATACTCGCACTTTCTCACCTACAAAGCGGAGACTGACAGGCTTTTATCCGGATATTCCGGTTTTCCCTGTCACAATTTCATTCCAGCAACAATCTCCACTATTTCATTTCATCCGTCATTCATTTAATCATTGCCCCAGGGGAGTGTGACAGGCTTCGGCAGCCGGCACAGTTCATATCCTTCCTGTTAGATGGGGATTTCATTCATTCCATTCCCTGACCTGGTCGGTCGACTGAAAGCAGGCTAAGGATTTTCACTTTCCTACCTCTGATTAATAATTCGGTGAGTGAAAATGCATGTAGTATACACATGTAGTTGGTAACATGGAAATAACATAACTACATTAGGAATGTGTGATTATATATATTAATGATTTAGGCCAGCAAGTACTAAAAGCCGTTCGAAGAACGGGTAGTTCAGCTAGTATATAATAAAGAAAAGTTACAATTACTATAATAGACAATGTTACGTTTATCGCGATTACGATGTACAGCATCTATTGTGTCTGTGATATACTCCGAACACAGAGGCAATAATGATATACAGCCAGTATCTGATAGTCTTCGATATAATTATACAAAGGGTTATGCTTCACATAAGCATTACCAGTTAAGCAGTATAGGAAGGGATGAAGAAAAACTATATCTTCCCTAGTACAATTTTTATATATTCAGAGTGAAGTCTTCCGCGATGCAACGAACAAATTGAGAATTGAGTTCTTACTTGAACTCAGCCAATACAGTAAGTTCGTCGTTGGCATCGTCAGTGAATATCAGACTAGACACAGGATCTGAGCTAGACAGCCTAGGGCGAAATAGCAAGGCGTCCTCTTGGAGAGCAGACTGACACCGTCTTCCGTAGACAATGGTGGAGCGACAGACTTAGCGGGAATGCGTCCCCAACTTTATATACCATCAAGGGTGACGCTATTTATCCCCCGCCCGCTGGTAAGATTCGACTCGCGGTCAGAGTTCAATTAAGGAATGTATAATGTTCCCCTAGGCTCTATCTAAATGGCAACAGGCTACATTCTCCAATTTGGTTGAGGAGGGTCTGTTATCTACTTAATGTCACAAGGTCTTTAGGTCACCAAAGTTGTATATCCTATTCCAACAACATGGACCGTCTCACACAGATAATCATAATTGTCAGAGTTGTAACTCGATATCAGCGAGCTGACAGCTTATCTACATCTTGAACGATTTAAGCGATAGGGGACTCAAAGAGTTGATGGAGGTGAAGGGTTGTATGAGGGAGATGTAGTGGTTTCTTGGGGTCAGGAAGGGTAGGTGACGCGTTGTTGCGTGAGAATCTGAGACTCGAATGAGTAACAACATGGGGTGTGGTAGGAATTCAGCTTAAAAACATTACAGTTCGCATTTCATTGCGTTACACCTCCTATCATGTCTTTATTTGAAGTATAATTCACACTCGTATTCAAAACTCATCTCCTATTATAGTGTTCATTTTTAGATGGTTCCACAAATTATCCAAAATTCAAAGAAATTACTTTTATTCCATTGGATCCACTTCTAGCTAATCGCTTGGTTTGATATCATGTATGTTCATGCTTATTTCCTAAATTATTTAAATATTGTTTACACTTCATTCGCTTTGGATGTCGCTAATTCCACTCATAACATTATTTCTATTCATTATTCACCTTCCAATGGCATTTCCCGATTCATTATTATTTTTATTCAAGTTACATTTCCGTGTTGTCAAAATGAATTTATTATAATGGAACATTCATTCCATAAATATTCTTCTTTTCTTATTTTTACACATGATTAGCGTTCTTGAATTTTACTGACTTGGCCATATAAGATTCAGTTTTAAGGGACTTTTTAATGTGACGCTAAACAATTATCTTGTGTCGTTGTCTTTCATATCGGCTGATGAAGGACCAAAACTAATAATTAGGCCTCGAAACATGTCCCACCAATGACCGCACAGTGATCATAGTTAATAAAAGTATTGATCAGGTGGAACCTTTAACCTGTTTATACTAATTAGTTTATCAATACGGAACCAGAATGAACTTTTTAAGTTCTAAAATCAGCAAGTACAAAAATGTAAGATAGTCTCGCATTGTCTGCAAGGTACTTTGTGAAAGCTGCTACCACAAACTTGGGGCCTTTATTATGCAGCAAATGTTAGACAGTTTGGAGAATTATTAAATATCCCAGTCACTTGCTTAGGGTATGAGTTGGATAATAGAGCATTGTAATAATTATGTATTTATTTTTCTAATGCGCCATTAAAGTGAGAAAATAATATTGAAATAGCCCACCTCTACCACTGAATGAGGGCATGCTACAAATTGGGCTTTTGGAACAGTCAACCCACTACATCCTGTTCCCCTCCAGAAAATATAAAAAATTGCACCCTGAATGAGGGTACAGACAACAGCATTCAAATATGAGATTGCAGAGGTTTAGAACAAAAAAAAGAAATAGCCACCGTGAATCTTCATGAGCAATCTTAAAACATTCACCCAATACAGTTTGTGTGCTGGACAGTCAATGTGGTAGCCTACTTGGTATGAAGTGGGCCAAAGAGTTGATGTAGGGAAATGCGAGAGTCCGGTACCATAACGATGATCCATGTGCTACGGTACTTGATGGCTCACACAGTTTCCAGTTATCAAATTGAATAGGACTTTCTAGTAGAAACTCCAAACTTTTTCCACAGACCCCATATTACCCTCAGTTTGCAGCATAAAACTGTCTCTTTCAACAGTAAGCGGCTGTATTCTGGCATTGGATTTTAACCTCTCCAACGCCTTATTATACATTGGTAAAATGCATCACATAAAGTAATTGATGCATACATGTACAGTATGGTATACTGAAGTTTGTATAGTTTGATCAGGAGGGAGAATATTATTCCACTATTCCACAAAGAATAATCTCCAAGCCAGGGAATTGGTCTGCTTAACTACTGTATGTTCCAATCCAAGCGATGGGAATGAGGGTGATGTTTCTTATGGTACTGGACAGCGGGTAAAAGAAATTAGGAAGCCCATGGAGTAAGGAAATAAAAAAAATAGGGCAATGATTTAGAAATTTACACCATTCTTGGTGTAAAATATGAATTACTCACCACAATCCTCCAATTTAACTAACTATAAAGGTACCGGTACAGTATGATTGGGATGATCTCTCTCCAACCTTACTAATGCAGAGGTAGCCATATTATACGGTACCTTAGGTTTGAGTTAAGCAATGAATTTAATGAGGTTGGCCTATACTAACAAAAATATTACTGTATCTAGAAAATATTTATGCCACCCACCCCTTCAAGATTAAAATTCATTACTTGACCAACAGAACTAAATAAAATCAGCCTACATTCCTGTTAGTAGCTAATGACCGCAATAATTACCAACACCACCTACCTGCCATTTGGTACCGTATTACATATTGCACCACTACCTTCGATAAAATGGCCTGTTATAACTCCAATTAAACTCAGTTGCTCAATAACAAAAAGGCATAATGTGAGGGGCGAAAACCACATCCCCACTTCTGCGGGAGCCTTTATGTTGAATCGCAGGGGGGTTGCCTTCTTCCCAATAATATACCAGTACTTTCTGATATCCATTAAAGATGTTTATTAGTATATTAGTTTATAGTATTGCAGTTAAGTATTAAGCCTCGATATTTTGAATATCAATATAGTTTTATTGTAACTCATAATACATTTATAATACTGTAGCATACCTTAACTTCATTTAACGAGCCTAATTTTACTGTCGAATGTTTAATAAATTGTTCAGATAAGTAAAGCACAAGAAACTGACCATGATCACACATAGGTTATTATATTTCCACCTTTATTGATAACTTTATAGAACCACTGACTTGTTCACTAACGGTGCCTAATACTTCATGGTGGAACTATTTAAACTTCTTCTTACAATCTAACAGCCTGGTTCACCACTATCCTCATCACCTCATTTCTTGACACCACTGACTTTTCACTGCAACATCCCTGACAGTCACAACAAGACTTGCCACTCCATCACTTCAGAAATAAGCAGTATTCATTGGCTTCAATAATGCCACTGTACAGTACATACTGTATCTTCGTTACAAGGCGTTGGCCTAGGCTACTGGTGCATATAAATTCTTTTCTGAAAATGCAAAAAAATTAAAATATTTAGGCATACATTTTCAGTCTGGGATAGGGCTAATTGTTATTTGGAAACATAATTCACTGCTTAAATAAATGAAGTGAAAAATCACCAATCAGAAAAGTTGTAGGAGGAAATTGCTGTTAGTGAACAGCTGTAAGGTTATGTAGGTTGTCGTTTATAATACTTACAGTACAAACCATATTTAATTACAACTACAGTACACTCCCCACATGAACCAAAAACCCCTTTATGTAACATATATGTCCTACATATCCCTCTATATTAGATATACTGAATCCACTAACTGATGTTAAAAATAAATATTCATAATTGGTAGTACCCGCCATGCAATTCTTGCCTCAGGAGTGAGCTCAACTTTATTCATACTATCTCGCAAAATTCTCGTACTTTATCCTTAAAATGTTACTTCTATTTTGTAGCTCCAACACTGTAGATGATCTTCACGGGAGGCGTTTGCCTTGTTTCTCGCATATTACACCTTCTTATCCACAAAATTCAAGACACTGGGCAGCGTTAATGCAGCTTCCTATGTATAAAAAACTTAGCAACCAGGTGTTTGGGTCCAATGTGGCTGCGCCCATGCGGTTGATAGGCGCGTTTTGTGAACCAGCAGCACGAGCAACATTACCCTCCTTCTCCACCTTTCCCCTCCAACCTGGGATGTGCCGTTACGTAGTAACCACGCTCCATCTAACACAGGCCACGCCAACTCAGGTGTAGCGGCAAACACAGCACTGTTGTGGCAGTGCTTAACGAGGCAAGAATCGTGTTGTTGTTTGGTGAATGTGGCTGGGCAAATCAGTGCACGTCAGGCGGTGTACTGGTATGTAAACTAATAATAATAATGCCAATTTTGTGCATGGCCAAAAATAATAGTTTTATTGCGCTCCAGATTTTGCACTAATTTTCAACATTCTTTCTTTATCTTTGGCGTCGCTTTGAAGCCACTAATTTTCCGATATTTGGAACAATCGTTTAGGAATTTGCAATCCGAAGTATAGCTTCCAAGGAAGCATCAGATAAACTTGACCTTGTTTTTTTTGTTTATATTGATAATTGGAAACATTAGTTCACAAACGAACGTTGTTCCGAGCATAGCAAAAAATTCAGGGCAAGGGCATGAATCCTCGGGAATTCTTGTTCCTCAACGCCTTTATAAAGTAAAATAAAGTAAAATAAAATAAAATAAAATCACCATTGTAATGGTAATAGTGGTCTGTCAAAATTAAATCGCACTGTAGTTTTATCAGCCAACTTGGAGACTTGACGGGGCATCCTCTGGGCGCACCGAGAAAGGCGCCATAAAAACTTCGAGTGCCGGTTTTACTTGTGATATTTCTTCGAATTCTTTATGCAATGACTGTAACGCTTTTGTGTACTCACCAATGTGTTCGTAAGTACTTACATTCAAGGATTTTAGAGAGGGATAATTGTCCCAATTTCCTTCTTGAAGGTGACGTTTAAGAAGCACAGGCTCCAATTTGAAACTTTCAATACAGACACACATAGCACTGATTAATTTAATTTTGCCTTGCAACGAGATATTTAAATCATTTAGGCTAAATTCCCTGTGATGTCTTTCATGAAAGCGGGGTCAGCGATCCATTGCTCATCATCCAAGTCTGACTGTGGAGAAAAAGGGGAGGGAGGGGAAAAGCACCGGTGCTGCTCGGTGCGGAAGTGGGACGCGTAAGCACTAAGTGCTCGCGTTGGCGTGGCCTGATCTAACAGAAAGCTATAACGAAAGGAAGATGGTCAAATAATTGACATAATGAATCCCCAGTTGACAGTAGAACATGCATTCAGATCCTTTATTCAAAATTGTTTATAGAATATGACATCGGGTTTTCTTGATCTAGGCAATATCAGAGATGCCTAGGCCAATTATAAGAAGATATCAATTAAGTTAGATGCTTCAAATACCAATGATTAACATAACATGTCAAAGAATTGTATCTCACCTTATTGTTTCCGGCAAAAGTATTGCACTTAGTCCACTGCTATTACACTCTACAACTTAAGTTGACTTACAGGTAGTTAATCTTTCAAGCAAATTGGAGATATTTAACCAAGAGAAACTTATCAAAGAATGTATTGGAGAACGATGTCCCTAACGTAATTCCGTATATATCCACCATCGAATACTCCCCGCATCATAATTTCAAGATGGAAATTGTCATGAAAGCAAGTTTTACACTGGTAAAACTCTCCAAGCCTCTCAAACTTACGTAAGACAACAATTTCGGTATGGCGATATTATAGTGAGCGCATGTTCAGAAATAATATCGATGTCACTCACAGAACTAGGAGGCGAATCTCAGACCCGCAAATCCTATTAACAGATACACAATGAAATATGTTCCACCAGTCATCAGTCAGTTATTACCGTGCCAATGACGTTATCAAAATTCTAACGGAATAAATAAGTTAATTGTGGCGCAGTATTGGACTTCATAAGATTGACCAGTGTACGACTTGAGTTGTAATTACCATGTATGTTTTGCCAAAGCCATGGTTACGTTGGGTCAATACGTCTTACAGCATGTTTTCTGATATGAAATGGCTTAAGTACGATGTTCTAATTCTGTGATTATAAGCATCTTGTAGCCAATATGGTTTATGTTCCCGCCATACATAACCCTACAGGAAGTGGTGCCACAGAACTACATTGGTGACGTCACGAAAGCGCACCAGGGCCAGTATTTCTCGTTGGCCGTGGATACGACAAGATGACGAACAGTTGTAGTCATGGTAACCAACGCGTCTGCACTAATCCCTATATATATATATATATATATATATATATATATATATATATACTAGCTGACCCGGCAGACGTTGTCCTGCCAATCAGAGAAAGTGTTGTAACTTTGTATCTTAAAGTGCTTTTGGATACACAATATTTTTTCAATTTCCGTTAACTGCCTTGAAACTATCGTGAAATGAATTAACTAATCTAGAAACATTCGTGGGAGTGTGCATAACAACTCTCCAAAGTTTCATCGCAATCGGATAAATGGCATATACCGCATACGGGATTTTGTTTAAATGATTCGTGCGCTGTCTCTCGTTTGTTGAATTTACTCGTGCTATACCAACTGTGAAATGGATTTACTAAGTTAGAAAGCTTCACATAAGTGTACACAACAACTCATCAAAGATTCATCGCAATCGATGAATAGTATATGAACGCATACGGGATTTTGTATGAACGCTTCGCGCGTCGTCACTCATTTGTTACATCTACTCATGCGCTACCAATATTGTAAAATGGATTTACCAAGTTGAACACCTTCACTGGCGTGTACACAACAACTCATCAATGTTTCATCGGAATCGGATGAACGACATATGAACGCATACGGGATTTTCTTTAAACGATTCGCATGCCGTCACTCATTTGTTGAATCTACTCTTGCGCTTCCGCTTGTAAAATAGATTTACTAAGCATGAAACCTTCTCTGGAGTGTACTTAATGATTCACCAAGGTTTCATCGCACTCGGATGAATGATATATGACCGCACACGGGACATTGTGGAAACGATTCGCATGCCGTAGCTCATTTGTTGAATTTACTCGTGCGCTACTTATTAAAAAGCTGGATTTACTAAGCCAGAAACCTTTCCTGGAGTGTACACAACAATTGACCAAAGTTTCATCGCAATCGGATAAATGGTATGAGACATATACAGGACTTTTCTGAAACGATTCTCGTCCCATCGCTCATTTGTTGAATCTACTCGTGCGCTACCTATTGTAAAATGAATTTACTAAGCCAGAAACCTTTACTGAAATGTACACACCAATTCACCAAAGTTTCATCGCAATCGGATGAATGGTATATGGACGCATACGGTACTTTGTTGAAATGATTCGCGTGCCGTCATTCATTTGTTAAATCTACTCGTGCGCTACCTATTTTAAAAGGGATTTATTAAGCCAGAAACCTTCCGTAGGGTGTACACAACATCTCATCCAAGTTTCATCGTAATCGGACGAATGGTATTTGAACGCATACGGGACCTTGTTGAAACGCTTCGCACGTCGTCGCTCATTTGTTGAATCTACTCGTGCGCAACCTCCTGTGAAATGGATTTACTAAGTTAGAAGCCTTCAGGTAAGTGTACGCAAAAACTCATCAAAGTTTTATCTCAATCGATGAATGGTATATAAACTTATACGGGATTTTGTTGAAAGGCTTCGCGCGTCGTCGTTCATTTGTTGAATCTACTCGTGCGCTACCTATTGTAAAATGAATTTACTAAGCCAGAAGCCTTCCCTGGAGTGTACCCAACATCTCACCCAAGTTTCATCGCTATCGGACGAATGGTATTTGAACGCATACGGGACCTTCTTGAAACGCTTCGCACGTCGTCGCTCATTTGTTGAATCTAGTCGTGCGCTACCTATTACAAAATGGATTTACTAAGCCAAACAACTTCCCTGGAGTACACTCAACATCTCGCCCTAGTTTCATCGCAATGGGATGAATGGTATATGAACGCATACGGGATTTTCAAACGCTCTAACGTGCAGAGACAAACAGTAGAATTCGACATCACTGCCACCTTTGGCATAAAACACAACTTTCCGCCACGGGCAGAGTGTATGTTATGGCGGTAGTTGCACAGGTTGCGACCAGGTGGCTCTAAAGTGCAGAGACAAACCGTCCAAAGACATCAGCTTTCACCAAGGCCAAGGCTAGTGGTTTCCATGACGACTGTTTTTGACTGTATATTGTGGTTCTAAAATTGTGTTTAAATTGTTGTTCTAAAATTGTGTTCAGTCCACCTACGGGGTCAGATTGTGAATCTAAACCATACAGGGACCCACCCTAATATACATACCAAATTTCATCAAAATCGGTCCAGTCGTTTAGGAGGAGTTCAGTGACATACACACGTGTCGAAGAATTATATATATAACAAGCTGTACCTGGCATGCGTTGCAATGCCAATCAAAGAAAGTGTTGGCGTTGAAATTCTGTTTCTTGAAGTGCTTTTGGATACACAACATGTTAACTGCCTCTAAGCTATCGTAAAATGGAATTTCTAATTTAGAACCATTCGTGGAAGCGTGCACAACAACTTTCAAAAGTTTCATTGCTGTCACTCATTTGTTGAATCTACTCGTACGCTACCTGTTGTGAAATGGATTTATTAAGTAGAAACCCTTCCCTGGCGTGTACACAATAACTCATCAATGATTCATCGCAATCGGATGAATTGTATATGCACGTATACGGGGTTTTGTTTAAACGATTCGTGCGCTGTCACTCATTTGTTGAATCTACTCGTGCGCTACCTATTGAGAAATGTATTACTAAGTCGAAGCCCTTCCCTGGCGTGTACACAATAACTCATCAAGGTTTCATCGCAATCAAAGAATGTTATATGAACGCAATAGGGGATTTTGTTGAAACGCTTCGCGCGTCGTCACCCATTTGTTGCATCTACTCTTGCGCTACTTATTGTGAAATGGATGTACTAAGCCAGAAAATTTCCCTGGAGTGTACACAACATCTCACCCAAGTTTCATCGCTATCGGATGAATGGTATATGAAATTATATGGGACTTTGTTGAAACGCTTCGCGCGTCGTTGCTCATTTGTTGATTCTACTCGTGCTCTACCTGTTGTGAAATGGATTTATTAAGTAGAAACCCTTCCCTGGCGGGTACACAATAACTGATCAATGTTTCATCGCAATCGGATGAATAGTATATGAACGCATACCTGATTTTGTTTAAACGATTCGCGCTCCGTCACTCATTTGTTGAATCTACTCGTGCGCTACCTACTGTAAAATGTATTTACTAAGTTAGAAACCGTCACGTAAGTGTCCACAACATCTCACCCAAGTTTCATCGCTATCGGACTAATGGGATATGAACACATATTTGACTGTATTGAAACGCTCCGCATGTCGTCGTTCATTTGTCGAATCTACTCGTGTGCTACCTACTGTGAAATGTATTTACTAAGCCAGAAACCTTCCTTGGAGTGTCCACCATATTTCACCCAAGTTTCACCGCTAACGGCAGAATGGTATATGACCTTATACGGGACGTTGTTGAAACGCTTCGCGCGTCGTCCCTCATTTGTTGAATCAACTTGTGCGCTGCATATTGTATAGTGGATTTACTAAGCCAGAAATTTTCCATGACGTGTACACATCATCTCACCCAAGTTTCATAGCTACGGACGAATGGTACATGAATGCATACGGGACTTGGTTGAAACGCTTCGCGTGTCGTCGCTCATTTGTTGATTCTACTCTTGCGCTACATATTGTAATATGGATGTACTCAGCCAAAAACCTTCCCTGGAGTGTACACAACATCTCACCCAAGTTTCATCGCAATCGGATGAATGGTATGTGAACGTATACGGGACGTTGTCGAAACGCTTCGCGCGTAGTCACTCATTTGTTGAATATAAACGTGCGCTTCGTATTGTAAAATGGATTTACTTAGCCAGAAACCTTTCCTGGAGTGTACACAACAATTCACCAATCATTTATCACTATCATACGAGTGGTATATGACTTTATACGGGACTTTGTTGAAACGCTTCGCGTGTCATCGCTCATTTGTTGAATCTACTGGTGCGATACCTATTGTAAAATGTATGTACTAAGCCAGAAACCTTCCCTGGAGTGTACACAACATCTCACCCAAGTTTCATCGCTATCGGATGAATGGTATATGAAATTATATGGGACTTTGTTGAAACGCTTCGCGCGTCGTTGCTCATTTGTTGATTCTACTCGTGCTCTACCTATTTTTAAAGGGATTTTTTAAGCTAGAAATCTTCCCTGGAGTGCACACAAAATCTCAGCCTAGGTTCATCGCTATCGGACGAATGGTATATGAACGCAAACGTGACTTTGTTGAAATGCTTCGCGCGTCGTAGCTCATTTGTTGAATCTACTCGTGCGCTGCCTATTGTAAAGTGGATGTACTAAGCCAGAAAATTACCCTGCAGTGTACACAACATTTTACGCAAGTTTCATAGCTATCGGACGAAATGTATATGAATGCATACGGGACTTTGTTGAAACGCATTGCGTGTCGTCGGTCATTTGTTCAATCTACTTGTGCGCTATCTACTGTGAAATGTATTCATTAATTTTGAAACCTTCACGTAATGAACACAACATCTCACCCAAGTTTCATCGCTATCGGACGAATGGTATATGAACACATACGGGACTTTGTTGAAATGCTTCGCGCATCGTCGCTCATTTGTTGAATCTACGCGTGCGCTACCTATTGTAAAATGGATTTACTAAGTAAGAAACCTTCCTTGGAGTGTACCCAACATCTCACCCAAGTTTCATCGCAATCGGACGAATGGTATATGAACGCATAGGAGACATACCCACAGACAAACTATCACGTAACATTGATTTTTATATATATAGACAAGCTGTACCCGGCATGCGTTGCAATGCCAATCAAAGAAAGTGTTGGCGTTGAAATTCTGTTTTTGAAGTGCTTTTGGATACACAACATGTTAACTGCTTCTAAGCTCTCGTAAAATGGATTTTCTAATTTAGAACCATTCGTGGGAGCGTGCACAACAACTTTCAAAAGTTTCATCGCTGTCACCCATTTGTTGAATCTACTCGTACGCTACCTATTGTGAAATGGATTTCCTGAGTCGAAACCCTTCCCTGGCGTGTACACAATAACTCATCAATGATTCATCGCAATCGGATGAATGGTATATGCACGTATAGGGGGTTTTGTTTAAACGATTCGTGCGCTGTCACTCATTTGTTGAATCTACTCGTGCGCTACCTATTGAGAAATGTATTACCAAGTCGAAGTCCTTCCCTGGCGTGTACACAATAACTTATCAAGGTTTCATCGCAATCGAAGAATGTTATATGATCGCAATAGGGGATTTTGTTGAAACGCTTCGCGCGTCGTCACCCATTTGTTGCATCTACTCTTGCGCTACATATTGTAATATGGATGTACTCAGCCAGAAACCTTCCCTGGAGTGTACACAACATCTCACCCAAGTTTCATCGCAATCGGATGAATGGTATGTGAATGTATACGGGACGTTGTCGAAACGCTTCGCGCGTAGTCACTCATTTGTTGAACATAAACGTGCGCTTCGTATTGTAAAATGGATTTACTTAGCCAGAAACCTTTCCTGGAGTGTACACAACAATTCACCAAACATTTATCACTATCAGACGAATGGTATATGACTTTATACGGGACTTTGTTGAAACGCTTCGCGTGTCATTGCTCATTTGTTGAATCTACTGGTGCGCTACCTATTGTAAAATGTATGTACTAAGCCAGAAACCTTCCCTGGAGTGTACACAACATCTCACCCAAGTTTCATCGCTATCGGATGAATGGTATATGAAATTATATGGGACTTTGTTGAAACGCTTCGCGCGTCGTCGCTCATTTGTTGATTCTACTCGTGCTCTACCTATTTTTAAAGGGATTTACTAAGCTAGAAACCTTACCTGGAGTGCACACAAAATCTCAGCCTAGTTTCATCGCTATCGGACGAATGGTATATGAACGCAAACGTGACTTTGTTGAAATGCTTCGCGCGTCGTAGCTCATTTGTTGAATCTACTCGTGCGCTGCCTATTGTAAAGTGGATGTACTACGCCAGAAAATTTCCCTGCAGTGTACACAACATTTTACGCAAGTTTCATAGCTATCGGACGAAATGTATATGAATGCATACGGGACTTTGTTGAAACGCTTTGCGTGTCGTCGCTCATTTGTTGAATCTACTCGTGCGCTATCTACTGTGAAATGTATTCACTAATTTTGAAACCTTCACGTAAGTGTACACAATATCTCACCCAAGTTTCATCGCTATCGGACGAATGGTATATGAACACATACGGGACTTTGTTGAAATGCTTCGCGCATCGTCGCTCATTTGTTGAATCCACGCGTGCGCTACCTATTGTAAAATGGATTTACTACGGCAGAAACCTTCCTTGGAGTGTGCTCAACATCTCACCCAAGTTTCATCGCAATCGGACGAATGGTATATGAACGCATAGGAGACATACCCACAGACATACCCACAGACAAACTATCACGTTACATTGATTTTTATATATATAGAAGAAGAAGACTAGCTGAAGTACCCGTGCTTCGCTACTCGTCATAAATAAATCAAAATATGAAGGTGACCGCTAAAACAGGGGATAGGCGAGGTGCTGCGCAGAGGGAGATTAAGGATGGAACATTTTGTCCAACTACACCGCTCGGCGTTGACCGTGTTTTATAGCACAAATTTAGGTTTTACCCGCTAACCGTTGGAGATACCTTTCGCATAGAATATGTTATTTTAAACCTCGTAAATGCCATCAAAAGTTTGCTGTTTCTTAGCGTTCTCTTTTTATTTGAAATGGAAATATGAAAGTTTGAAACCAAAGGGTGTAGTGACGTCACTAAAATGGCCGCCAACTTTAAATAGTGCAAAGTATTGAAATCAGAAGTAACCTATATGTTGACCAGGTAAATCAGCTACTTCCATGTAAAATTCATGTAAATCGGACCAGTGGTACTTGCGTGATTGAGTAATACACAGACACACACCGTCTCATTTTTAGCCTCGCTTCGCTTGCGTCATAGTCGTGTCATATTGTTATTCATTGAAATGCAGGTTTAACCCCATTAACACCCCTTTAGAAGCTGAATACCCAAAAATCCCTCCTTAGTAGACGTTTTCGACACACAACAAACATATCCCTAAAATTACATTCTTATAACTTTAATAGTTTTGGTTGGTCGATGAGAGTGAACATCCAAAAATCCTTCCTTAGTGGACGTTTTTCTTCCAGAATTTCACCCCTCCCCATAGGCCGCTTAAATTGCATTTATGAAAAAAACGGTAAACACCTATTTATTTATTTCATTTATTTATTTATTTATTTATTTTTAAGCTGATTGATTTCCTCCGAGTTTCAAACAACTCGCCTATGTCGTTTAAGAGATACACGCTCCGTTAGGAATCTTTCAACCCCCACTTTTCATCCCTTTCACCTCATAATATACACTACATAGAAAAACCATTAGACATGTGTCAGCTTATTTATAATGATTAGTATATGTGCCAAGTATCACATCCCCATATGAAACCACTCGAGAGATATTGTTATTCAATGAAATGCACGTTTACCCCCTTAACACCTCTTTAGAACCTGAATATCCAAAACTCTTTCCTTAGTGGACGTTTTCGACATACAACGAACATATCCCCAAAATTTCATGTTTCTAACTTCAATAATTTTGGCTGGGCGATGATGAGTGAGTGAGTCAGTCAGGACATTTCCTTTCATTTATTTTTGATAATTTCACCCCTCCCCATGAACCCCTTAAATTGGATTTATGAAACAAACGGTCAAACACCTATTTACTTATTTAAAGCTGTTTTCCCCCTGAGTTTGATGACTGAGTAAGTGAGTCAATCAGTTAGGACACTTTCTTTCCCGTTTTTTCCCCCAGACTTTCACCCCTCTTCAAGGGCAAATTGGATTTATGGAAAAAAAAACGGTCGAACACCTATTTACTTGTATTTTAAGCTGTTTTTTCCCGCCGAATTTCAAACTTCTCGCCTATGTCGTTTCAGAGATACACGCTCCGTTAAGAATCCCTCAACCCCCAGTTTTCACCCCTTTCACCTCATAATATACACCACATCGATAAACCCTTAGACATATGTCTGATTATTTTTAATGATTAGTTTATATACCGAATATCACATCCCCAAGGAAACAACTCATGAGATTCAATGAAATGCACGTTTACCTCCTTAACACCTCTTTAAAACCCGAATAAACAAAAATCATTCCTTAGTTGACGTTTTCGACATACAGCGAGCATATTCCCAAAATTGCATGTTTCCAACTTTAATAGTTTTCGCTGGGCGTGATGAGTGAGTGAGTCAGACACGACATTTTCTTTCAATTATTTTTACCAGAATTTCTCCCCTCCCCATGGGGCCCCTTAAATTGGATTGATGAAATAACGCTTGAACACCTATTAACTTATTTTTAAGCTGTCTTTTTCACCTGAGTTTGATGAGTGAGTGAGTTAGTCAGTCAGTTAGGACACTTTCTCACCTTTTCCCCCCAGAATTTCACCCCACCCCATTGGTCCCTTAAATTAATTTATGAAAAAACAGTCGAACACCGATTTACTTACTTTTTAAGCTGATTCTTTTTCGCTGAGTTTCAAATTTCTCGCCTATGTCGTTTAAGAGATAGGCCTACACGCTCCGTTAGAAATCCTTCAACCCCCACTTTTCACCCATTTCACCTCATAATAATACACCACATCGAAAAGCCCTTAGACACATGTCTGCTTATTTTTAATGATTAGTTTATATGCCGAGTATCACATCCACAAATGAAACCACTTGTGAGATATTGTTATTCAATGAAATGCAGGTTTAACCCCCTTAAGACCCCATTAGAACCTGAATATCCAAAAAAACCTCCCTTAGTGTACGGTTTTGAGATACAACGAACATATCCCCGAAATGTCATGTTTCCAACTTCAATATTTTTGGCTGGGCGATGATGAGTGAGTGAATGAGTCAGGACATTTTCTTTCATTTTTTTTTTCTTCAGAACTTCACCCCTCCCGATGAACCCCTTCAATTTGATTGAAAAAAAAAATCTGTCGAAAAGCTATTTAATTACTTTAAAGCAGTTTTTCTCCCTGAGTTTGATGAGTGAGTCAGTCAGTCAATCAGTTAGGACACTTTCTTTCCTGTTCCCCCCCAGAATGTCACCCCTCCCCATGGGCCCCTTAAATTGGATTTATGAAAAAACGGTCAAACACATATTTACTTATTTTTTATGCTGATTTTTTTCCCGCTGAGTTTCAAACTCCTCGCCTATGTCGTTTAAGAGATACACGCTCCGTTAGGAATCTTTCAATCCCCACTTTTCACCCCTTCTCATAAACACATCGAAAAACCCTCAGACACGTGTCTTGTTACTTTTTAATGATGAGTTAAATGCCGTGAATCACATCCCCCAATGAAACCAATCGGGAGATATTGTTATTCAATGAAATGCAGGTTTAACCCCCTTAAGACCCATTTAGAACCTGAATATCCGAAAATACTCCCTTAGTAGACGGTTTTGACATACAATGAACATATCCCCAAACTGTCATGTTTCTAACTTCTATAATTTTGGCTGGGCGATGATGAGTGAGTGACTGAGTGAGTCAGGACATTTTCTTTCAATTTTCGTTTTTCAGAATTTCACCCCTCCCCATAAACCCCTTAAATTTGATTTATGAAAAAAAAACTGTCGAACAGCTATTTACTTACTTTAAAGCAGTTTTCCCCCTGAGTTTGATGAGTCAGTCAGTCAATCAGTTAAGACACTTTCTTTCCTGTTCCCCCCCCCCCCCCCAAGAATTTCATCTCTCCCCATGAACCCCTTAAATTGGATTTATGAAAAACGGTCAACACATATTTACTTCTTTTTTATGTTGATTTCTTTTCGCTGAGTTTCAAACTCCTCGCCTTGTCGTTTAAGAGATACACGCTCTGTTAGGAATCTTTCAATCCCCACTTTTCACCCCTTTCACCTCATAATATACACCACATCGAAAACCCCTCAGACACATGTCTTGTTACTTTTTAATGATGAGTTTATATGCCCAGTATCACATGCCCCAATGAAACCAATCGGGAGATATTGCTATTCAATGAAATGCAGGTCTACCCCCTTAACACCCCTTTAGAACCTGAATATCCAAAAATCCTCTCTTAGTGGGCATTTGCGGCTCTTGAGGAAGCTGCATACCAGATTTCATTCCAATCCGTTCGGTGGTTTCTGAGATTTCGTGATGAATAAATGAGTGAGTGATTGAGTGAATGGTATTTGACAAATATATAGTAGAAAGAAGATAGTGTCAAGTCTTTGTTATGCTAAACTCGGTTGACAGTGCTGTGTGAGCAGTTGAGTAACTAACGGGATTTCAAGTAAAGATCCTCATTTTCTATACTGGTAGTGCAGAGCGCATTTGGCATCTAGTCGGCCGTGTCTCGACTTGAGCTATGTTGCCATGGAAACTATCTGCCTTGCCATTCCTTGATGAGTATATTTTATGATTTGATAAGCCTGTGCTTGAGTGCAAAGGGCCGAAATCAGAAGAATGAGAAAGACTATCGAAAATTCATGTAGCCAGCGGTTCCTTCTGGGTCCTAAACTATGTGTATACAAAATATGGTTGAGATTGGTGGAACGGTGTAGATTTGTATACGGAACCAACCCACATACATACATACAGACTTTCACTTTTATATATTAGATATATATACTGTATATTATAATTGTGAAAGTCAGTGTGTCTGTGTGTCTGGTCTGCAAGTGTGTTAGTTTGTTACCTCTTGACACTTAAACGGCTGGACGGGTTTGGATTAAATTTGAAATGTAGATAGCTTATAACCTGGGTTAACATATAGGCTGACTTCCATTCTGAAATAGATCATTGTTACCATGGAACGGGCAACATAACTGAAAAGTCACCAAAAATACTCAACTGGGACAATATATCGAAGTTGTCGCATCAAGACCGGACATAGCTCATTTTACGCCCCTCGATGCGAAAAACAATACTCGGTTCGTCCCTAGGACACCGAATACCACACATTAAGGCCCTAAAACCAACAGTTTCAAAGATATTCGCAGAAAACTATCTTCGCTCTGATAAACTGATGAACTTATGGCAAGCCCGTTTCCATGGCAACAGTACCTCAAGGTATGACATCCGATTTTCTATATAACCCTGTAGGAGGCAATGCCAATCCATTTATTATCTTTTTCAAGATACATATAAACACAATAAGAATAGGGTATCGCGCTTGCCTCTCATCCGGGTTCGATTCCCGGCTCCGTCAGAGATTTTAGACACTCACGTTAGGGCTGCAACGGAGTCCACTCAGCTTCGTGAGGACAATTGAGTAGCTGTCTGATAGTGAGGCAGCACCACGGTCACGAAGAACAAGATTAACGGCCGAAGGGGCACGATGCACTGAGCAACGTCACCACAATATCTGCAGGCCAAAAGGCTGGGAAGCGGTCGCATGATAGGCCTAGGCCCTTCATGGGCTGTAGTGCCTGGGGTAACAAAATTAGGGAAAGCGCCTTCTAATACCACTTTTTATTTTTAAACACTACAGCAGCGGCTACTAAATAATGGTAGCGATATAGCTACGTTCAATTTCAAAAACGATGGGCTCACAAATCCCGTATGATTAAGTACAAATATCAGTCTGGTCGTTATTTCAGTAGCAACGAAGCTCTGTGGGGGCTATTGCCGTTTCCGTAACACTTAAGACATCCCGCCGTCACATACCTCAATGTGCACTTACAAAATTGTGAACCAGTCTATTTTACTGAAAGGAATTTCTACGAGCGAGTATCTACTCCGGCAAAAACCACAATCACTACCTTTTCCAAAATTTACACAAGGCATGATTTTTAAAGTACTGTTCTGTATGTTGACGTACAACGATACACCACATGGAAAGATACAATAGAATGTTGGCAAATCTGAGTTCAAGGAACTGCTGTTCAGAATAGGCCGTGTGTTAAATCTGCAGAAGCTTTCGGTACAGGTTATGCGGTCCATGTTCGTAAATTTGAATGTTTTCCTATGACAATGCATCTACACCATGTGCAAGGGCAACGCATTCCAAAGATCTCTAAAAACACAATAATCAAGAAATTGGAGAAAAATTTAAAGTGGGAGCGAAGATTCAAGGAGAAATAATTTCATCTCTGATATTTGCCGATGACATCGTCATCTTGGCCGATGCGCCAGAGGATTTCAACGAGTTTTTAACTGGTATGGACTCCTTCTTGAGGAGAGAATTCATGATGAAAATCAATAAATGTAAAACAAAATTATTGGAATGCAGCCGAAATAAATCAGAAACCTCTATGGACATCCAATTGGTAGGTGAAACGCTACGGGAAATAGGAGACTTCTGTTACTTAGGAAGCAAAATATCCAGTGATGGACGAAGCAAAGAGGATATAAAAAGTAGGTTGGCTCAGGCAAGGAAACCATTTCTACAGAAAAGGAATCTGTTGACATCGAATATACATTTAGGTATAAGGAAGTCAATTTTGAAAGATTTTGTCTGGAGCGTGACACTAGAAGGAATTGAAACAGAAAAGAGGAGAATTGAAGCGTTTGAAATGTGGTGTTACAGGAGAATGATGAAGATCAGATGGTAGATAGGGTAACAAATGTAGAGGTATTAAGACAAGTGGGAAAGGAGAGATGTTTCTGGTGACTGCTTATGAAGAGAAGAGATAGGTTGGTAGGACACATACTAAGACACCCAGGAATAGCAAGCTTAGTTATGGATGGGAGGATCGAGGACAGGAACTGTAGGGGTAGACCAGGGTTAAAGAGATTGCCTCGGATGTAGGGTGTGGTAGCTATGTAGAGATGAAACGATTAGCTCCGGAGAGGAAGGCATGGATGGCTGCATCAAACCAGTCAAAAAACTGGGGACTCAAACAAAACAATCAGGAATTTTAATTGCTTAGAGAGGCATGTGAGTCAAAAGGGTTGTTGGAGAATTTCAATGCCTGGGATGTAACACTGGAAGAGACTGCATAATGTACATCAGCGGCCAAGGTGAGAGATAGTTTGCTATAGGTCTATTAATAGCGACATGTTGACGTTTAAATCATCAATAATTGTGGCAAAATTACACCCAGAATAGCTTAAGGAAATATAATTTTAATTCCTCATATTCCGATAGATTTGCCATTCCAGTGTGCAAGAGTGCAGTTGCCTCTTCAAACAATATTCGCAATTTCAATTAACAAAGCGCAATGACACACACTTGTAGCCTCCATGGCTTAGGCGGCAGTACGCCGGCCTCTCACCGCTGGGTCAGTGGTTCAAATCCCAGTCACTCCATGTGAGATTTGTGCTGGACAAAGTGGAGGCAGACAGGTTTTTCTCCGGGTACTCCGGTTATCCCTGTCACAATTTCATTCCAGCAACACTCTCAACTATCAATTCATTTCATCTTTCATTCATTTAATCATTGCCCCAGGGGAGTGCGACAGGCTTCGGCAGCCGGAACCACTCATACCCTCGCCGCTAGATGGGGGCTTCATTCATTCCATTCCCTGACCCGGTTGGTCGACTGGAAGCAGGCTGTGGATTGTCATTTTCAATGACACACACTTAACAGCAGCAGGTGTACATTTAGAAAAAACAATTTTTCCCATCGGCAACTGTATGTGGCGTGCTTACGACTATCCGGACAACTAACTCGTTATTCCTCAGCAGAAGATGGCAAAATCAAAAACGTAATTTTCAAATGTGTTCACATATTGTAACATCGTACCCTGCAGACATTCACAACTCTATAAAATTCCCACTTAGCTGCTCATATCAATATACTGTATGTATCAGAATTTTCTGAATTAGAATGGACCCACCTGTATCCGCGATAGACCAATTATCAGCAATAATGCATCGTCCCCATTATGTTGATCGCGAGCGAAGCCGTGGGTACCTGCTAGTCACTGATAAGATGTAAGCGTAACATGGTAGTATTTTGAAAAACCTTTTGAAAGTCGTATAATAATAATAATCAGAGGGCCTGTGCGAGTGTTTTAAACCATTACTATTACGCGGACTCGACGCGACACAGTTCTGTCTTGTTTATTTGTTAAACTCACTTTATAAACAAATTCATATTCCGTAAGATGTGTCCTACACTATTGAGATAACTTGGAAGATGTTGGCACAGTCTGCACCTTCGAACTTCCTTGGTCTAAGAGCTTGGGTTTCGTGAAACATACACCTTAGTGTTTTATATACAGAGTGTCTCTCATTAACGTTTAAAACCCTCTGTAGCGACGTAGATGGCATTGAGACAAGTAATTTTATATAGGACACTTCGGGTCGCAAGTGTCTGCAAGTACCTTAAAAGTGAACCACAACTGTTGAACATATGACGTCATCAGGTGACTCTGGTTCCTTGTCTTAATGCCAACAAGCAATCTGCTTCCACTTGAAAGGAGAAGAGAGAGAACAAAGAAAGCTGATGGATAGGCCCCGGATTTGAACCTTGAACCCCACGCACACGCAGCCAGAGTTCAACGTTTGCCTTGGATGATTTGGTGTGCGTAAGAGAGCAAGCACGGACCTGACCGCTCGAGCTGATGACGTCATGCGTTTAACAGTTGTGGTTCACTTTTAAGGTATTTCCGGACACCTTCAACCCTAAAGGGCCGGGTTCACCAACGCAGCGTTAACCGGCCGTCAGTAAATGCATTGTTAACTTTAACATCGACATTACGCTCGTTGGCGTTTCACCAGCACATTCGCCGATTGGCATTAGCAAACGAAGCGTTATGTTTAAGGGCTGTACAAACCTCATTGAAATATGATGATTGTGGCGGTATTTGTTTATTCTTTGGTGTAATCGAGCAGGCCCTTAACTGAAAAAGCTTAAAAATTACATACTCCTTAGTTAAATACAAACATGGCTGATGAAGAAAAGAGCAAGAAGAGCCGGGGACTGTGAAATTTTTAGTTAAATGAACGAAACATAAGTATCCACCCTTTTCTACTTGTTGGATGAGTATCGTGAAATCGTTGAAAATAAGAGGACTGATGATGTAACGTTTAGGTAGTCTTTCATTAAAATAAATAACTGGGATGTTTTATAACGTAATGCACCACACAATATTACACGTAAAAAGAAATAAGAGGACTGATGCTGTGACGTCGAGGTCGTCTTTTATTAAATTAACCTACATGTGCTACACCGTAATGCACCACACGACATTACACATAAATAAGGAATGGTGCATAGGCCTAGGTTATCTTACTTATCAGATGGGAATTCCAGGTTAGGTTCTGTCATATGTAGAACATTCAACACAGAAGGTTTTGACAACCGAAATCTCATGATAAATTCTGTGTCATCGCATTTATTCAAGTAATTCCTTCGTTATTTATAAGTGAGTGGTCGAAGAAAATCTAGCATGTCTTCAAAATCATCGTCATCGTTGAGAATAAAGTTTAATGCACGACTATTCCGGCTTTCGCAGCACGCCATTTTGGATTTGAATGCTACGTAAATCGACCGCCAAGTCGTTAATTCCATGTTGTCAGAGAAATTAGATTTGACGCCTTGTTAGTGAAGCTAACGGATTGTTATAGTTTGGTGAACCACGACATTTCGGTAATCGTCCGTCAAAGGCCTTAATTGGTTTAACATTTTGACGAACCATGGTGAACCCGGCCCTAAGTGTCCTATATAAAATTACTTGTCTCACAGCCATCTACGTCGCTATAGAGAGTTTTAAACGTTAATAAGAAACACCCTATATATACAGTGCTTTTTTAAAACAATTTAAGGGGTACTGTTAGTTGTAGTCGACAAAACATCACGATCTTGCAATTTTCGGCAATTTGCAGAGTCCGGTTTTTACCTTTCGGGCTGACATGTTAAATGAAAGGTTGCATTGGGTTAATTTACAGTATTTGTAGTCAGCATGTCAAGGTGGTAACTGCACTCAGCATTTCTAATCATTTTACAATTTAAAATTAAGTGAAATAAATATAAGCACGGTGGTATTGTCTCATTTTGCTGTCCTGCTTGCAGTAAATTCCACACTGGTAAAAGAGGCTGATCACTGGCATCTTCACGCTTCCTCTGCTCGGTCGCCAAATGTCTAACCACGCGCAAAAAATAACAATCTACCCCGCCTCCAAACACTAGCCTGCATGCTCATAAGAACTGAGAGCCGTGTTGCCGACCAAAACAAAATGATTTGATAGATCGATTTAATTCGAGGATTACTCGAAATCTCCTTCAGCTGTTGTGAACGGCAAGTCGACGCCAGCTGATCGATGAACGTTCAAGTCGGAAGTTATATTTGCCAGATTAGATAGAAATGTGCCAATATTTGCTCTTAAACAATTTTCTAGTGTTTAAAGGGTACGCATGCCCCCGTGTTACCCAGCACTGTTAATAATAATAATAGCATGCCGTGATTCGATGTATCTCAATGTAGATACTTTTTTATCATTCCCACTTATAGAAATAATATGCGGGTAGTTTTTGCATATATACGCCTCCTCCGCTTGAACTCTGTCTAATATAATACAGTATTACCGTTATGACAAAGGGTGATTCATTGTTTTCCACTTTCTTGTTTGGCTGGAATATACATACAGTAAACATTGTACATTCTCAGTACTAAGTGTTTGTTTGATCCCATGTGGTACCTCAATAAAGTGAGAGTAAAACCTGTAACATTGATAAGAAGCCACATCATATGAGTAGGGAACCGGAAATTTCTTGGATAGAAATACAAAAATCCTTGGCATAGCGGAATTCTTAGGGGGATGTAGCCGAAAATGCATATCTGGCTTTAAAAGTTAATTGAGTTCACAATATAAGACATAGATCATTGAAACTTTGTACAGTTGTCTAATGGTGTTTGATCTATTACGTGGCAAGCAACAGCTGCCTTGGGCTGTAAAATGGCACAAGTACAGTCACTGAAATTTTTTTGTTACAGCCTCTTATTTAGGTACATTTTACAACATAACTATAAAAGATCCTGGCCTGAGCTTTTTACTACGGTACTTTAAATATACGTCAGTAACTCTACCTTTATGTAGAATTATCCAAATACCATCAAAAGATGTCTTTTTATAGTCATTTGAATTTCGGATTCTATAAATCTTAGTGAGAATATGAATGCAAATGCATATAAATTCTCCTAATGGTTAAATATAAGAATAATTCTACATAAATATGTGTACAATCACTCAATAAACAATCCCTCAAAATTTCAATTGTAAAGCATTTAGGGTATGAGCGAAAAGTGTGCCTATGTGGTGGAAAGTTGATATTTGGAAACCAACATTTCAAAGTTGGATATGTTCTTCTACTCACATTTAAGTAACTTTGTCTATAGGCATGCATACTTCCAGTTGAGTAATGAGCTTGAAATATTAACACAATGTATAAAAGAGGCCATACATACAAAAAGCACATACCGTATTTCAACATTTTGATATTTTGACCCCTTATCGGTAATATCCACCCTGGTCAGTTGATGATTCCTTCCCTAACAAATCGTGTAGCATGGTACCTAGATCATTGTTCACGCTTTTAAGGTTGAGCATCCGCAACGGAGATGAAGAGAAATTGCGCTCAAAGAATTTAAGTAGTGGTACCTCTTTTTAAAAAGAAGTTATGTTATTTCTGAAATTTCAAGGAGAAATAATTTCAATACTTGAGATTTTCTGATGACTTCACAATCTTGGCCGTCACGGCAGAGGATTTGAATGAGTTTTTGAATGGCATTGACTCCGTCTTGAGGAAGGAATTCATGATGAACATTAATAAATGTAAAACAACAATATTGGAATGCAGCCGAAATAAATCAGACATCAAATTGGCAGGTGAAAAGCTAAAGGAAGTAAGAGACTTCTGTTTAGGAAGCAACATAACCAGTGATGGACGAAGCAAAGACTATATAATAAGTAGGTTGGCTCAGGCAAAGAAAGCATTTCTTCAGAAATGGAATCTGTTGACATCAAATATAGATTTAGGTATTAGGAAGTCATTTTTGAAAGCCTTCGTCTGGAGCGTGGCGCTCTATGGAAGTGAAACTTGGGCTATTGGTGCAGCAGAAAAGAGGAGAATTGAAGCGTTTGAAATGTGGTGTTACAGGAGATTGATGATCAGATGGGTAGATGGGGCAACAAATGATGAGGTATTAATACGAGTGGGAGAGGAGATAAGTTTCTCGCGACAGCTAATGAAGAGAAGAGATATGTTGGTAGGACACATACTAAGACAGCCAGAAATAGCAATCTTAGTTATGGAAGGAGGGGTCGAGGACAAGAACTGTAGGGGTAGACAATAAACAGATTGCCTCGGATGTAGGGTGAGGTACCTATGTAGACATAAAACGATTATCTCAGGACAGGGAGGAATGGAGAGCTGCATCAATCCAGTCAAAAGACTGAAGACTCAAACAACAACATTGACTACTTTCGTCTTCCTACACTTCGCTGCGAGCGGAACCCTGTACAGTACCGGTATACTGTATTGTAATAGTTGGACATCAACATTCTTTCTTCAGACACGGATGTCACGACCTTCCTGATCATTGGACAGCTCATGGCCGGGAAAATATCAATCATTTGCACTAATATTTATTACACTAGTATACAAACAAAGTAGGCTGTGATGGCTGAGCTTGAGCAATGAGCGCTGACCACAAATTGTGGGGCTCGCCTCACGGAGTATGTAATAGGGACCGGAGTCTTAGGTTTTTACCAATATTTTCCATCCTTCTAAATACAAAATACTTTAATACTCTTCTGAACCACACCCAAAAGAGCCATATTCATGAATTCTGTGGTAGCTAAAAAAATCTAAATACAGTTTTGCACCGGTTCTCTTCAACATCGCCCTGGAGACTGTGAGGCGTGCATTGGGACGTCACAGGGAAATTGAGTTGATTGGCTTCGGCACGATTCTTGTATTTGCGGATGATATCGTGATTACGTGAGAAACCCTGGATCAGGTGATAGAGGAAACAACTAGATTTCTCACAGAAGCAAGGAAGGTGGGTCTGTTAGTTAACGACCCCAAAACTAAATATTTGAGGGTGTCTCGTCGTCCGAACAATCTTAATAGCATCAATATGGATGGGCATAATTTTGAGATGGTAGAGGATTTCAAATATTTAGGATCAGTCTTTTCGGACAGGACTGAGATGGCATAGGATAACTACAGCGAATCGTGATTTCTATAGCTTGAACAATCTTTTCAAATCACGTTTGATTTCACAGGAAAATAAAGTACATATCTACATGACTTTGGTGAGGCCTGTGGTCCTACATGACTGTGAGACCTGGGCCAATCCTCAAACGCTTGAAGAATGTATCTGCGTTTTTGAAAGGAAGGTCTTGTGGAAATTGTATGGTCCACTGTATAATGCAGAAACAGAAAGGTGGCAAAGACGATCTCACAAACACCTTTATCAACGCTTTGGGAAGATGGACATCAACCGGATTCTGGAGAGGAGGAGGTTGCATTGGTTGGGACATGTCATTCGAGCTGAGGATTCCATATCCAATCGTGTTTTCAGCTCGACACCAACTGGGAGACGCCCTAGAGTCCACCCTAGAACAAGATGGAAGGATCGAGCGATCATGTCACTGGTAAAGATGGCACCAACAGCAACTGAGGAGGATGCAAGGGACAGAGATAGGTGGAAGATCATCAGCGACCGATACTTCTGAAGAGTCTCAGTCCCTCCTGTTGTAATGCCTGTGTTGTTTTGTATATGAGTTATTGTTTAATGCTCTTATTGTCTGTCCAGGGTCTTAATGGCATGTTAATGCAATAAATGATGGTGAATATGGTGATGATGATGATGATATTTAAATTTGTAAAGGTAAACCACATTCGTAGCTCTAGTTCATTGAGAGAAATCCTATCTGCCAAAAAATTCAAATACATTCAGTCCCAGGACCTGTTGGGGAAGCTGAAAGGAACCCGGGATCTCAACAAATGAAAACAGTGTGCTCCATTCTCCTAGGAGAGCAGGTAACATACTGCTTCAGTGGCATAGATGACTCATGTGAGGTTGTTGTTGTTGTTGTTGTTTGAGTCTTCAGTCTTTTGACTGGTTTGATGCAGCAATCCATGCCTCCCTGTCCTGAGCTAATCTTTTCATCTCTCCATAGCTACCACACCCTACATCCGAGGCAATCTGTTTAACATATTCTAACCTTGGTCGACCCCTACAGTTCTTGTCCTCGACCCTTACTTCCATAACTAAGCTTGCTATTCCTAGGTGTCTTGGTATGTGTCCTACCAACCTATCTCTTCTCTTCATTATCAATCGCCAGAATCATCTCTCCTCTTCCACTCGTCTTAATACCCCTTCGTTTGTAACCCTATCTACCCATCTGATCTTCATTATTCTCCTGTAACACCACATTTCACATGCTTCAATTCTCTTCTTTTCTGCTGCACCATAGTCCAAGTTTCACTTCCATAGAGACAAAGGCTTTCAAAAATGACTTCCTATTACCTAAATCTATATTCGATGTCAACAGATTCCTTTTCTGTAGAAATGCTTTCCTTGCCTGAGCCAACCTACTTTTTATATCCTCCTTGCTTCGTCCATCACTGGTTATTTTGCTTCCTAAGTAACAGAAGTCTCCACCTTCCTTTAGCCTTTCACCTGCCAATTTGATGTCCATAGAGGTTTCGGATTTATTTCGGCTGCATTCCAATATTTTTGTTTTACATTTATTAACTTTCCTGAAGACGGAGTCCATACCATTCAAAAACATTTTTGCTTTCAAACGCATTCTATGTGACAATAGAAAGAACTTTACAGTAGAGAACTTAGAGAGATTTGTTGTAATCAAGAAAAATGCGGCTAAATCTCTTATTGTTGTTTCCAAGTTCCCTATATTCTAAATAAACAAAGATAATTAAACGGGATAGAGTGTGAAAATCACCTCTCACATCCTTGGTTATATTGAACTTGAATAATTAACATATTAAAGGAGAGCAAATATTGCCTAAAAGTGAGATACAGTAGAGTGGAGAAAATTCGGCCGAATGTGGACCGAAGGCTGGCCGAGTTTACGAAAATGCCGAGCCATCGTGAATGGGGTTAAGAAGAACAAGTAAGAGTGTTTCATCACAAAATACAGTACTGTACTTGTTTATATTGTTTGCTTCTGGATACAACAGAGAATAAACTGCCCAATTACCCTTAAACAAAGGAAAAGTACGTATTTATGAAAGCATAGGGCCTTTACAACATGAAAATGAAAGTTAATGAATACACAGTGTAGCCTACAGTAATTTACCTGAAAAGACAGACCTCAGGAAAGGAGTTTATCAGGGCATAACGCTGTCTATAATGAAAATTAACTAGCCGACTGCAAAAACTGTCTATTTTTTTAAGAAATGCGTTTTGTCCTGTTGGTGTCCCCATTGCACGCTGCGTTTTGCTGCTTCATCACGAACACGACGAAGGAACAGTAAGTTCATTACGGACGCACCTTGTTCAAAATACTGAAGGGCGGTTTCAACAGACTTTAGTTCCTCACTGTGTGATATTTTGGTAGCTTGTAAGCTGGAGTCCTCAACGTCAGCGTCTTCATAATTTTCCGTCATTTTCTCATTAAATATGACAGCAGCAATAATTTCTGCATTGGACATAATGACTTGCTCGGTATCATTCTGGAACCACTGTTCGACGTCATTTTCATCGGCTTCTGCACATCCAGGAACTCTTTTCAGGAGGCCGCGTAAGTTTTTTCGCACTGCCAGGATGTGGCTGAGTTATCTGGACTGCCGGGTTATCGAGTGCCGAGTTTTCGGAACTCAACTGTAATGCCTAACAATTCTCTGAGATAAGTTGAGAAATGATGTATGTAAAATATTTATACTCTCGTTGTAATCAGATTTTCTACTAGCAATTAGGCATTAATTTTAAGCTTTTCACACTTTATGTCGACTTTTGCTACACTTTAAACATAAAAACCTATTCTACTTATTAAAACCCTAAAAAGAACTACACTGACTGGCAAAAATAAAACCGATCACTTGAAAAATTCAACATTACTTTCATTTAAATCATAAATATGAATGCTCTAGGCCTAGTCCATAAGTTACCGTTTATAGCATGGAAGTAAGGTCTCCTGGATGTATTGACATTCTCCATGTCATTGGTTCACTAAGGACACCGTGTAGAGTTCGCCTTGGAACTGACCACAATATTTCAATAAATTTTGAGGCCATCTTAATTCTATACCATTAATTTCAAAGCATTGAAACTTTGCACATGCATTTAGTGATATCTCCTCAACTCAGGGAAAGAATATTGGTAAGATCCAAATGCCCAGTTTATGTAAAATACATTTTTAATTTTACCTGAAAAATAATTTTTGAGTATGTTTCAATCTCATTAGGTACACTTTTCTCAGAAAGTAGCAGACAGAGAGCAACTAAACTGCCCACATATGTCGTATAGGCTTTGATTTACACAGTAGGTGAAAGATTTTATTCATTAGATTATTATTTGGCCAATTAAAAAATATTATATTTGATGTACCAAATTTTGCTAAATGTTTTGAAATATTTAATTTTATAAGGCTTGATATCTGTTAATATCCAGTTAATATCCAAACTCTTTCACGTACTGTGTAAATCAAAGCCTATACGACATATGTGGGCAGTTTAGTTGCTCTCTGTCTGCTACTTTCTGAGAAAAGTGTACCTAATGAGATTAAAACATACTCAACAATTATTTTTCAGGTAAAATTTGAAATGTATTTTACATAAACTGGGCATTTAGATCTTACCAATATTCTTTCCCTGAGTTGAGGAGATAACACTAAATGCATGTGCAAAGTTTCAATGCTTTGAAATTAATGGTATAGAAGTAAGATGGCCTCAAAATTTATTGAAATATTGTGGTCAGTTCCAAGGCGAACTCTACACGGTGTCCTGAAAATAGCGATTCATAGGCATGATGCTGTTTCCAGCGGGAAGATGTGCGGGCCACCATTTTCGAACAGAGTCTGGCAACATCTTCAGGCCTCAAGCGCATATCCGTTTCGGAATTGCACAAGAACAACTGAGGCTATGGCTGTATTGATCTGTTCCTATGCCAACAAGTGGCAAAAGGAAAATGAATACATCATTGCATTGTTGACGATAGCGATGGCGCACACATCTTTCCGCGGGAAACAGCATCATGTCAAAGAATCGCTATTGTTAAGAGAAACAATGTCATGAAGAATGGAACTGCATCCAGGAAACCAATTAACCTTACTTCCATGCTATAAACAGTATGTACTGTACTGTACTAGACCTAGCGTTCATGCTATGATTTGAATGAAAGTAATGTTGGAATTTCCAGGTGATCGTTTTTCTTTGCCAGACAGTGTATTTTATGTTTTTGGAAACCTAAATATCCGGTTCCTAGCCAACACAGGACACACACTTTTTAATGGGGCTGTCTTGCAAAAATTTGCAAGATCTAAAATTCGAGATAAAAGGAAGAAAGGAATATTTCACTAAGAAAGGTTAAGAAAAGTAGATAGATATTGTTGAAGGAAATCTTCAAAATAAGTAGTTGAATGATGATTGTTATATTGGTTTTGTGGGGCGGAACAGCTAGGTTGTCTCCCCCTAAAATTTAAATCTGCTCAATTCGCATCGTTGTGAGCGTGAAATTTGAATTCTTGGGCTTCTCTAGGTGATCCGCTCTCCATGGTTGCTACTCTGTTTTCACTGCCATCTAGCAGTGGCTGAGATTTAATTAATTTTGTCTTGTAATGACCAATGATCTTTCACGAACAACTGTGAATGCTATGGACTTTTTTCCACCCTTCCAAGATACACCGTGTAAACAGACAAACGTGTAACTTTCAGAGATGGTGTGACTCTTTTTGAGCTCAGTACAGAAACACATAATGCCTTACAACACACAGAACTAGCTTCACTTTCCATCTTTTTAACAGTTCAGGAGGTTGGTTTTTACTTAATGATTATATGTAACTTGGTAACACAGAAATTCTGCCACCTATTGTCCGCCCAGAGTTTAACGTGTAAGGGCTCTTACATTTAGCGCCCCCCCCCCCCCCAGAACTGATGACTTCGAAGTCTTTAATAACTATATTTCCCCTGTCTTATGTGTTATGAGTGGATAGTACACGATGCTGGACAGTAGTGGTTTTTGGGGGGTTCTATATCCACCTCCACCTCCCCACCTCCAGGATGGTGGCCGTAGCTTAACTTAATCTAGCTTGTGAACCAATAGGGCTAGAGACTTGAACGAGGTGTCAAATTACTCATACGGACACCCCCTTTCGTCTAGACAACTTATTTTAATCCTAAAAGAAAACCTACCCCTACTAAGGGGTGAAACAGTAATTATATTAGTAAATGTCGCTTTCCAAGTGCGACATGTGGGAAGTTGAATGCTAATATCAAATTAAACGTTGTTCTACATGAAAAACATGGCTTAACCTAGCCTATCCTAGTTAAGATAATCTAGTCCAATCAAGATGGCGCGGTGCGCAACAACGTGCATGACGCGCTTTTTAAAAATAAAAATACTGAGCATGGCTTAACCTAGCCTATTCTAGTTAAGCTATTCTAGTCTAATCTACCTAACCAAAACCTAATTGAGGACATGCCAAAGGGCCTAAGGGCGAAACTCGGTGGGTGAATGTGTTTTAGAGTAATGGCTAACGCATACACCCAAGTACATGGGGTACATGCAACTACCCCATGCAGTTTATTTTTAATTTTTATGGAGGATGAGACAAGCCTGTGATATATGATTTTAAAAAAGCCAACTCCTGCAGTGTATGACGTCACGTGAAGCAGGTGTTACAACCGGATGCAAGGTCAGCGCTAGGTTAAGAAAGTGTGTGAAACATAATTCTTGCTGACGTAGAATGTCAGCGAAAAAAGAACTCGCCACCGGATGCAAGGTTTAGTGTTACAAAATAGCAAGTTGGCGAAACATGATTCTTGCAGACGTAGGATGTTAGTAAAACATGAACTTGCCACCGGATGTAAGGTGTTGTGTTACAGGATGCAGGTGTGTGAAACATGATTCTTTCAGACGTATGATATCACGTGATGTAGGTGTTTATTATCGACCATGAGAAATGTTACATTGACAGATATTTGAGGCGACCAAGGTGCACACATGACATAGGTGAGTTTGTGGTATAAAAGGCTAGGGAGGGGGAAGACCTTTCTCACTTTGTATTTGAATCTCGTGAAAGACAGTTGACATCGTGTTATCTCTACAGCTTACTTGTGTGTTGGAAAAGGACTTGAAAACACCACTAGGTGTCAGTGACAATGGTATCTGGTAACAAAAGTTGGAACTACTCGACAATTGTGTGAAACTGAATTTGCAAGATAGATTTGATTAACGCTTTATCAAGTTCCAACGTTCACTATTAGGTGTCAGTGACAATGTTACCTGGTAAATAAAGTTGGAACTACTCGACAATATTGTGTAAAGCAAAATTTGTAGGTTAGATTTGATTAACGCTCTATTAAGTCTGAACGTTCGTTGTTAGGTGTCAGTGACAGAGGGAATATTTAAAGACTTAACATCAGCTCAACTAACATAACCTAACTTAACTTAACTTAACCTTGTCACGTGACATGTTCTATAAATTTAGACTTGCTTTAAGACTGGCTATGACGTCACACATAGCTCACCTAACAGGTGGACGCTGGTTTCTATCACGTGACATGTTCTACAAGTTTAGACTAGCTTTCATACAGGCTATGACGTCACACTTAGCTCACCTAACTGGTTGCCGCTGGTTTCTATCACGTGACATGTTCAACAAGTTTAGACTAGCTTTAATACTGGCTATGACGTCACACTTAGCTCATCTAACAGGAGGCCGCTGGTTTCTATCAAGAGACATGTTCTACAAGTTTAGACTAGCTTTAAGACTGGCTATGACGTCACACTCAGCTCACCTAACTGAAGGCCGCTGGTTTCTATCACGTGACATGTTCTACAAGTTTAGACTAGCTTTAATACTGGCTATGACGTCACACTTAGCTCATCTAACAGGAGGCCGCTGGTTTCTATCAGGTGACATGTTCTACAAGTTTAGACTAGCTTTAAGACTGGCTATGACGTCACACTCAGCTCACCTAACTGGTGGCCGCTGGTTTCTATCACGTGACATGTTCTACAAGTTTAGACTAGCTTTAAGACTGGCTATGACGTCACACTTAGCTCACCTAACTGGCGGCCGCTGGTTTCTATCACGTAACAAGTTCTACAAGTTTAGACTAGCTTTAAGACTGGCTATGACGTCACACTTAGCTCACCTAACTGGCGGCCGCTGGTTTCTATCACGTGACATGTTCTACAAGTTTAGACTAGCTTTAAGACTGGCTATGACGTCACACTTAGCTCACCTAACTGGCGGCCGCTGGTTTCTATCAATTGACATGTTCTACAAGTTTAGACTAGCTTTAAGACTGGCTATGACGTCACACTCAGCTCACCTAACTGGTGGCCGCCGGTTTCTATCACGTGACATGTTCTACAAGTTTAGACCAGCTTTAAGACTGGCTATGACGTCACACTTAGCTCACCTAACTGGCGGCCGCTGGTTTCTATCACGTGACATGTTCTACAAGTTTAGACTAGCTTTAAGACTGGCTATGACGTCACACTCAGCTCACCTAACTGGTGGCCGCTGGTTTCTATCACGTGACATGTTCTACAAGTTTAGACTAGCTTTAAGACTGGCTATGACGTCACACTTAGCTCACCTAACTGGCGGCCGCTGGTTTCTATCACGTAACAAGTTCTACAAGTTTAGACTAGCTTTAAGACTGGCTATGACGTCACACTTAGCTCACCTAACTGGCGGCCGCTGGTTTCTATCACGTGACATGTTCTACAAGTTTAGACTAGCTTTAAGACTGGCTATGACGTCACACTTAGCTCACCTAACTGGCGGCCGCTGGTTTCTATCAATTGACATGTTCTACAAGTTTAGACTAGCTTTAAGACTGGCTATGACGTCACACTCAGCTCACCTAACTGGTGGCCGCCGGTTTCTATCACGTGACATGTTCTACAAGTTTAGACCAGCTTTAAGACTGGCTATGACGTCACACTTAGCTCACCTAACTGGCGGCCGCTGGTTTCTATCACGTGACATGTTCTACAAGTTTAGACTAGCTTTAAGACTGGCTATGACGTCACACTTAGCTCACCTAACTGGCGGCCGCTGGTTTCTATCACGTGACAAGTTCTACAAGTTTAGACTAGCTTTAAGACTGGCTATGACGTCACACTTAGCTCACCTAACTGGCGGCCGCTGGTTTCTATCACGTGACATATTCTACAAGTTTAGACTTGCATTAATACTGGCTATGACGTCACACTTAGCTCACCTAACTGGTGGACGCTGGTTTCTATCACGTGACATGTTCTACAAGTTTAGACTAGCTTCAATACTGGCTATGACGTCACACTTAGCTCACCTAACTGGCGGCCGCTGGTTTCTATCACGTGACAAGTTCTACAAGTTTAGACTAGCTTTAAGACTGGCTATGACGTCACACTTAGCTCACCTAACTGGCGGCCGCTGGTTTCTATCACGTGACATGTTCTACAAGTTTAGACTTGCATTAATACTGGCTATGACGTCACACTTAGCTCACCTAAATGGCGGCCGCTGGTTTCTATCACGTGACATGTTCTACAAGTTTAGACTTGCATTAATACTGGCTATGACGTCACACTTAGCTCACCTATCTGGTGGACGCTGGTTTCTATCACGTGACATGTTCTACAAGTTAAGACTTCCTTTAATACTGGCTATGACGTCACACTTAGCTCACCTAACTGGTGGCTGGTGGTTTCTATCACGTGACATGTTCTACAAGTTTAGACTAGCTTTAAGACTGGCTATGACGTCACACTTAGCTCACCTAACTGGCGGCCGCTGGTTTCTATCACGTGACATGTTCTACAAGTTTAGACTAGCTTTAATACTGGCTATGACGTCACACTTAGCGCACCTAACTGGCGGCCGCTGGTTTCTATCACGTGACATGTTCTACAAGTTTAGACTAGCTTTAATACTGGCTATGACGTCACACTTAGCTCACCTAACTGGTGGCCGCTGGTTTCTATCACGTGACATGTTCTACAAGCTTAGACTAGCTTTAATACTGGCTATGACGTCACACTTAGCCTACCTATCTGGTGGACGCTGGTTTCTATCACGTGA
Source organism: Meconema thalassinum (assembly GCA_946902985.2). Classification (NCBI taxonomy): domain Eukaryota; kingdom Metazoa; phylum Arthropoda; class Insecta; order Orthoptera; family Tettigoniidae; genus Meconema; species Meconema thalassinum. The sequence continues at coordinate 40,946,093 of OX336401.1, read as the reverse complement.
CATGTTCTACAAGTTTAGACTTGCATTAATACTGGCTATGACGTCACATTTAGCCCACCTATCTGGTGGACGCTGGTTTCTATCACGTGACATGTTCTACAAGTTAAAACTTCCTTTAATACTGGCTATGACGTCACACTTAGCTCACCTAACTGGTGGCCGCTGGTTTCTATCACGTGACATGTTCTACAAGTTTAGACTTGCATTAATACTGGCTATGACGTCACACTTAGCCCACCTATCTGGTGGACGCTGGTTTCTATCACGTGACATGTTCTACAAGTTAAGACTTCCTTTAATACTGGCTATGACGTCACACTTAGCTCACCTAACTGGTGGCCGCTGGTTTCTATCACGTGACATGTTCTACAAGTTTAGACTAGCTTTAAGACTGGCTATGACGTCACACTTAGCTCACCTAACTGGCGGCCGCTGGTTTCTATCACGTTACATGTTCTACAAGCTTAGATTAGCTTTAAGACTGGCTATGACGTCACACTTAGCTAACCTAACTGGTGGCCGCTGGTTTCTATCACGTGACATGTTCTACAAGTTTAGACTAGCTTAAAGACTGGCTATGACGTCACACTTAGCTCACCTAACTGGTGGCCGCTGGTTTCTATCACGTGACATGTTCTACAAGTTTAGACTAGCTTTAAGACTGGCTATGACGTCACACTTAGCTCACCTAAGTGGCGGCCGCTGGTTTCTATCACGTTACATGTTCTACAAGCTTAGATTAGCTTTAAGACTGGCTATGACGTCACACTTAGCTCACCTAACTGGTGGCCGCTGGTTTCTATCACGTGACATGTTCTACAAGTTTAGACTAGCTTTAAGACTGGCTATGACGTCACACTTAGCTCATCTAACTGGCGGCCGCTGGTTTCTATCACGTGACATGTTCTACAAGTTTAGACTAGCTTTAAGACTGGCTATGACGTCACACTTAGCTCATCTAACTGGCGGCCGCTGGTTTCTATCACGTGACATGTTCTACAAGTTTAGACTAGCTTTAATACTGGCTATGACGTCACACTTAGCTCACCTAACTGGCAGCCGGTTTCTATTATTTAAAAAGTGAAATGTGTGTCTAACGCTGTATTAAGTCCGAACATTTATCGCTGGTTGTCAGTGACAGTGACATACATGCTAAACAAACTTGGAACTACTTGACAATTGTGTACAGCTAGGTTTGTAGGTTAGATTTGATTAACGGTATATCAAGTTCCAACGTTCATCACTAGGTGTCAGTGACAATGATATCTGTTAACCAAAGTTGGAACTACTTAAAATTAGACTTGCTTAGAGTTCACAGACGTTCAATTAAAATAATCTACTATGACCATTGGCTGTAATTTAATTAACATATTTTTCTTTTACTTTGTTTTATTTTTATTAATATTTATGATTTCTTTCTTTTATAGGTAATTTTGGAAAGTGATTGATAATCATTATGTTCAAGTTTAGTGATTGTAAAAAGCAGTTTTCAAGACCTGACAGCCTTCAACGTCATGCAAGTACAAAACATAATCTTAAAATGTTTGTGTACAGTTATTTTGCTACGACATTTAACAGACAGGATAATCTTACACGACATGTAAATTTAAAGCATGTCAGTTCAGTACCTTTCTCATGTTCAGTTCGTGAACTTGTTTTTTTTTGGTGTAAAGCGATATCAATCCCACATGGTTGAAGTACATGGAGAACAACACGAATTAAGAACTGCCAAACCATCAACTAGCACGGAACCTTTCAACGAAAGTGATGCTCAAAAGCGTAAACGTTCTCAAGATTGTGAAAGTAGTTGTACAACAAAAAGAATGAAGAATAGTGAACCTTCAATAACACATTATGATGTATGTAATATTGATATACCTTTCTTATTCATTCATGGACATTTATGTAGTATTAATCATAAAAACAACGCTTGTCATGAAAAGATTCTGCGAATATTCAACAAATTGGTAGTGCGTTTAAAAGTCGAATTGTTAGTTACAGACTTCATAGTGAAGAAAAAACTCAAAACATTGAAACATTTAAAAAAATGCTCAATCTAGTGTGATTGGTTTGGTAGATAGTGTTTTAGTAGAGCATAAAACATTTAAAATGAATTTCTAATTCTTTGGGCTCTATGTAAAAACTGGGAGTGAAGGTGAAATTACAGATATTAAATCCTTTAATACAAAAACATAATTGTTAGTGATTCAACTAATATCAGTGATATGTACCAAGATATTTCAAGTGCTACCATTGTGAAGAGTGAAGAGTTCCAGGAAAGGGAGTCAAGCTGGGCGTTGGTTGAAGTACTTGATTTCGAAACCAACATGAAGAAATATAACCCTCTTCTAGCATCGTCATATATTGATTTATCAGGATGGATTAAACGGAAGAAAGCTGTTGTGAACGTTTTGAATAATGATGACGCATGTTTTGCGTGGGCTGTATCTTCAGCTCTCCATCCAGCAGTGGAGAATATGGATAGATCATCATCTTACCCCACTATTGTTCTGTGTTGGATTTAAAAGAAATAGAATTTCCTATGGCGATAAAGGACATTAAACGTTTTAAGGAGCTGAACAATGTAAGTATTAATGTGTATGGAATTGAAAACAAGAGTATAGTAGGTCCTCTATACAGAGGTGTGCACATTATTAGAGTCGATGCCAATTTTCCAACGTTTCGTTTATACTTTCCACGACGGAATCCGGTAAAATGTTTTGCAATGCTCTGAAATTACTTCAAATGTTTAACCAATAGTCTTACTTACAATTTATTTTAACAAGCCGACAGTAAAATTATTTTTGTAATTTTCACTAAATGAGGAGACTTGTTAATGCAAAATGCCACTAGTTTTGTTTTGATTATTCTAGTTTTCATGTGAATTTAAAGCAGAGGAATTTAAAGATTTTTTACTGAAGTAAGTCATTCAAAGATTTGTGGAATATAAATTTAGATTGAAATCACCTGATTGAGGACCTCCGGATGAAGAGAGGTCTACCATCCACAGACGCCTGGAAAAAACTAATGCAGGAAAGAATACAGAAAAGGGACGAAATCTGGTTCGAGTTTTACACCACGGAGGCCATGATGACTAGGACATGGATGAACACAAATCAAGACTTGCGACAATTTGTCAATTCAATGGCGGAACATGGGTATCACCATAAACTGTGTAATACCGAATACTTTCATGACCCTGATGAATCCTGCGTATGTAAATTATGCGGGGTAAAATGTAGTAGATACCACATAATTTCTTGTGCAAATCGGGGATAATCCATTGTGATGTTTTGTGAATGACAGTTTGTTATCATCAATATGCACAATTTGTGCGATTTATTTTCAATAAATCACAGGATTTACCGGGTACATTCCAGAGTTCAAAAGAGAAAACGGACCCAGCTCAGGTATCCCCAATTCCGAAATATTCCACACGCAATTTCCATTACAATAAGTTGTAAGCACACAGAGGATGAATCATTACTCCTAGATGTCACCAGTTGGTAAATAATATGATTTTGAATAAAAATTGAAACTGATAAAAGTTCTTCGTTTATTCTAATAATTTGCACACGTCTGTATTATACTCAGTAAAAAAGGATGCACATTTAAGTAGACTTGTCGGTAGTCAACTATCAAAACATAAATCTAAGAAGTGGTTGTGTGATGGTTGTTTACTATATTTTAGAAAAGAGGACCAACTAACTCAGCATCAACAAGTAGTTCAGTGAAGAACTATACAGCCTATTTTCATATATCCTGCTCATGTTAATTTCCTCTATCAACATACAAACTTTCAGTTTAATTGCTGTAACAGATTCGTAGATATTGAGAACCGTCTAAATATTACAGATGGTCGCCAGGTTGGATTTTTATTTTTGTACTATTACATTAAGATTATTGTGTACGTGTGGTATTCCAACTTCAATTGCATGATTAGAACACAAGAAGTAAAAACGAGATTTTAAAATTACGCACAGCAGCCATCTTGTGATTATGCAAACAATTGAAATAAATTAGATGCCAGTGGATCAACATTTGTATAAGCATTTAACGTCCAACGTTTCACGGCATTTGGATAGTTCATTCGTGAGAAACGTCCATTTAAATATTTATACTTTGCGTCGCCGCCATGTTGGATTTGTGCTCACCAGGTTACTCAAAGTCCTATAGGTGAACATATGTTCATAGTCTCTATGAACATAAAAAAAATCTGTTTGGTTGCTGTAAAAGATTCATAGATATTGAGAACCGTCTAAATATTTCGGAAGCTCGCCATTTAGGATTGCTATATGTATAGGCCATAGAGTTATGTACCATTCAAGGACAATTATTGCCTAGGTTCATTATTCAAACTTTCACTTCGATTGCATGATTACGACACAAGAAAGAAAAACATAATTTTAAAATTTCGCACAGCCGCCATCTTGAGGTTATGTAAACAATTGAATTAAATTAGATGGCAGTGCATTACAATCTGCAGAATCATTTACTGTACCACATTTCACTGCGCTCAGAGAGTTAAATCACGAGAAAAGTCTATTAAAATATTTCAAATTCGCTTGGGGCATGTTCGTTTTGTACTTTAGAGGCTTATGAAATATACATAGATGAACTTGTATCAGTACGCTTTATCACCGTACAAAATTGCAGGGTGATATCTGTAATAGTTTCGGAGATATAGAATGTCAGTGAAATATTTCGCACAGCCGCCATTTCGAGTTTATGTAAACAATTGAACTAAATTAGACTCCAGTGCTTTACAATGTATATAAACAATTGCTGTACCCAGTTTCATTACGTTTGGGTTGTTAAATCGCGAGAAAAGTCTATTTAAATGTCCCAACTTCGCTTGGCCGCCATGTTGGTTTTGTAGTCACCAGGTTTTTGAAAGTCTCAGAGGTGAACTTCTAGTAGTGCCCTTTATCACCGTACACAATTTTATGGCGATATCAGTAATAGTTTCGGAGATATTGAATTCTAGTGAAATATTTCGCACAGTCGCCATGTTGGATTGGTGAGACGTAACAAAATTTGAAGGGCACGGTGGAGGTCGCCGGGAATAGCGCCATGAACTTACCGAGTTTCATTGAAATCGCTCCAGCCGTTTAGATTTTATTAGGGGGGACACACACACACCTCACACACACACACACGGACAAAAGGTGACCTCATAAGCCTATTTTTTCAAAATTGAAAATAGGCTAAAAATAGGGTTGTAATCATGTTTGTACGGTATTACCTACTCCTATAAATAACATTCTGAAATTTAAAGACTTTGAGAAGCAGCCTCGAGTACCATTTGTTATATATGTCGACTTTAAAGCTTTGCTAAAACCTTTTAATACATGTTCATCGAATCCATCCAAACCTTTTACCAACACTACTCACATTCATGAACCTTTTAGCTTTGCATATTTTATTAAATGTAGTTATGATGACTCGTTAAATAAGTTTGAACTCTATAGAGGATCTGATGCACCTAAAGTTTTTATGGAAAGACTTGAAAAAGACGCAATCCGTATATCCTCTATTTTAAATACTATCATTTCAATGGAGCCACTAACATCATCACAGCAAATGCGTTTTGAAACTGAAACTGATTGTTTTATATGTGGTGAATGTTTATATACAGATAGGGTTCGCGATCATGACCATTTAACAGGAAAATATCGTGGTGCTGCTCACCAAAAATGTAATTTAAAGTATAGAGTAACTAAATTCATTCCAGTCATTCTACATAACGGTAGCAAATAAGATAACCACTTTATTGTAAAAGAATTTGGAGCTTCAGATGTAAAAATCGATGTGATTGCAAATAATAAGGAGCAATACATATTGTTCACAAAATATATCAAAACTGACACTGCAAAAACTATAAAACTGAGATTTTAGATACATTCCGCATTATGCCAAGTGGTCTTGATAAACTTGCTAGTAATTTAAAATCAGATCAGTTTCATGAAATTCAACATGTCTTTCCCAAAGAATATGATTTTAATTTGATTCGTCAAAAGGGTATATTCCCTTATGAATATATTAACGGTCTGGAACGTCTTGAGGAGAGTTCTTTGCCACTAAAAGATGCACTTTACAGTTCCTTAAACGCAAGTCATATCAGTGATCAAGAATACTTACATGCACAACGTGTATGGACACAGTTTGACATTCAAACTTAGGTGAATTTTTAGACATATATTAGAAGAGAGATGAGTTGTTATTAGCAGATGTTTTAGAAAATTTCTGGAATGTCTGTATGAAAACGTACGACCTTGACCCTTGTCAGTATTTTACTGCATCTGGGTTAAGTTTCAGTTCAATGTTGAAAAAAAAGAAAGTAAATTTAGAATTGATGACTGCTAAACACATGATTAATTTTATACAATCATCAATTCGAGGTGGATTAAGCCAATGTAGTGGGCGATATTCTAAAGTAAACAATAAATACATGCCTAGCTACAACCCTTGTGAAGAGTCAAAGTGTATTGTTTACCTTGATGCAAATAACCAATATGGTTGGGCTATGAGTAAATATCTACCACTAAAAGATTTTCGCTGGCTGACACAACCCGAAATAGATATCTTACATGTTAACAATTTAAATGATAACGATGATAAAGGGTATATTTTAGAGGTAAATCTTGAGTACCCTAAAGAGTTACATGATGAACATAATGTTCTACCATTTTGTCCTGAGATATGAAATCTCCTTACATCACATTACGAACAAAAATGTTAATTGCTAATGTGAATGATAAATGCAAATATGTAATACATTATCAAAACTTGAAACAATGTCTACAGCATGGATTGAAATTAACTAAAATTCATCGCGTATTACAATTCTGTCAGTCAGCATGGCTCAAGCCATATTATGATCTGAACAATAATTTGAGAACACTGTCAACAAACGCTTTGGAAAAAGATTTTTATAAATTAATGAATAATAGTGTTTTTGGAAAGACTAAGGAGAATGTTGATAAGCGAGTTGATGTAACGCTAATAACAAAGTGGGAGAATGAAGGTCAAATGTATGGAGCGAACAACTTAATAAGCAAACCCAACTTCCATTGCTGTTCAATAATTCATGAGGATTTAGTTGTAATATCGCCTTAAAATAACGTACAACAAACCCATATATGTGGGTTACACCATTCTAGAATTGTCAAAAACACTTATGTATGAATTTCACTATGATTATGTAAAGAAAAGCTATCACGATAATGCTAAATACCGACACAGATTCTTTTATTTATGAGTTTAAACTGATGATTTTTATGAGGATATCAAAACTGAGCTAAATAGGTTTGATACAAGTGACTATCCCGAGGATATTATCTACCATTTACCTCTAGTAAACAAAAAGGTTCTTGGAAAATTTAAGAATGAATGTGCTGGTGCTGTTATAGACACCTTTGTAGGCACAAAATCTAAATCATATAGTTATATGACGATTGATGATGTAGTAATAAAAATTAAAAGGAGTGAAAAAGAATGTTGTTAGTAAAGAGATAGATATAAGTGATTATAAAAACTGTATAGTCAGTAACCCACCTATATTATATAAGATAATGTGTGTATTTAGAAGTAAAAATCATCAGCTGTATACTAATTTGTTGAACAAAGTTGCTTTAAGTAATGAAGACAACAAACGATTCATTATACCCAACTCATTTGATACTCTCGCTTGGGGAAACAGTCGCATTGACGACTATTACTTTACTTAAGTCTGATATTCACTATATTGTATTATGTGTAGTACGTTTAAATTGTAATATATTTGTAAAAACTGTAAGTATAATGTTTAATGTTAGGCTACTCTAGTTTAGTAAAAAAGAACATAAGTAATACATCTTAGTGTAAAATGTTTGCTTTTTTATATTACGGAAAAGATTCTAAAAATGTACAGAATGTGTGAAATAAACAAGGGGAATGTAAAAAATGTTAAGTGGATATTGTAAATATCCATGTGTGAAAAAGGTAAATGACTATCACCATTTTAAAATTAAAAGACATTGTGATCTGGTAAACCTTATTTTTTATTCCCCAACAACAACAAAAATGTACAGAATGTGTGAACTAAACAAGGGGAATGTAAAAAATGTAAAGTGGAAATTGCAAATATCCATGTGTGAAAAAATGAAATGGCTATCACCATTTTTAGCCTATTTTCAATTTTGAAAAAATAGGCTTATGAGATCACCTGTTGTCCGTGTGTGTGCGTGTGTGTGTGTGTCCCCCTAATAAAATCTAAACGGCTGGAGAGATTTCAATGAAACTCAGTAAGTTCATAGCCCTATTCCGGGCGACCCTGACCGTGTCCTTAAAATCTTGTTATGTCTCACCAATCCAACATGGCGGCTGTGCAAAATATTTCACCAGCATTCAATATCTCCGAAACTATTACCGATATCACCCTGGAATTTTGCATGGTGATAAAGGGAAATACTGGAAATTCACATATGTGACCTTTGAAACTTTTGACTTTTAAATGGACGTTTCTCGCGATTTAACCAACAAAACACAATGAAACGTGGCACAGTATATGTTTATATACATTGTAATGCACCGACATCTAACTTCGTTCAATTGTTTACATAACCTCAAAATGGCGGCTGTGCGAAATATTTCACAGGCATTCAATATCTCCGAAACTGTTTATGATATCAACCTGAAATTTTGTACGGTGATAAAAAGCACTGCTACAAGTATACTTATGTAACTTTCAAAAACCTGTAAACTACGAAATGAACATGGCGGCCAAGTGACGTAGAAACATTCCAATACATTTTTCTCGTGATTTGATCATATGAGCACATTGAAATGTGGTACAGTAAATGATAATACATATTATCATTCACTGGCATCTAATTTAGTTCAAGTGTTTACATAAACTGAACATGGCGGCTGTGCGAAATTTTAAAATTAAGTTTTTATTCTTGTGTCGTAATCATGCGATCGAAGTGAAAGTTTGAATAATGAAGCTACGCAATAATTTTCCTTTAATGATACATAACTCTATGGCTTATATATATAACAGTCCAAAATGGCGAGCATCCGAAATATTTTGACGGTTCTCAATATCTAAGAATCTTTTCCAGCAATCAAACTGATTTTTTTATGTTCATAGTGGCTATGAACATAAGTTCACCTATATGACTTTCAGTAACCTGGAGAGCACAAATCCAACATGGCGGCGACGAGAAGTATAAATATTTAAATGGACGTTTCTCGTGATTTAACCATCTGATTGCAGTGTAACTTTGCACGTTAATGCTTATACAAATGTTAATCCACTGGTATCTAGTTTATTTCAATTTCATAACCACAAGATGGCAGCTGTGCGAAATTTTAAAATCTCGTTTTTACTTCTTGTGTCCTAATCATGCGATTGAAGTCTGAAAACCACATGTACACAATAATCTTCATGCAATAGTACATAAATAAAAATCCAACCTGGCTACCATCTGCAGTCGGTTCTCAGTCACTACGAATCTAACATAGCAATCAAACTGAAATTGTGTATGTTGATAGAGGCAATTAATATGAGTAGGATATATGAAAATAGGCTGTATAGTTCTTCACGGAACTACTTGTTTAAATTTAAAATATAGTGATCTGGTAAACCTTATTTTTATTTCACAACAAAAAAATGTACAGAATGTGTGAACTAAACAAGGGGTATGTGAAAAAAATGTAAAGTGGGAATTGTAAATATTCATGTGCGAAAAAAACTGAATATGAAGAAATGGCTATCACCATTTTTAAAATTAAAAGACATTGTGATCTGGTAAAACTTGTTTGTATTTCACTACAGATAGAGCTTTACAAAATAGATTACAAAGAAATACCAATTCCTCAATATTTTTCATTGTTCATGTCCACTCATCATTAACTTACCTTTTAAAGCACTCATTACAATGAGGGCTGCCATCCTCTCTCCCACTGAGACATCACAGGATGTGAAACGTTGTTTAGCTTCTCAACAATACTTTATCCGCCTCACGTCTTAACGCAGGATGACTGTGGCGATAAGAAAGGTCGTGTTCTTTGCATGCTTGATCCAAAGGATTAATAGGTACATCACCACGCTGCAAAGGTTCTTCAAGACAAGTTCCAGGACCGCAAAAACAATAACGATGTAGGTAGATTTCGAAAGTCAAGTATTGCATTACTTTGTCAATGACGCCATTGCCAGTACAGGTCTGGCATATCCTTTTCCATCCATGCTAAAAAGGTTTGATCTTCCTCCTCCTCCTCCTCCTCTGTAGATGATGTTTGTTGTTGTTGCTTTTTCTCTCCATCACACCCGTGAAATGAAGAAACAAAGTCTTTACGCGGACTTTTATGACCGTGATAGAGTTTGACCAGCTGGCAAGTGGCACACTGCCGCATTGATGGTATTTTTGCCATGGTCACTTGCTTACGGTGATCGTAATCCGTACATGGTTGCAATTCACTTAACACAGGGTCTTGAGTCCATGATTTTGGTACATGTTGCCAGATTTATTTCATTGCACTCGCTGCCACATAATAAATGAACGACTTGGGAAGCGTTAAAAATTCTTCTTTGGTAAAACTGTCTAGTTTCTTTTTGTACACAAAGAACTTCCCAATCGCTTTATCGATGGCATCCTCTCTCTCTCCATGATGTAATGTAGATGTTTACACGTCACTTGTAGAAATCTCACTGGTGTCATTCACAGGTAAACCTAGAGTTTTAATTTTATTTAACAACTCCCAGCAGGCATTGGTGGTTAGCCAATGAAACAATTGCCACACATGGGCCAGGGTTGTATGGGTAATGTTGTCACAGGGACAGCGTTCCATAAGTGTTTGCAACAACGGGCACCCCAAGTCCATCACATCAATACATTGACAGTAATTCTTGTAACCATTGACGTTTTTCATAACCTTTTACAAATACCGCATTGGCTGAGGACAAGTGGGCTTTTATGACCATGTCCAGGTGCTTATACGAAATGGTTCCTTGATTCCAGTCTAGTTGCATATGATTTTCAATCCATTCAGTTTGTTTACGGTCTTTCTCACACAACAAATCAAAAGTATAGGGTGGTTTAAATATTAAATGAGTAGCTTGTGATATCCAAAAGGTAGAATAATCGATCATGGCCACTTCATTAAATGTAAATTTGTTACCTCCAATTTGAAACCCTTGGCAATCCACAATCAGTGTGCGCAACATGTTTACAATTGTCTGGACCACGTCCAACTAAGCACAGACTGACTATCAATGACTAACGTACACCCATGACATTGACTTATATCCCATTCTAGCAAAAATTAAATAAAAATGTACTTGGTTTATAGGTTAGGGTATGACAATATACATGAGAAATAATAACAACAATCTATTTTTATTACATTATTGTATTTGTATAACATGTTTTACATGCTTTTGTCATTTGGGGATAGTCACGCCTACTACCGATCACGCCTACTATCAATCGCGCCTACTATCAATTGCGCCTACTATTAATCGCGCCTACCATCAATTGCGCCTACTTTAAATCGCACCCATGTCAAATTGCGCCTACTATCCATCGCACCTACTATCAATCGCGCCTACTATCAATTGCGCCTATTATCCATCGCGTCTACTATCAATTGCGCCTACTATCAATCACGCCTACTATCAATTGCGTCTACTATAAATCGCGCCCATGTCAAATTGCGCCTACTATCAATCATGCCTACTATCAAACACGCTTACTATCCATTGCGTCTACTATTAATCGAGCCTACTATCAATTGCGTTTACTACCAATCGCGCCTACTACTGTCAACCAAAATATTATGTGCACTCGGGTTTGAAGGTTGTTTGTGAAGTAACCAATATACCTACATAAAATCCAATAACATAATCATCTTCATCGTTCTATTTTACGTTAGTTCATGTAAGTTTGGAATTTTTTATTTATATTTTAATATTTTTATCGTAGTTGAAACACAAAAAGTGCCCGTTTTTAAGCGTGTTTCAACCATGCGTCACATTTAAGAATTATTATCTCACAAACCTGTCATCAGATCGAATAAAAATTTTAGCACAATATACATTGAAATGTTGTATAACGGGTTTATTAATTTCAAAATTGTGTTTGTTCAAGAACGAAAGTTGTTATCATTTTTGTAAGGTAACTTTTTCTCGGCTCGGGGTGGTTGGAAAATGTAGTTCTTGGTTGCGTTGTAAGCTGTATGATTGTGAAATACGTAAATTAATTCACTTATTTTATATCGGTTTGTATTTGTATCGAGAATTAAGACATGGTTCACCAGTTAGCCGCTCCAGTGAAAGCTGTACAACGTTGCCAAGATGGGCTCCCTCACGCGTCATGGCGTTCCTCGCTCGGAAGTAATGGGCTCCATATCAGCAACGCTGTACAGCATTTCCCGGAGCGGTTAGCTGGTGAACCATGTCTTAATTCCCTGTACAAATACAAACCGATATAAAATAAGTGAATTAAGTTACGTATTTCACAGTCATACAGCATAACCTTTTGATGTATAAGGATTACAACGCAACCACGAACTACATTTTCCAACGACCCCGAGCCGAGAAAAGATTACCTTACAAAAATGATAACAACTTTCGTTCTTGAACAAACACAATTTTGAAATTAATAAACCCGTTATACAATATTTCAATGTATATTGTGCTAAAATTTTTATTCGATCTGATAACAGGTTTGTGAGATAATAATTCTTAAATGTGACGCATGGTTGAAACACGCTTAAAAACGGGCACTTTAGGTGTTCCAACTGCGATAAAAAATTATTAAAATATAAATTAAAATTTCCAAACCTTTATGGACTAACGTAAAATAGAACGACGAAAATGATGATGATGATGTTATTGGATTTTATGTAGGTCTATTGGTTACTTCACAAACAACCTTCAAACTCGAGTACACATAATATTTTGGTCGACAGTAGGACATGACTTTTCATTAAACCAAAACATTTCCTTTTTTGGGAGCCTCCCACCCCTCCCATCCATCTATGGCATCATCTTAAAGCAAGTCCAAAGTTGTAGAACATGTCACGTGACAAAGTTAGGTTAAGTTAGGTGAGCTGAGGTTAAGTCTTTAAATATACCCTCTCTGCCTTGTACTTGGTGTAAACATGGACACTGTAACTTTGCGATATCAAAGATGATCTGAGTCGTGCCTATTTCAAATTGCGCCTACTATCTATCGCGCCTACTACCAATAGCGCCTACTATCAATTTCGCCAACTATAAATCACGCCTACTATCCATTGCGCCTACTATCAATCACGCCTAGTATCAATTGCGCCTACTATCAATCACGTCTACTATCAATTGCGCCTACTACATAACATTTCCATTTTTTGCCAGCCTAACCCCCCCCCCCCTCCCCATCCATCCGTAAAACGTGCTTGTATAAGCTGTGTATTTACATTCAATGTACAATTAACCACTAAGTGTTCAGAACTAACATGTCTAGGCTTTATATGGATATGGGATCCTTAGCAACAACAAAACAAAAAACAAACAAAAAAAAGGACTGTCTAATCCATGAGTGTACGGCCTTGTACCTGTTAACCTTGACTGGGGTATAAGAATATTGTCAGTTGACTACTGCCTGTTACAGTGTTCACATCGTAAAAGACCGTCTCACCTACGAGTATCCGGCCTTGTCATATGCAGTAACCACCTGTAGGCGGAAAACAACATCCATAAATCTTGACATTTATAAAAGTGTGTTTGTGTGTAAATCGTAACTTTACTAAAATTTAATTCGTATGTATTAGTTGATATGGAAGTCTCAACATCAGTCATGGCAAGCCATGTGTCTTCTATAAAGGATATACATATATTGTAAAGACAACCAATAAAGACGGAACTGTTATTTGGCGATGTTCAAAACAACGATCCAAAAAGTGTCGAGGAATGATTAAAACAAAAGACTCCAACGTACTTACTTCAAACGAGCATCATTGTGAATCTCAAATCAATAGACATTTAAATGCACAAAAAACTCTAAACAAGAAAGAAAAACAAGTCCAAGAAAAATATATTGCTGCTCAAGATAGTACATTGTTTGTTGAAAAGCATTCATCATCACTTAAAAAAGTCATGTTAGGACAGTTGTCAACGCTAAAAAAAACCTTAACACTATCAAAAGCACCACAGACTCTACAAGAGATCCCTGTGGTAAGGAAACAAAAGAAATTGGATAGTTCTAGTGATGTTGAGGATGATGATGATGATGATGATGGTGATAATGACTATAATAATTATGATGATAATATTCATAATGATGATGAAGATGATGATGATGATGAAAAAGAAGAGGATGAGGGTTTTATGTCTATAAAACCATTGCGGTTTCCCCAGTTTTTAAGAACAAGAGTACCTGGAGAATGTTATAAAAGGATCTACAACAAGCGTTGTGTTTAAAAATCTATATCAACCAATGGTTAAGAGATAGAGAGTTGTATTCAGTGTGTATCTATTATAAAATGAAATTAATAAAAATATTGTATGGGTATTGTGTGTTTTTCTTAATTGCTATCCCCATGTCCCACTATTAATGCAACTGTTAACCATCAACAGTCTCTGACTATGTTCAGAAAGAGAGTGGCCTTAAACAATACACTCTATCTATGGTTTGTGTACCGAGTATCATAATAATAGTGTGGCCAAGCCATGGCAAGGCAACAGTTATGTTAGGTAAGGGATTCGAAACCTTTCTTCCTTGTACAGGAAATTTGATCTTAAGTCAAACACCTTAACCACTCGGCCAACCTGACAGTTACTAATTTAATTAGTCTTGTGGACTTGAGTGATAACAAAACTTTTTCCAGTATACATTGACTAAACCACTTGTTTGTTTTGAAATATAGATTTTGTTTTGTTTTACCATAGCATTGCAGTTATGAGTCTTGTAAACTGGGTGTTTAATATGGGGTTAAAGGTATTTTAAAACAATTTTAGAAAAGCTCTTATGTATCGTGTCATGGGTTTTAGTAATGCATGACTATTCGTTGACTAACATTTACCGTTACACAACATTATTTTGGTGAACCTACATGTTGTTTGAGTGTTTATTCTTCTGACTGGTTTGTTGCAGACCTCAATGCCTATCTGTCCCGAGCTAATCGTTTCATCTCTATATTGCAACCACACCCTACATTCAAGGCTATCTGTTTAACATATTCTAAACTTGGTCTACCCCTACAGTTCTTGTCCTCGAACCTTCCTTCCATAACTAAGTTTGCTATTCTTGGGTGTCTTAGTATGTGTCCTACCAACCTATAACTTTACTTCATTAGCAGTCGCCAGAAAACATCTCTCCTCCCCCACTCATCTTAATACCTCTTTGTTTGTAACCCCATTTACCCATCTAATCTTCATCATTCTCCTGTAACACCACATTTTAAACACTTCAATTCTCAACTTTTCTGCTACACCAATAGTCTAAGATTCACGTTCATAGAGAGCCACGCTCCAGACAAAGGCCTTCAAAATGACTTCCTAATACCTAAATCTATATTCAATGTCAACAGATTCTGTAGAAATACTTTCCTTGTCTGAGCTACATAAGAATCCTAATCGTCTCTGGTATAATGTCTTGTTTATCAAACATAGTCGCTCAGTAGGACTAAGCATTTGTTGTACTGTATATCACCCAAAATAGCAAACAGTTTTTCTAAAACCCTACTCACTGGTCAATAACAAGCATAGTCGCCAAAGTGTTTCGTTGTTAGTTAACTCATGTCTGGTTAGTCAATTCTTATTGCAAGGCCAGTCAACAACTAAAAATTCCTCTTAACATATAGTCTAATCATCTTTCTATCTACATACCAGTGTATAATAAATAGTCAATATTAGTTTGGTCTTTTCCTAAAATCTAACATCCAATATCTACATTCTAAAATCTAAAAAAAAATTGTAAAGGAAATGTTATTCCAAGTAATACAATCCTTATATAACTTTCTTTAATTAGTTACCAAAAATTTAAAATCAGTACATTATGGTTTGGTCTTTTTGCAAAATCTAAAATCTAAAATGTAAATTCTAAAATCAAAAGTCTAAAATCAAAAAACAAATCAAACATCTTACTCGCATTAACTGTATATATCAAACCCAGTCCACCTTTGAATTTGTAATCCAAGTAATAATTTGAAAGAGAGACAAGTATAATCAGTCTTCAAAATTATATCTGCATATTTATATGTTTATGACATGCTTATTAAGCCAAGAGACAAGTTTTAATCAGTCTTAAAAATATCTCTGCTTTTTTATATGTTTATGACATGCGTATTAACCCAAAATCAAACCCTGCTCTACTTTAATGAAAGACTAACAGCTTAACCACTGCACCACCATGACCATCTTTCTTAGTTTGAGTTAAGACCTCCGGTGCAAGAGCCAAAAGTGCTTGCCACTGCAGCACAAAATGGTTAGCTGGTAACATTAGACAACCGATAATGATTGTATTTCTGTTAGCCAAGCATTTCTGTCATTTGCCTACTGTGTGGGCACTGCCAGCAAGACAGTTTAGTTTAGAACAAGCGAGTGAGTGTGTATAGATTATTAGCCTCAAGTATTTAAAGCTTGTTGTGTGTAGCGACCATCTTGTCCCCAGTAACCACTGAGCAAGTTTTAACAGTCAACCCATAAAAACAGCATATAATATTTGTGGGTGGTTCATGTACTTGGGTGTGTGCATTAGCACCATGCGCTAGCCTTACCTTACACTCTATAGGTAGAGCGTTATCCCTTTTTAGCCTATTTTCAATTTTGAAAAAATAGGCTTATGAGATCACCTTTTGTCCGTGTGTGTGTGCGTGTGTGTGTGTGTGTGTGTGTGATTCGTGTGTGTGTCCCCCCCCCCTAATAAAATCGAAACTGCTGGAGCGATTTCAATGAAACTCGGGAAGTTCATAACACTATTCCCGGCGACCTCGACCGTGCCCTTCAAATTTTGTTACGTCTCTCCAATCCAACATGGCGGCTGTGCGAAATATTTCACTAGCATTCAATATCTCCGAAACTATTACCGATATCGCCCTGAAATTATGTACCGTGATAAAGGGCACTACTAGAGGTTCACCTATGAGACTTTCAAAACCCTGGTGACTACAAAACCAACATGGCGGCCAAGCGAAGTTGAGATATTTAAATAGACTTTTCTCGCGATTTAACTATCTAAATGTAATGAAACTTGGTACAGCAAATGTTTATATACATTGTAATGCACTGGAGTCTAATTTAGTTCAATTGTTTACATAACCTCAAAATGGCGGCTGTGCGAAATATTTCACTGACATTCTATATCTCCGAAACTATTACAGATATCACCCTGCAATTTTGTACGGTGATAAAGGGTACTGATACAGGTATACCTATGTATATTTCATAAACCTGTAAAGTACGAAATGAACATGGCGACCAAGCGAATTTACAATATTTTAATAGACTTTTCTCGTGATTTAACTCTCTGAACGCAGTGAAATGTGGTACAGTAATTGATTTTGCAGATTGTAATGCACTGCCATCTAATTTAATTCAATTGCTTACATAACCTCAAGATGGCGGCTGTGCGGAATTTTAAAATTAAGTTTCAATTTCTTGTGTCGTAATCATGCGATCGAAGTGAAAGTTTGAATAATGAACCTAGGCAATAATTGTCCTTGAATGGTAAATAACTCTATGGCCTATACACATAACACTCCTAAATGGTGAGCTCCCGAAATATTTAGACGGTTCTCAATATCTATGAATCTTTTACAGCAACCAAACTAAATTTTTTAATGTTCATAGAGACTATGAACATATGTTCACCTATAGGACTTTCAGGAACCTGGTGAGCACAAATCCAACATGGCGGCGACGCGAAGTATAAATATTTAAATGGACGTTTCTCGCGAATTAACTATCCGAGTGCCGTGAAACGTTGCACGTTAAATGCGTATACAAATGTTGATCCACTGGCATCTAATTTATTTCAATGGTTTGCATTATCACAAGATGGCTGCTGTGCGTAATTTTAAAATCTCGTTTTTACTTCTTGTTGTCTAATCATGCGATTGAAGTTTGAATACCACAAGTACACAATAATCTTAATGTAATAGTACAAAAATAAAAATCCAACCTGGCGACCATCTGAAATATTTAGACGGTTCTCAATATCTACGAATCTGTTACAGCAATTAAACAGAAATTTTGTATGTTGATTGTGGCAGTTAACATAAGTAGGATATATGAAAATAGGCTGTATAGTTCTTCACGGAACTACTTGTTGACATTACCATTGACCACATCCACCAACAAGTTTATACTTAAACCCTTAGCTTGTTTTCGATTAGGTTTGTTTCGGTTTAGTTGGATTTGATTCAGCTTGGTCCCGTTCCTTTTTACATCACCATTGACCACATCCACCCACAAGTTTATATTTAAACCCTTAGCTTGTTTACCATTAGGTTTGGTTCGGTTTAATTGGATTTGATTCTGCTTGGCTCAGTTTATATCGATGTAGTCACCATTTTGTGTTTTAGCTATCCTCTTTAACCAATCAATTAAAGATAGTCTACTCTTAATTCTTGAATCGATAAATCAGATTTTGTGTACACCGTTTGTCGTTTATTAACCCATGCCTGCAACCTATTCTCTCTCTATACTGCAGTTTGATCTGAAAACTAGTTCCAATTGTGAAAGACTTGTCAGTCACCATACATGTAGCCTACAATAATTCTTTCTCTACCTAGATATGTTTCATCACTCACAGTAAACATCTCACATGTCCGTAACCGATTATTAGTTTATAGAACCTCAGGTCGATAACCTTAATATATTGGGTATTTTGGGTAAATTCATTGGCCATGGGTAAGGGTTGACCATTCCTAAGACACCTCTCATGTCGATATCCGATTATTAGTTTATAAAATCTCAGGTCAATGACCTTGCTGTTTTGGATGTTTGGGGTAAATTTATTGATCATGGGAAAGGGTTAACCATTCAGAGTCCTATGACACCTAACGTAACCCTCTCTGATGTTAGTTTATGAAATCTTAGGTCGATGACCCTGCTGTTTTGGGTCTTTTGGGTAAATATGTTGGCCATGGGAGAGGTTTGGCTATCCTGAGTCCTATGACACCTCACTTGACGATCTCCGATGATTAGTTTATAAAATTTTAGGTCGATGACCTTGCAGTTTTAGGCCTTTCGGGAAAATTCGTTGGCCATGGGAAAGGGTTAGCGTTGCTGAGTCCTATGATACCTCACTAGACCATCTCTGATTATTAGTTAGCGAGATATTAACAAAAGGGTAGTTATGCCCTTTTGACAAAAATTAAATATATATTCTAAAACAGAGCGTCACCTCTAGTCCAACGACCCCTCATACAAGTCCCTAGCCTTATTGGTTCATGAGATATTAAAAAGTCGATGACCTATCAGTTTTGGATATTTGGTTAGTTTTTGAAATAACTTATCTATAAATCATTATTCAAAAAGCCCGCCCTCTTACAGTAAAACCTTTTGCGCATGCGTAAAAACAAAACACAAAAATGTTAAATCATAGCGGCATCTAGGGCTCTGCATGTTTTTCATGTGGAACAAAGTTTAATTTCATATTAGCATTCAACGTCCCACATGTAGCACTTGGAAAGCGACATTTACAAAAAAAAACTCTTTCACCCACTAGTAAGGGCAGGTTTTATTTTAGGGTTAAAATAAGTTGCCTAGAGGAAAGGGGGTGTCCGTCCGAGTAATTTGACACCTCATTCAAGTCTCTAGCCTTATTGGTTCACAAGCTAGGTTAAGTTAAGCTACGACCGCCATCTTGGAGGTGGGGAGGTGGAGGTGGATATAGAACCTCGCCAAAACCACTACTCTGGACACTCATTCTGTGATACATAATTAATACATTCTCAATATACCACATGATTTTATAATTATTCATTGACAGTAGTGTCCACGCGCTGGATGGAACTGTTTGTGAGATTCGCTCTAGACGTAGGAGTCATTCTGCATCTGTAGTGTCACCATCAGCCCCACGATGAAGGCGACTCTGTGCTGGCGCACTTCACCCACATGTTCTCGTAGAGAATCCAATTCACGGTAAGCACCCTCTAGCTGCTGGTGCAGGAACTGGTTCTGTTTCACAAGCATGAGCCACGCCTGCCAACAAGTGCTCACACATTTCAGCGTTGGTAACTATTAGGGTGCCCAGGGTACAAAAATATTAACCATGACGAAAAATGTATTAAACAGACGTATTAACGTATCTATTAATTAAGTTTTTAAAGCGGTATATGTTAATACTACACTGCTTTGACAAAACTTCAAAGAGAAGTGTGTAAAACATGCTGTCTCTTTCGGGGACAGTTACATTCAATAATTCACTGTCAAGTCATATTAATGTGACCACCTGTCAATAGCCTGCATAACCACCTTACGTTCGACCATGGCGAATTTTAAATATTATATGTCAGAAAACTGCACCATAATGAGGGTCATTATAGTACAATTTTGCATTACGATACAGTTTCTCCCACCAATCACAGCTAAAGAAACAGTTGTGTGACCAATTAGGTAAGGATAGCATCGCACCCACGCTGACTTCCTCGGCCTCCTATTTTAAATGTCACTGCGTAGCTAGTGCCATAGTGGGGTATTCGAGGGAACTATGTTTTTTATGTGAAGAAGATTATTTTAATGGCCAGCCAAATTATTGTATTGTAAACTCAGGACTGGTACGAGATCCCAACACGACTTTCCCGTCGTACGTTGAAATAACTATGGCCAAACAGAGGTCATTGCAACGTTCAGCGGGAGTGTATATATACTACAAGCGGGGAATTGTGTGACGAACATAAGGAAGACAATGGATCCGAGCAGAATGAGGTCACTTTCCCTTTGTACGTTGAGTAAACGATGACCTAGCAGGGGACAATGCAAGGATCAGCGGGAGTGTATATCTACTTCGAGTGGGGAATTGTGTGACGATCATAACGAAGACAATGGATCCGAGCAGAATGAGGTCACTTTCCCTTTGTACGTTGAGTAAACGATGACCTAGCAGGGGACAATGCAAGGATCAGCGGGAGTGTATATCTACTACAAGCGGGGAATTGTGTGACGGACGTAAGGAAGACAATGGGTAGGAGCAGAACGAGGTCACTTTCCGTTCGTAAGTTGAGTTAACTATGGCCAAGCAGGGAACATTGCAAGGTTCAGCGGGAGTGTATATCTACTACAAGCGGGGAATTGTGTGACGGACGTAAGGAAGACAATGGATAGGAGCGGAATGAGGTCACTTTCCCTTCGTACGTTGAGTTAACTTTGGCCAAGCAGGGGACATTGCAAGGTTCAGCGGGAGTCTATATCTACTTCAAGCGGGGAATTGTGTGACGAACATAAGGAAGACAATGGATAGGAGCAGAATGAGGTCACTTTCCGTTCGTACGTTGAGTTAAATAAACAGTTATTTCCTTCTACTGAAAAATCTTGTTTTATAACCTACTATCACCCCAGTATCAGTTCCCAGATTACAAGCGCCAAGACATGATCTAAAGGCAGCGTCCCCATTAACTCAGGGCTCCTTTAGATCTCTTTTAATTTACGTTCGAGAATGTATTAAATGTGTGCCATTTTCATATCGGTACCCAGATTTTAAGCGCCACATGATGCACACTAGGGCCATGGGGACTGTCTACCTCATCGAATTAATTGAATGAGTCAAAAAACAAATTCTTAAGCTGAGCGAAGTAGGCGCTGTGAGCGTTGTAGAAAAGACACAGATTCTTTTCAATACGGAGCTCATTCGAGAATTATTGTTCATAAAATTTATGCAATATAGATGAAATTGCTAGAGGTTTTCATGCGTGAAATTCTGGTTACAGACTGTGACAACAAGCGCTTTTGTTCCACTTCAGTCACAGCACCTAATACCTGTCCTTATCACCTTCAAGTGACTTGGCCCTTAATCGTTGCACCCGCCGAGCTTTTGACAATGATCATATAAATCACTAATATACGCCACATAAGCAACATTATTCAAGAACCAATCTACGAAACACAGCACAATTATTGATTAATGCCATTAAATTAAAAACAAGAAGTTCCGTGACGAATTAAAGAGCCTACTTTTCCTAAAATTCAAGATTCATGCCAATCATAAATCTATACGGACCTATCTAGAATAATGACTAAATTAAGTCGGTAATATCGAAATTTCTCATTAGTTCGAAATATACATGGCATAGCCTAATATAGCACTACAGTTGGCAGCCCTGGTGACTGAATATATTCTTAGTTCCTTCTCTTAAGGTACAGAATACCAAATTTGGTTGACGTCCAATGGATAGCATGCACGTTACATGCAGTTAGACATTGGATCTATCAGCGCACGTAAAATCATGAATGCAACAATGTCATGCATGAGTTGGTCAGAAATGTTCTGAAATATTATGATCGATTGTTGTGCCAATTTTGGATGAAATCCATCTGTGAGTATAGAAGTTACTTGTATTTTTATATTGGACCTATCAGCGAGCTTAGAATCATGTTGGCAACACTGACGTATATGAGTTTCACCAAATTATTCTAGAATGTCAGGTACTATACGTTTGCAATTTTTAGAGCTGTTGGCTCGCATACTTTCTGATATATTGATATTAGGGTAAATGAATAGAGACAGCATTTATTAACAGTTTCCAGCCCTGGTGGTTCTTAAGAATACGCCTAGTAATATCTAGTATGGCACACATAGAACATACTGAATTTGGTAGAAATCCAATTGATAGTAAAGAAGTTACAAGGATTTAAATATTGGTCCTATCATCAGACTTACAATCATGTAGGTAGCACTGACGTGCTAGAAAATCAGGTACTATACGTGTGCTTGGTTTAAAGCTGTCGGCATGCATACTTTCTGATATAACGGTATTTGGATAAAAATATAGAGAATTCATTTATTAACAGTTGGCAGCCATGGTGGCTCTTAAGAATACGTTCAGTCATACCTGTTTATGTACACACAGTACATACGAAATTTGGTTGAACTCCAATTGATAGTATAGAAGTTATATGCATTTAAAAATTGAACCTATCAGGAGGCTTAGAATCATGAGCCAGCTTAGTGCCCTAGGTCCGGGCGGGGACACCAAGAGCCCGTTCATGAGCCAGCTTAGTGCCCTCGGTCCGGGCGGGGACACCAAGAGCCCGTTCATGAGCCAGCTTAGTGCCCTAGGTCTGGGCGGGGACACCAAGAGCCCGTTCATGAGCCAGCTTAGTGCCCTAGGTCTGGGCGGGGACACCAAGAGCCCGTTCATGAGCCAGCTTAGTGCCCTAGGTCTGGGCGGAGACACCAAGAGCCCGTTCATGAGCCAGCTTAGTGCCCTAGGTCCGGGCGGGGACACCAAGAGCCCGTCCATGAGCCAGCTTAGTGCCCTAGGTCCGGGCGGGGACACCAAGAGCCCGTTCATGAGCCAGCTTAGTGCCCTAGGTCTGGGTGGGGACACCAAGAGCCCGTTCATGAGCCCGCTTAGTGCCCTCGGTCTGGGCGGGGACACCAAGAGCCCGTTCATGAGCCAGCTTAGTGCCCTAGGTCTGGGCGGGGACACCAAGAGCCCGTTCATGAGCCAGCTTAGTGCCCTAGGTCTGGGTGGGGACACCAAGAGCCCGTTCATGAGCCAGCTTAGTGCCCTCGGTCCGGGCGGGGACACCAAGAGCCCGTTCATGAGCCAGCTTAGTGCCCTAGGTCTGGGTGGGGACACCAAGAGCCCGTTCATGAGCCAGCTTAGTGCCCTAGGTCCGGGCGGGGACACCAAGAGCCTGTTCATGAGCCAGCTTAGTGCCCTAGGTCCGGGCGGGGACACCAAGAGCCCGTTCATGAGCCAGCTTAGTGCCCTAGGTCTGGGCGGGGACACCAAGAGCCCGTTCATGAGCCAGCTTAGTGCCCTAGGTCTGGGTGGGGACACCAAGAGCCCGTTCATGAGCCAGCTTAGTGCCCTAGGTCTGGGTGGGGACACCAAGAGCCCGTTCATGAGCCAGCTTAGTGCCCTCGGTCCGGGCGGGGACACCAAGAGCCCGTTCATGAGCCAGCATAGTGCCCTAGGTCTGGGTGGGGACACCAAGAGCCCGTTCATGAGCCAGCTTAGTGCCCTCGGTCTGGGTGGGGACACCAAGAGCCCGTTCATGAGCCAGCTTAGTGCCCTCGGTCCGGGCGGGGTCACCAAGAGCCCGTTCATGAGCCCGCTTAGTGCCCTTGGTTCGGGCGGGGACACCAAGAGCCGGTTCATGAGCCAGCTTAGTGCCCTAGGTCCGGGCGGGGACACCAAGAGCCCGTTCATGAGCCAGCTTAGTGCCCTAGGTCCGGGCGGGGACACCAAGAGCCCGTTCATGAGCCAGCTTAGTGCCCTAGGTCCGGGCGGGGACACCAAGAGCCCGTTCATGAGCCAGCTTAGTGCCCTAGGTCTGGGTGGGGACACCAAGAGCCCGTTCATGAGCCAGCTTAGTGCCCTAGGTCTGGGTGGGGACACCAAGAGCCCGTTCATGAGCCAGCTTAGTGCCCTAGGTCCGGGCGGGGACACCAAGAGCCCGTTCATGAGCCAGCTTAGTGCTCTAGGTCTGGGTGGGGACACCAAGAGCCCGTTCATGAGCCAGCTTATTGCCCACGGTCCGGGCGGGGACACCAAGAGCCCGTTCATGAGCCAGCATAGTGCCCTAGGTCTGGGCGGGGACACCAAGAGCCCGTTCATGAGCCAGCTTAGTGCCCTCGGTCCGGGCGGGGACACCAAGAGCCCGTTCATGAGCCAGCTTAGTGCCCTAGGTCTGGGCGGGGACACCAAGAGCCCGTTCATGAGCCAGCTTAGTGCCCTAGGTCTGGGCGGGGACACCAAGAGCCCGTTCATGAGCCAGCTTAGTGCCCTCGGTCCGGGCGGGGACACCAAGAGCCCGTTCATGAGCCAGCTTAGTGCCCTAGGTCTGGGCGGGGACACCAAGAGCCCGTTCATGAGCCAGCTTAGTGCCCTAGGTCCGGGCGGGGACACCAAGAGCCCGTTCATGAGCCAGCTTAGTGCCCTAGGTCTGGGCGGGGACACCAAGAGCCCGTTCATGAGCCAGCTTAGTGCCCTCGGTCCGGGCGGGGACACCAAGAGCCCGTTCATGAGCCAGCTTAGTGCCCTAGGTCCGGGCGGGGACACCAAGAGCCCGTTCATGAGCCAGCTTAGTGCCCTAGGTCTGGATGGGGACACCAAGAGCC
Organism: Meconema thalassinum; assembly: GCA_946902985.2. NCBI lineage: Eukaryota > Metazoa > Arthropoda > Insecta > Orthoptera > Tettigoniidae > Meconema > Meconema thalassinum. The sequence goes on along the minus strand of OX336401.1, from coordinate 40,920,834 downwards.
CGTTCATGAGCCAGCTTAGTGCCCTAGGTCTGGGTGGGGACACCAAGAGCCCGTTCATGAGCCAGCTTAGTGCCCTCGGTCTGGGCGGGGACACCAAGAGCCCGTTCATGAGCCCGCTTAGTGCCCTAGGTCTGGGCGGGGACACCAAGAGCCCGTTCATGAGCCAGCTTAGTGCCCTAGGTCCGGGCGGGGACAACAAGAGCCCGTTCATGAGCCCGCTTAGTGCCCTCGGTCCGGGCGGGGACACCAAGAGCCCGTTCATGAGCCAGCTTAGTGCCCTAGGTCTGGGCGGGGACACCAAGAGCCCGTTCATGAGCCCGCTTAGTGCCCTCGGTCTGGGCGGGGACACCTAGAGCCCGTTCATGAGCCAGCTTAGTGCCCTAGGTCTGGGCGGGGACACCAAGAGCCCGTTCATGAGCCAGCTTAGTGCCCTAGGTCTGGGTGGGGACACCAAGAGCCCGTTCATGAGCCAGCTTAGTGCCCTCGGTCCGGGCGGGGACACCAAGAGCCCGTTCATGAGCCAGCTTAGTGCCCTAGGTCTGGGTGGGGACACCAAGAGCCCGTTCATGAGCCAGCTTAGTGCCCTAGGTCCGGGCGGGGACACCAAGAGCCTGTTCATGAGCCACCTTAGTGCCCTAGGTCTGGGTGGGGACACCAAGAGCCCGTTCATGAGCCAGCTTAGTGCCCTAGGTCCGGGCGGGGACACCAAGAGCCCGTTCATGAGCCAGCTTAGTGCCCTAGGTCTGGGTGGGGACACCAAGAGCCCGTTCATGGGCCAGCTTAGTGCCCTCGGTCTGGGTGGGGACACCAAGAGCCCGTTCATGAGCCAGCTTAGTGCCCTAGGTCCGGGCGGGGTCACCAAGAGCCCGTTCATGAGCCCGCTTAGTGCCCTCGGTCCGGGCGGGGACACCAAGAGCCCGTTCATGAGCCAGCTTAGTGCCCTAGGTCAGGGTGGGGACATCAAGAGCCCGTTCATGAGCCAGCTTAGTGCCCTAGGTCTGGGTGGGGACACCAAGAGCCCGTTCATGAGCCAGCTTAGTGCCCTAGGTCTGGGTGGGGACAGCAAGAGCCCGTTCATGAGCCAGCTTAGTGCCCTCGGTCCGGGCGGGGACACCAAGAGCCCGTTCATGAGCCAGCTTAGTGCCCTAGGTCTGGGCGGGGACACCAAGAGCCCGTTCATGAGCCAGCTTAGTGCCCTAGGTCTGGGTGGGGACACCAAGAGCCCGTTCATGAGCCAGCTTAGTGCCCTAGGTCCGGGCGGGGACACCAAGAGCCTGTTCATGAGCCAGCTTAGTGCCCTAGGTCCGGGCGGGGACACCAAGAGCCCGTTCATGAGCCAGCTTAGTGCCCTAGGTCTGGGCGGGGACACCAAGAGCCCGTTCATGAGCCCGCTTAGTGCCCTCGGTCTGGGCGGGGACACCAAGAGCCCGTTCATGAGCCAGCTTAGTGCCCTAGGTCCGGGCGGGGACACCAAGAGCCCGTTCATGAACCAGCTTAGTGCCCTAGGTCTGGGCGGGGACACCAAGAGCCCGTTCATGAGCCAGCTTAGTGCCCTCGGTCCGGGCGGGGACACCAAGAGCCCGTTCATGAGCCAGCTTAGTGCCCTAGGTCCGGGCGGGGACACCAAGAGCCCGTTCATGAGCCCGCTTAGTGCCCTAGGTCTGGGTGGGGACACCAAGAGCCCGTTCATGAGCCAGCTTAGTGCCCTAGGTCTGGGTGGGGACACCAAGAGCCCGTTCATGAGCCAGCTTAGTGCCCTCGGTCTGGGCGGGGACACCAAGAGCCCGTTCATGAGCCCGCTTAGTGCCCTAGGTCTGGGCGGGGACACCAAGAGCCCGTTCATGAGCCAGCTTAGTGCCCTCGGTCCGGGTGGGGACACCAAGAGCCCGTTCATGAGCCTGCTTAGTGCCCTCGGTCTGGGCGGGGACACCAAGAGCCCGTTCATGAGCCCGCTTAGTGCCCTCGGTCTGGGCGGGGACACCAAGAGCCCGTTCATGAGCCCGCTTAGTGCCCTCGGTCTGGGTGGGGACACCAAGAGCCCGTTCATGAGCCAGCTTAGTGCCCTAGGTCTGGGCGGGGACACCAAGAGCCCGTTCATGAGCCAGCTTAGTATCCTAGGTCTGGGCGGGGACACCAAGAGCCCGTTCATGAGCCAGCTTAGTGCCCTAGGTCTGGGCGGGGACACCAAGAGCCCGTTCATGAGCCAGCTTAGTGCCCTAGGTCTGGGCGGGGACACCAAGAGCCCGTTCATGAGCCCGCTTAGTGCCCTCGGTCTGGGCGGGGACACCAAGAGCCCGTTCATGAGCCAGCTTAGTGCCCTCGGTCCGGGCGGGGACACCAAGAGCCCGTTCATGAGCCAGCTTAGTGCCCACGGTCCGGGCGGGGACACCAAGAGCCCGTTCATGAGCCAGCTTAGTGCCCACGGTCCGGGCGGGGACACCAAGAGCCCGTTCATGAGCCAGCTTAGTGCCCTAGGTCCGGGCGGGGACACCAAGAGCCCGTTCATGAGATCGCTTAGTGCCCTCGGTCTGGGCGGGGACACCAAGAGCCCGTTTATGAGCCATCTTAGTGCCCTCGGTGAAACCCCACACCTGACATGACACAAACCTAGAACAATTGCTGAGTTTTAATTCACTGGCTATGAAAGCCATTATACCAAACATAACCTTCTCAAAATTCGAACGCTGGGTGATCGAGTGACAGCAATACCTCCTGACCACTCTACCAACATATCTCAATGTAGCGTGTAGCCAATAACAAGTTCAGGAAGTAATGTAATAAGGAAAAATACACTACATTTCAACAACAATTTTCCCAGCATCCACTACACCTGCGTTTATATCTCACATGTTGTTGTTGTTGTTGTTTGAGTCTTCAGTCTTTTGACTGGTTTGATGCAGCTTTCCATGCCTCCCTGTCCTGAGCTAATCGTTTCATCTCTACATAGCTACCACACCCTACATCCGAGGCAATCTGTTTAACATATTCTAACCTTGGTCTACCCCTACAGTTCTTGTCCTCGACCCTTCCTTCCATAACTAAGCTTGCTATTCCTGGGTGTCTTAGTATGTGTCCTACCAAGCTATCTCTTCTCTTCATTAGCAGTCGCCAGAAACATCTCTCCTCTCCCACTCGTCTTAATACCTCTTTGTTTGTAACCCTATCTACCCATCTGATCTTCATCATTCTCCTGTAACACCACATTTCAAATGCTTCAATTCTCCTCTTTTCTGCTGCACCAATTGTCCAAGTTTCACTTCCATAGAGCGCCACGCTCCAGACAAAGGCTTTCAAAAATGACTTCCTAATACCTAAATCTATATTCGATGTCAGCAGATTCCTTTTTTGTAGAAATGCTTTTCTTGCCTGAGCCAACCTACTTTTTATATCCTCTTTGCTTCGTCCATCACTGGTTATTCTGTTTCCTAAGTAACAGAAATCTCCTACTTCCTTCAGCTTTTCACCTGCCAATTTGATCTCCATAGAGGTTTGTGATTTATTTCGGCTGCATTCCAGTATTTTTCTTTTACATTTATTAATTTTCATCATGAATTATTTCCGTAATACGGAGTCCATACCATTCAAAAACTCATTCAAATCCTCAGGCTTGTTGGCCAAGATGACGATGTCATCAGCAAATCTCAGAGTTGAAATTATTTCTCCTTGAATCTTCACTCCCACTTTAAATTTTTCTCTAATTTCCTTCATTGCTTGTTCAATGTAAAGATTGAAAAGTATGGGTGATAAGTTGCAGCCTTGACTTACACCTTTCTGAATACCAGCTTCTCTCTCATGTCCTTCAACTCGAATGACTGCTGTCTGGTTTCTGTATAGATTGTATATCACCCTCCTATCCCTGTACTTTATTCCAATCGATTTCAAAATGTCAAACAATTTAGTCCAATCAACGTTATCAAAAGCCTTTTCTAAGTCTACAAAAGCCATGAACGTTCTCTTATCTTTCCTTATTCTACCTTCCAAAATCAGCCTAAGACTTAGTACAGCTTCCCTTGTTCCTACATTTCTCCTGAAACCAAACTGGTCTCCACCCAACTCCGTTTCTATCTGGCTTTCAATCCTCTTGTAAATTATTCTAGACAGGATCTTTGAAGCATGAGTAATCAAGCTGATTGTATGGTAATCTTCACATCTGTCAGCTCCCACTTTCTTTGGTATAGGGATGATTACATTCTTCTTGAAATCAGGGGGTACCTCACCTGTCTCATAAATCCTACACACCAAGTGAAATAACCTGATCAGACCTTCCTCTCCTATGCAGCGTAGCAACTCAATCGGTATATCATCTATGCCTGGTGCTTTGTTCCTGCTTACGTCTTCCAAAGCTCTATCAAATTCTGATCTCAATATTAAATCTCCTTTCGCATCCTCATCAATTTCCTCCTCCCTTTCCATTACATGATTCTCAATCTCCTTTCCCTTATACAAACTCTCTATGTAAGCTTTCCATCTCTCAACCTTTTCTTCCCTATCTGTTAGAGGCTTTCCATTTGTGTCCTTAATATTACAGCACTTAGTCTTCTTTTCCCCAAAAGTATTCTTAATCCTTCGATAAGCTGTGTCTACTTTTCCTAATTTCAGACAATTTTCTATACCAGCACATTTCTCTTTCAACCATTCTTCTTTCGCTTCCTTGCACTTCTTGTTAACCTCATTTCTCAGACGTCTGTATTCTGCTTTCCCCTTTTCATCTCTTACATTCTTGTGCTTCCGCCTTTCATCCATCAATTCGAGTATATCCTGAGTGATCCACGGTTTTCTACCTATTCTCTCTTTCCTACCAATGTTTTCTTCTGCGGATTTTGTTATTTCATTCCTCAAAAGTGCCCATTCGTCTGCAATTGAAGGTTGTTTAGGGTTTTTCATTAGTCCTTCCTTTATACTCTTCTTGAATCTTTCGTTTACATCCTTCTCTTTCAGTCTGTCTATTGCCCACCTTTTTGGCTTTTGACTTTTCTTCAGTTTCTTCAACTTTAATCTACATTTCATTACAACCAGATTGTGGTCAGAGTTTATGTCAGCACCAGGATATGTTTTACAATCCAAAATCTGGTTTCGAAACCTCTGCTTGACCATAATGAAGTCGATTTGGTAACGCCCTGTATCTCCTGGTCTCATCCATGTGTATATTCTTCTATTGTGGTTATTGAATAAGGTGTTAGCTATGACCAACTCATGCTCAGTGCAGAATTCTACCAGCCTGCTTCCTCGATCATTCCTTTCACCTAATCCGAAATCTCCTACTATCTTCCCTTCTCTCCCTTTTCCTACCACAGCATTCCAATCTCCCATTACTATAACATTTTCATCACCCTTGATATACCTCAGAATTTCGTCTATTTCATCATAGACCTTTTCAACATCCTCATCATCAGCTTGACTGGTTGGCATATAGACTTGTACCACTGTGGTGCAGGTAGGTTTAGTATTTATTTTTGCTACAATAATCCGTTCACTATATTGCTCATAATATTCCACCCGCTGTCCAAGTTTCCTACTCAATATGAGGCCAACCCCTGCTTGGCCATTGTTTGATTTAGTGCTAATGACCCTATAGTCTCCTGACCAATAGTCCTGTTCTTCCTGCCAGCGCATTTCACTAATCCCAACCAAATCCAACCTCAACCTATCCATTTCCCTTTCTAAGTTTTCTAACCTTCTATTTCCTAGCAGACTTCTAACATTCCACGCTCCGATCCGTAGAATGTCAGAGTTCCTCTTTGTCACTTCTGTGATGTTAACCCCCTCTCGAGTAGTCCCCACCCGGAGATCCGAACGGGGGACTAGTTTACCTCCGGATTGAAATTTTACAAGGGAGGAGGCCATCATCACATGTATTTATGCATAGAGAGGTGCATATCCTCGGGAATAGCAAACGGCTGTAGTTTCCCCTTGCTTTCAGCCGTGCAGCAGGACGCAGTGTAGCCATTATTTGGCTTATATTATCAATATCTTAACCATCTATAAGACTAGTAAAGAATTGATTTATTCTGAAAGGCTGCTACTCCCTTTCAGAATAAGTAAAGAGCAATTCTACTAACAAAAATACTAACCTTCTACTGTACTAACAATTAAATACCAAAATTCTACTAACGAAGAAATACTAAAGTTCCACCAACAACAAATACTACCACTAAAACAGTCTGTCACCAGACACACTCGCATGCAATCACACATCACAGTCTACTGAAACAATGAACTATAACTAATAAACAATGCAACTGTTACCAGACACACTCACACACCACAGTCTAATAGAACAATGACATATATCTAATAGACAAACTAAATACCTACTTACAACTAACTACATACTTACTGTACTGTTATTTATTTTATATATTATAATATTCCAAGATGGCGGGTGCGCATAATATTCATTTTTATGTAGTCATTACTTGAGTACTGCCAAAAAGCCATAAAAGGGCTGCTTCCCTTAATTTGTATAGGTAAATAATAAAATTTGGCATGTATGTTTATTTTAATTCATGTTTGACGTTAAGCCGATAGATTATTTTGATGTCCACGTAAGACAAAACTGAAAATATTGACCAGAGTGGAAGCATACCGTTTTCAAGGTTTAAAAAGGTATTTTCCCTTTTCAATTATTTTAAAAGGTTTTGAATACTGCACAAGATGAATAATAATTGAGTTTGTTATAAAATGTTCATTTCGTAGTGATCTCAAGAGCAATGCATAGTAATAATTACAATGATGAGAATCCACTTTGATTGCAAGGGGCAATATTATTAATATTTATTTCACACCTAACACTAGTAGAAATTAGAATGGTTCGGTCATTCTTTGTAATAAAATATTCAGTCAGATTTTAATATTATCTTCACTCTCCAATTTTTTGATTTACCAACATTTACATCAGAAACATTTTCCAGTTTATGCTACTTGTTTTAACTACTCAAAATTTGACACTGCAAATGCAGCATTTTTAAAACTGGGCATTCACACCATTCCTCCATGACAAATTTGTTAAAATTACAGCAACGAATTACTCCACACATCTGTGTCAAATAAACTACTTAATCTCATAGTTAAACATTGTATAAGCAGCCAATTAATATGAACTGTTCTGAGAAACAGGCCTTCATTGTGCAGACCATGTTCGTCAAGCAAAGTAGAGCCTTTTACATTGGTAATTTCCATGTAGCCTAATAGCCAAGTTCAATACAGTACAACCTCGGTAATCCGAGGTAATTGGGACCAAGAGGTGCTCGAATTTGGGAAATCTCGGATTACACAAAGTTACGAAATGTTAAGACCTTTAATTTAAAATTAGATGCACAAGAACCTTGTGTTTAAATATTCTTACAGTAAACGGCATTATTTCATCAGTTATCGTTTAATGTATTTTAGTTGGGCTTTGTTTCAGAAATACAAAACAATATTCTACAAAATAAATGCAAATATGTACATATTTACTTAAAAGTACAGTCTGAACAGACACTGACTAGTTGGCGGGAAGGCGATAGCGGGCAGAATAGTAAACAACGCATGCGCGCATCTCCCCAAAGACCTTGGGTAAGCTATGCGTCTCACTGTCATCCACCTCGGATTAAACGGAGGCTCGGGCTACCGGGGTTCTACTGTACTTTGTTTTGTTGGAAATTTGCTCTACTTTAATCCACAAATTTGCTTACCCTCCTGCCATTGCTCCCATCTATTTGTCTCAGTAATCATTTGTTCTACTCTCATATCAGTTACCTCTAGATTATGTACAAGATATTCTGAATCTGCCCAGCTCTCACTTCCATACATACCAAGTAGGTTATTATTTCTACAACTAGTAATGTATTTTATGGTTGCCAACCCAAAAGTAGTACTGCTGAAAAGTCATGGAAAACAATTGAAACAGCTAGAAACAAATGATAACCGTGACCAACATGTCAAACAAAATCAAATTCGGAAGATCAACGTTGTCGTTTTTTCCTTATATTGCACAGCTTTGTTATACTAGCAATTTTGCACGGCTAGGATTATATTGGCATAATACACAGAAGTGTTATACTGTCGGGAAGGCACAGTGTTCTTTGCTAATGGGAGCGTTGCTAACCAAGCAAAATACGAGACGGGCTCGTGCAACACCCAGCCTTAATTGGTCGTATTTAAGGATCGCTTAATCGTAAGCTACCCATATCCATGGAGGGTTTAAGAGGCCTCGTGATCAAACCGAGCCTAAGTAAGTACATTAGTGGTAATCCTCTCACTGCATCTAACTGGTGAGCTGTAGTTGTGCGATTAGGATAAAGAAAAGGAAGCCGAAACCCAAGGTATCTAACAGTCTACCTTCGTGACTCTGATGGTAGTGTGCTGGATTTGTCAACCATTAGGGGTACATTCAATCCTGGCTTAGTCAGACGGTGCTCAAATACGACAGCTCTACGTCGGTTGATTTACTGTCACGCAAAAGAACTCCGGCGCAATTAATATTGAGGAAACGAGCCTTTTTCTGGCAAAACTTTGCAAGTACTAAAACAAGAACAGTGGAGTACGATGCAACGTTCTTATTCTGAAAGAAAAATGTTTTGCTCATTACTTGCTTCTAATTTTGAATTTGAAAGGGGAGTATTTCGAAACTCCAATTCGGGTTATATACAGTATGTTACATACTTTTGCAAAATATACATTATTTACCACAACTACATTTGTACGAATTGCCAATGTTAAAAAGAACACACTGCAAAGGCTCACATATGTATCAATCAATACATTTTAGAAATAAACGTTGGTGGGAGAAATGTAAAGGAATTGAGACTATATTGAAAAATGAACAATAGTTTATGGTTTGAAATGATGTTTCCAGCGTAACGCAATGCAGTGGACAGTCTGGCAGTCCCGGGCGACCTGGTAGTGGGGTCCCGAGGAGTGGATATGAAGCGTTGGTCACGGATTGGAACCAACTTCAATTATTCGCAATTGCAGTGTGGCGTCCATGTGCGTTGTACGTTAGCGTGAAGCCAACGAGCAGCGGGAAGAGCTTTGCTTCGTAGATTAATATTCAACTTATTATATATATAAATTTATTTACCATTTATTTGGATTATTTGCTTTTTGCCAGTGGGGTGTAACTAAAATGTTTAGCTATTTATTTAGTTATTTAATTTAGCTGTAGTGGTAACTATACCAAGAGAGGATAGCTCTCAAGCAAGAAGCCGTGAGCGTTAAAACATGCACCGCAACTGCTTGTTACCGCTAGTCTTAAGCCGATATCTCCCAAACCCATTATTGTAGGAATTCATGTAAGGGGTCCTATTAAATGATGTCACAGGCCCCTTTCCCCATTTAGTGTTAAATTTACTGTAGTTAAAATTAGACAATTACCGGTACTATAATACTTCTTCTTTATTCGATTCGGCCAACTAGGGACCACGTCAGTCCGACTGTCTCTTCTTCTGAGCTCTAACTACCGCCCAGTGTTCCCGCATTCGTCTCTGGTGTTGTTCTTTATTCTCTTGGGACCACGCTTTCCTTGTCTTCAGCTTCGGCTTTTCGTGGAAACGTTTGTGCGTACTTAGGTTTTCCTGAAGTGGAACACGCTCCTGGATATATTTAGGGGAAATTTGCATTGTACATAGATCTTTCTCAACTTCCATGAACCATTCCCGTTTGGTTTTCTTATCATGAAAGTACGTCAATATCCGTTTTGATATCCTGCCTGGGCTCATTCGTGTCACTGATCTTCTCCACGTGCTTGTATAATTCGTGGTTGTGACGCCTTCTGTACTCGCTGTTTTCTTTGATGGGACCCAGGATTTTCCTCAAAATCTTCCATTCCTTAGCTTCTAGTTTTTCCATTAGGCCTCTCTTGTTCATTATTAGAATATCCACCGCATACAGAGCATCTGGTTGAATAACAGTGCAGTAATGTCTAATTTTGGCGTTTAAGTATATCGATCTCCTATTGTAGATGTCTTTTTAGTCAGGTTGTATGCCATTTCCATTTTATTAATGAGTGACATGAAGGCTTCTTTCTCTGATAGGCTAGGCGCTATCCATTCACCGAGGTAGGGTAAACCTTACAGTGATTAGCCACCCTATAGTGATTGGCCATCTTGTGATCTCTTTGCCTCTTGTACTCTTTCGTTACGGCCTGACTATAGCTGATGCCACTAGATAGCAGCTGTGTACCTTCCTTGTTGATACCAGCTTACTTTCCTTGTCACCAGGAGCGTGACTGTTGAGTAATGGTTTGTTGATGTGAACCTCCCTCCAAATTTTAAGGTATGTCTTACATATTTGTTAAGGATTGAGCAATTTGTTCGGCCATCTCATAGGCGAATGAATTGTTCTGAAATAGTGATATTGTACGTAATGAAGTTTAAGGCATGGAATGATGTTTAGCCTAATTGAAATGCCATAAATCACAATATTACGCGCCGTTTTGGTGTGGCCAATAACTGTGTGTGAATAATTGTGGAAAAATAGTTATTGGCCAGATGGCCAATCACTGTCATTTGTAATGGCTAATAACTGTGTCCAAATGTTAACACAGGTGCAGACATTTAAATAGGGCCTATCCATCATGCCCAAGGCCCCCAAGAAGGCTTATAGTGCAGAGGCAATGGAGAGAGCATTGGCTTACGTTCAGTCAAATAATGCTTCTGTACGTGCTGTGGCTACAATGTTTGGTGTACCGAGATCTAGTCTCCAGTTCAGAATAACAAATCCAGGCCATAAAGATACATTTGGTCCCTCGACAGTTCTGTCAAATGAAGAAGAAAAGAAGATTGTAATTTTACGTGACCGTTAATCGCGAGATCATAAGCCACGGGATCTCCGTTTTACGAGGAATCCGAACCACAGGACGTGACATTTCACTTTGAAAATCTCACATGCATTGTCCGGGAATCGAACCCGGTCTGCCGTGGTGAGAGGCCAACAGCCTGACCGCTGCGCCACCATAGATTTCGTGTATGTGGGTTGTACCCATTTGACCCCGACACTGTGGATTATACCAAATGCCTATGGTCATCAAGAAGTGAGAGAGAAGCAATAGGCCTACTGCCTTCTTTACAACTGGATACCACATCTATACGTTACAAAGATTTCTGTGAAGTTGTTGGAGCAGAAAAGATTAAAGAGTTTGAAACAATTCAGGATATTATGGGTCAGGAGACAAATAATGAGGAGTTCATCATTCTTTTCCGAATATGGAGAAGGTTTCAAACCAAAAATGGGGGGTCGGATGGTAGGTCTGAATCAGTACAAGCTAATTCCCAGACATCAGAGGAAATTCCTGCAAACATAGCAGTTAATCTACCTACAACTTCGAGTAACACCACCTCACACGTAAATGATGAATATCATTTAGAAGGTAACCCCAACATCACCAACAATTCTATCCAGGGAAGTGTTTCGCAATAATCCAATAAATCATCTGTCGTAAGAGTGGCTAAAAATGATCACATGGGTGAATTTTTAGTTTGGCCTGAAACCCCTAAAAGGAAAGGCAAGCACGTATCTGAGAGATTTCCATTTGCAATTACATCCTAAAAATACAAACTCATGTATAAAAACAAACAAGAGGCGAAAATGAAAGCCCAACAAGATAAAGAAGAAAGGAAACGAAAACGGGAAGAGAAGAGCTGCATGCCCAGTAAAGCAAAGAAATCACGTAGACCTACAGCTGAAGCATCAAGACGTAGCGAAGCAGCAATAGCGAAGGAATATTCACCTACAGAAGGGCAGTCTTTAGAGGTAAATACACAGAGAAGTCAAATAACCTTTCATCAGGGTCTTCCGTGTTTGAAACAAACGAAACCTCAGGTAAAGTTTCTCCACACCAAGACAATTCACCGACACATTTAAATTACGACCACGCAAAGAGAAGACTCTTTTTACAAAGCACTCCAATGAATGCATGTGTCAAATGTTGCATCTGCAAGCGAAGAATAGTTCTTCACGACAGTGTTGTTTGCGATTATTGTCGCAAAACGTACCACAGAAAGTGCATACCAAAATACCACCAGATTCACATTCCTGAAACAGATGAAGAGGATTTTCTTCATCACGATTGCTAAAAAGACAGTTCGGACAGTTCCCTTAACTACGAAGTGTCATCAGATTATGAACTCTATGAACTGTGTAAATTAACTAAATAAAAATGGAATCGTATTTGATGACTACTGCACGAAACATCAACTAATTTAGACCACCTATTTTAAAGGCGGGTGATATCAACACTATGGAAGGAAAGGAATAATTTTTTTGCATCAGTATGTAGAAGGAAATACTTCAGTGATTCAATCAGTTCGGAATTGTGGCAATTAGGCTAATTGCCTTAATTTAGGAATAAGTGGCCAATCACTGAAATTATACCGGCCAATAACTGTCAAAAGTGGCCAATAACTGTAACTTTTGGCATCTTTCTAAACTTATTGAAATTTGGGAATTATATTATTATCTGATCAAGTTGAAATTGCACTGCACGTTAGCAGACACTACATAGATGTTAATAATACTCAATAAAAAAAATTAAAATATATATCTCGTTTACATTCTTTGTGTGCAATATCAAACAAACCTTAAGTGGCCAATCACTACGTAGTTTACCCTATTTAAACTTTTCTGCTTTCTGAACTTTTCCTAGTCCGACCTCCAGTTCCCTGGGCGCTGATTTTATGTGTGTCATGGAATTTGTCTTCTCAAAGGAGATTTGAAGCCCAGCCTTCAGTGCTTGATTTTTCAGTTGGTCATTTGTTCTTCTGCCATATCAATGGAATCTGAAAAGATCACTAGATCATCTGCAAAGGCGAGACAGTCGATTGTAAGATTCATATACTTGTACCCTTGCCTTACCCCATTTTCTACCCTCGAATTTTCCATTTCCATCCACCATTCACGGATGACGTTTTCTAAAACACAGTTGAAGAGAAGAGGAGATAGTCCATCTCGTTGCCTCACTCCTGTCCTGATTTCAAAGGCATCAGACATCTCTCCTCTGAACGTCAATTTGAAGGTGGTGTTGGTCAGGGTTTGCTGGATAATTGATTGTGTCTTGTTATCTAAGCCATACCCTTCAAGGATTTGCAATAGGGTGGTTCGAACAATTGAGTTGTACGTTTTCCTAAAATCAACAAAAGTCATCACGAATTCCATGTTCCTGAATATCAGATATGAAAGGATGGACTACAGATTCATAATCCGCTCAGCACATGATCGTATCTTTTATTTATTTATTTATTTATTTACGTTAAGCTGATAATTGTTAATCCTAATTAGACTGTAAATACAGGGAATATAGACCACATTAGTTACATTTTTAAAGTATTCGAGTATCATTTGCCGTTATTAGTTATATTTGTTTCTCGCAAGATTTGAATACAAATTACGGATATTGGTCTGTATTAACTGGATCTTGAAACAGCTGACCTGCAAAGAAATACATATCTCAAGCTATAAACATGTGAGTCCGTGTTTTTCTGACAGGATATAATGACCCGAACACTTATTGGAATGACTTACCTACCTATGGTTTTCGAAATGCTATGATATAACGACCCCAAAGCTAAGACCCGCTAACCTAATAGATTGACTGACGTAGCCATGATTGATGATTTGAAATACGGCAGAGCGATTTAATTTGCTTAGGATTTACACAATGTTTAATTATATGGCAAGCTTATATGGATGTCTAACGTTACATACCATAAATATAGCATGGTTCATTAATTTTCTAATGCAGCATAAAGGGTCATATGCCAATGATTAAAAAAATAATGGAACATAGCATTTAGCGGAAACACAACCCCAACAGGATAGCTGACCGGTTAATCTCAACTTTGCAAAGCCAATTACGGTGGCCACGTGCACTTGCGACTAGTTGGACCTAGGGGTCTCTAGTTGAGTAATGAATTGTTTTACCTACCTTGACAGGCCTTATTTTTGTTTCTCTCTGTTATCCATTTTGGTCTCTTGCGAAACTGACAGTATTATGATATCCGAGGGAGAGGGTGTCATTGCTATGAGAGCACTTTTCGACCCACTCTTGTGTAAATCTGTAACCGTTCCACGGCACCGACAAGTTTTTATTTAAATTTAAAAAGTAATTATATTTACCAAAATGCTCTAGGCAGGATGACCGACATGACCCGAAGTTTGATATCTTTTTAACTATGTACGACTAACGATCCGAGTACACGAGGCTGATAAAGTATATATTCCTACGTTTTAGCTATACGGAGTTATTGAGTGATTACTCATATATTTTATTTTTACAACACAAGGGCAAGCATATGAGGCTACGTGACCATGATATCCAACACACCTAAGTACACGGGGATAATAACCATGATATCCTAACTCTATATTATGAATGAAACACTTGACAATGTACGGAGCTGATGACCACAATATAGAACACTCAACTACACGGTGGTTAATATAACTATCTTTTTATACACTCTCAAGTACACGGGACTGATGACCAAAATATTCCTTTACAAGCCTGGAACCAAACGAGATTGAACTGTCTCTCAGGCAGTAGCCAGGTCACAGAAAGCAGCGATAGTAGAAATATAATCTGTGTCCGCTCGTGATGTACTATGAGCTAGCGAACCTGTTTAAATATTTGTAATATGCAGACATGGAATAACTTTATTATTTATCTAACCGAGATTGACCATTTCAATGGACCAGTGGCGACTACTTTCGGCTTTCGCCCTGGAGGTCTTAACTTGATTCTCGGCTCTGGGACTAGAACAGACCATGCTATAGAATGAAAAGGCGCTGTAGCCTGCCTCTCACTGCGAAGGCCAGGGTTTGATTCTCAGCTATGCTAAGAAAACGGAGGACACTTTAAAACGTGAGATAAACATACAAAAAGCAGGGGCAATGTTTGAGGAAGGCCACACCTGTCTCTTTTCCAAATCCTTACTTGGATAAAAAAAATACACATGCTACTATAGACACAACAATTACACAAGATAGAATGTACAAAACTAGGATATCTGTAATTTCATGGTAACAGCCACCCCTTACTAATTGTTATGTAAATAATAGAAATGACAGCGGTGGCTATATTCACTAATGCGGAGCGGTAGGTCATGGGGCCAAGCTCTCTGCTGACTCGGTAGACGCGGATTTAAGACCGGCCACAGTTATGTGGTTTCCCCATTTGTAACTCCAGACAAATGCCAGGATTGTTTCTAATTTAGACCACGGACGCCTCTCTACATATCTTTGCTTAATTTCATTCATTTTATCTCCCATCCAGACACACAGCTCGTTCACGGACGTTTAATGGAAGGACCTTTTCTTGACCTTTTAAGAGGACATACAACAAAAGTCTTGGGTTGAGGTTGGTGTTAGGAAGGGCATTAGTCCGTAATAAGAGGCCATACAACAAACGTCTTGGGTTGAAGTTGGTGTTAAGAAGGGCATTAGTCCGTAATAAACACACAACACCTTGACTCTTATTGTATATTACTTTTGACCTAGTTCACAACAGGAATAACAAGGGGGATATATGTTTCTAGTTACCACAAAGGACTTATTTATATTTTCCAATAAACCTACTGACATTTATCTAGTGGTGTAGTGGCTAGCATTTTTGGCTGTAGCCCCGGAGTAACTTATTTCTGGTCTAACCAGAGATGGTCAAAACCGAGAAGAGGCGAGTTTGGACTTTTATTGCTTAACACTTTCACTCCAGGCAAAACCTGGATGGTCCCTAACTTATGGCCACAGTCCCCTATTTCCCAATACTCATGTAAATTACAGAACCAACAGAGATTGCAAAGCTTGCTAATGCATATTACCTTGGAGACCGAACTATTTACGAACTCGATAGACAGCTTGCTAATGCATAGCACTAGGCCTTGGAGACCAAACTATTTACGAACTCGATAGACAGCTTGCTAATGCATAGCGCTAGGCCTTGGAGACCAAACTATTTACGAACTCGATAGACAGCTTGCTAATGCATAGCGCTAGGCCTTGGAGACCAAACTATTTACGAACTCGATAGACAGCTTGCTAATGCATAGCGCTAGGCCTTGGAGACCAAACTATTTACGAACTCGATAGACAGCTTGCTAATGCATAGCGCTAGGCCTTGGAGACCAAACTATTTATGAACTCGATAGACAGCTTGCTAATGCATAGCGCTAGGCCTTGGAGACCAAACTATTTACGGACTCGATAGACAGCTTTCTAATGCATAGCGCTAGGCCTTGGAGACCGAACTATTTACGAACTTGATAGACAGCTTGCTAATGCATAGAGCTAGGTCTTGGAGACCAAACTATTTACGAACTCGATAGACAGCTTGCTAATGCATAGCACTACGCCTTGGAGACCAAACTATTTACGAACTCGATAGACAGCTTGCTAATGCATAGCGCTAGGCCTTGGAGACCAAACTATTTACGAACTCGATAGACAACTTGCTAATGCATAGCGCTAGGCCTTGGAGACCAAACTATTTACGAACTCGATAGACAGCTTGCTAATGCATAGCGCTAGGCCTTGGAGACCAAACTATTTACGGACTCGATAGACAGCTTGCTAATGCATAGCGCTAGGCCTTGGAGACCGAACTATTTACGAACTTGATAGACAGCTTGCTAATGCATAGAGCTAGGTCTTGGAGACCAAACTATTTACGAACTCGATAGACAGCTTGCTAATGCATAGCACTACGCCTTGGAGACCAAACTATTTACGAACTCGATAGACAGCTTGCTAATGCATAGCGCTAGGCCTTGGAGACCAAACTATTTACGAACTCGATAGACAGCTTGCTAATGCATAGCGCTAGGCCTTGGAGACCAAACTATTTACGGACTCGATAGACAGCTTGCTAATGCATAGCGCTAGGCCTTGGAGACCGAACTATTTACGAACTTGATAGACAGCTTGCTAATGCATAGAGCTAGGTCTTGGAGACCAAACTATTTACGAACTCGATAGACAGCTTGCTAATGCATAGCACTACGCCTTGGAGACCAAACTATTTACGAACTCGATAGACAGCTTGCTAATGCATAGCGCTAGGCCTTGGAGACCAAACTATTTACGAACTCGATAGACAACTTGCTAATGCATAGCGCTAGGCCTTGGAGACCAAACTATTTACGAACTCGATAGACAGCTTGCTAATGCATAGCGCTACGCCTTGGAGACCAAACTATTTACGAACTCGATAGACAGCTTGCTAATGCATAGCGCTAGGCCTTGGAGACCAAACTATCTACGAACTTGATGGACAGCTTGCTAATGCATAGCGCTAGGCCTTGGAGACCAAACTATTTACGAACTCGATAGACAGCTTCCTAATGCATAGCGCTAGGCCTTGGAGACCGAACTATTTACGAACTCGATAGACAGCTTGCTAATGCATAGCGCTAGGCCTTGGAGACCAAACTATCTACGAACTTGATGGACAGCTTGCTAATGCATAGCGCTAGGCCTTGGAGACCAAACTATCTACGAACTTGATGGACAGCTTGCTAATGCATAGCGCTAGGCCTTGGAGACCAAACTATTTACGGACTCGATAGACAGCTTCCTAATGCATAGCGCTAGGCCTTGGAGACCGAACTATTTACGAACTCGATAGACAGCTTGCTAATGCATAGCGCTAGGCCTTGGAGACCAAACTAATTATTAACTCGTTAGACAGCTTGCTAATTCATAGCACTAGGCCTTGGAGACCAAACTATTTACGAACTCGATAAACAGCTTGCTAATGCATAGCGCTAGGCCTCGGAGACCTGGTTATTTACGGACTCGATAGGCATGGGTTTAATTTCGAACGTTAACAGTTTTAGAACTACATTTTCGTGGTTTTCACTATACCTAAGGGCTTGGTGGGGCAGTGGTCAGGTCCCTTACCTCTTAACAAAGCATAAAGAGTTTAATATATTCTTGGTTAATGTATGATAGATCTTGAAATTAAAATTTTACATTTGGAGGTTCGGATTCCACATATAACTAAAGATCTCTTAATACCTATAGGGATTCACATCTTGGATAGTTGGCGAACACTAGACCACAAGTCTGACATTGCTTTACTTACTCGTGCTAAGCTCTTATCTGTTGACCTCTCTAGGTCAACTCTTGTTTCCTTTCGACCCGACCGTATTGGTGTATTAGAGTTCTAACAAGGATTATTGAAAATAAGAATTTATTGCAGCCATACGGCCATAAAGGTACAGTATGTGAACGTGTTG
Organism: Meconema thalassinum; assembly: GCA_946902985.2. Classification (NCBI taxonomy): domain Eukaryota; kingdom Metazoa; phylum Arthropoda; class Insecta; order Orthoptera; family Tettigoniidae; genus Meconema; species Meconema thalassinum. Next base: position 40,902,628 of record OX336401.1, on the reverse strand, counting down.
AGGATCTTATGTTCCAGTTACAATAACAACCTGATGTAATCGCTCAGTTACACCGTACGTTTCATACGCTTTGTACCCCGCATTTGTGTATATTGTTTATTGTGCACAAAAGTTTACCAGGGACTTCACTCGCTTTTCACGGGTGGTCACGTGGTAACGGTCACAGGGCTGATCGCACAATTCACAAACACAAGGACTGTTTAAATTGTTATTGCAGCTTAAGACACCAGGTAATTCGCATTCCGTGCTATACTTCAACACTTATTTGATTTTTATAAGTTCTCTACAGTCATTGTTACCACCTATTTACCCCCAATTATTATTTATGTTTTCCTTCTACCTATAGCTTTTATATGAGACTAGCTGAAGTACCCGTGCTTCGCTACGCGTCATAAATAAATTAAAATGTGAAGGTGACATTTAAAATAGGGGATAGGCGAGGTGCTGCGCAGAGGGAGATTAAGGATGGAACATTTTGTCCAATTACAACGCTCGGCGTTGACCGTGTTTTATAGCACAAATTTAGGTTTTACTCGCTAACCCTTGGAGATACCTTTCGGATAGAAAATGTAATTTTAAACCTCGTATATGCCATCAAAAGTTTTCTATTTCTTAACGTTCTTTTTTTATTTCAAATGGAAATATAAGTTTGAAACCAAAGGGTGTAGTGACGTCACTAAAATGGTCGCCATCTTTAAATAGTGCAAAGTATTGAAATCAAAAGTAACCTATATGTTAACCAGGTAAATCAGCTACTTCCATGTAAAATTCATGTATATCGGACAAGTGGTACTTGCGTGATTGAGTAATACACAGACACACACCATCTCATTTTTAGCCTCGCTTCGCTCGCGTCATAGTCGTGTCATATTGTTATTTAATGAAATGCAGTTTTAACCCCGTTAACACCCCTTTAGAACCTGGATATCCAAAAATCCCTCCTTAGTAGACGTTTTCGACGCACAATAAACATATCCCCAAAATATCATTCTTCTAACTTTAATAGTTTTGTTTGGTCGATGAGAGTGAACATCCAAAAATCCTTCCTTAGTGGACGTTTTTCTTCCAGAATTTCACCCCTCCCCATAGGCCCCTTAAATTGCATTTATGAAAAAACGGTCGAACACGTATTGATTTTATTTATTTATTTATTTATTTATTTATTTTAAAGGTGATTGATTTCCTCCGAGTTTCAAACTCCTCGCCTGTGTCGTTTAAGAGATACACGCTCAGTTAGGAATCTTTCAACCCCCACTTTTCATCCCTTTCACCTCATAATATACACAACATAGAAAAACCATTAGACATGTGTCAGCTTATTTTTAATGATTAGTATATATGCCAAGTATCACATCCCCAAATGAAACCACTCGTCAGATAGTGTTATTCAATGAAATGCACGTTTACCCCCTTAACACCTCTTTAGAACCTGAATATCCAAAACTCTTTCCTTAGTGGACGTTTTAGACATACAACGAACATATCCCCAACATTTCATGTTTCTAATTTCATTAATTTTGGCTGGGTGATGTTGAGTGAGTGAGTCAGTCAGGACATTTTTTTCATTTATTTTTGATAATTTCACCCCTCCCCATGAACCCCTTAAATTGGATTTATGAAACAAACCGTCGAACACCTATTTACTTATTTAAAGCTGTTTTCCCCCTGAGTTTGATGAGTGACTAAGTGAGTCAATCATTTAGGACACTTTCTTTCCTGTTTTGCCCCCCAGAATTTCACCCCTCTCCAAGGGCTCCTTAATTGGATTTATGAAAAAACGGTCGATCACCTATTTACTTGTATTTTAAGCTGTTTTTTCCCGCCGAATTTCAAATTTTTCGCCTATGTCGTTTCAGAGATACACGCTCCGTTAAGAATCCCTCAACCCCCAATTTTCACCTCTTTCACCTCATAATATACACCACATCGATAAACCCTTAGGCATATGTCTGATTATTTTTAATGATTAGTTTATATACCGAATATCACATGCCCAAAGAAACAAATCATGTGATATCTTTATTCAATGAAATGCACGTTTACCCCCTTAACATCTCTTTAAAACCCGAATAAAGAAAAATCATTCCTTAGTTGACGTTTTCGACATACAACGAACATATTCCCAAAATTTCATGTTTCCAACATTAAGAGTTTTCGCTGGGCGTGATGAGTGAGTGAGTCAGACAGGACATTTTCTTTCAATTATTTTTACCAGAATTTCACCCTTCCCCATGGGCCCCTTAAATTGGATTGATGAAAAAACGCTTGAACACCTATTAAATTATATTTTAAGCTGTCTTTTTCCCCTGAGTTTGATGAGTGAGTGAGTTAGTCAGTCAGTTAGTTAGAACACTTTCTCTCCTTTTTCCCCCAAAAAAATTCACCCCACCCCATTGGCCCCTGAAATTGATTTATGGAAAAACGTTCGAACACCGATTTACTTACTTTTTAAGCTGATTTTTTTCGCTGAGTTTCAAATTTCTCGCCTATGTCGTGTAAGAGATAGGCCTACACGCTCCGTTAGGAATCCTTCAACCCCCCCACTTTACACCCCTTTCACCTGATAATAATACACCACATCGAAAAACCCTTAGACACATGTCTGCTTACTTTTAATGATTAGTTTATATGCCGAGTATCACATTCACAAAGAAACCACTCGTGAGATATTGTTATTCAATGAAATGCAGGTTTAACCCCCTTAAGACCCCTTTAGAACCTGAATATCCAAAAATCCTCCCTTAGTGTACGGTTTTGACATACAAAGAACATATCCCCGAAATGCCATGTTTGCAACTTCAATATTTTTGGCTGGGCGATGATGAGTGAGTGAATGAGTCAGGACATTTTCTTTCAATTTTGTTTTCTTCAGAATTTCACCCCTCCCGATGAACCCCTTCAATTTGATTGATCAAAAAAACTGCCGAAAAGCTATTTACTTACTTAAAAGCAGTTTTTCCCCTGAGTTTGATGAGTGAGTCAGTCGGTCAATCAGTTAGGACACTTTCTTTCCTGTCCCCCCCCCCCCCCAGAATTTCACCCCTCCCCTTTGGCCCCTTAAATTGGATTTATGAAAAAACGGTCAAACACATATTTACTTTTTTTTTTGCTGATTTTTTCCGCTGAGTTTCAAACACCTCGCCTATGTCGTTTAAGAGATGCACGCTCCGTTAGGAATCTTTCAATCCTCACTTTTCACCCCTTTCACCTCATAATATACACCACATCAAAAAAAAACTCAGACACATGTCTTTTTATTATTAATGATGAGTTTATATGCTGAGTATCACATCCCCCAATGAAACCAATCGGGAGTTATTGTTATTCAATGAAATGCAGGTCTACCCCCATAACACCCATTTAGAACCGGAATATCAAAAATCCTCTTTTAGAGGGCATTTGCGCCCCTTGAGGAAGCTGCATACCAAATTTCATTCCAATCCGTTCGGTGGTTTCTGAGATTTCGTGATGAATGAATGAGTGAGTGAGTGGTATTTGACAAAGTAGATAGGGTCAAGTCTTTGTTATGCTCAACTCGGTTGACAGTGCTGTGTGAGCAGTTGAGTAACTAAACGGGATTTCAAGTAAAGATCCTCATTTTCTATACCGGTAGTGCAGAGCAAAACTGGCATCCAGTCGGCCGTGTCTCGACTTGAGCTATATTGCCATGGAAACTATCTGCCTTGCCATTCCTTCATGAGTATATTTTATGATTTGATTAGCCTGTGCTTGAGTGCAAAAGGGCCGAAATCAGAAGAATGAGACAGACTATCGAAAATTCATGTAGCCAGCGGTTCCTTCTGGGTCCTAAACTATGCGTATTCAAAATTTGGTTGAGATTGGTGGAACGGTGTAGATTTGTTTACGGAACAGACCCACCCACCCACATACATACATACATGCAGACTTTCACTTTTATATATAAGATACAAGCTGTACCCGGCATGCGTTGCAATGCCAATCAAAGAAAATGTTAGCGTTGAAATTCTGTTTCTTGAAGTGCTTTTGGATACACAACATGTTAACTGCCTCTAAGCTATCGTAAAATGGATTTTCTAATTTAGAACCATTCGTGGGAGCGTGCACAACAACTTTCAAAAGTTTCATCGCTGTCACTCATTTGTTGAATCTACTCGTACGCTACCTATTGTGAAATGGATTTACTAAGTCGAAACCCTTCCCTGGCGTGTACACAATAACTCATCAATGATTCATCGCAATCGGATGAATGGTATATGCACGTATAGTTTTTTTAAACGATTCGTGCGCTGTCACTCATTTGTTGAATCTACTCGTGCGCTACCTATTGAGAAATGTATTACTAAGTCGAAGCCCTTCCCTGGCGTGTACACAATAACTCATCAAGGTTTCATCGCAATCGAAGAATGTTATATGAACGCAATAGGGGATTTTGTTGAAACGCTTCGCGCGTCTTCACCCATTTGTTGCATCTACTCTTGCGCTACTTATTGTGAAATGGATTTACTAAGTCCCCTTCCCTGGCGGGTACACAATAACTCATCAATGTTTCATTGCAATCGGATGAATAGTATATGAACGCATACCTGATTTTGTTTAAACGATTCGCGCTCCGTCACTCATTTGTTGAATCTACTCGTGCGCTACCTACTGTAAAATGTATTTACTAAGTTAGAAACCTTCCTTGGAGTGTACACAACAATTCACCAAACATTTATCACTATCAGACGAATGGTATATGACTTTATACGGAACTTTGTTGATACGTTTCGCGTGTCATCGCTCATTTGTTGAATCTACTTGTGCGCTACCTATTGTAAAATGTATGTACTAAGCCAGAAACCTTCCCTGGAGTGTACACAACATCTCACCCAAGTTTCATCGCTATCGAATGAATGGTATATGAAATTATATGGGACTTTGTTGAAACGCTTCGCGCGTCGTCGCTCATTTGATGATTCTACTCGTGCTCTACCTATTTTTAAAGGGATTTACTAAGCTAGAAACCTTCCCTGGAGTGCACACAAAATCTCAGCCCAGTTTCATCGCTATCGGACGAATGGTATATGAACGCAAACGTGACTTTGTTGAAATGCTTCGCGCGTCGTAGCTCATTTGTTGAATCTACTCGTGCGCTGCCTATTGTAAAGTGGATGTACTAAGCCAGAAAATTTCCCTGCAGTGTACACAACATTTTACGCAAGTTTCATAGCTATCGGACGAAACGTATATGAATGCATACGGGACTTTGTTGAAACGCTTTGCGTGTCGTCGCTCATTTGTTGAATCTACTCGTGCGCTATCTACTGTGAAATGTATTCACTAATTTTGAAACCTTCACGTAAGTGTACACAGCATCTCACCCAAGTTTCATCGCTATCGGACGAATGGTATATGAACACATACCGGACTTTGTTGAAATGCTTCGCGCATCGTCGCTCATTTGTTGAATCTACGCGTGCGCTACCTATTGTAAAATGGATTTACTAAGTCAGAAACCTTCCTTGGAGTGTACTCAACATCTCACCCAAGTTTCATCGCAATCGGACGAATGGTATATGAACGCATGGGAGACATACCCACAAACATACCCTCAGACAAACTATCACGTTACATTGATTTTTAGCCTATTTTCAATTTTGAAAAAATAGGCTTATGAGATCACCTTTTGTCCGTGTGTGTGTGCGTGTGTGTGTGTGTGAGGTGTGTGTGTGTGTCCCCCTAATAAAATCCAAACGGCTGGAGCGATTTCAATGAAACTCGGTAAGTTCATAGCACTATTCCCGGCGACCTCGACCGTGCCCTTCAAATTTTGTTACGTCTCACCAATCCAACATGGCGGCTGTGCGAAATATTTCACTAGCATTCAATATCTCCGAAACTATTACCGATATCGCCCTGAAATTGTGTACGTTGATAAAAGGCACTACTAGAAGTTCATCTATGAGACTTTCAAAAACCGGGAGACTACAAAACCAACACGGCGGCCAAGCGAAGTTGAGACTTTTAAATAGACTTTTCTCGCGATTTAACTATCCAAACGTAATGAAACTTGGTACAGCAAATGTTTATACACATTGTAATGCACTGAAGTCTAATTTAGTTCAATTGTTTACATAACCTCAAAATGGCGGCTGTGCGAAATATTTCACTGACATTCTATATCTCCGAAACTATTACAGATATCACCCTGCAATTTTGTACGGTGATAAAGGGTACTGATACAATTTTATCTATGTATATTTCATAGACCTGTAAAGTACAAAACGAACATGGCGACCAAGCGAATTTGAAATATTTTAATAGAATTTTCTCGTGATTTTACTCTCTGAGCGCTGTGAAATGTGGTACAGTAAATAATTTTGCAGATTGTAATGCACTGCCATTTAATTTAATTCAATTGTTTACATAATCTCAAGATGGCGGCTGTGCGAAATTTTAAAATTAAGTTTTTATTTCTTGTGTCGTAATCATGCGATCGAAGTGAAAGTTTGAATAATGAACCTAGGCAATAATTTTCCTTGAATGGTACATAACTCTATGGCCTATACATATAACAATCCTAAATGGCGAGCTTCCGAAATATTTAGACGGTTCTCAATATCTATGAATCTTTTACAGCAACCAAACTGAAATTTTTTAATGTTCATAGAGACTATGAACATATGATCACCTATAGAACTTTCAGTAACCTGGTGAGCACAAATCCAACATGGCGGCGACGCGAAGTATAAATATTTAAATGGTCGTTTCTCGCGAATTAACTATCCGGGTGCCATGAAACGTTGCACGTTAAATGCTTATACAAATGTTGATCCACTTGCATCTAATTTATTTCAATTGTTTGCATAATCACAAGATGGCTGCTGTGCGTTATTTTAGAATCTCGTTTTTACTTCTTGTGTTCTAATCATGCGATTGCAGTTTGAATACCTCACGTGCACAATAATCTTAATGTACTAGTACAAAAATAAAAATCCAACCTGGCGACCATCTGAAATATTTAGACGGTTCTCAATATCTACGAATCTATTACAGCAATTAAACTGAAATATTGTATGTTGATAGGGGCAATTAACATGAGCAGGATATATGAAAATAGGCTGTATAGTTCTTCACGGAACTACTTGTTATATATATAGATTTGAATTTATCCGGATTTTACTACCATACATCAAGGGTGGTCCAAATACTATGCGATATAGAAAGAGTTTTAAGGCAACAATAAATGTGTTGCCAACGAATACTGTAGTTTGGGACTGACGCGTTTCCACACCTTGATTCTATTTATATTCTACATGATTAATTATTGTCGGTTTGGCCGAGCGGTTAAGGCGTTAGATTTTAGTTCAAATTTCCTGTTTAAAGAAGGGTTCGAACTCCTTACCCAACATAACTATTACCTCAACATTGGTTGGTAGCACTGTATTATTATAATAGTCAGTATACAAACCACAAATAGAGTGAATTATTTAAGGCAACTCTTTCCAGACTTAGCCGGAGATTACCAAAGGTTAACGATTATTGGATTAGAAGTGGCAGGAGAGGAATATTAATTAAGATAAACAAGAGATATCCATAAAATATTCTTACTTACTTTTATTGTTGTGGCCACTAGGGACCGCGAGATCTCAACTGTTTTTCTTCTTGTTAGCCCACCACGTCTTCATCCTTTCGGAATGGGAGTTCTTCTATTCATCCGAGTGATGGATGGTTGGTTCCTTAGTTTAGGGGCTGCGACAACGCGGTCAAGTAGCCCTGTGTACTTTGGGTGTGTGCAGAATCTGTCTGATAGCCGGTGTTAATTGTGATGACTGTATTAGTGTGCGTATCTGTTTTTTTTAAATTCAAGTAAGAAATGCAACTTTGAGTTTTTTCAAATAGTTCCTAATCTTGCCGCCAAACGCCACCGTCAACGACTACTAGGCCAAGTTCAGAACTTAACTACCAGACGCCACCGCAGTCGGCTCTTGGCAACGAACGTAGCAACCTTAGAGCGTTGTTTACATTCTTAACCTATACAATTTACTTTCAGACAGGTGTAATTAGTGGAAAGTTCTTTAACATGCCATTAATCTATGACATGGGACTGCCGACTTTACTTCCCCTCCGAAGGAAGGCATACTGAGGTACTTTTAACGCTCTTAAAAATCCGACGGCTTCGGATGGGTTTGAACCCGCGATCTTGGACATGCTACCAACGACGACACCGAAGCCGCCTCATCTGAGTGAACATGTCTCTTTCTGAACCTGACAGAGTTTTGTTCCAATGGGGTTCTGAGCAAGATATCTGATTCAGAAATGTCAACTTACACCAGCCAAGGAGGCATCACCATTAAACCTCGGAAGTATGATAATAGACTGTTGGAGAATCTACTGACTGGCATTCTGAGGAGGTGGGCGTAGAAAGTTATTCTCCGTTTTCGGAATACACTTGAGATCTTTTCGGTGTGGGAGTATACTTCTGAATTACTCCAGAGCTTGTAACCTCCATCTTTGAACTTAGGACCATGACATTTTCCTAATGATATTTCTTTCCTTAACTTCAAGTCTCTCGACCGGGCCAGCTGCGCGGTTTGTTAGACATTCCACTGCATACAGTGCTTCCAGTCTTATCACAGATTGATAGGGTCTTAACTTTGCATTCCTAGAGATGGACTTCTTATTGTACATTATTTACACAAGACCCTAGAATGTATGTTAAACTCTATCCAACCAGTTACATGGGCTCATTACACAATAATTTTGGCATTTCAAAGTAAATTTTCTATTTCCTGGATTTCCCAATCGTGATTAGTATAACCTCCATGTTCTAAGGTATGTACGAGCTGTGGACGTTTGAGTAATGCATGGGGGTCGGTCCAGTAGGTACCATCAATGAGTGGTTTTCCATGGCGCTCAATGACTAATGTTTTCAAAAACTGGGAAAGCGGTGATAGTTTTATAGGTTCAAAAACCATGTTGGTATGGATCGGTCGATTTAAGACCTCCCGTATCGGAGAGAACTCAGAAGGATACTTTGAGTTAAGGTTAAGTTGAACATTACAAAAAGCAAATTTGAACATGACGGGAAAACAAAGTAAATGTAAAGAGAGAAAAAGTTCCTTAAATATTGCAATTTAATTAACAGAGTTAATAAGTATTTAACAAGAAGGGACTAGCCCATAAATATATGTATAGTTTAACAAACTAACTTTTAACAATCAACAATCTAAACAATTTTAGCAATTGGCATATAAACTGGTTTCTGCCAGTGAAGTTGCAATATAAGGTTTAGCACCAAAGTTGTGTGCATTACAACAAAACTCAAATGCAAACATGCAAAATGAAGAACTGAGTATTCGTATTTGACAATTGAACTTGTCCACAAAAAAGGCAATTTTGAATAATAAAATATCACACATAAACTAGGCTACTGAGCTGAAAGCTTCGAAAACAAAGTTGAGCGGCCTGATAACAGAGTCGTGTACAAAAGTTTGTAAATAGGTTTTACTTGAAGATTTGATACGGAGAAAGTTAATGACACATTTTTAGCCTATTTTCATTTATGAAAAAATAGGCTTATGAGATCACCTTTTGTCCGTGTGTCTGTCTGTGTGCGTGTGTGTGATGGTTTGGGTCCCCCCTAATAACTTCTAAACGGCTAGAGCGATTTCAGTGAAACTCGGTAAGTTCATAGCACTATTCTGGTCGACCCCGACCATACCCTTCAAATTTTTTAAGGTCTCACCAATCCAACATGGCGGATGTGCGAAATATTTCACCAGCATTCAATATCTCCGAAACTATTACCGATATCACCCTGGAATATTTTACAGAAATAAAGGAAACTACTAGAAATTCACCTATGGGACATTTGAAAACCTAGTAACTACAAAACAAACATGGCAGCCAAGCGAAGTTGCGACTTTTAAATAGACTTTTCTCGCGATTTAACCAACCGAACGAAATAAAACATGGTACAGTAAATGTTCATTCACATTGTAATGAACCGACATCTAACTTCGTTGAGTTGTTTACATAACCCCAAGATGGCGGACGTGCGAAATATATCAACGGCATTCTATATCTCTGAAACTAGCGGTATCACCCTGAAATTTTTTACGGAGATAAAGGGCACTATTGGAAGTTCATCTATAATACTTTCAAAAACCGGTTAACTAAAAAACGAATATGGCGGTGAAGCGAATTTGAAAATTTTAAATAGAACTTTCTCGCGATTTAATGATCCAAGCGCAATGAAACTTGGTACTGGAAATGTTTATAGACATTGTAATGCACTGGTATCTAATTTAGTTCAATTGTTTACATAACCTCAAGATGGCGGCTGTGCGAATTTTAAAATTATGTTCTTATTTCTTGAGTCGTAATCATGCGATCGAAGTGAAAGTTTTAATTATGAACCTACGCAATAATTTTCCTTTAGTGGTACATGACTCTATGGCCTATGTATATGACAATCCAACATGGCGACCATACGAAATATTTTGATGGATCTCAATATCTACGAATCTATTATAGCAATCAAACTGATTTTTTATGTTCATAGAGGCTATGCACATAAGTTCACCTATCGGACTTTCAATAACCTGGTGATCACAAATCCAACATGGCGGCGACGCGAATTATATGTATGCACATGGTCGTTTTTCGCCATTTAACCATCCGAGTGCAGTGACACTTGGTACAGTAAATCCTTATACAAATGTTAATCCACTGGCATCTATTTTTTTCAATTGTTTCCATAACCACAATATGACAGCTGTGCGAAATTTTTAAATCTCGTTTTTAGCCTACTTTCGATTTTTGCAAAAAATGAAAGTAGACTTATGAGATCTACACAGGACCAAAAATTGTGTGTCTGCCTGCCTGTATGTGTGTGTGGGTGTGTGTGTGAGTATGTGTACTCAGAATGTCTGTCCCCCCTATCAATTCAAACACGGTGAAACCGAATTGAACGAAATTTGGTACAGTGTCATGTTTTATATCACCGCCATCTTTACCAAAACTGAATGGCGGCCACTCAAACGTTCAAAACGTAAGATCAAATATCGACTAACCAAATTATTCGATCTCTACCAAATTTGGTAACAGCATACCTTCATATAGGACGCGTCTTGTGACCAAACTACAAGGTCATCCGCCGGACCATTTCAGGATGGCGGCCGTGCGAATTATGCAAACTTTATAATCCATATCATGGGACCCACCAGTTCCGATTATCGAGCAGAGAATCGTTTTAACTGTTCTTAAGGAAGAGGCACGTCCAAAATTAAAACTTTATTTTGTAATACTATAGTGCAGAAGTGATTTTAAAAAGCTGAGCAGTCTCAGTTACAAGGCAAGATGGCAGTGGATATCTTGTGCCTGACTTATATTTCACTAATTTGAGTATTGCATGCAATATAGCGTACTGATACAAAATTAATAAACTTAGTATGAAATGCTTTATATATAAATAATATACTCCACTGATGAAATCGTTTAGTCTAAATCATTATTTGCTAACTCGTTCTATGTAAATCATTTGATATCGGACATTGTTCGTTGGCGCAGTGGTAAAGCGTTGGCTTCTCACTCATATGCCTATGGTTCAAACCCCATCAGAGTTAATTTTCTTTTTGCTTGAAATTTTATATATTTATTGTTCTGTAATGACTCAGACGTTTTAAAATTAAGCGTTATATTGTGTATATTACGATAGAAAAAATATATTTAATTAAAACAAAATTCGCCAGCAGATTTGTTCGAGATATCTAGCAGCCAAAAAGGTAATTATCATGGCCAACATGCGGCGAACTGCATGCCGGCCAGCATATTTACTTACATACTTTATTGAAAAGGTTATTTTTATGGCCGCTAGAATGAACTCGCCCTGTTAGGTTTGTATTGTTTGATACTTCTCCACTAGATGTCACGACTGGTCTACATACTCCATTGTTTAGTATACCATTGGCATTGATCAAATTTGATGAATGACAAGATAATAATAATAATAATAATAATAATAATAATAATAATATCGTATGGCCTCGGGTGCCCGGTGCAAGCTTTGTTAATTGACACCCAGAGGGTAGCTTGCATGTCGAATTTCGTCGTTCCCTTTATATATATAAACTCCTTGACACTACAGCGCTTTCAAGTAGAGAATGGAGGAATTTTGTGTTGGCGGAAAATCCCGAGATTAATTTTGCCATTGAACCCGACCTACTGAATTCAAAAGGGTTTTTTCACATGCCAACATCGTATGACATGAGTGTCGTGATTTTTGTCGCCTTTCAAAAATCACTTACCATGGCCAGGAGCGAACCTGCAATCTTGAGGTTGGTAGTCCGACACTATAACCACTCACCCACCGTGGCAAGCAATGACAAGAGGATACTACGATACATTTTTACTTTTTATTTTAAAAGGGTTTGTAACAGCCTATTGTGCGTTATTTGAAAATGTTATTTGAAGTAAAGAACAAAACGATTTCACATAGTACCTGAGTTCTAGCCGTTGGTGCTTGTTCAGGATATTAATTAATACATTTATTGCAGGCAAAAAGCAATCGAAAATATCAACATAGTTTGTACACACACGTCTCTGTAGGGTCATGGATAGATATGTTAATTCAATTATGGTTGTGAAAGCCATGCACAGCCAGACGTGTAAAGTCATGCCTCAACTCAAAGTTGGATGTTGCCCACGTCAGGTCGATTATGTAATAATAATAATAATGATAATAATAATGTTATTGGTTTTACGTCCCTTTTAACTACTGCTGCTTTTAGAAACGCCGGGGTGCCGGAATTTTGTCCCGAAGGGGATCATTAACGTGCCAGTAAATCTACTGACACGGCTCCCTCGCATTTGTGCACCCTCAAATGCCAGCTGACTACGCCAGGATACGAACCTGCAACCTAGGGCCCAGCAAGCGAGAACGTCACCGCTGATCCACGCACCCAGTCCGATCGATTATGTTTCCAGATCCATAACATTCTTGAGATACTTCTTATCTTTCTTTGTTCAATTATGGTATCAGTTTATTTCGAGGTTGTGGTGTTTAGTAGAGGTAAATAGTTCCTAAGGTCTTCAACCAAGAAATGATTCTATTGTACTATTTGATAAAAACAACGAGTTATACTCATACATTTAGGAGAAAGTAGGCTACATGTTCTTTACTGAACATCTTGTTACTTCTTGTGTCCTTATTATGCGATTGAAGTTTGAGTACTACACCTACACAATAATCTTCATGTAACAGTTCATAACTCTAAGACCTACATATATAAAAATCCAACATGGGGAACATCCACAATATTTAGTCGGTTCTCAATATCTATGAATCTATTACATCAATCAAACTGAAATATTGTATGTTGATAGAGGCAATTAACATAAGTAGGATATATGAAAATAGGCTGTATAGTTCTTCACGGAACTACTTGTTACTTATCTTTGGTTGTTTCCTGAGGTGAAGTTAACATGGGTTAATTTAACCATTAGTAGAGAAGCAGGTGAAAATATTAAAGATCAAGTGGTCCTTAAACCAGATACCTCGCCAGGAGGATTGACATTTCTGGTAAAAAGCAACTAGCTTTGAACGTCGCCATGTGAAGGACATTGGCACATAAGTAATCACTTGTAGGATTAAACACCCTTAAAAGTAGTCGACTTGCTTCTCGATGAAGCTTGAAGAAAATTACTGGAAACTTTATTTGAAGAATTGGTGCAAGGCCCACATTGCACTAAGTACATTCCTAGTACTTTGGTTAGCCGTAGAGTGTTTACATGTCTAAGCTTTTAATATAGTCTCGAAGTCCGGTGGACTGAGAGCCGGCAACCGCTAGGTGACGAGTTGACTGTAGTCGTAATCGTGGCGACGAGATGTGTCGTGATGAGGAAGGAAATTGCAGCTGTTTAAATAGCAGCAGACGGATCCATCTATGAACATCGATGAACGGAGAACTGCGATTGGTCGGTATAACAGGCAACCAATGAGAAGCGAATGTAATCGGTGTTGTGAGTTTCATTGTAACAGTCCTAAAAAGAGTGTCTACAACCTTGTATTTCTGAATACAGAACAAGGAAGTGTAGAATATAATAAATAATTTAAGAAAGCGGTTTATAAATATTTAAACAAGGTTGTGTAAAACACATTGTAAGCACATGTCACAATTATAGGCAAAGAAAAAATAATTACTTTTCACATTCTGTTTTTTCTCTCGACAACTACGTAAAATGAAATTAATAACTTATTGGCTTTTGTAGCCTTCGCAAACGCGAACACATAACTATATCATCACTAGAACACTATAGTTCCTTTTGTACCTTTTCCACAGGGACCTCTTTCATAGTCAGCATTCTCTTTGATAGTGTTGTAGACTTTTCAAATGAGGAGGGTTGTTTAAACATTTAGGAATGGTGCTACATGTTTCTCAACAAACATCTCGCTATCTTGAATTGGAACTTGCGTTTTAGGATTCTGGTGAGCTCTTCTCCACAGCAACCATGATTCGGTTAGAGCACCACATTGATGATCACTAACACTTAGGACCTTTTCATTTTTACTTTTTAGGTCCCCTCGACACTTTTTTGACCTTCCTTTTGAGCATCGGCAGAATATTAGTCCATTTGCATTATTTCGCTTGTAGTTATAAGATTAGCCTTTATAGAGTGCAGTTGCCTACCTCTGTTGGTTGTAGTAATCTCCTTTATAGCAAATGACTTGTCAGTCTGTTTTGCTTATGACTAAATGTCGCAAGAGTTCTAGTAAAGGAACGATAAAGTGTCAGCTTATTTTGCTGGATTATCATGTCAGCTTATTTTGCCAGCTTATATTGGCGGCTTATCATGTCAGCATATTTTGGAGGCTTATCATATGTTGGCTTATTTTCGCAGCTTATATTGTATAGGCTCATTTGTAACTTGACATAATCTAACCTAACTTAACCACAGCTAATTTTACCTAAGATAACGTCGGCCAACCTAATCGAATCTCATTTCACCTAACCTAACCCAACCACACCTGACCTGCCTTTACTCGACCTTTCCTAATCTAATCCCAGCTAACCCCACCTGACATGACCTAACCGGTTTGTAAGTAAGCAAAAACAACAACGACACACCAAGATTTAAAAAAAAAATCCAAAGTACTTGAAGGTTAATCATTGAGTCCCTACTCCTACTCCCACCTCTATCCCACAGCTAGTCGAAAACATTATATTTTTAGATTCTTACAAAACTTTTATTTGGAAAGTAGGCTATATGTCCAAACTAGAAATCCTAAAAGGTTGTATATTGGCTTAAACTATGTTCTTAAATCATTAGGACAATACATGGTATTTTCTTTTGATTTTTCTAAAATCGTTCAAAAAATGGCTTCAATTACACGCGTTTGCCTTCTTGACAATATGATATACAAAAATGCAATCAACATCCCATTTGTCTATATATTTTTTACGATGAAGATAAATATGGCTTCCTACCACAAAAAATCATAGTTCTAACCCTTTATGCTGGGAAACTAATGGTGAAAACATGACTGGGGAATATTGTTTTATTCGTGTCAGAAGTACAAAAGAGACAAACATTAAAACAAAAAAAACTGAAAATAGACCCAAAATCATGCAACATCAGACTATTCCTGCTTAGAAAATAACTAATTTGAGAACATTTGAATTTTTGTGAGTCAAATCACTCGTTGTACAACTTGGGAATTAAGAATTTTGTGAATGACTTTTCAGTCAAAACGGAAGTAGATATTTCGATTTTGATTTGACCATGTGCGTGTCAACACTAACGCTCGTCGTGATGCATTTAATGAAAAAGGATCTGGTCTAACGTTTGGCGGCCATGAATGAATTGAACACAACCATCCGAGTGTTGTCTGCGATCGTCACCTCTTGGCGAAGTTAGCATTTCATTGTCGGAATTTCATTTGTAATTGTTGATCGTTCAGTGATTACGTCGTCATCGTTTTGCCGACTCGTTCCAGGTTCGTCATTTTCTGCATTTTACTATTTCATTATTCCACTTTATGTATTAACCAAGCTTATGTGTTGGAGGTATTGTAACACACACCACACTGACAATTAATGGACACCATTCGTAAGACAACATACTTAGCCATGTGTAGTTGAATAAATCTTATCATATATGTTCAAATAAAAATCAAAATATCTACTTCCGTTTTTTTTTGACAAACCATGCACAACAACAAATAGAGCATATTCTCTATGGCCTAAATGTGTCACTACGAGTGCTAGTATCGACCCATACATGGTCAAATCAAAATCAAAATGTCTACTCCCTTTTGAGAAATTCGAAAATCTGCTGCCCAGAAATTGAAGATAATGAATCAATGAATAATATCAATTAAATCCAGAAGTAATTTTCAAAATTTGATTATACATGAATACAAGCGAATGGCCATAGAAGGGCATATTAATTGAACGCCCATGGGCTAACAGCAAGTTCCATTTCAGGTAGATTCAACTTTTGCTACCAGATGCCACCATCACTGCAAACTAGCAGTGAAATATGATATACGATAATTTTTTCATAACAAGCATTTTTATCTTTTCCAAATTTAGGCACAATTTTGAAAATAGATTAACCTGGAGTTTTCGATTAAATGGATTTCAATAGTCTGAGTGCCCTTACTGTCTTGTAACAAAATGTTTTCTACATTAAAATGTGACTCGACAGTCTGAGACCAAATTGCATTCGCATATACTGCCTGAATATGCTGTCTAGTCAGTAAGGAATATCTTGTGGGTCATCAAAGAGTCATTCACAGAATTTTACCGTCGGAGGTGTTTCATGGATAGAGCTTAGAGCCGCTGTGATTTACTACGCTTTGTAGGAGATTCTTTCTCCCGGAGAAATTGGTTTCGCATCTTCTACATGAATATGGCGACTCCCCGCAATAGGTTAACACTTGTGTTTTCAAAGAATGTTAATGGTAATGTTGCTTCCCATGTGCACAATTAATATATCTTCTTGCCAATATGCATTATGAGCGTTTACATAATCTCAACAAGTACACAGTAATAAGCTTTGCATGTGGTAGAGGAATATGGCGTCTTGCATTGGTGACTTCAAGATATTTTTGACACATGATTGTACTCCAATTTACTAATATCACTTTTCATACAATGGCCAAAGAAACTTAAAGTTTCTCCCCGCTACGGGTAAACATGTGCTTCGCCATAATTGTCTTCTCTCGGTAAATTTGACATCTCACCGCTGTGAATATACAAGTGGGTGTTCAAATTTACTCATGAAGCACACTTGTAATCTCATAAAACACATGAATATGGCTATGACTGGGAATATGGGTAGATATAGGTGTCTTCTAATGTCCTTTCCGAGCATATGCATATGCTACATGAACAAGGTTTCTGGCCGTCATGGACTTATATGTGTTAATCGAAATATCCTCCCGCAAATTAAACTGATTTTCAACGAATATCGTCTCTAGAATTTAACATGTATGCGTCTACTCCCACTCTGAGAAACTTTAAATTTGCATAATACACGAATATGGCTTCTTCCTGCTATGGGCGATGATTTCTTTTTCAAATGTCCTCGCTGAGCATATGCATTTTTTGTCGCTGTGGGTTAACACGTGGGTTAATGTTCTTTCTGAGCAGATTTCACTTCGCATTTAATTAACGAAAATAGCATCTAACCATGATGAATTGGCTTGTGGGTCATCAAATTCTTGTTTCGCCAAAGGATGATTGATAGAATCTGTACTGGTTGGCATGTGGCTCCTCAAATGCCGTTTCAAAAAAAGCTTGCCTTTACAGGTGTTGTATGAGTAAGGACACTCTCCGCTATGGGTTAACAATTGTGGCTTTTTAAACACCTATGAGGGCGAAGTTTTCTTCACATATGTGACTAGAGAAAGACCACTCCTCGATGCGTAAACATGTGTTTCTTTTAATCCCTTTTTAAGGAAAAGGCTGGGATTTGGAAATGGTAAAGGAATGTGGTTTTTCGACGTTATGGACCAACTTGTGTTTCTTCAAATGCCCTTCGCTTATGCTACATGTGTATGGTTTCTTATCGCTTTGCGTTAACAGGTGTCTAATTGTCTACTCAGAGCAAATTCGTTCTCGCATATACTACACGAATATATATTCTTACCGCTATGCATCAATACGTGTTTTTTAATATTTCCTGCCCGGGCAAATTTGTAAAGCATATTCTGCATGTGTATAGTTTCTTACTGTTATAAGGTAAACGATGTGCCTACATAAACCCAGACCGTGCAAATTTGGCCTCGCATATGCTACATGAGTATGGATTCTCACCACTAGGCGTTAACATGTTACTCCAAATGACCTTTCTGGACAATTTAGGCTTCTCATATTACCTTATCTCACACACTATGCTTTAAGAGAAGTCACTTTAAATGCCCAGATCGAGCAAATGTGGCCTCGCATATACTCCGTGAGTCTAGTTTGTCACCGCTATGCCTTAAAATGTACTTCTTCAAATGCCCAGGCCCTGAAAATTTGGCTTCGCATATGTAACATGAGTACGGATTCTTTCCGCCATGAGTAAAGTTGTGTGTCTTCAAAAACCCAGCCTATGCAAACTTGGCATCGCATATACTACATGATTACGGTCCCTCGCCGCTATGCGTAAACGAGTGTTTCTCCAAATGTTGTTTCCGGGCAAAATTAGCATCGCATAAAGTGCACGAGTAAGGTTTGTCACCGCTGTGCGTTAACAAGTGTCTCTTCAAAGTACCCTTGTGGGCAAATTTCTCTCCGCATATACTGCATGAGTGTGGTCTCTCACTGCTGTGTGATAAAATGTGCCCCTTCAAATTAAATTTCTCAACAAATTTGGCTTCGCATATAGTGCATGAGTATGGTTTGTCACTGCTATGTGTAAACATGTGTCTCTTCAAAGTCTGCTTCCGGGCAAATTTTGCTTTGCATATAGTGCACGAGTATGGTTTGTCGCCGCTATGCGTTAACAAGTGATCCCTCAAATTGGTTCTCGTGTAAAATTTGGCTTCGCAAACACTGCACGAATATGGTCTCTCACCGGTATGCGTTAACGCGTGCTGATTCAAAGAATATTTTCGAGAAAATTTAGATTCGCATATACTGCAAGAGTATGGTTTGGCACCGCTATGAAGTAACATGTGCCCCTTCAAGGTGCTTTTATGGGCAAATTTGCCTTCGCATTTACTGCATGAGTATTGTGTGTGCGTTCTATGCGTTAACAAATGTTCTTTCAAACTTTTTTCTTGGGAGAATTTGGCTTCACAATTACTGCACGGGTATGACCTACAATCACTATAGCTTACCATGTGCTTCTTTAAATGCACCCGATTGGAAAATGCGTTTTTGTCACCTGTGAAATGCTTCTTTCCGGTGTGGATTAGCAGGTTCGTCTTCAAATTTTGTTTGGTTGTAAATTTTCTTCTAGATACGGTGCTAGTGGAATGTCGCGATGCGAAAGTAATGCTTACAACTGGATTCGAAGCATCATGACATGTTAACCTGAAATCAGTGGTATAAATATATTGCAGTGCGCTCATAATTGTTGAATTATTTCAGATGAATTAATCATTCGCGATCAAGAGATCAAACTAACAGTATGAAGTTTTGGAGCAACTTTAATAATATACAAGCAGGAATGTTGTCTTCAACAAGTACCAGAAACTGATCTGGTTTCTATACTTCAAATTAATATTTTATAGAACGATTACTTTAAAATTACTCACATATTATGCAGAATAAGAGGTGTCATATCGGAGTATTTGGAATCATACCTTTCACGGATGTAATTTGCCAAAAGTCAACCTGATTCTTGATCAGTTCAATAACGGAAATTACTGAATGGTTGCAGATATTGTGTGCTGAATCATACTTCCTCTGCGAGTGTTCACATTTCTCTCTTACGTATTGTGGCGCTTTAACAGCATGGCCGTGCGAGGATATAACGATTGTTTAATGGTATCATGACAATTGAACAGCAGCTGACTTACAAAGTACACTGTCTTACAGGTGACTGAATGATTGATATTATCCTCCCTATCGAATAGTTATTCTGTTTTATGGATAATGGAGTATATTTAGGATATGTGGTCCGTGTGAATTCGGAACTATATGGTTTATCATACTTCTCCGCTGAATACTTCGTGGATGGTTACCACTATTTTGGGCACCATAAGTTGTGTAGAGATCACTGATTATCTTTATTTTCCGAGAATAAAATAGATATTTTATGTAACAGTGGCCTGTAATAATGAAGAGAAAAGGTAACCCTTTCAGATTACCCACAAGACATAGCGCACATTTATCCAACACTTGGCACAACAGTATTCGACTCCCGTCTTACCTCGAGCTACATTTGGAAATATTCAATTAACTTAAACCCTCCCGTTCAAACAAGTTACATAATATCTCGACCTACACTTAGACTTCAAGAAATTCACAGTTTGTCACTGTTATTCAACATTAAATGAGTAACTTAGATGTTTGTCCAAGCTGGCACCACGTTTTAAAAGTGATGAATTTGTTTAAGAGATTTCATTGCATGCAGTAACCGATGTTTTTTTTTGTAACCGAGTATACGCTCGCACAAAACTGAGGACAAATTTACCCACAGGCGGCGTACATGCTGAGTGACCGGAATGCATTGATGTATTTATTTTAATCATCAGTACCAAGACCAGTTTAATGCTGCCTTCTATATCAGCCGTTCTTGAGCTAGTCATTCTATCAACACATAACTACCACACCCTACATCCAAAGCAAGTTTGCTAATCCTGTTGCCTTAGTATGTGCCATACCAAGCGATCTATTCTATCCATTACCACTCACCAGTTTCATCTATCAACCCCCACTTGTCCTAATACCCTTCATTTTGTACTCTATCTACCCTTTGATTCTTCACAATTCTCCGACACCACATCGACATTTTCATATTTTCCTCTGTGTTGCAGAACGAACAGTCCATGTTTCAGATCCATTTAGTGCTACGCTCCAGACAAAGACTTCATGAATGACTTCTTATTACCTAGATCTATATTTCACGTCAACAAATGCCAAACCAAACTTTATATCTTATTTTCCTTGTCCATTTTGTGTCGAAGTAGGAGCCACCAACATCCTTAAGAGTTTCAACTGTCAATTTATGTCAATAGTTTTTATATCTTCCTGCTGCATTGCATTTATTCTCTTCTAAATACCATTGATCCGTTACTATGTTATAAACGGATCGACAAGATACGAAATATTGTATAGTCTGCCATCTGTACGTTAATATTTGAAACGACATCAGATCTGGGGTAAATACTACGCGCCCACCGTGGGTTTTGTGCTCAGAACCTATAGAACTCGACTTCTGTGATTGTTATGTCGAGAATATTGCGATGACAGAGAGAAGAAAAAGAGGATCGGCCGACATTACTTGTACTACGTTCGAGCTCTGTTAATATGTTTCTTTAATTAATCATATATGTATCTACGGTGACGGAAAATATTGTGAAGACATGGTGGGGTTAAGGATTTGATTCTACCACTAAAAGGGCATGAATTTGGTTTTATTACTAAATGTAATATCATCGATGACCGTCTAGAACGTCTCCTGAAAGCTAAGTGGTATATTCCATTTTGAAGGTGATATCAAAGCATGAAGTGTAACATGCAAATGAATGAATATCGTCGTGTCCTCCAATCTTTTAGTGATAAATTGTCCCAAGATCCTTCGGCATTTTATTTATGTATTGAGGTTTTGTTGTGTTTTACGATATGTCTTGTCATTGTGCAACCTTAAGGATAACCGACTAGGATTTTCATATATCCATAAGGACTGGGCAGACATTTAAATATGTATGTGTCGAATGGCTTTTCATTGTATAATCACAATTCTAGACATATGTTTAAGGGTGGTAAACGTCTTTGTTTAAGTGGGAGCTTGACCGAAAGTTGAGGGTCATTATTGGGTTTGCTTTGGTTGTTGTTGCTTTCGGTCGAGAAGCAACACGTGAACTCTTTATGTTTATTAAATGAGATATCGCACACAGTCGATGGCGAGACTGGGGAACCAAAAAGGTTCCCCGCATGCGCGGAATTTGGACCGGCCCATGAATCTTATAACCTATGTTGTGTCATTTATTCGCATCTCGAACTAGATGGATATTCGACTACGGAATGACTACAGTCTTCGAGTAAAGGTTGTAGACAAAATTTTAATTAAAAGAAACACATAAAAATGGGACGTGAGTAGCGCATGAATGGCAGAATGAGGGGTGATGGGGCTGTAAATAAAGGTATTCAAGTAAGCAAAGTAAAAATTAAAATTTAAAAACACAATCAAAGAACTATCAAAAGAGAAGAGTAGAGAAGCCTTACCCTCGTTAGATTGGAGATCGTATCGAAGTGACTAGAATTACATCAAAGGGGATAGCTAATTAAAATAAACAAGAAATAATACATTCGTCCCACCACAGGCTGATTACCGAAAGTAACCAGAAGAGATATTCTAAATAACATCTGAAGTCATGCAATCCTAGAACAAACCCCCTTAAAAATGAACCAAAGTATGCCTCACAAACAACCACCACAGTAAAAGACAACGATCGGTCAAAGCATCATCCACATACTACAGCATTACACAACAACGAACATAAAATGAAAAGAAAGAGAGACAGACACAACGCTTAAGAAAAATAGATCTATAACCCCTCAAACTAAAAAACAACTGACTTCATAAACTCTCTGAATAAATCTTCTTTTCGGACGAAGGTATGAGATTCGGTTATTTTAACGACAGTAAAATGAGCACAGGTCACAATCCCGGGTACTTGCCACAAATACCCATATCACCAACCGCAAGACTGCCCGATATACCTCATTTAATAAACGTAAAGAGTTCACGTGTTGCTTCTCGACCGAAAGCAACAACAACAAAAACAAACCCATTAATGACCCTCAACTTTCGGTCAAGCTCCCACTTAAACAAAGACGTTAACCCACCCTTAAACACATGTCTAGAACCGTGATTATACTATGAAAAGCCTTTCGACACATACATATTTAAATGTCTGCCTAGTCCTTAAGGAAATATGAAAAACCTAGTCGGTTATCCTTAAAGTTGCACAATGACAAGAAATATCGTAAAACACAACAAACCCTAGATACAAAAACAACATAATAAATAGATGAGTGTTTCGACTATACAGATATAATACATAAAGCCATCCGATGCATGAACACACACCCTCCTTCGTCAAGGCCCAAATCGCGAACTAACCCTAAAATTACCAAACCCTAAAGACCCTTGTAACAGCCCATTCTCTTACAAGGAATTAGAAGATAGTAAGAAATACCTCTCATAAATTACAATCACGTTTCATGACCAACAATGTAGATAAAACACGGATAGAAACACAAAACAGAAAACAAAAACAAGAACAACAACGGCAATTAACCAGAAATAAATTACATCACAAACAACAACACGATTTCTCTCCAAGCTATGTATACATAAAAGGGGAGGACAATAAACAATGACAGTGCCGTATAACCAAAAACAATTACAATCTGCAATCTAACTTAAATGCCGAAGGATCTTGGGACAATTTATCACTAAAAGAATGGAGGACATGACGATATTCATTCATTTGCATGTTACAATTCATTCTTTGATAACACCTTAAAAATAGAATATACCACTTAGCTTTCAGGAGACGTTCTAGACGGTCATCGATGATATTACCGGGTGAGTTAGCCGAGGTCGTTGCGGCATGACTGTTGGCAGTCGCTCACATCCGGGAGGCGAGGAGGTTCGAATCCCCCCGCCGGCAACCTTGAAGATGGTCTTCTGTGGTTTCCCATCTTCCTTCCAGGCAAATGCCGGGGTTGGTCCCTAACTATAGGTCACAGCCGCTACCTTCCAACTCCTCGACCCTCCCATCCAACATTCCTCCCCAACGGTACTTGTAGCTCACCCATTGGGTGTCCGTCTCGAAGCAGCTACAAAACTGGCGAGCCGAACATGTCCTCGGACACTCCCGGCACTAAAAGCCATACGCTAAAAAAAAAGATGATATTACATTTTGTAATAAAACCGAATGCATGCCCTTTTAGTGGTAGAATCAAATCCACAATCCCACCATGTCTTCCCAATATTTTCCGTCACCGTAGATACATATATGATTGATAAAAGAAACATATTAACAGACCTCGAACGTAGTACAAGTAATATCGGCCGATCCTCTTCTTCTTCTCTCTGTCATCGCAATATTCTCGACATAAAAATCACAAAAGTCGAGTTCCATTGGTTCAGAGCACAAACTCCACGGTGGGCGCGTTTTATGTACCCCAGATCTGATGTCGTTTCAAATATTAACGTACAGATGGCAGACTATACAATATTTCGTATCTTGTCGATCCGTTTATAACATAGTAACGGATCAACCATGATTTAATTATGAATTATTTCCTCAACACCTCGTTCTCACCGTTTAGTACCTCATTTAAATCCTCTGTTGAATGGGGAAAGATGGCAATGTCGTCAGTAAAACACTGAGTTGAAATTACTTTACCTTAATCCTTTAAAATTACGTAAAATTTCAATCTCGTTTCTTTCGTTACTTGCCAAATGTATAGATTGAAATGTACTAGTTATAAAATGCAGCCTTAACTTACATGTTTCTAAATACCAGTCTCTCTTTCATGTCCATCGAATCTTATAACTATCACCTGTTTGTAAATACTCTCCCATCACTGGATTTTATTCCAATTCTTCTCAGACTGTCAGAAGCAAAGGTATGACATTGGGAGTATCTCAATATTTGAGGCACTCAATATTTTACCAGTTACAAATAAAAAATTCGATGAAATGTGCATTTGTAAATTTACAGTAGATATAGGGTGTCACAACTACGCTATGCATTTTGTAGCATCCAAAAACAGCTGATTCTCTAGATGCAAGGAGTATAAGTCACTAAATAAAATTATGACTTTGAAATATATCGAAGAAAGAAATCTCAACTACTACGTCAGATTCAGCACATTCTATCGCAAGTCCAGTTTAAAGACAACAACTTCCAAGTTAATATGCTACTACGAAAATAAGCCAGCTAATAAAGGGCGTGACTTTGGCAGATGTCGAAGGTAGAATTCTAAATTCCCTATATTATTGATTTACATCTTTACCAGTATCCATCGCATATCAAGTATAGTAACAAGATATTTTAGAGCATGAGGTTTTATTTTATTTATATGAGGAAATTCTATCTTAATCAAATAACTGCACGGACATCCATCTTATTTTATTACTGTTACACTCTATTAGCGCTGAAGAAGATATCATTGGATAACGAAACATGTACGTTTAAATATTAATCATCATATTCTTAGTATTGACATGGCGGATTAAAATAAACAATCAACATTAATACCAGCTCTTTTAAGATTAAATATGCGTTTTTCCTATTCTACCTTCTAAGATCAGCCCAATACTTAATATAGCTCCTCTTATCCCTAAGATTTTGTTGAAGCAGACTGGGATTCACCTAACTCAGCCGTCATCCCACCCACTTAGTAATTATATTATTTTGAAACTGTGAGGCGTGAGTCATCAAACCATCTGTCAGCTGCTTGACATACAGCCAAAAAATAGTACGTAATAATAAGCGAAACAGACTGACCAGATCTTCAACCCCTATGCATCGTAACAACTCAGTCGGTACCTCACCCAAGTTCCTTTCTATATGCCTTCTAGCGACCAACCAATTCTGATCCCGAAATTATATATTCTCTCTTACGCCCAGCAATTTTCTGGAATATTTCACTACATTAGCCATAATCTCATAAGCCCTACACAAACGCCCTATGTACTGTACCCGATAATCCGTAAAGGATCCTGTTGGTATATCCATTGCCAACGCTGGATTGCCTATTTCTAACTGCTCCGGCAAATACTACATTAGAAATCGCTTCCAACATGGTATTTAGGGATTTACAGACAGCAGTTACCAGAATATTGTGGATCAACAACCAACTACACGGGGCACTCACCTTTACTTACGTCGGGGTTCTCAAGTTGCGTTTCCGCTGAAACCCTCCTGTTAACACAGCTAAATCGTTAATTCACAAAAACTGGACTACTTGTACACAACGGCTCTTATCATGAAACATGCCTTTTTTTTTTATCAAAGAACAACAATACTTTGACTTCCTTAAAATGCGGAATTCCCTCGCACGAGCACTCCATAGCTCTGCAAATCCTCATATAACAGTATATATGGCATAAATAATTATCATCTACTATGTTAAACAATAACCAAAAAGGGATTAATTGTTATTAACATATCTTATGTAGGAACTTCTCTCAAATACTGGCATGACACTCAGTATCATTGCACTTGACTACTGGACTACAATTATACATACGTAAGTTTTTCAAAAGAAACTTCCAATTGTAATGAACGATATTAGACATTCGTGATTAACCTCCTAAAGTTTACTCCACAACAAGATAATTAACTGTTAACTCGTCTGTCGCAAATACATGTAATAAAAATAATACTACTGTCTCATCTCACTTGTCAAGCTATAAATTGATTATCGTTGTAATAATCATGTCCACAAATGACGTGATGTTACACAAATAGGATAAAATAACACACATGTTATTTATTGTGTCAGACATAATTCAATTTTGACCGTGATAAACTAGCTTTGAATTCCTAGCCAAAGATTTGAATAATCTTCTATCAAAAGGTATTTCCTCTAACATATTAAATGAACAAAGCTCTTAGCTTTACAAATAATAAGAAAGATTTGTCGAGGTCGTAATGTTATTCCACTCTACACAAAGAATGTTCATAGGAATTAAGACTTCGGTCTTATCAAACGACTAGTATTTCTTAGATCGTCGATAGTTTATGTACAATAATGATATAACAATATCATTCGATGTTTCTTCTTTTCTTGAAGTTATATGTTGTTACATTAAAGTGCTCAAATTAAATTTAATAAGAATTTAATTTGAAGCTATGACACAATATCAGAATACTTGGTCTAAATGAAATTATTAAAATTCGAGAGTCGAAACGACTAGTCTCCTATGAGGCAATAAGATTCCTCAAACAAAATTTTTAATGTCAGTTCCACAACTGATCCGTAGAATACAATTGAAAAATAGATGAAATGCAATCATCTTCTAAATAATCTTGAAATATAAAAATCTCAACACACATCTGAAGTGTAAAATACATAAAAGCACTGAAATACATGAAATGTGAAAATATAGAAATATGGAATAAGATCGCCTACTCAGAATGTTAATCAAGCTCTATATAACAATTGAGATACACTAATACCTTATTTGGACGAAAAATGAAGATCTATGTAAGTATTGCCACAATACTTTAGATGTTTCCTCAGTAAAAGACACTGAGATGGATCTGCAACCTCAGAGATAAGAGAATGTCCCTCTCTGGAATTCACCATCATTCGCCTGGGCTCGAACGACATCCTTCTGGCAAATTCTTCTGTGTTGCTGGGCTACCCTAGCATCTTGACAAATCTCTTGTGTAAAGTCTCCATACTCCGTCGTAAATATGTATCAGCTTCATCATTGGAATATAATTATGGAAATATTCATATAAATTGTGAATGAAATGTTTCCATTGCTAATTGATGTTATATTAGTGTTCGTAGACTGACGAAAATCCACAATGTGGACTGTACACTACGTCTGTATTCAAGAATACGTTGTCTAACGAAGCTCCATCGTTGTATCTTAACTCCTGTTATCGAATATGTCTCTGGCGCATGACTGTTTAGTTCATCATATCAACAATATTAATTATGCTGAATGATAATGTTTGAAGAATAATAATAGTCATTCTGTTAATGTTTATATATTGCGCCAATACTAAAAGTTATCCGCCACTGTTCACTTGAACTGCGTTCGTCAACTTCACGTTGCAAATTATGATGATATTCAGCTTTATTTCCAGCACATTTGGAAATCTAACTTGACAGGCTTATATTGTCGAACCGGTGAATATTAAAAAGCTCGACTTTTCACAATATATAGTAGGCGACCTGTTCTTTATATATATTCGCTTCTTTATATTTAGATCTCAATTATATAAGAGATATAATCAATACAATGTTCCTCGCAACTTCACGTAGAATGGAAGTGCGGTGATCTCTTACGTTCCACCTAGCTATCCTCGCGTCTCCACAAGTCGACAGTCGTCGCACTCGGACTAAGCCTTGGGATCTCCGTTAACCCAGTAAAAACACTTCCTCACTCTTCAAAGTCTGCTGGAATAAGAACATCAATCCTTGGATCTCCCTCTCCAAGTCGAATTTTTGGCGGCCATATCAATCTCCCACCATAATTTTAGCGCGTAGATTACTAATGCTTATTACTGCGTAGATTAACCGATCTGCGGTTTTTAAAGTATTAGACATAATTTCTTTTAATATTCTCTTCATTACCAAATAAGAAAATCTTCTTCAGAGGGCATAAATGCATAATTTCCTCATGTTGTGTAATTAAAGTTGATCCCGTCTTCAGTAAGACCTGTTCTCATCGGCTCCGGGCTGGGATCCAATAGCATAATTTATAACAATATTTATAATATGAATTTCCAAACTCGCTGTTGCTATGCTAAATATAGCCTTCTAGAAGCGTCCTTTGTGCAACATATCACGTGATCCAGCTCTCCCACAGTCTTGAGCTTGTAACACTACACTCTCGTGTCACACTTCCAGAAATTATATTTGCTAGTTAAATTTTATCATGGGGACGGAAAATACTCTCATTTTGTCCCTAAATAATTCAATTTACGGGGGCATTCCTCCGTCATCTCAAGTTAAAAACAGTTGCAAATTGTTTTTAATCATTCTAATTCAAGACTTTTGATATGTCACTTGAACTCGTATATTGAATTATTTTAGCCTATTTTCTTATGATACTTTTTCAAATTTTTAGCGTTGAATTTTCCTAGAATAACGTTGTTTTCATCATCAAACAATTCATAACAGTTATTCCCATAAGCATTAGTTATGCGGAACGGTCCAATAAATATAACTCCGAACTTGGGGTATATCTTTTTGCTCACGTCCGCTTTCACTGGTCTGCGCAATAAGACCTTGTTTCCAATTTCTAACGGCGTACCGAAACGTTTTCCTGCAACTCGTTTCAAACGCTTCTCTGCTGCTTTCTGAAGTCTTTCTTTCGCCATATCGATCCTCGCTTGTCTTCCCAGATCAGAATCTCTGGGAAAGAAATCAAATACATTGTCCCATGGCCTTTCTGGATTCCTTCCTAAGTGAAGAATCATAGGAACTTCTGCCGTGCTTTCTTGAACTGTGGCGTTCAAACAATCCTCAATCATTGGCACGTATTTTACCCAACTGGGGTGATCATTTGGGCAGAAAATTCTGCAGAATTTGCTAAATTCTGCCATATAGCGTTCGCTTGAATTTGACTCTAGATAACGCACGCTTGAAAAGATGTGTTAAATTCCCAGCCATTCCATGTCTGCTGCGAATTCGGCTGAAGTGAACTGCGCTCCATGGTCGGATAAGAGATATTCTGGTTTCCCAGCGTTCGGAAACACAGCATTCTCTAATCTGCTCACAACATTTCTGGTATTGGCTTTTTGCATGGGATTCATGGTAAGGAGTTTAGTGAAGACATCAACAGTCACTAACAGGAACTGATTACCCTGATATCCCTTTGGACAGGGACCAAAAATGTCCGTGACCAGCAGCTCACGTGGTTTAGAAGGTATCATAGCTCTGGGTCTTCCTTTCAACAATTCTGATGCGAATTTCCCTCTCTGGCATTTATCACAAGATCTTATAATCTTCGCTATAGTGGATCTCATGTTGGTCCAGACAAACCTCTCTGTAAGAGTACTGAGGGTTTTATCTAAACCTCCATGTCCGATAGAATGGTGTGCCAACCACACTAACTTTGTAACAAGATTAGGGGGCACGACTATACGAATCTTAGTGTGCTCGGAGTCCGCGTACTTACACACGAGATCTCCGCTCAATACAAAGTGTCGTGATTGCCTTTGAGTAGCAGTATAATCTAGATCTGCTGTGTCCATGTAACCCTTAAGGAACCTGTACATTTTCCTAATTGGAGCGTGTCTCTTCTGTGATACACCGACTCGGGCTAATCTCCTAACGGTTTCCTGATCTTCTTCCTCCAATTGTACATGGTTAATCTGCAAATTTCTAACTGGGTTACGTGATAATGCGTCAGCCAACAAATTGTCCTTACCTGGCTGGTGGACTATTGTAGCATTAAATTGTTGAGTGAAAAGGGCCCATCGAGTTAATCTATCACTCGACATATCGGTTTGAAGCATAAATTGGAGTGCCTTATGATCGGTGATAATTATAATCTGATGTCCGATTAATATCTGCTTCCACACTTGAAGAGCTGCCACGAAAGCTAACGCCTCTAGTTCTGTCGTGAAGTAGTTCTCTTCATGTTTCTTAAGCTTTCTTCCGGTGAACGCAATGTAGTGCTTATTTGCTTCTTCGTCCTTTTGGTATAAGACTGCACTAATGCCTACACGTGAAGCATCGGATTCTATGTAGAATATTCGGTCAAAATCCGGATATTCTAATTACACGTTGTATTTCTACATCTCCTTAGCTTTCTCAAACGCGTCGTCAGCGGTACTACTCCATTTCCAACGGTTTTTTTTCTTTAGCAAGTCATAGAGAGGTGCCATAATCTCTGAATACTTTGGACAATGACTGCTAATGAATTGGCACGCACCTACAAATTCTCTCACTTGTTTGACCTTAGTGGGCTTTGGGAACCTCATAATAGCTTCCACTTTCTGCAAGTTCGGGTGATATCCATGCTGGTCAATGGTGTGTCCGAGAAAATTAATTTCTTCTCTCATGAAACGGCACTTATCGAAGTTTACCTTTATATTTGCGTCTCTCGGGTTTTCAAAAAGCTTACGCAAGTGTATAGGATATTCCTGGACATTTGGTGAAGATATGATTAAATCATCTATATAACAAAGCACGTTCTTTTTAACTTCATCGGTGAGTTTGATATCAAGGGCTCTAATCAGGGCTGGACCACTGTTGACCATGCCAAAGGGAATTCTCTGAAATACCCAGGACGTCTGGTCAAACAGAAATCCTGTGTATTGTTTGCTTTCTTCTTCAAGCTCAATTTGGTAAAACGAAGAAGTTAAATCTAGGACGCTAAAACATGCTTTTCCTTTGAACTTTCTGAGCAAATCTCGTATTTTAGGCGGTCGGTCTGCCTCGGGTCAAATCTTTAAGTTAATGGTCCTGGTGTTGAGACATAGGCGTAATTGACCATTATTTTTCTTGACTACAGTTATAGGGTTGATGTAAGACGACGCCTGCTTCTTTATAATTCCGTCAGCTTCCATTTTCTTGATTATCCCTCGTACTTCTTCATAGTACTTTTCTGGTATCGGGTAAATCCTCTTCTGATAAGGAGTTTCATCCGTAAGCCTAATCTTATACTTGTAGTCCTTTATCAATCCAGGCTTATCATCGAAAATGTCTTTAAACTCCATGAATAATTCCTCAAATTCATCCTGAATTTCGTCAAACCCTTCTGCTTGGAGAGTAAGCATTTCCCTTCCATTTTCTACCTCTTCAATAATGTTGTTAATAATTTCTTCCCTAGGATCTTGATCTAGACTGTCATTCGAATCCTGTTTTTCTAACTCTTCTGTGTTTATTAACCCTTCACTAAATTTTATGACTCGGTTTCTCATATCAATTACTGCTCCAACTTTAGTAATGAAGTCAATGCCTAGCACGATATCAAAATTGATTTTGCTCACCACAATGAAAATGTGTTCATATGTGCTTCCATTTATCTCGAAGTTTAACAAAACTTGGATTTTGCATTTTACCGATTTGTCTTGAAAAATACCACGCACTTTAACAATAGATGCGGGTAAAACTGTCATCTTTTTGCCCTTAGATAATCTCTGATAACAATCATCCGATATGATAGACATAATGGCACCAGTGTCCATTAATGACTTATATATTTGTCCATCAACATTAACACATATAATCGGTAACTCAAATGGTCTTTCTTCTCTAACAATCTCCTTCTCGAAGAGTAGGTCTTCGTCTGTCACCTCATAGATTTCGTTTATCAAAATCTGGTTTTGTGTAGCAGTATATCCTGTCTCCTCTAATCCGTCTCAATTTTTTTTTTTGTCCTTGAGACACATTCTCATGGTTCCCCTTCTGACTAGTAGATGGACCGGGATCTATAATCAAACTTTTATTTTCCCTTCCATTACCATTCTCATTGTTTCTCAACTCCTTGAGATACTCTTGTCCTTCCTTATGACGTTCATCATACTTCTCCTTCGTCATAATTTCATCTTGCGAGTTTCTGTTACGATTATAGTTCTGGTTATTCCTATTGTTATTCCTGTTATAATAACCATTATTATTGTATAGGTAGTTATTATTGTTGTGATAATAACCACTTCTACGCTTGCCATTGCTATTATCGTTATTATGTCCTTGCTGTTGCTGATATGGACGACCTCCACGGAATCTCCTGTATCTAGATTCTGGTCTACGATCCCGGAAATAATTATTCCTTTCAGGACCAATATTTCCCTTTTCTGGTTCTTTCGGATTGTCTGTCTGTTGTGTTTGGTCAAGATATACTGTGTTAATGTCTTTGTACTCTTGCCTTTAGTTCTTCGCAACAACGTTTGGCATAGGGCTCGTGTAATCGAGTTTTCTGAGCAATTGGTCCTTACTCGCTAGATCGTTGATCCCTGACGAGATAATTAGACGTCTGACTTCAACAGGGAGCATCCTGGCTATCGCGTCTATCAACTGAGCTGTAGATAACGGGGGTTGAAGAAATCTGAGTCCGGCTAACTGACTCGTGAAGAAGTCTGCGTAGCGTGTAGGAAATGCTCCTGAATATTTTCGTGAGTATACTTCTGCGCGTAGGGAATTTTGTGCTTCAATAGACCAAAAACGCTTTATTAGTGCTTCTGTGAATTCATCGAAGTTCATGAAGGTATATCTAAAGGCTCGGAACCATTCAAGGGGCCCATCTGATAAATAGCGTTCTACGATCTTCATTTCCCTCTCTCTTGGATTATGCGCTTCGATGAAGTATTCTTTGAGATTTCTGATGTACTCTATCGGTGTGAAACTATCTAGGTTGCTGAACTTGCGCAGTTTGTCTTCAAAGTTCCTAATGCCCGTCACGCGTCTCGGATATGAATCCTGAAGGTTTTGTCGAAAATCTCTATTGTAATTTTCGGGCTCTTTACTCCTCTCCTCTAAACCTTCCGTAAACCTGAATAATCTTTCTTCCGGCCTGATTTCCCTTTCTTCCACTTCTAGGCTTATTTCTTTTAGTCTGATTCCTCGAATCTTCAAAATCTATCTTCTCCCTTTCCTTTTCTTCTATCACAGCGATAATCTTCTTCAGCTGTTGGCCAACTTCGGTCTTTAAATCTTCCTTATACGTCTCAAGCTTGGCAACATCTCCTAGATTAAGATTTTGTAACTTCTTGGATACGTATTCTTCTAGTTCATTAGTTTTCTCCTCACTCATGGCATTAACGTTAGTGACCACATTGTTTAATCGTTCCTCTTTCGATTTAGTTTTATTCTCTAACGATACTTTCAAAGCTTGCACATCCTGACTAGATTGAGTTCTATCTTCAACTTGCTTTTCAGTGAGCGTATCAATCCTTTTACCTAAATCTCTTCTTACTTCAATAACCTCTCTATTAATTTCTACTTGGGTACTGGCTAATTTCTTTTCTATGTTATCTTGGATTTGCTTAACATGTTCCCCACTGGATTTGTTCCACTGGTCTTTCCATACAACTACATTAGCTTTTAACATTGCAACTATGTCCTCCTCAATGTCTGCCTTAAGAATTTTATTATGGTCAATAACCTGTGTTCGTAAAGTTTCTACGTTACCTTTTAATTCGACCAGAGAAGCTGTGTTTTTATCGCATCGTTAAAAAACGTGTCGTTAAAGCAGGTATATTCTGTGTACACAATTCTTTAGACGCCTCTACCTCTTGTCTAATCTTATTAATGTCCACCTGGACTTTTGTTACATCTACAAATACCGTACTGGCTTCTGTCTGGATTTTACCTATGTCAGACTGTACATCAGTGACATCTGACTGCATATTATTTATGTCAACTTGAACATTGGTGAC
Source organism: Meconema thalassinum (assembly GCA_946902985.2). Taxonomy (NCBI): domain Eukaryota; kingdom Metazoa; phylum Arthropoda; class Insecta; order Orthoptera; family Tettigoniidae; genus Meconema; species Meconema thalassinum. The sequence continues at coordinate 40,868,409 of OX336401.1, read as the reverse complement.
ATCGGCTTGGACTGTATCTACTTTAGATTGGACATTGGATACCTCTAACCTCATATTACCAATATCGGACTGTACTATGTCTACTTTGGATTGGACTGTGGATACATCTACTTGGACTGTATCGACTTTACTTTGAACATGGGATACATCTGACCTAACTTTACTAACATCGGACTGTACTATGTCTACTTTGGATTGGACTGTACCGATCTCTGTTCGTACACCACTTACAACATCCTGTATCTGCTTTGAGCTGGCCTGTAATCGCGTGACATTTGCAACCATTTTAGATGCACTAGTATGTAAACCCTCTAAAGAAGTCTAAACTTCCTGAATTTCAGTTTTGAAACTCTCTTTGACACTTTCAGCGACTTTATCTGTAAGAGAATCAACAACTTTAACAATCACTGTGTTAAGGTCCTCCTTTAGTTCCCGCTTCAGTTGTTCTAGGTCCTGCTTGGCTTCCTGAAATTTACCTTCCATATCTACCAGATAAATTCTCCTTTAGCTCACCTTTCACAACATTTAACCTGCTCTGCAGTTACTCCTTCAAAATCTACTGCAACTTCATCTGCATTTCCCCCAACATTTTCTTAACATACTCACTTGCAATTGCAATAACCCTTTATATAATGCTGTAGAGACATAGACAACAACAGAGCAAAATAACAACATCTGAGCAACGTCCTATTCCATATATATTTTTGAGCACCTTAATGTCTAAAAGTAACTTAAAATTACCTTAGCATTAACTTAATGTACACCCCATGTTGAATAAACTCACTCAAAATGTTCGTTCTCCTGTGATTCACTTTAAATATACTACCATAAAGAAAAATTCTACTATTTCAATTATCAAAACAAGTTAGCTTTATTTTACACATGACCTTAGCAATCGTCATGTACCGGTGAAATAAAATAGATATTCAGATTGCAGGTCGTTTTTCGAAACTGTCTACCTACTACACCTCTCTCAGGTTTCTAGGATCTGATCTCTATCTGAGTGTAACCTTCCTAATATTAATTTAAATTGAGCCTATATAATTACACTCACATCCATCCGAAATTTGATAAGACATCCCACAAGTCTGGTAATTATTTCTTTCACTAGAAATGTTCAAACCAACTTCCTTTAGAGACACTACGAAGCTAATTTCGTAGCCCCAAAGTTCATAGGGCGCCATTCCTACTGTACCCGATAATCCGGAAAGGATCCTGTTGGAATATCCATTGCCACCGCTGGATTGCCTATTTCTAACTGCTCCGGCAAATACTACATTAGAAATCGCTTCCAACATGGTATTTAGGGATTTACAGACAGCAGTTACCAGAATATTGTGGATCAACAACCAACTACACGGGGCACTCACCTTTACTTACGTCGGGGTTCTCAAGTTGCGTTTCCGCTGAAATCCTCCTGTTAACACAGCTAAATCGTTAATTCACAAAAACTGGACTACTTGTATACAACGGCTCTTATCATGATACATGCCTTTTTTTTAATCAAAGAGCAACAATACTTTGACATCTTTAAAATGCGGAATTCCCTCGCACGAGCACTCCATAGCTCTACAAATCCCAATATAACAGTATATATGGCATAAACAATTATCATCTACTATGTTAAACAATAACCAAAAAGGGATTAATTGTTATTAACATATCTTATGTAGGAACTTCTCTCAAATACTGGCATGACCCTCAGTATCATTGCACATGACTACTGGACTACAATTATACATACGTAAGTTCTTCAAACGAAACTTCCAATTGTAATGAACGATATTAGACAGTCGTGATTAACCTCCTAAAGTTTACTCCACAACAAGATAATTAACTGTTAACTCGTCTGTCGCAAATACATGTAATAAAACTAATACTCCTGTCTCATCTCACTTGTCAAGCTATAAATTGATTATCGTTGTAATATCATGTCCACAAATGACGTGATGTTACACAAATAGGATAAAATAACACACATGTTATTTATAGTGTCAGACAGAATTCAATCTTGACCGGGATAAACTAGCTTTGAATTCCTAGCCAAAGATTTGAATAATCTTCTATCAAAAGGTATTTCCTCTAACATATTAAATGAACAAAGCTCTTAGCTTTACAAATAATAAGAAAGATTTGTCGAGGTCGTAATGTTATTCCACTCTACACAAAGAATGTTCATAGGAATTAAGACTTCGGTCTAATCAAACGACTAGTATTTCTTAGATCGTCGATAGTTTATGTACAATAATGATATAACAATATCATTCGATGTTTCTTCTTTTCTTGAAGTAATATATTGTTACATTAAAGTGCTGAAATTAAATTTAATAAGAATTTAATTTGAAGCTATGACACAATGTCAGAATTCTTAGTTTAAATGGAATTATTAACATTCGAGAGTCGAAACGACTAGTCTCTTATGAGGCAATATGATTCCTCAAACAAAATTTTTAATGTCAGTTCCACAACTGATCCGTAGTGTGCCCGTTTAGACCGGAGTCCACACGACCACATATGCATTTTACCAATAATCAGTCAGCACGAGAATCAAAATATCCCGGGGCGCCAGATGGGTTAAAGCAAATCGCAAAAACGACATCAAATGAAAAAAATGCTTTACTGATTTTTGGCTAAATGCAACAATAAGGATAGAAGGAGATTCAATTGGGTGTAACACATCTGGTAAAATTATCTCAGTTTATTTTGAAGTTAAAATTGACTGCAAAGATGCTCAAAGCAGCATCATCCACGTGTGGCGATCCACACTCTTATTTACACACAATATACAGAAATTTTCCAAACACATTTGACAATCTTTTTGGAAACACAAGTCCGATTAATAGTCCTGTAGACTGTGTTCCAAAATTATTAATAATTAATTCCAGTTCAAAGTTAATTGTCTCTACTGGAAATATCGTAGATCACTGTTTGAATATTTACATGATATTAACACTCGTAGAATAAATGTTCACAGAATTTTAAACTTTCACTTATTTTTCCAGTTTCAAAAATATATCGTCGAAAAATATTATTATCATTGAATCAACACACATTATTTACACATATTAATAACATCTGAAAAGTATTTGACCTTGAGCATAGCATCGAAGAACTGTGCGAAGCACAACAACAATTAATTGTTCTTCTGACATTAAACATTTCGAGAAGTGACTCGATTATGAACTTCAAGTTCCTAACAAAATACATGATTCTAAATCATCAACTTGATCAATAAATTGTTGAACCATTCAACCATTCAATTTCCCACTTGGAATCATTATGAAAAAAATATTTATATTTATGGCCATTATTGTAATTTTCACAACTTGCAATTCTTCGACAGAATGCGGAAATAAGAATCGTAGCTGCATAATAAATTCATTTAGTTCATGGCACTAGGATTGAAAATATCCTTCAAATTATTCGTGGTTAAAGAATTATTTTTAATTGGCAGTGGCCCATTCTACTATTTGTGTAAGAACACAATATTACAACAACAACGGCAAAGGTCTTCCTCTGAAGAAGAATAAACTACTATCATGACAAATCCGGGTTCTAGCAAAATCAAAGTCTAAATGGAATTCGTAAACAAGGTTGAAATAAGAACTGATGGTTTCAAGAAATAACCTTCGGGTCATTCATCCGACGAAATGTGTAGTTCCAATACTCCTACTATAAACCTGAGCCATCGAACCTGCTATTTGATTGATGCTCGAAAAAACCTCTTCATTCCTGCGACTTAAACATGCGCACCTGGGAATGGCATTTCAACTACTCCACACATATAATTTTTCTTCCCAAAATTTATACAATAAATCAAGCCTCTGCTAGTTATCAACACTGGAAGATTAATAAACTTACAAGTTTATTTTATTTTACCATTCAGTTCAACCCGTGAATTTACCATACTTATGAAAATCTTTATTTCACCTTCGAGTGTATTTACGTCATGATTTTATATAAATACAAAAATATCCTATTTGATACAAATATCATTTGCTTCCCGTTTCATGCCTCTCCGTGTTATCTGAAAAATATACTTTGCTCATTGCAAATATCAACTGTTCAACCAGAACTGAAATGTTGGTTGAATGCGGGCTTGCGTTAACCACTCTCCTTCGGAAAATCTCCTGTTCCAGACTAGAAATGATTAAACTACTTCATAGGCTCTTTCTCAATACATATGATTATTATAAAATATAATATCCAAGAATTATTTAGAAAAATTATGAAAATTATTATTATTATTATTAGTACCGACAGTAGTGGCTACGCTGGCTAAAGCTCAGCATTAGGTCATGGGGCCAGGCTCTCTGCTGACTCGGTAGATGCGTGGGTTCGAGCCCCACCGTCGGCCGTCCTTAAAATGGTTTTCCGTGGTTTCCCATTTTCAACACCAGGCAAATGCTGGGACGGTACCTTCTGACAGGCCACGGCCGCTTCCTTCCACATCCTTGCCCAGTTTCATTCACCATCATTCATTTCATCTCTCATTAAGTCCTCTCATGAGGTTGGCGTCAGGAAGGGCATCCGGTCGTAAAAATCATCGCCACAAAGAATTCCATCGCATCTCATCCCCGACCCCGTTGGAAAACGGGAATAATAAGGGGTAGACATACAATTATTATTATTATTAGTGGATTATTATTATTATTATTAATATCATTTTAAATGTGTTTAATTATCATCTCATTATGTGAGAATCCACATGTTCGAATCTTCGAATATGGAAAAAAAAAACATTCCTCAACAAAAATAATTTAACTCAACCTTTACATCGACGGTTTTCCGTGGTTTCCCTAAAATATGAAATATTCAAATAAATCTTCGTTATGCTCGGTCATCGATCCTAAACTGATCTGAGTGTTGAAAATCCTCAGAATAACTCTAATAAGTCTTGCGTAAATCATTGCAAGCTGTAAATACGAAGAAAAAAATGTGTTGGTCATCTGCAGAAAAAATAGTTTGTTCCAATTAGCTAGGCATAATATAATTCAAATGTGGCTTACATTTCTTGATGGTCTTGAAGTGTAGTAAACCTGGTTTGTACCAGATTTATCCATAGACATGCCCTGTCGGACAAGCACGTATAATCCTTGTATCCGCCGCCATCATATACCCACAATCCGTCTAGTCAGACATAGTGGTAGTATCTTTTGACGTTTGAATAAACTGTTGTTCCATTTTAATATGGGCTTCTATCAAAGCCATAACAGTTTGTTTAAATAGGGTCAGATCTAAGTGATCTATTCTTAGATATGTCAGTTGTAACATAACTCACTGTAATCTTATCAGTACAAGAAAAACACTGACAGTCTAACCAATTCACGGCTGTTCTGAAGATCGTTCCCTGGGCATGGTTTATTATATCACCATCTACCATGCGCTAAGCAACTTGTAGTTTCCCTTGCGTAGACTAATGAACGCCACCGTTATAGACTAGTCTTCAGTGTACTGACAGATCGAAGTGGTTAACTAGTTACAAATAATGAAAACTGACTGAAATGGATTTAAACATCCAAGTATTAAGTTATTACTGGACTGTGACAAAGTACTAAATTCTAGACAAAGTCTAGCATATGTAAATGTGGAAATATAAATATTTCCACCAATGTCTGTTGAAAAATCAATCACCTCAGTGATTCTCCTCGCCGTAAACTTACTAAGTTCCAACTCGTAACGCAGCACTTTTCGTGACTATCACGACTTTGAAAAGAACTTCTGCGTAGATCCGGCAACCATGTGCCTTGGCTCAGCGTCGTAGCAACTTGCTAGGCAACTGCTTGTGTTAGAATGAGCTGAAGTTGGTTCGACCAGCCGGCTTTTATTCAAAACTTTCAGGGTCACGCCGCATCAGCTGATATCTAGAAATCCTCATATCTCTTGAATCCCTGGTCCGATTTACTTGATACTAATTGCATTCTCTTTCATTTGGCCGTGCCAGTAATCTGATCCAAGTCTCAAGTCTCTACTCCATGGTTAACTATTTAATCAATAAATAGCCTCCACCTCTGCTATTACTCGCTACGTCACTTGACATCCAAGTATCGGTAAATTCTTTCCAATTGCTTCGAGAAGCAATGTAGCGCGATATTCAAATATCTCAACTTTCAAAAGCGGCTACAGCCTTTCCCTTGATATCTAGGTGTCTGAATCTTGGAATACCCATTCCTAGAGTTGGGCACATCCACCCCACACCTAGCAAAAAATAAAAATTGAAAAAATTTTATTTTTCCTATCTACACATTAAATCATCTGGTTCTTGAATTATAAATCTTCAAATTCGATGCATTATAAGTTCCCACGATGTTACCAGTTCGTGTATGGGCGACTTCATAGCTTCCATTATTGTTTACTTCCACAATACGATAGGGTCCAGCGTAAAGGCTTGCAAATTTCGAGTACACTCGATTTTGCACGTCAGAAGGTGTAGGTCTTTTCACTAAAACAAGAGTTCCTACGCGCAAGGGTCTGCGAAAACGCTTTCCTCTCACTCTGCGCTCTCTCTTCTCAGCTTGGCTCCTTAACTTGTCTAAAGCTAGAGTTTCCCTCTTCTGACGACTTGGTTCAATCTCAGGTGGAATAGAGATGATTCGATCCCATAATCGTGTTGGTTTAATTCCATGATGAAGCAACATAGGAATCTGTCCAGTACTCTCATGAATCGTAGAGTTGATGGATTCGGATGCTAAAGAGAGAACATCCATCCATTTCCAATGCTCATTTGGACAATAGAGGCGGCAAAATTTTGCTATCTCAGCCATCACGCGTTCCGCTGGATTGCTCTCTGGATGTCTAATAGAACAAAACAATTGTCTAATCCCAAGATTATTCATGATGGTTCGAAATTCTAAAGATGTAAATTGAGGTCCACGGTCTGATAAAAGGAATTCCGGTTTGCCTGCTTCCGGAATTACGCTGTCTCTAATTCTTTTCGCACAATACTTTGCGTTTGCCTTCTGAATTGGATGTAACATGGTGTATTTGCTGAAAACATCCATGGTCACCAAAATATATCAGTTACCTCTTTTAGACTTTGGGAGAGGACCATATAAATCAGTCGCGAAGATTTCGCAAGGCTTAGAAGGAATAATAGGCCTTGGTAATTCTCTCAGTAATCTAGAATTATGTTTACTCCTTTGGCATAAGTCGCATTCTCGAATAGTGTTTCTGACAGTTTGTCGCATTCGCTCCCACGAAAATTTCTCTTGAATCATGTTGACCGTCTTATCTACTCCAGCATGACCTGCGATTCGATGTGCCATCCAAATAATGGGTTTTTGCAATCGTGGAGGTATCACTACTCTCAGCTTCGTATGGTCGGGATCTGCAAACTTGTAGATTAAACCATCTAACATCATAAAATCTCTTGAAATTCTTTCAGTTTCCACAAAATCATCATCATTTGGATCCATGTTTCCCTGTAGAAAACGAAAAATGTTTCTAAGACGTCGGTCTCTCCTCTGGGATAAATGCAACAACCTTAACCTTCTCAAGGTATCTTCATCTTCCTGCGTCAGGTTAACTTGAAAAACCTTAGATGTAGACTCCACTGCTCTACTCAACAAATCAGCTCCAACGTTCAACTTTCCAGGAGTGTGTTCAATAACTAGGTTGAATTGCTGAATAAAAAGTGACCATCTAGTTATTCTATCGCTGGCAAAGTTTGTTCTCAAGATGAACTCCAATGCGTGGTGATCAGTCCTCACAATGACTGAATGTCCAATTAACATTTTCTTCCATGACTCCAACGCGAATATTACAGCAAGTGCTTCTAACTCTGTGGTGTAATAATTTCTCTCTGATGGACGAAGTTTCCTGCTAATGAACGCCAGGTAATGTCTCTTGTGGTCTTCATCTTCTTGAAGTAGAATAGCTCCAATCCCTACGGTGGATGCATCAGATTCTATGATGAAATTCTTGGTAAAGTCAGGATACTCCAATTTCACACTGTTTACCAATAACCTCTTGGCATCTTGAAATGATTGTTCACAATCTTCATCCCATTTCCATTTATTTCCTTTCTTTAACAATTCCTGCAATGGCGCAACTGTCTTGGTGAAGTTCGGACAATGCCCTGCAAAGAATTGGCATGTCCCGAGAAAACTGCGGACATTCTTCACTCTAGTAGGTCTAGGGAAATTTGCAATTGCCTGTATCTTCGTCTCATTGGGACGGTATCCTTCTCCATCCAAAATGTGACCCAAAAATTTTATTTCCTTTCGAAAGAACTGACATTTTCGAAGGTTTACTTTGAAGTTCGCTTTTCTCAAATCTGCGAATAACATTTGAAGATGTAACAAATGTTCCTCCTTAGTCTCAGATGCAATTAGGATATCATCTATATAACGAATTGCTATCTCTTTTACTTCAGGACTCAAATTTTGTTCCAGTGCTCTGATCAAAACGGATCCAGATGTTTTGACTCCAAATGGTAAACGGCGGAATACATATGTCTGCTGGTCAAACATAAATCCTGTAAACTTCTTGGAATCTTCACTAAGCTTAATATGATGGTAGGACGAAGTAAGATCAATATTAGAGAACCAGACCTTGCCTTGGAATTTCCTTAACAGTTCCCTAATGATTGGTGGTCTATCATACTCTGGCAGTAATCTTGAATTCAAATTTCGCGCGTCTAAACATAGTCTCAGACTTCCATCTTGCTTAGATACTACTGCTAATGGATTGACATAAGATGTAGTGTACTTTTCAATCACATTGTTGCTTTCCATCTCCTTGATAAGCACTTTTACTCTTTCTCGATGCTTTTCTGCTACTGGATACAATTTAGCATGAAAAGGTGCATCATCATTTACACGAATATGATACTCAAAATCTTTAATTTCACCAGGTTTAATATCAAAAATATCGTGATATTCTTCCAAAATTTTCCCTAGCTCTGGGGACTCCTTCTCAGTGTAGACTTCTCTTCCTTCAGCTTCATGAAAAATCAGAGACCATTGAGCATCTCCCTCGATGTCTTCCTCTTCTTTTCCCTCGAAGTTAATCTCTTCGGTATTCTTGAATCTGATCGTCTATGTCTTCATGTCTATCACTGCTTGATATTTCTGAATGAAATCTGCTCCCAATATCATGTCAAAAACCATGTCCTTCATTACAACCAACACATGTCGGAAATCATGTCCTCCAATCGTAATACATAAGTATAATTGTGTTTTGCACAGAGATATTTTATTGGGTATTATTCCTTGGATCTTAATTCCTGATACTGGAATCTCCTCTAAATTCTCTTTGAGCTTCCACAGAATATAAAGTTTCTCACTCACCAGACAAAGCATAGCCCCAGTATCAATCAAAGTATCGACAGGCATACCGAATACTTCGCATGATATGATTGGCATTCTAATTCTGGTACCCATTTCTTTCCGTTCGTCATTCTGTTGAATTAAGTCATCATCCTCTGCTTGCCATTTAATAATTCTGGAAGTGAAAGTGTTCAAAATTCTATCTTCTACTGTGAATTCGAAGTTTTTTTTTTCATTACCATTCCCCCGGGATTGTTGTGTTCCCGATGGACCTGGTTCATAGGGCCTCTGCTCCAAAAATTGCAAGTTATCTTGGTGTCTTGCTTCCAAATTTTTCCTCGTCTCCTTGTTGAACTCTTCATTGGACTGACGAGTATCCACATTCCCTCTGTTATTGTAGTTGTTTCGACCATAATATCTTCTTTCCTGGTACCTTCCTTGAGTATCTCGTGGTCTTCTCCATCGAGTATTGTATCGATTACCACCATCCGGTCTCGCATATGGCCTGTAACTGTATCTGTTACTGTACTGGTTCCATCCTCTCTTATTTGGATCTTCCCTCGGCGTTTTCTCTTCTCGCCCCTCTCGAGGTGTTTGAGAATAACTATCAGCCATAACAGCATACACAGCGTTGTTATTCTTTACTCCCTTCTGAAGGAAGAATTGAGCGTCCGTATGATCCAGCTTCTGTAATACTTCATCAAATTGTTCCATATTATAGATATCAGCAGCGATCAAAGTCCTCTGGACGTCTGCTGGAAACTGACGTATCAATGCAGTAATCAATTCGTTATCTGGCATCGGCGGATCTAAATGTTGAAGTTTAGACAGCTGTCCAGAAAAGTACGTAGAGTATCGAGTAGGTTGTGACGTCGAGAATCTCTTCGAATATAACTCTGCTCTGACTTGCTGTTGGGTTTCCGGGGACCAAAACTTTTTCAATAGCCCACGAGAAAACTCCTCAAAAGTGGTTAGAGTGGATCTGAAAGCTCTAAACCAAAGAAGTGCAGGACCTTCCAAAAACTTCCCTATCACTCGGATCTGTCTTTCTTTATGGATCTTGGAATCTTTCAGGTAATCACCTGCTTCTCTCAAAAATTCCACGGGTGTCACAGAATCTCGCCCTGAAAATTTAGAAGGCTTATCTTCTATATTCTTAAATACAGTTATGGGGTTGGATTGAAATACTGTCCTGACCTCATCCTGTCTTTGACTATCCGTTTCTCTAGCTCCTCCTAGATTTATCTGTATCTGTTCCTTTCCCCTTACATTTGGCATTTTCAACAGATGATCAGACTGTTTCTAATCCTTGATCGGAGTTTTCATAGCCTCAAGTTCCTTCTGGTTTTCTTCTGCCATTTTCTTAATTGCTTCAGTTTCTTTACAATTGTCCTTAACATCAGTGGATATCTGGTTCATAACAGCCTCATGACTTTTCAATGACCCTGTCATATCTGATAGGTCCTTCTGAGTTGCTTGGATATCTTTGGCAATTACTTCAATATGGGATGACAAAGATTCCCTAATCTCCATGATTCCCTCTTGGTTCTCCAGCTTGAGTGTGTCTTTAATTTCATTGACAACTGTGGTTTTGATTTCAGTTTGCAATTCACTAATCACACCTTCTCTTATTTCTCCCATGACAAGTTCTTTGAATTGTTCCGTTAAACGTTGAACAACTAGAATTCCCATCTCATTACTCTCCTTCTTCACTCTGACTTCTAGGTCGATCATGTCTTCACCAACTTTCCTAAGATCATGTTCTATCCTATCAGCTAAGCTTTGGGATCGAAGATCGGCATCGCGAAATTTTTCGTCCATTAAACTTGCGTTAGTAGCTAATGAAGTTTCGAGCTCATGTGTTTTTTCGCATAATTTATTCATTTTACTCTCAAGTGACATTTTCAAAATTTCAGAATTCTCTTTAAATTTACTTTCCATAGAATTAAATTTACTGTTTAAATTTTCATTCAAATTACTTTTTAAAGAATCAGAACATTCTTTAAGTTTATCATTCAAATTTTCTTTAAGTTTATTTTCTAAAGAATCAGAATTTTCTTTAAGTTTATCGTTTAAACTTTCTTTAAGTTTATTTTCTAAAGAATCAGAATTTTCCTTAAGTTTCCTTTCCAAAGCCTCAGTATTTTCTTTCATAATGGCTGCTACACGCAGTCCAGCCTCTTTTGAACTCTCCTCCAAACTCCTCATCATCCTCATCATTTCTTCCTTAATTTCAATTATTATTCAAAACTTAGGGGTATACAATATTGGCAAACACAAGCTTATAACTAGAACAAGAAATATGAATAGCTAATTGGAACACTCTAATAAAATGAGATTTGTCCTAATGTCGACGTGATGGAAAAACAAAATTCTCTACTTTTACGAATTACATTTACCACAATATCACAAGAAAATATGCAAGTTCTCAAATATCCTCCACCTGGATTCTAATAATGTGTATGTCGAGTCATCGAACGTTTACTACTGAATTTACTTGACGCCCTAATGGTTAAGCCATTATCAAAAATAATCAAACCCATTCTAATCATTAATCAAGTTAAATTTTTAAGTTTCCCCACTAATTGGGTTTCCTACTAATTTATTCATCCAAACCAGACATCTCTCAACTCCCAAAAGATTTCTATAAAAATTATCACAATTTCAAATCGGCATGCGATTGACCATGTCTAAATCGATCCCCAGGTTGGGCGCCATTTCTCTCTCTATCTTATTTTATGTGCCCGTTTAGACCGGAGTCCGCACGACCACATATGCATTTTACCAATAATCAGTCAGCACGAGAATCAAAATATCCCAGGGCGCCAGATGGGTTAAAGCAAATCGCAAAAACGACAACAAATGAAAAAAAAATGCTTTACTGATTTTTGGCTAAATGCAACAATAAGGATAGAAGGAGATTCAATTGGGTGTAACACATCTGGTAAAATTATCTCAGTTTATTTTGAAGTTAAAATTGACTGCAAAGATGCTCAAAGCAGCATCATCCACGTGTGGCGATCCACACTCTTATTTACACACAATATACAGAAATTTTCCAAACACATTAGACAATCTTTTTGGAAACACAAGTCCGATTAATAGTCCTGTAGACTGTGTTCCAAAATGATTAATAATTAATTCCAGTTCAAAGTTAATTGTCTCTACTGGAAATATCGTAGATCACTGTTTGAATATTTACATGATATTAACACTCGTAGAATAAATGTTCACAGAATTTTAAACTTTCACTTATTTTTCCAGTTTCAAAAATATATCGTCGAAAAATATTATTATCATTGAATCAACACACATTATTTACACATATTAATAACATCTGAAAAGTATTTGACCTTGAATATAGCATCGAAGAACTGTGCGAAGCACAACAACAATTAATTGTTCTTCTGACATTAAACATTTCGAGAAGTGACTCGATTATGAACTTCAAGTTCCTAACAAAATACATGATTCTAAATCATCAACTTGATCAATAAATTGTTGAACCATTCAACCATTCAATTTCCCACTTGGAATCATTATGAAAAAAATATTTATATTTATGGCCATTATTGTAATTTTCACAACTTGCAATTCTTCGACAGAATGCGGAAATAAGAATCGTAGCTTCATAATAAATTCATTTAGTTCATGGCACTAGGATTGAAAATATCCTTCAAATTATTCGTGGTTAAAGAATTATTTTTAATTGGCAGTGGCCCATTCTACTATTTGTGTAAGAACACAATATTACAACAACAAAGGCAACGGTCTTCCTCTGAAGAAGAATAAACTACTATCATGACAAATCCGGGTTCTAGCAAAATCAAAGTCTAAATGGAATTCGTAAACAAGGTTGAAATAAGAACTGATGGTTTCAAGAAATAACCTTCGGGTCATTCATCCGACGAAATGTGTAGTTCCAATACTCCTACTATAAACCTGAGCCATCGAACCTGCTATTTGATTGATGCTCGAAAAAACCTCTTCATTCCTGCGACTTAAACATGCGCACCTGGGAATGGCATTTCAACTACTCCACACATATAATTTTTCTTCCCAAAATTTATACAATAAATCAAGCCTCTGCTTGTTATCAACACTGGAAGATTAATAAGCTTACAAGTTTATTTTATTTTACCATTCAGTTCAACCCGTGAATTTACCATACTTATGAAAATCTTTATTTCACCTTCGAGTGTATTTACGTCATGATTTTATATAAATACAAAAATATCCTATTTGATACAAATATCATTTGCTTCCCGTTTCATGCCTCTCCGTGTTATCTGAAAAATATACTTTGCTCATTGCAAATATCAACTGTTCAACCAGAACTGAAATGTTGGTTGAATGCGGGCTTGCGTTAACCACTCTCCTTCGGAAAATCTCCTGTTCCAGACTAGAAATGATTAAACTACTTCATAGGCTCTTTCTCAATACATATGATTATTATAAAATATAATATCCAAGAATTATTTAGAAAAATTATGAAAATTATTATTATTATTATTAGTGGATTATTATTATTATTATTATTATTATTATTAATATCATTTTAAATGTGTTTAATTATCATCTCATTATGTGAGAATCCACATGTTCGAATCTTCGAATATGGAAAAAAACCATTCCTCAACAAAAATAATTTAACTCAACCTTTACATCGACGGTTTTTCCGTGGTTTCCCTAAAATATGAAATATTCAAATAAATCTTCGTTATGCTCGGTCATCGATCCTAAACTGATCTGAGTGTTGAAAATCCTCAGAATAACTCTAATAAGTCTTGCGTAAATCATTGCAAGCTGTAAATACGAAGAAAAAAATGTGTTGGTCATCTGCAGAAAAAATAGTTTGTTCCAATTAGCTAGGCATAATATAATTCAAATGTGGCTTACATTTCTTGATGGTCTTGAAGTGTAGTAAACCTGGTCTGAACCAGATTTATTCATAGACATGCCCTGTCGGACAAGCACGTATAATCCTTGTATCCGCCGCCATCATATACCCACAATACGTCTAGTCAGACATAGTGGTAGTATCTTTTGACGTTTGAATAAACTGTTGTTCCATTTTAATATGGGCTTCTATCAAAGCCATAACAGTTTGTTTAAATAGGGTCAGATCTAAGTGATCTATTCTTAGATATGTCAGTTGTAACATAACTCACTGTAATCTTATCAGTACAAGAAAAACACTGACAGTCTAACCAATCCACGGCTGTTCTGAAGATCGTTCCCTGGGCATGGTTTATTATATCACCATCTACCATGCGCTAAGCAACTTGTAGTTTCCCTTGCGTAGACTAATGAACGCCACCGTTATAGACTAGTCTTCAGTGTACTGACAGATCGAAGTGGTTAACTAGTTACAAATAATGAAAACTGACTGAAATGGATTTAAACATCCAAGTATTAAGTTATTACTGGACTGTGACAAAGTACTAAATTCTAGACAAAGTCTAGCATATGTCCATGTGGAAATATAAATATTTCCACCAATGTCTGTTGAAAAATCAATCACCTCAGTGATTCTCCTCGCCGTAAACTTACTAAGTTCCAACTCGTAACGCAGCACTTTTCGTGACTATCACGACTTTGAAAAGAACTTCTGCGTAGATCCGGCAACCATGTGCCTTGGCTCAGCGTCGTAGCAACTTGCTAGGCAACTGCTTGTGTTAGAATGAGCTGAAGTTGCTTCGACCAGCCGGCTTTTATTCAAAACTTTCAGGGTCACGCCGCATCAGCTGATATCTAGAAATCCTCATATCTCTTGAATCCCTGGTCCGATTTACTTGATACTAATTGCATTCTCTTTCATTTGGCCGTACCAGTAATCTGATCCAAGTCTCAAGTCTCTACTCCATGGTTAACTATTTAATCAATAAATAGCCTCCACCTCTGCTATTACTCGCTACGTCACTTGACATCCAAGTATCGGTAAATTCTTTCCAATTGCTTCGAGAAGCAATGTAGCGCGATATTCAAATATCTCAACTTTCAAAAGCGGCTACAGCCTTTCCCTTGATATCTAGGTGTCTGAATCTTGGAATACCCATTCCTAGAGTTGGGCACAGTAGAAAAAAATTGAATAATAGATGAAATGCAATCATTTTCTAAATAATCTTGAAATATAAAAATCTCAACACACATCTGAAGTGTAAAATACATAAAAGCACTGAAATACATGAAATGTGAAAATATAGGAATATGGAATAAGATCGCCGAAAATACGGAATAAGATCGTCTGCTCAGAATGTTACTAATCAAGCTCTATATAACAATTGAGATACACTAATACCTTATTTGGACGAAATCTTGAAGATCTATGTATGTATTGCCACAATACTTTAGATGTCTCCTCGGTACAAGACACTGAGATGGATCTGCATTCGAACCTCGGATCTGCGACCTCAGAGATAAGAGAATGTCCCTCTCTGGGATTCACCAGCATTCGCCTGGGCTCGAACGACATCCTTCTGGCAAATTCTTCTGTGTTGCTGGGCTACCCTAGCATCTTGACAAATCTCTTCTGTAAAGTCTCCATTCTCCGTCGTAAATATGTATCAGCTTCATTGGAATATAATTATGGAAATATTCATATAAATGGTGAATGAAATGTTTCCATTGCTAATTGATGTTATATTAGTGTTCGTAGACTGACGAAAATGCACAAGATGGACCGTACACTACGTCTGTATTCAAGAATACGTTGTCTAACGAAGCTCCATCGTTGTATCTTAACTCCTGTTATCGAATATGTCTCTGGCGCATGACTGTTTAGTTCATCATATCAACAATATTAATTATGCTGAATGATAATGTTTGAAGAATAATAATAGTCATTCTGTTAATGTTTATATATTGCGCCAATACTAAAAGTTCTTCGCCACTGTTCACTTGAACTGCGTTCGTCAACTTCACGTTGCAATTTATAATGATATTCAGCTTTATTTCCAGCACATTTGGAAATCTAACTTGACAGGCTTATATTGTCGAACCGGTGAATATTAAAAAGCTCGAATTTTCACAATATATAGTAGGCGACCTGTTCTTTATACATATTCGCTTCTTTATATTTAGATCTCAATTATATAAGAGATATAAACAATACAATGTTCCTCGCAACTTCACGTAGAATGGAAGTGCGGCGATCTCTTACGTTCCACCTAGCTATCCTCGCGTCTCCACAAGTCGACAGTCGTCGCACTCGGACTAAGCCTTGGGATCTCCCTTAACCCAGTAAAAAAAACTTCCTCACTCTTCAAAGTCTGCTGGAATAAGAACATCGATCCTTGGAACTCCCTCTCCAAGTCGAATTTATGGCGGCAATATCAATCTCCCACCATAATTTTAGCGCGTAGATTACTAATCCTTATTACTGCGTAGATTAACCGATCTGCGGTTTTTAAAGTATCAGACATAATTTCTTTTAATATTCTCTTCATTATCAAATAAGAAAATCTTCTTCTAAGGGCCTAAATGCATAATGTCCTCATGTTGTGTAATTAAAGTTGATTCCGTTTTCAATAAGACCTGTTCTCATTGGCTCTGGGCTGGGATCCAATAGCATAATTTATAACAATATTTATAATATTAATTTCCAAACTCGCTGTTGCTATGCTAAATATAGCCTTCTAGAAGCGTCCATTGTGCAACATATCACGTGATCGGGCTCTCCCACAGTCTCGAGCTTGTAACACTACACTCTCGTGTCACACTTCCAGAAATTATATTTGCTAGTTAAATTTTATCATGGGGACGGAAAATACTCTCATTTTGTCCCTAAATAATTCAATTTACGGGGGCAGAACCTAGGTAGTACATCCATCTGCACACTTTCTCTCCTATATCAATTACTGGTTTTCACCCCAGTCACTAATATTAGAGCACTTAAACCATCTTTACCCGAAAGTATTCTTAACCTTTCAATAAGCTGTATAAACTACTTCTGCATAAAACAATTTTCTACACATGGACATTTCTGTCATTTTATCTTAGGAGCTTGTACATCGTGGTCATTTACCCCCGTTTGTTTCGTTTTTTCTGATAACCTAGGTATTGTGATGGCTGCATTAGTTTGTGTACTCGCTATTAGGTATAGAAGTAGGAAGGGGGTGTACGTGGCCCTAAATTTGAGAGCATCCCGGTGATTGCCTGGAGTAAAAGTAGGAAACCCCGCTAAACCAGCTGGAGAATGGCTGGTGAGGAAATCGAGCCCACGTTTTCTCAATTTGGCCCCAAGAAGCTGAGCGTACGCCTTGATCAGAATTTCTCGCAACTCATCTTTATCTCAAATTTCAGACGTCAGTTTTCTGCTTTCTCTATTTCATGCCCTTTGATCTTGTTCTTCCAGCATTTATACATTATTTGTAATATATCCTAAGTGATCCCAGGTATTTACATTCCACGTTTATAGTCTCTTTTTTTTACCAATGGGCCAATCGTTCCTTCTACGGATTGTCTTCTTCATAAATTCGCATTCTTTACATTGCAGTTTTTCGTTAGTCCTTCCCAAATACTTTATAACAAACAGATTGTATTCAGAATTTATGTTGTCCCCGGAATGCGTTTTGAAATCCAAAATCACCTTTTGGAATTTCTGCTTGACTATAATGAAGTCAATTTAAAGACGACCTATACCTCTTGGTTACATGCACGTTGAACCCGTACTTTGTGAGCTCAGTCACATGTCACAAGCCAGGAGTCGAACGGACATTTACGTGTTCAGTTATGTTTTACATTAAAGGGGAATCTAGGCAACCAACTATGCTGCATATATGCAACCCGCTTCTTGCCAGCCAAGGAAACTCATATCCTTGGAAAGAGAAAGAGGAAATATTGAAGGCAGAGAATGCAATGTATTAAACCAGAGGGCAGTGGAAATTACACAAATCTCGCCAGCGAGTTGACTAGCGCAATAAAATGGACCGGTTTATAAACAAGCTCCGCACGCCAAAGGACATGCCGACTTCATTTAAAAAAATGGAAGTGCGGAGGAAGGAAGCGCACTGCCCGACACGCTCCTCGGCACAAGACAGACCACATGACTGCCTGCAACCCATACTATATTTGGATTTCAATAAAACTAATTAGATCGCTGTAATTACTACACATTATTTATAACATATGAAATGACATTGAAAGGTATGGGATTTGATAAGAAATCGTTTTATTTGAAGAGAATTTGAATAAGAAGTCTTATTTAGCCAGAAATAATATTAGAAAGGACACATAAGTTCTGACCGCCGAAATTCGCGAAAGGACGCTACGATAGCAGGAAAGAGGGAAATTGGAGAGCGACCCTTGGGGCAGTATTTAGAAAGACTTCCAGAGGGACGGACATATTAGTTCTACCCAGAGTAGGCACGCCAGTTTGTGATTATTTCAGACGGCGAAGACAGGGTTTTCGACGGTCATATTTGAGACCAGAGACGGTGAAAGCATTTCTACAAGATTGAAGGGCTTGGAATACTTTCGAATCGGAAGAATATTACACGATATAAACTTATGCAACGAATAGTAATATTATGATCCAACGGAATTCAACATTATAACATAAATTGGTGAAAGTTATTAAGCATTGAATTCTACGAATATTATCAACGAGGGTTATTCAAAAACTACTTACGCGAATATTCAGTAAAATTTTATCAAGAATAAATACTCGACATCTACAAATGGATGATTTCTTCACTGAATGGCGCCTGAAGCCTAGCCCGCTTAAGACAAGAGTAGCTACGTTCGATCTCAGTAATAGGTACGCAAACTACCAGCCTGTGATTAGGTTCAGGAACCACACACTGCAGAGCAATACCACCCCCCCCCCCCCAAATACCTGGGTGTAACGTTAGACAGATCCTTAACTTACCGATGCCATCTCGAGAAACTTGCAGCTACACTTTAAAGCCGTAACAACTTGCTGTGTAGATTAGCTGGAACTACATGGGGTGCAGATGCGAATACGCTTCGTATAACTGCTCGCCCTTTTATATTCGACTGACAAGTACTGCTCTGCTGTATGGTTGAATAGCTCCCACGTTCGACTGGTAGTTGTCCAGCTACGTCACTCAATGAGAGTTATATCCGTTACATTACAGCCCACTCCTGTCAAGTAGTTACCCACTCTGAGCAACATAGAACCTCCTAACATCAGCGGGAAGAGATCCCTTGCTAGATCATGGTCGAGGATTCTGATGAACAGCTTTCCTCCCATCCATCAGGACACAGACGAAAATGCCGTAACGAGACTGAAGTTCCGGAAAACTGATTGGAGGACAGTCAAGGAATTATCTGCCATGCCTTTCAGACCTAGGAAGCCATGGAAACAAGAATGGTCTCAATCCCTATCAGGGATCCAACAATAAAACTGGCTGGGTTCAATCTCCCTCGCTCCACCTGGACCAAACTTAACAGGATTCGCTTTGGTGGTTTAAGAAATGCTTCTGTTCTACACCAGTGGGGCTGGCTGAAGTCTCCTGCTTGTGACGGTGGTTCTGAAGTGCAAACCAACATGCACATTGTGAAGGACTGCCCTTTGCGAGCATTCTCTGGATCAATCGAAGACATCCATCGTTTAACCCCTGACGCACTCACTTGGTTGGAGAAACTGGACATACGTCTGTGAGAGGCTATCACATTGCCGAAGACTTTTTCACATTTCATTTGTTTTTCTGATATATGTATTTATATATTCTGTGACCCGATTTTCAATTGTAACATCATACGTTAATAATAATAATAATCATCATCTTCAATTATTATAACCATGTCGAATATGAATTACCATATCGGGTCAACGAGGATATTGAAAATTAAAACTACAGAAAAGATCGAGATGGAATACTAAATACATGAAAGGGAAACTAAACCGCCGATAAGATAAGGATTACTGGAGGGACATAATATATGTGGGAGCCGGATGAGGATCAAGACGGCCGAGTATGGGATCTAGGGGGCGCAGGAGAAAGCTCAGCGCCATTGTCAGAGAATAAAAAGAAGAGAAGCAATATTCCGAGTTCCGATGAGTCGCAAAACACATTCCCTTAATTCAATATATTGTATTCTAATGTTTCTTTATTTTAATAAATAATTCAGACCTATATTCGATGCTTGTGAGTGTCATGATCTGGAAACCGTTTCCCACAAATGGGGGCTCGTCCGGCATGGACTGAAACAACGAGTTACGACGCAATCCACGACACGAAGTACGACGAAAAATACAACGCTATTTTCGACGAAGTGGACGGCTAATCATATTTGTTGCTGTTGCCTACGACGCTAACGACGAGACGAGGTGCAGTTTTGTGAGCCCACGACGTGCGAATCTACGACGAGGATTCATAGGCTAGCAAAATTTGTTCTAAAGTTTCAGTGACAATTAGTGGTGCCGTGACACGACGACGAGGGTCGGAATCTTAACGACGACAGAGAATTGTGGATGTGGTAGGAGGATAGCAACTCGTCAGAGAGAAACGACGGGAAGCGGTATTCACCTACAAATATCACCGGTTTGGTGAATGAGGTTAAACAGGTTTGATAGCGAGGTTATGAGGAAGCGATATTGACGGAAAACTACTTGACAGACGTGAGTAAACAAATAAGATGACTACACTCGGTGCAATAGAGAAAATGCTCCGGTCAAAGCAATCAAAGTTTTACATAACCTCATTTACGAGCATATACCAGACGACAGGAAGAATCGAAAGCGACTGCGATAGTTTCCTGGATTCGATTTGGACGAAAATTCCATTGAAGAGAAAGCTAAGAAGAAATTTATCGAAGAAACTTTTTCCAAGGCTGATCTGTTGCGTGTTTCTGAGATTCTTAATACCGAGATCGGGACAAAGGAGGTAATGATTAACACCATTTGTTATTACTTGAGAAAATTGGACGAACTCGCAACTAATATAGACGATGATGACGAAGATGAAGAAGACGAAGAAGACGAAGAGAGCGGAGAGGAAGACCAGCACAGAAGGTATAAAGAACAACATAAGTTTTCATTGTCGTTCCACGACGTAGAGGGCACTATGAAAACATTTAACGGTAAGGATGGTTTCCCAGTGAAGAAATGGATCGCAGATTTTCAGGAGACGTTAATCTTCATGGGATGGAGTGAGCTGCAAAAGTTTATTTTCGCTATGAAATCACTCGATGGTTTAGCTAAGCTTTTTATTCAAGGTGAGAAAGGACTGACGTCCTGGACTGCACTGAAGAAGGCCTTGAATGAGGAGTTTGACGTGGCGGCAAGCAGTGCAGAAATCCATAAGTTGTTAACCCAGCGACGAAAAAAGCGCGACGAATCTCTACAGGAGTACTTTCTTGTGATGAAGGAAATCACCAGTAGAGGTGATGTTGAGCAAGTTTCTCTGTGCCAGTACGTGATTGATGGGATCGAAGACGATTCAGGATCAAAACTTCTTCTCTATGGAGCAAATAATTCCAAGGATTTCAAGGAGAAAATGAGAAGTTATGAGATGGCGGTGAAGTCTTTGCCAAAGAAAAGCACACAGTATAATAACAGTAATTTTCAAGGAAGTGCCAAGAGTGCCAACGAGAAGGACGGAAAGTGCTGGGGAAGTACAAAGAAGAAAGAGGCGAGTAGTGGAGATAGATGTTATAATTGCGGTGGATCTCGTCATAGTTCAAAGGAATGTGAGCACAAGGATAAAGGCAAGAGATGTTTCAACTGCCAGGAGTTTGCCCACATTTCATCCGAGTGCAAAAAAGAGAGGAAGAACGATAAGAGGATTAATCAAGGTATCAATCTTATTGATGAAAAGAAAAGCTGCCTCAAGTTCAAAACGGTTAGTTTGGGTCAGCAGAAACTTCAGGCACTTATCGACTGTGGCAGTCCTTATAACCTACTGCGACAAAACATCCATTAGACCAAGGGTTCCCCAGGATTGAAGAGCACGGATTTTGTTTTGAAAGGATTCGGTAATGGGTTTGTTGCTCCTCAAGGTTACTTCACAACAGTCGTTGAGGTAGACGAGGTGGAGTTCCAAACCAACGTCTATGTTGTTTCTGATGATACTATGGAGTGGGACATGGTGATTGGTAACGATCTATTGGATCAGGGGGAGGTCATCATGAGCAAGCAAGGAATTACCATCAAGAAACTAGAGGTCCCAATGATGTTGATCAGGGTAGCCGACGAATATCGAGAACTGCGTTGATGAGGAGAAAAGGGAACAGATCCAAGATTTGGTAGCGAGATATGTACCAAAGAAGACGAAATCTACTGATGTCAAGATGAAGATCACATTGAAAGAAGAAAAACCTATATTTAGCAGACCCAGACTAATGACACCGCTTGAGAACGAGTTTGTCGATGAGCAAGTCGAGGCGTGGATGGAGGAAGATATCATAGAACCGAGTCAATCAGAATATACATGCCAAATGGTGGTAGTCAAAAAGAAAAATGGAAAAAAAGCGACTTTGTACTGATTTTCGTCCAGTTAACTCAACCGTGGTTATGGATCTATTTCCCATGCCAGTTATAGAGAATAGTCTGGACAAGTTACAGGATGCTACGGTGTCCTGTATTTTGGATCTCAGGAACGGATTCTTTCACGTGGAAGTCGAAGAGGGAAGTCGACGATATTTGTCATTCGTAACGCGTTCTGGACAGTACCAGTACAAAAAAACTCCCATTTGGATTTACCAACTCACCTGCAGTCTTCCAACGCTTTATTAAAGTTGTGCTCTGGGAGTTAATCCGAGGGAACATAGTGTTAACCTATATGGATGACTTAATCATCCCAGCGAAGGATGACGATGAGGCACTCCTACGATTGAGACAAGTGTTGGAATTAGCTGCAGAGTATGGGCTGGAAATCAACTTCGAGAAGTGCCTATTTCTGAAGAGGAGGGTACAGTTCCATGGATACACTATTCAACGTGGACAGATTCAACCCACCACTGAGAAGGTCCTTACTGTACAATACTTCCAGGAGCCAAAGACGATCGCTGCGCTGCAGAGCTTTCTCGGATTGGCTGGCTATTTTAGAAAATTTATCCCAAATTTCTCGATTATAGCCAAACCACTGAGCGATCTGTTGAGAGGCAAGCTGGAGTTCAAATTAGGCGAGGAACAACGATGTGCATTTGTTGAGCTCAAACGTCTTCTCGCTTCAGAATCTGTGTTGAAGATATACAATCCGAAATACGAGACGGAGCTGCACACTGACGCCAGCAAGAGTGGCTATGGCGCTGTGTTGTTGCAAAAGTATCCAGAGGACAAACTACATCCAGTCTCATACATGAGTAAAAAGACGACGATACAGGAAGAAAAATACAGCAGATACGAGCTAGAGATCTTAGCTGTGGTGAATGCATTAAAAAGTATAGGGTGTACTTGCTTGGAATTCCGTTCAAGATCGTGGCTGACTGTATGGCATTCCAACAAAAGACAATGCACAAAAGGGACCTGGTCCCACGAGTAGCTAGATGGGCTATGGCCTTGGAGGAGTTTGACTATACCATCGAACATCGAACTTCAACCAGGATGAAACATGTCGACGCCCTGAGCCGATGTCCAGCAGTGATGTTTGGATCCCCTGATGGCCTTGCAGCGAGGATCAAAATCGCCCAGAGAAAAGACGAGGGATTGACAGCGATAAAAGCGATACTGGAGAATGGGCCTTACGAAAACTTCATCGTCAGAGATGGACTGCTGTTTAAATTTGTTGAAGGGCGAGAGACGTTGGTGGTCCCACGGGCAATGCACCATGAAATCATCAGAGCTGCACATGGGAAGGGACACTACGCTATTAAAAGGACTGAAGAAGACGTGAAGCAGGAATATTATATTCCAGACTTGGCCAACAAGGTGAAACGAGTCATAGCCAACTGTGTGAAGTGTCTGGTGGTTAACAGGAAGGCAGGCAAGAAAGAAGTTTGGTTACATCCGATGTTCAAGGAGAGTGTGCCATTGCACACCTACCACATGGATCACATTGGACCACTTAAGTCTACACACAAGGGATATGAACACATATTCTGTGTGATAGGCACCTTCAAGAAGTTCACCTGGCTGTATCCTCTGAAAACTACCAAATCGGCCGAGACGATTGAAAAGATTGAGTTTCAGAGGACGAAATCTGGAAATCCAGTTCAAGTGATCACCGACAAGGGGCCGTCGTTCACCTCCCATGAGTTCCAGGACTACTGCAAATTGCAGGGTATCAAGCACGTCTTGATCACAGCTAGACTGCCAAGAGCCAATGGTCAAATCGAGAGAGTCAACTCAACTTTGACCAAGACCATCGCTAAATATAGCATTGACGATCCGACATATTGGTACAAGGTTGTACCATCCGCCCAACGAGCTATCAACTCTACGTTCCAGAGGAACATCGGAATGTCACCTTTCGAGCTGCTGACAGGAGTCAGAATGCACAACCAAAATGATCTATGTATAGTGCAACTCATCGAAGAGGAGCTGATCGATTCGTTCAACGAAAAACGTGATCAGATGAGAGAAGATGCAAAAAGCAGATAAAAAAGTACAATATGAAAATCGTGCTGAATTCAACCGACGTCGTAATGAGCCTAAGAAGTATCAGGTCGACGACCTGGCTGCCATCAAACGCACTCAGATCGGTCCACATCTGAAACTAAAAACCAAAAGTCTAGGACTTTATCGAGTGACTCGAGTTAAACTCAACGACACATATGACGTCAGCAGAGAAGGAGACCATACTGGACCAAGAATCACATCGTCCTGTGCGGAGTTCATGAAGCCCTGACCGTGCGGATCTTCTTCATCCGGGTCGGATGAGGATCAGGACGGGATCTAGGGGGCGCAGGAGTAAGCTCAGCGCCATTGTCTGAGAATAAAAAGAAGAGAAGCAATATTCCGAGTTCCGATGAGTCGCGAAACACATTCCCTTAACTCTATATATTGTATTCTAATAAGTTTCTTTGTTTAAATAAATAATTCAGTCCTATATCCGATGCTTGTGAGTGTCATGATCTGGAAACCATTTCCCACACACACACACATATATATATATATATATATATATATATATATATATATATATATATATATATATATGTATATATATGGACGAGTCACATGGAGAGATGTGGAACCATTCAACTACACCACGATCCACATAAATGGAATCTTGGAATCTCACATTGAAATTCATTGATTTCCTACACCATAATAATAAGAATGTTATTTGTTTTAAGTCCCTTCTAACTACTCTGGCTTTTAGAGATGCTGGGGTGCCCGAATTTTACCCCAAAGGGGATATTTAACGTGCCAGTAAATCTACTGACACGGCTCCCTCACATTTGCGCAACCTCAAAAGCCAGCTGACTGCGCCAGGATACGAACCGCAACCTTTTCCTACACCAATTTGGAAATTCAGTCATCATACCAATAAATATTACAAAGAGTTCCAATCTACAAGAACTTTAAGAAAGCAGTCGTTTAAAGGATGTTATGTACAGTTCTATCTAGGACGGAAGCGGGACGCGTTTAGAACGGGTACCATCCAATATTGGGAAGATGCAGATCCAGGAAACCAAAGGTCAACCAACTACACGACACCAAATCCAGGAAGACGAGGACAAGGCGGTTCTCAACCCAGTAAGACGATGCCAGTACGAGCAGACCAAAATTCCACCAGGTTTGGAAATGCAGATTTTCAACAAGGCAAAAGGTTGAGGAACGACTTGAAATATTTCAGTAGCTTGATGATATTTGTGGATATTTCTTCGACCATGACAATATTCTAGGAAAGATCTATTTATCTTAGGCTCCCATTTCAATTTAGCTTATTTAGAATTTTTAGATTATAACAGTTAGGTTCTTTTTTTTGACGAGATGTATTTTAGGATTATCTAGTGTTGTACACTTTTATAGTTGGATATTTTATTCCCCATTTGGGAAATTTTATTGACAAAGTTAAGATATTTTATTACTCAAAATTAGTGTTATTTGATTGTGAATTTAGATCTATATAGATTTACTTGCATTGATATTACGATTTGTGAAGTCATTTGAGACTTGAAGATGATTTGGATATGAACAAAATAGTATACTAGAAACAGATTTAGAGCATTGACGAAGTATTGTTCGTTTACAATGATTGTTAAAGTGACAATTCAGAATATTTGAAGAAAACCCTTTCAGCAAATCAACAGTAGAAGCTGGGAACAGACTCATCTCCGCCATTAGAGAAACAAAACGAGATCATTGGGTTAAAACTGTAGAAGACCAGAATCTGAGAAGAGGCAGCCATAAGGCATGGATACTTTTCAGACATTTAAGCAATGATCCGACAAAGACCTGTGTGCATTACAACATCACTGCCAACCAAATAGCTCATTCGCTATTGATGAACGGGAAGCCCATCTATAAGCGCAAAGTGTCCAAACATCAAAGAGAATTTCAAGAGGAAAGTAACGATCTTACAATACTATTCAGTATAGCAGAACTGGAGAAGGCTATTAAGCAGACTAAAAATGGAAAATCAGCCGGCTTGGATGACATTCGAACAGAACAAATTACGCATTTCGGCTTAAAAACAAAGGAATGGATACTCCAGCTCTTCAATAACTGCATGAAGAATTATCAAATTCCAAAGATATGGCGGAAGAGCCGTGTGATAGCTTTGCTGAAACCTGGCAAAGAAGGGGACAATCCAAAGAAGTTCAGAACAGTTGCACTCCTGTGTCACCTCTACAAACTACTAATAAGAATTATTTTGAATCGTCTTCTTCCCGTAAATAATCCTCTGCTCATAACTGAACAAGCTGGATTTCGTCCCGGCAAAAGCTGTACTGGACAGTTGCTGAACCGTACTGAACTCGAATTCAGCCCAGCTTAAGACTTTGACTGAGCCGAGGTTCGAACCGACTTGTGAACCATGGGTGAGGAAAATTGGAAATATGGAATTAAAACAATTTAATATTTATATATGCATTTTAAAAGCCTCCGTGGCTTAAGCGGCAGCACGCCGGCCTCTCACCGCTGGGTCCGTGGTTCAAATCCCGGTCACTCCATGTGAGATCTGTGCTGGACAAAACGGAGGCAGACAGGTTTTTCTCCGGGTACTCCGGTTTTCCCTATCAAAATTTCATTCCAGCAACACTCTCCACTATCATTTCATTCCATCTGTCATTCATTTAATCATTGTCCCAGAGGAGTGCGTCAGGCCTCGGCAGCCGGCACAGTTCCTATCCTCGCCGCTAGATGGGGGCTTCATTCATTCCATTCCTGACCCGGTCGGAGACTGGAAGCAGGCTGTGGATTTTCATTCATATGCATTTTGGGAAGTGAATGATGCATAATGAAACTATTTAGGAAAATTTTGGAGCATCTTATGGAATTATTATTGGGAAATATTCTGGTGAATGAGATTTTACCAAAGGAAGAGTTAGAACATGCGAGGCTGAAAATTGTACAAGGCTTCATGTTAGCGAGCAGAAAACCAGTTTTAGTTAGTCAAGGTGACAATAACAAATTATGCACACGACCCGTTGATAAGAGGCTAGATCCAGGAGCCTCTATCACGATATTTCAACAGCCAATCAGATTGAGGCACATACATTTTGTGGGAATCGCTTTTATATAAATCTGGCTTATACAAAGCGATATAAACACTTCTACATGTGTAGAATACAATATGGAATTTATTTGGTTAAATAAAATTATAAATTATTGGCTAGGAGAGAAACTATGAGTATATTTCAATTTAAATGCATCCGCGCGAGGCTAGCAGGACAGGCTAGTTTTGGCACGCGCGCTATCGAGGAGAGGGAAGCGAGGACTTTTACTCAGCTTCTTGAACCGAGCGGACGTATTCAGTCACGCGTCCAGCAGAGCACATTTTCCACGATAAAGAAGTACGGACGACAGACGAGGCAGTACCGTCTAGAGATCGACCATTCGCCGAGGAAGAGATACGAGGAGCCGGTGAAATGCAAATGCACTAGATAATGAAGGGAACAGCATTTATTCTGTAACACAATTATAAGGAGAAAACTTCGCTTAAATAGCATTATTCTACAGCGAAGCGATAACCAACAGTATTGCTTACTACAGCTATATCATTGCTACATTAAATATTCTACAACATCATAGTCAAGACCGTAATGAACCTGAGTCGGGGAGGACAAGCTAATTCAACGATTACTGAGAAGATTATTATGAGCAACTAAACTAATGGAAGGAGGTTAGTCTATACCATGGATTGGAGATTCAGAGTGACTTAGAAGACCGGGAATCAATAAATCTACAGCTGCTTAACAACATGCAGCATTCTGAGATGACTTCCAATAATACAAGCGAGATGTCCATTACCATCAGGAGGAGATGTCAACCCAGGACATTCAGATCTACATTGATGATGCCACTCTGCTACACGGAGACAAGAAGAAGAGGAACGCTAGCAGTCGATTGGATCAAGAGATGCAGTTTGCAGGTTGCTGACCGTGAAACAATAAGACTTGCCGTTAGCTGTCACAGTCGAGCGGGACCGCAGGTGTTCGTATCACGATGCAGACGGGGCAGCGTTCAGCTGTCTCGCACGTGCCCGAGAAACTGGATTCCAAGGAAGACGACGTGCTCACGAAGTTCCAGCGGAACATCGACAACATCTTATGAAGGTATTCACGACACCAGAAGCCATAAAAAGGTAGAAAATTTGAATGCTCTAAGATCTGTAGTTTTGCAGTAGTATTTGTTGTTATCGAGGGGTGACCAACTTCATTGTAGATATTCTTATCTTTATCCTATGTTTCTTGAGCTAAATTTTAGAGATTCATTGTAATTCTTTGATACGTCTACGTGTGCCGTTTCAGACGTAATTTCATTCATTTTTGACTTAAGATATTTCGTTTCTTATATATTTTGAAGGAATCGTTTTAACATGCTCACTTTCAAACGAAACTCGTTATATAAGGGAATGCTTCGATAACAACATATTTCGAAGGAAATGCATCGATAGTAACATATTTCATTGAAAATACTTTCCTATTGTAAGAACATTTTGAACGTTAAGATTGTTATTGATAGTTACAAATCCATAACAGCGACAGAATATATTTGTATAATTATATTGCATAATTATAAAGAAAAGCATTATTGTAAAATGCTGTAACATTACTGAACAGACATTATTATGTCAGATTACAACTGAAACACTTATTTATAACAATATGGAAGTTATAAAATTCCAATTGCGGAATACAATTTATTTGACATTGACATAGTCTTGGACAATTGTTATTATGAAAATACACTATAAAATAGGATCATGTTAGTGACAATTGAGGTCAAATGATGCCTATAGTTATTAACAATTTTATTGGAAATATTGTTAAACTGAAATGATAGACCAGGAGATTTGTTAGTCTACCTGAGGTCTAGTATGTCTTAAACAAACTTAAATATGAATAATTCATTTATTTAAATGTACAACAGATGCGTGAGGAGATGTATTTATATTAACTACAATAGACGAGCGAACTACGAGTTAGTGTTGTTAATATTTGTTAACGTGGAAAAACAATCTATTATGGAACTAAGTGAACGAAAAGCGCTATTGAAAGAAATAAGAAATATTGTATGAGGTGAATTGATGTGAACAAACCTGTAATTGTTGTTAAAGATGCACGAGGTTAAATAATTTAGAGGAGAGATGGAGTTAGGAGTGCACTCTGAACGGTAGTATACAATTGCGTATTTACCTAGTAAAGTCACGGATTCTTCTACAAGTTTGTAGCAAGAAGGTTTTCTTATTGAAGTAATGCCGTGCGGAGTAATGAAGATTGTTGGTAATAATGAAAAGAAAGAAGTATGTTATGTTTGGAGCGTAGCAGACGCTATTTATGAATATTGTTCACCGTATTACGAGAGAAGGAAATGTTTTGCCATGTGGAGCAACGAATTGTTACAGTACGTGTAAAAAGCGCTGACATAAGGGTTTATATTTGTATTGTCCATGTCAGAGAGTATCAGTATATGATCCACGAAGTGTTTAGAGGTTTTTAAGTAGTTTCGCATCGCTCTTTACCTTATTGTATTTTTATTCATTGACACGACATATTCAAAGCCATATTTAACTTCAGTATTCAACATACAAACTTTACTTATTATGACAAGTTACCAGAGATACCTGAGAATTCATTGTTGCGTGAAACATTGTTCATAGAACTGTCTTTTAAAACAGAGACACTGTAGGACTATCAGATCGCGACTGATAGTGCGAAAGTATTTTTAATACCGTGTTAAGCATGGAAAATTGTATATAATGTATATATTTCAGTTATATTTAATTACTATTATTATTTTATATATTCACGTTTTACACACGTATGTACAGTATATAATTTACGGTTTTTACATTGTTAATATTTTTAAGAACTTCTGAACCCAAATGGAGAACCTGGATAGCGACCATCGATTGCTGGTAATGAACCTGAGAGGGAGTAAGGAGAAGAAAGGGACTGAGAACCAGGAAAGACGTATAAGGATATAGAAACTGAAAGAAGGGGATAGAAGGGTCGAGTACCTCAAAATGGTAAAGGAAGGAATTCCAAGAGATGAAGAAAGAGGAGTGGAAGAGGAATGGGCTAGATTTAAGAAGACACTAGTAGGGCAGCAGAAGCAGTATGTGGGAGGACAAGTAGTAAGAAGAGGTGGAAGGAAACACCATGGTGGAATGAGAAGACAAAAGATAAAGTAAGGGAAAAGAATAGAGCCTTTAGGAGGTGGTATCAAAATAGGACGTTAGGGACAAGGGAAGAGTACCAGGAAAGTAAGAAGGAGGCGAAGAGAGTAGTGGCTGAGGAGAGAAGAAAGTGGATGGAAGAGTGGACAAAGATGATGAAGGAGGATAGTGAAGGTACAAAAAATGTCCTGCATGGGATGGTTAAAAGTAAGAGGCGAAAAGGATCCTACGGATTATGTTAGAATGGTGAACAAAAGGGGACAAGAGATAGAAAATAGGTAAGAACTGAATAAAATGTGGGAAGAATATTTTGAAGAACTTCTGAACCCAAATGGAAAAGATGGTGAGGAGGAAGAAATCGGGGAAGAGGAAGATGAACTGCCAACAGAAAAGGACTTAACATGGAAAGAAGTGGAAGATGCAGTGAACAAGATGAAAGGAGGGAAGGCACCGGGTGTGGATGAGTTGAGTGTGGAGATGGTGAGAGCAGCAGGAGAGGTGGGGATACAGTGGTTGTACCGAGTGATGAGGACAGCATGGAAGGAAAGGAAGACCCCAGAGGAGTGGAAAAAAGGAATAATTGTCCCGATCTTCAAGAAAGGTAGTAGAACAGATTGTAGAAACTATCGGGGAATAACACTGATGAGTCATTGTGCAAAGATCTTCGAGAAAGTTTTGGAAAAGAGAATTAGGACAAGGATAGAAGCAGGGATGAGGGAAGAACAACATGGCTTCAGAGCAGGAAGGTCCACAGTGGATTTGATTTTTGCTGTAAGGCAGTTACAAGAACAGCACTATGAGTATGGAACAGATCTACTGATGGCCTTCCTGGACATTGAGAAAGCATATGACAGTGTATGCAGAAACAAAGTATGGAAGTCCCAGGAGGATAGAGGAGTAGAGAAATGGACTATAAAGAGGATAAATGAGATGTACAAAGGAAGCGTGAGCTGTGTGAAAGTGGGAGGAGAGAGATCAGACTGGTTGGAACAGAGAAGCGGCCTGAAACAAGAAATTGCACTGTCACCGTTACTTTTCATTGTGGTGATGGATGACATAATGACCCGAGTGGCACAAGTAATTGGGGAAGGAAAGATGAAAGCAATGGTGTTTGCAGATGATTTGATGATTTGGGGAAACAAAGAGGAGGAGATACAGGAACAGTTGGACGTGTGGGAAGGAATAATACAAGGATATGGGATGAAATTTAGCATAAATAAGAGTGAGATGGTGATCACAACAAGGAAGAAGGAAAGAACCACAACGGGAATAACAATTGGTGGGGAACAGCTGAAGAAAGTGGAGAGTTTCAAGTATCTGGGAAGCCTGATACAAGATAATGGAAGAAACGATAGAGAAATAAATGAGCGGGGGAGGCAGGCAGAAGCATTCGGAGGAGTGTGAGAAGCATGTTATGGAGCAAGGATGTCCCTCAGAACAGCAAAAAGATCATATATCGGACGTACTATGTCCCTATCCAAACGTATGCCTCGGAGACCTGGGTTATGAAAGGAAGGGAGAAGAGCAAAATACAGGCCAGTGAGATGAGGTTCTTGAGAAGCAGTATTGGAGCTACAAAGATGGACAGAATAAGAAATGAGAGGACCAGAGAATTAATGAAGGAGGAACCATTACGGGATGGTATAGAGAAATCTAGACTTAGATGGTATGGACATGTAAAACGAATGGAGGAGAAGAGGATACCCAGGAGAGTACACGAGACGAAGTGGGAAGCAAAGAGACCGAGAGGAAGACCGAGAGACAGGTGGCTGAAGGGGTGGAAGAAAGCGTGAAGAAGAGAGGAGAAGACTGGACAAGGGTGGAGGCTGAGAGATGGTGGGAAGACAAAAGACGTTGGAGAGGCTTGTGTTCCAAACAGACCCGGCCAGTAGATGATGATGATGACTTTGTTAATTTAAATTTTGATGCTTGAACAGGTGATGCTGATCAGACTGCTTCAGTGACAGAGTCACAGGTTGATTATTAAATGCGTAAATATTTTAATAATATTTAAATAATTACATTTCTGTAATGACATTGTTTATGAACATTTAAAGCGCAGATAGAAGGACTATCTGACGTGTGAGATAATTTATTTTAACTTGCTTTTATTTTTATTGGTGATAGGGAGTTTATTGTTTTGTGATTTTTGGTAATAAATCCCAGGCACTATTTTTGTTTGCCTGTTCGTTTTTTAAAAATCTGATCACCTTTTCATTTTGCAATCGACATGCGATAATACTGCGAATTAGTTACTAGAATTCACGTAGTCTCATCTTTCACCGTTCACGCCCGAGATCCGAGATTCTCGTCCTACCATCATGTTATGGGCATTTTATTTCTAGTAAATGTGCAACTAATCAGTAGTGTTGTTGCATGGCCGGTATGTATCGAGAGTTTCCTAGTCATTATCCTAGTAGGGTAGTGTTGGTTTATATGGCTGGGTATCGACCTCCCTACAATCCTTTTCCATCTCAGCGGATATAGGCTATGACTAAGCGGAATTCGGGTGCATATAGGTAGTATTTTTCTTGGCGCCCAAACGTGTTTTGGCATCGATTGTGTTGAGACATTGTAGTCTGCAACGAAAACCGTACAAGATATTTGTTAGATTTTAAAATTGTTTCGAAATGCCGATCTAAAATTTTTGGATAGTTGTTTATGTGAATAAAAACTGCCAAATTTGAAGAGTACAAAATAGTTTAAAGGCATGTTTATTAAACCAGCTAATGATATTTTGGTCATGTTAGTGTTAAAAATTAGATAAATTCTTGTTGTCGAAACTTAATGTTAGTTAGGGATTGCGAAGTGAGAGAGGATCAGTTTATTGGATTATGGTTAGGTAGGATTTTAGACGTTAATCTACTAAGTTCAATTAAGTATATCGAAGTATTCCTTTTGTATAATCTAAATGAGTTGGTCGATCTGATATTTCCTTGATGTAGTATAGATGATACCTCCTTATTTCTCAAGTGTTATGACATGATGTTGTCGGGAGATATCAGCCATATCAGGTCCATCCTGGAAAAGATCCAGGAAAGCCAAAACCAGCTGACAGTAGATGTAGATACCCTCCACAAATCTACACATGATAGTACAAAGAAGTTAGATAGAGAGATTAAACAATCAGCAGCCACTGTGAAGTCTGATATGAAGGCAGAATTAGCAGTAGAACAGTCAGTTACGAAAGCTAGCATAACTTTAGTTTAGGAGGAGTGCAGAAGGGTTCAAGAAGAAAATTGGAAGGCACAAGAGAAAGTACAGGAAGAAATGAGAAAGGCACGAGAAGAGGAAAGAAAGGCACGAGAGGAAGAAAGAAAGGCACAAGAGAAAGTTCAAGAAGAAAATAGAAAGGCACGAGAAGAGGTCAGAGCAGTCCGAGAAGAAGCTAGGAAGGTGCAAGAAGCGATGATAAGAAATGCACAAGAAGAGGCAAGGATAGCACAAGAGAAGGCCCAAGAAGAGGCAAGGATAGCACAAGAGAAGACCCAAGAAGAGGCAAGGATAGCAAAAGAGACGGCCCAAGAAGAGGCAAGGATAGCACAAGAGAAGGCCCAAGAAGAGACAAGGATAGCAAAAGAGAAGACCCAAGAAGAGGCAAGGATAGCAAAAGAGACGGCCCAAGAAGAGGCAAGGATAGCACAAGAGAAGGCCCAAGAACAGGCAAGGATAGCACAAGAGAAGACCCAAGAAGAGGCAAGGATAGCACAAGAGACGGCCCAAGAAGAGGCAAGGATAGCACAAGAGAAGGACCAAGAAGAGGCAAGGATAGCACAAGAGAAGGCCCAAGAAAAGGCAAGGATAGCACAAGAGAATGCCCAAGAAGAGGCAAGGATAGCACAAGAGAAGACCCAAGAAGAGGCAAGGATAGCACAAGAGACGGCCCAAGCAGAGGTAAGACAGGTACAAGAGAAA
This sequence comes from Meconema thalassinum, assembly GCA_946902985.2. Taxonomy (NCBI): domain Eukaryota; kingdom Metazoa; phylum Arthropoda; class Insecta; order Orthoptera; family Tettigoniidae; genus Meconema; species Meconema thalassinum. The sequence continues at coordinate 40,833,527 of OX336401.1, read as the reverse complement.
GTTGAAAAGACGCCGGAAGATATTACGAAAGCTCTAGAAAAATCTCAGGAGGAAGGAAGATTAGCTCAGGAGCAAAGTAAACTAGGTCAAGCAGAGAGTAGATTTTCTGTAGAGGAAAGTAGGAGAGCCTTGGAATAGACCAAATCAGCTTTCAATCAGGTGAAAGAAGATGTGGCATCTACCAAAACTGAAATGAGCTCACTTAGAGAGGAAGTTAGTCAGAAAGTAGTGGACGCTAGAGTTCAGTGTAACGACAACATCATAAAATTAGAAGGAAAGATACAGGAGAGCATAGGTAAAGCCACCCTAGAACTGATTAAATACAATGACACTATGTTAGGTTCCCAGAAGAAAATCACTGATAAGCTCAGTGACCTGAACATCACTGTTGGCAACTTAGAAGGTAAGTTGGAAGACCAACAAAAGCTTATTACTGAGGGTATTAATATTGACATTGCTTCATGTATATCTAAATCTGTTAGTGAATTAAAAGATGAGGTTATACAATCTAATAAGGATTATATGCAGGAGCTGCATGGTAAAATATTGAAGGATGTAAGTCAGATAGAAAAGAATGCTAAAACTCACAGAGATAATTTAAAATTAGAACTGTATAAACACATAGAGGAAAGTAGAAAATAGAGCATTACCGAAATGAGAGGTAATGTGAATAAAACAGATTCGCAAAAAAGTGAGGAGTTGAACGTTATCCGAGCGACCGTAAATGAAATCAACATAGATCTTGCTAAAGTAAAGTCTAGTCAGGAAAGCGAATTACGAGATCTTAGTAGCAAAGTTAACACACTTTCTTTGGCAGAACCATGCGACCATGAAGGCTTAAAGGAAGAAATACGTTTAGGAATGCAGCGGGACATTACACAATTTTTCCTGAGTAAAGAAGAAAAGTTCAAAGATGAGCTAGGAAAATCCAGTAAACCTGAAGAAAGAGTCGAACAAGACAGGGAAAGCATTTTAGTCGGAGACAGGAGCGTCCACATGTCATGCAAGATACGAAGCGTATTCAAAGGGAATATGCAGGACTGGGAGGATTCCATGATCAAGGAGGCCAAAGAAGCAATCAGAATGTGATAGTCATAAGAAACATTGACGATAAGCCAGCTTGTTTTAGTGGAGTTGTAAACATCACCGCAGTCGAATTTTGTAGACATATGAGACATTATCTGGATAAAAATCGCATACCTAGGGACCGAGAAATGCTTTTAGTCGAGAAGTATTTGGAGTCCGAAGCCCTAAATTGGCACAGAGCTTTCAAGTACACCTATACAAATTTCGAGGAGTTTGCTGACGCATTGCAACGAAGATTCTGGAGTTTGGAAATGCAACAGGACATTAGGGCTGAGATATACTCGAAGATGAATGCTCACTCTACTCCTACACGTTATGCAGCATTCTTTACGTCACAGCTCGCCAGGCTTCAATATCTGGATCCGCCATTGGCAGAGACCGAATTAATTCATGCTATATCGAGACAGATGCCAAATGACGTAAGAAGGCACCTAATCTCAGCAGATGTAAAAACGTTGGAAGGCATGGCAGAGATCCTTAGAAAGCTAGACCATGCAAGTTCAACACCGAATGCTACGCTTAGCAATAATACACGAGGTCCAGAGCATAGGGAAGTCCACACTGTGCTAGTGGGTCAAATGCAACAAACGGAAGATAATCGCAGTAGGCCAGGTCCGAGTCGAACTAACGAATATGGGAAGAATCGTTACGAACCACCATATCGCCGATTCAGACACGGAAGGCCATACCAAGCAAGAGTATGGAACAATGGTCAACGAAGAACAGGTTACCATAGGAATAATGATGTGCATAGAAATAACTATTATGATAGAAATAATAGAGGCACAGGAGGGGGTTATCGCCGATACAAGAATTGGAACGACAATAATTATGCCCGACAACAACAACAACAACAACAACAACAACAGCCAAGGCAACAACAACAACAACAACAGAGAGGTTGGCGAAACAATGATAATGTGAGACAATATTATCAAGACAGAGATAGGGAAGGTCAGGACTTTCGAAATAGCCATAGAGAAAATGAAGTAATAAATAGTCAAGGGAGTGAAGAGGAACAACCTCAACCCTCGAACTCAGGGACGCAAGAACAGAAGTAGAGGAAGGAACAGTGTTCACCAACGATAGGCATGAGATCGCCGTAAATGAATTTTACCAGGTACAAGATAAAGAGTTACTGTATGAAAGAGAGGAGCCAGAGAGAGGATAAATAGCTAGATTACCTATTTTACAAATTATGTCAGAAGGAGAGAATTTAAGGACACTTCAAGATACGGGAGCAAATGCATCTATCTTATTATAACGCCGCTATAACAAGTTGAAGGATGGAAAATCAATAGTATCAATGCCAGTGTCATCTATTAAAGTCCGTGGTATATTCAATTACAAAACGATGAAATGTAGAATTCAAGCACTAATGAAATTCACTATAAACCGTCATGTTTATGAACAAATCTTTATTGTTCTAAACAAGATCAGTTCTGATGCTATACTGGGGATAGATTTTATCACTAAGACAGGTGCAGTGATAGAGCTAAGGAATGGCATAGTGAATTTTAACGAGAGGAACAGTGAAGAAGAAGATTAAGAAAGAAATGAATACGTCATAGAAAATGAAATCCCGGAGGAGAATTTGGAAAAGATTATTTCGGAAGTGGAGTTAGAAAAAACAGGACACTATGGTTTGATGATAGACAATTTAGAGGCATATGAAAAAAGAATGGAAGCATTAATCCAGGAATATTCCGATGTTTTCAATGATAAACCAGGATTTATAAAAGGATTCAAGTATGAAATTAAACTGAAGGATAATACACCATTTCAAATGAAGCTATATCCGATTCCTGAGAAATACCAAGCTGAGGTTGCTAGTCTCATTAAAGGAATGGAAAAGGATGGAATAATTCGTAAGCAGGCGACACCTTATTTGAACCCTATTACTGCAGTGAAGAAAGCGCAAGGTAGTCTGCGGGTTTGCCGAGATGCCAGGGGTCTCAACAGCCTCTTGGAAAAGGAACACGATCGACCGCCCAAGATCTGAGAGCTAATAAGGAAGTTTAAGGGGAAGTCATGCTTTTCCGTATTAGACACAACTTCTTCCTTATATCAGATTGAATTAACTGAGAATAGCAAATGCTATACAGGCTTCTTATTTGAGCAGAATAGCTACACTTTTGAGCGTGTCCATTTTGGCCTTATAAATTCGTGCCCTGCTTTAATTAGAGCGTTGGATAACAAGCTCACAGACGAAGTGAAAGCCAATGTTATATGCTAAGTGGATGATTTAATTGTTTCATCTGAAAATCCCGAGCAACACGTACTTCATTTAAGGAAGTTGCTGGAGAACTTGAGAGAGGTTAACATTAAAGTCAAGTTCAGTAAATGTCACTTCTTCCAACAGAAGATTAATTTCCTAGGGCATACAATTGATCAATTTGGTTACCACCCAACCCAAGATAAAACTGATGCCATATTAAGGTTCCCTAGACCGAAGAAGATCCGAGAAGTGGGAGTCTTCGCAGGTCTTTGTCAGTTTTTTAGCAGCCATTGCCCTCATTATTCCGAAGTTATGGCACCATTGCACGAGTTATTAAAGAAGAATAACCGATGGAAATGGGGAATTGAAGCAGAGAATGCATTCATTTTGGCAAAACAGATGCTCAGAGATAATATCAAGCTTTAGTATCCGGACTTTGAACGTTCGTTTATTGTTGAGACAGACGCTTCAAAAGTCGGAATCAGTGCAATATTGTATCAGAAAGACCAAGATGGAAACAACCATTATATTTCCTTTAACGGCAGAAAACTGAAACCCCATGAAATAAATTATTTCACAACGGAACTGGAAGCTTTAGCAGTGATAAACGCCTTACATCACTGGAAGAAGATATTAATTGGACACCTGACCATTATCAGGACAGATCACAAAGCTCTGTAATCCAAGCTCAAGTCAGATTTATCTTGTGACAGGATGACTAGATGGACGTTGTTTCTGCAACAATTCAACGCCACAATTGTTCATGTTCCTGGTAAGGAAAATTTACTGGCAGACATTCTATCTAGAAATCCACCTGTAGAGAGGAGTGTGAATTTTAATGTGATAGAACTGGACGAAGAAGATCAGACAACGTTGGAACGTCTGAGAAGGATAGCCATCAGTCAGAAGAGAGATACAAGTTTGAGAAATCTGTATAAATTTTTGTCAGGAAAGATGCAGAATGACAATGAAGTATATGAGGAAACTAGGAAGAAAGACACTCAGTATGTATTAGTAGAAGGCATTGTTTGCAAGTACGTCAATACTGACCACACGAAGGTGAGAATAGTAATTCCACCTAGGTTGAGAGTGCCCATTGTTTGGTTGGTCCACAAATCTATTGGTCACGGCGGTGTAGATAAGACGTACAGTACTGCGCAAGAGAAGTTTTATTGGAGCAACATGAGGGAATCCATAACAGTCATAATCAGAACATGTGAACTATGCCAGAAAAATAAGTATAATTCTGAGCTTTTAAAGGAGAAACCGAAAGCCATTATACCCACTAAGCCTTTAGAATTGTTCAGTCAGGATATTTTGGTCCAGTTCCTAAAGGTAGCAGGGGTAATAAATACTTGCTAGTCACGATGGATGTTTTCTCTAAAATATTTATGATGAACCCAATGCAGAAGGCAACTACGAAAACTGTGTTTTACCACATAAAGAAAAACATCATTCCTAAGCTAGGAAAACTCGAACGATTATTGACAGACCATGGAACGCAGTACACTTCAACGGAGTTTCAACAGGCTATGGAAAGATTAGAGATTGGACATATATTTAGTTCCATTCGTAGTCCACAAACAAATCCTATTGAGAGGACGATGTTAGAGGCTTCCAAATACATTCGCCTTTATAGTTCAGAGAACCACGCTAATTGGGTAAGCGTAGTACCACTTATGGAGTTCTGTATAAACAACACGAGGCATGAAAGTACGAACAAAGTTCCAGTGACGCTTCATTATGATGAGAAACCAGTCAGGCCATGTGACGGAATCTTTAACCTTCCGGAAGATGACGAACCATAGTTGGAACAACGTATAGAAACCGCTAGAGAGCATCTGAACAAACAAGCGGAGAAACGACTGAAGAGAGGCTATGGAAAGAAGTACAGCAGACCGCTGGTACCCGAGGAACTAGTCTTAGTCAGGATGCCCGTCAAAGCTGACGTTCTGAAGAAGACATATGTCAAATTAGCCAACGTGTTCAAAAGCCCGTTCAAGGTTGGAAGAGTCTTTGATAATAATTGTTATGAGATTGTCAGGATAGAAGATGATCGACCCATTGGAAAATACAACCAGGATTCATTAGGGATGAATTCGGTTCAAGAAGTTAGCAAGTCAAGTGTTAAATAAAGTCTGTATTATACTTTCTTTATGAGTCAGGGGAGGATCTGAACTCGAATTCATCCCAGCTTAAGACTTTGACTGAGCCGAGGTTCGAACCGACCTGTGAACCATGGGAGAGGAAAAATGGAAATATGGAATTAAAATAATTTAATATTTATATATGCATTTTGGGAAGTGAATGATGGATAATGAAACTATTTTGGAAAATATTGGAGCATTTTATGGAATTATTATTCGGAAATATTCTGGTAAATGAGATTTTAACTAAGGAAGAGTTAGATCATTCGAGGCTGAAAATTGTACAAGGCTTCATGTTAGCGAGCAGAAAACCAGTTTTGGTTAGTCAAGGCGACAATAACAAATTATGCACACGACCCGTTGATAAGAGGCTAGGTCCAGGAGCTTCTATCACGATATTTCAACAGCCAATCAGATTGAGGCACATAAATTTTGTGGGAATCGCTTTTATATAAATTTGGCTTATATAAAGCGATATAAACACTTCTACATGTGTAGAATACAATATGGAATTTATTTGGCTAAATAAAATTATAAATTATTGGCTAGGAGAGAAACTATGAGTATATTTCAATTTAAAAGCATCCGCGCGAGGCTAGCAGTACAGGCCAGTTTTGGCACGCGCGCTATCGAGGAGAGGGAAGCGAGGACTTTTACTCAGCTTCTTGAACCGAGCGGACGTATTCAGTCACGCGTCCAGCAGAGCACATTTTCCACGATAAAGAAGTACGGACGACAGACGAGGCAGTACCGTCTAGAGATCGACCATTCGCCGAGGAAGAGATACGAGGAGCCGGTGAAATGCAAATGCACTAGATAATGAAGGGAACAGCATTTATTCTGTAACACAATTATAAGGAGAAAACTTCGCTTAAATAGCATTATTCTACAGCGAAGCGATAACCAACAGTATTGCTTACTACAGCTATATCATTGCTACATTAAATATTCTACAACATCATAGTCAAGACCGTAATGAACCTGAGTCGGGGAGGACAAGCTAATTCAACGATTACTGAGAAGATTATTATGAGCAACTAAACTAATGGAAGGAGGTTAGTCTATACCATGGATTGGAGATTCAGAGTGACTTAGAAGACCGGGAATCAATAAATCTACAGCTGCTTAACAACATGCAGCATTCTGAGATGACTTCCAATAATACAAGCGAGATGTCCATTACCATCAGGAGGAGATGTCAACCCAGGACATTCAGATCTACATTGATGATGCCACTCTGCTACACGGAGAAAAGAAGAAGATGAACGCTAGCAGTCGATTGGATCAAGAGATGCAGTTTCCAGATCGCTGACCGTGAAACAATAAGACTTGCCGTTAGCTGTCACAGTCGAGCGGGACCGCAGGTGTTAGTATCACGATGCAGACGGGGGAGCGTTCAGCTGTCTCGCACGCGCCCGAGAGAAACTGGTTTCCAAGGAAGACGACGTGCTCTCGCAGTTCCAGCGGAACATCAAAAACATCTTATGAAGGTATTCAGGACACCAGAAGCCATAAAAAAAGGTAGAAAAACTGAAAGCTCTAAGTTCTGTAGTTTTGCAGTAGTATTTGTTGTTATCGAGGGGTGACCAACTTCATTGTAGATATTCTTATATTTATCCTATGTTTCTTGTAGCTAAATTTTAGAGATTGATTGCAATTCTTTGATACATCTACGTGTGTCGATTCAGACGTAATTTCATTCATTTTTGACTTTAGATATTTCGTTTCTTATATATTTTGAATGAATTGTTTTAACATGCTCACTTTCGAACGAAACTCGTTTTATAAGGGAATGCTTCGATAACAACATATTTCGAAGGAAATGCTTCGATAGTAACATATTTCATTGAAAATACTTTCCAATTGTATGACCATTTGAACGTTAAGATTGTTATTGATCGTTACAAATGCGTAACAGCGACAGAATATATTTGTATAATTATATTGCATAATTATAAAGAAAAGCATTATTGTAAAATGCTGTAACATTATTGAACAGACATTATTATGTCAGATTACAACTGAAACACTTATTTATAACAATATGGAAGTTATAAAATTCCAATTGCGGAATACAATGTATTTGACATTGGTATAGTCTTGGACTATTGTTATTATGAAAATACAATATAAAATAGGATCATGTTAGTGACAATTGAGTTCAAATGATGCCTACAGTTATTAACACTTTTATTGGAAATACTGTTAAACTGAAATGATAGACCAGGAGATTTGTTAGTCTACCTGAGGTCTAGTATGTCTTAAAACAAGCTTAAATATGAATAATTCATTTATTTAAATGTACACCAGATGCGTGAGGCTATGTATTCATATTTATTAGCTACAAAAGACGAGCGAACTACGAGTTAGTATTGTTAATATTTGGTAACGTGCAAAATCAATCTATTAAGGAACTAAGTGAACAAAGCTAAACGGAAGGAAGCTTCTAGTTTAACGTGACCGTTAATCTTGAGATCATAATCCACGGGACCTCCCGTTTACGTGGAATCCGAACCACAGGACATGGCATTTCACTTCGAAAATCTCACATGCATTGACCGGGAATCGAACCCGGACTAAGTGAACAAAAAGCGCTATTGAAAGAAATAAGAAATACTGTATGAGGAGAATTGTAGTGAACAAACATGTAATTGTTGTTAAAGATGCACGAGGTTAAATAATTTAGAGGAGAGATGGAGTTAGGAGTGCACTCTGAACGGTCGTATACAATTGCGTATTTACCTAGTAAAGTCACTGATTCTTCTACAAGTCTGTAGCAAGATGGGTTTCTTATTGAAGTAATGGCGTGCGGAGTAATGAAGATTATCGGTAGTAATGAAAAGAAAGAAGTATGTTATGTTTGGAGCGTAGCAGACGCTATTTATGAATATTGTTCACCGTGTTACGAGAGAAGGAAATGTTTTGCCATGTGGAGCAACGAATTGTTACCGTATGTGTAAAAAGCGCTGACATAAGGGTTTATATTTGTATTGTTCATGTCAGAGAGTATCATTATATGATCCACGAAGTGCTTAGAGGTTTTTAAGTAGTTCCGCATCGCTCTTTATCTTATTGTAGTTTATTCGTTGACACGATATGTTCAAAGCCATATTTAACTTCAGTGTTCGATATACAAGCTTTACTTATTATGACAAGTTACCAGAGATACCTGAGAATTCATTGTTGCGTGAAACATTGTTCATAGAAATGTTTTTTTAAAACAGAGACACTGTAGGACTGTCAGATCGGGACTGATAGTGCGAATAGTATTTTTAATACCGTGTTAAACATGGAAAATTGTATATAATGTATATATTTCACTTATATTTAATTACTATTATTATTATTATTATTATTATTATTATTATTATTATTATTGTTATTATTTTATATATTCACGTTTTACACACGTATGTGTATAATTTAGGATTTTTACATTGTTAGTTTAAATTTTGTTCCTTGAACAGGTGATGCTGATCAGACTGCTTCAGTGACAGAGTCACAGGGTGATTATTAAATGCGTAAACATTTTAATATGTTTTAAATAATTACATTTCTGTAATGACATTGTTTATGAACATTTGAAGCGCAGATAGAAGGACTATCTGACGTGTGAGATAATTTAATTTAACTTGCTTTTATTTTTATTGGTGATAGGGAGTTTATTGTTTTGTCATTTTTGGTAATAAATCCCAGGCACTATTTTTGTTTGCCTGTTCGTTTTTTATAAATCTGATCGCCTTTTCATTTTGCAATCGACATGCGATAATACTGCGAATTAGTTACTAGAATCCACGTAGTCTCAACTTTCACCGTTCACGCCCGAGATCCGAGATTCTCGTCCTACCATCATGTTATGGGTATTTTATTTCTAGTAAATGTGCAACTAATCAGTAGTGTTGTAGCATGGCCGGTATGTATCGAGAGTTTCCTAGTAGGGTAGTATTGGTTTATCTGGCTGGGTATCGACCTCCCTACAATCCTTTTCCATCTCAGCGGATATAGGCTATGACTATGCGGAATTCGGGTGCAGTACGCCGTTCATAGGAGATGGTTTCGAAGCAGCTAAGGTAACTGGAGTGGCATTTGTCGATTTATCGGCAGCCTACGACACTGTTAATCATTAGCTTCTACTAGCTAAGTTTTACACGGTGACTAAGAACTCCAGCCTAACCTGGTTCATTGCTACTCTCCTGCAGAATCGGAGATATTTGTTGGACTTCCAGGGGCAACGCAGCCGATTGAGACTACAGAAGAATGGCCTTCTCCAAGGAAGTGTTCTCGCTCCATTTCTGTTCAACGTGTATACAAATGACCAGCCAATAGCTCCCAACACAAGGAGTTTCTTTTACGCTGACAATCCCACTCTTGCTACACAGGGTAAGGATTTTGAATCAGTGGAGAACAACCTCCCGAGTGCCCTTAAGGATCTGACCAAATATTATATGGCAAATCAACTGAAACCAAATCCCTCCAAGACACAAGTATGTGCTTTTCACTTGAGAAACAGGGACGTCTTTCGTAAACTGAAGATAATATGGTCGGGAGTGGAACTGGAACACTGTTACACCCCAAAATTTCTAGGAGTGACACTGGACAGAGCTCTTATCCACACGAAGCACTGTTTCAACATTAAGTCAAAAGTTCACACCAGGAATAATCTTATGAGGAAACTGGCCGGATCACAATGGGGTAGTCACCCACACACTATTCGAACATCTGCAATGGCATTGTGTTATTCCGCTGCAGAGTACGCCTGCCCGGTTTGGTATAACTCAATTCATGCTAAACAGGTATACATAGCTCTCAATGAAACCAGTAGAACTATACCTTGATGCTTAAGATCAACACCAACAGAGTGCCTTTACCATCTCGCAGGAATAACACCACCCACTATTCGACGAGAAATAGCTGCAAACAAGGAAAGGAAGAAAGTTGTCCAGGAAGCAACCCATCTTCTACATGGGCATGAACTACATGCTCAGAGACTGAAGTCTAGAAAGAGTTTCCTAAGAACATCCAAAGAATTGAAGACTACATGTGAAAAAGGCAGGCTAGAATTATGGAAAGCTAAGGAATCTCCTCTCCTAGGCTTGAAAAGGATAGCCGAAACTTTACCTCCTGGTCATGATCAAGATTGGTTAACATGGAAATCCTTGAATAGATTAAGATCAGGAGTGGTCAGATCTAAGATCAATCAAGCAAAGTGGGGCTAAATTAAGGAAGATGGCATTCAGAGTGACTGTGGAGTAGATCAGATTGTGAAGCACATGCTTCAGTGTAGACTGTGTCCGACCTCCTGCACAGAAGATGAACTTTATGAAACATCACAGAATGCAGTGGATGTGGCCAAGGTTTGATAAAATATTATATAATGACTGAAGTCATAGTACTTGTATCTGTGTTTTATTTGATGTTTTCTGACTCGAGAATAATAATAATTCAGAATATTGACAATTCTAAATGTTATGTCAAGATTAACCATGGGTTAATAATAACAATTGTATTATGTAAAGAAAGAAGTAATTTAAACTTCTACATTTAAGAAAGATCATAGAGGGGAGACAAGAATGTATTTCTATTGTATATAATGTTATTAAGACAGAATTTCACGAATAACGATTGTTTAATTAAAATCAGGACATATGTTACAGTAAAGAAGAATTTAAAGCAAGTCATCATCATGATGCTTTTATAGAATCGTTACGGTTAAGCTGATTAAAAGAACATCTGATGTTGAAGTTAAATAATATTGATGAAAGCACAAGAGTTAAGTAGACAGGGTTGTTAGTTGGGTCTACCAGTATGTGAAGAAATGTCCAGGGTATATATCTTAGTGATCACGGCGACAGTAAGATGAAATATGTAAAAGGAATTATGGAAGTTTATGCGAATATATTAAATATTTAGGAGTCGACGAGTACATGATTGAGGGAAGGAAATAAATTATTATTGAGAAGAAATATGTGCTTTGTTAAGAAAGTGAAGTCAAAGTGAATTGATATTATTAATAGTTTGAGAATGTAGCAAGATGATATACGAAAGGAACAGCTGATCAGAAGGGAAGTTTATTGTAATGCCATTTGTATAGATAACATGAGTATTTCAAGGAAGGATGTTCTTTGAAACATTATCTCTATGAATAATTTATCAGGATTTTGACATCGTTTAACTAGAATTAGTTTCATCGCTTGTGCAAGGGTTCATTGATTTTTACAAGAGAAGTATACCAGAAGTCAATGTGGGTGACATGAAAATTTAGTAGACAAATAGCAAGGACTATTTAGAAGAAGGCTGATAAGGGCATTGACGAATATAAAAAGTGTAAATAGAATGACAAATATTTTATTTTATGTTTAGCGTTAGAGACAGAATAGGAACAAGGAGTTAGTATTGTATAGAGTAAAAGACGTATTTGTAGAATGAGAAGATTGCTATTTTATTTGCAGCGTAGACAGCTGTTAATTAATATCTTTGAATAATTTATCGATTGGAGAAAGTTGTCAGAAAAAGATTTTTATTTAGTTGCAACTCATTAATAGGAATTCATAAACAGAATTTACGGTAATTTAATTTATTTTCAATTATTATTATTAATATTATTTTTATTCGTTTTATTTTAATATTTTAAGAGGAATTATTTATAGTGTATTTGTTTTAGATAATAAATTAGCAGGTACTTGTTAGCTTACTTGCTCCATATTTATAGAATCCACGACGATATCATTTCATAGCGAGAGTAACAAGTGTACTATGAATATTCTACAGGCACCCAACCCCTTTCCACACCCGTCATACTTCGAGATACCCAGAATCTCACTCTCCAAGTAGATAGAGTGAACCCTTTGTAGTTAGAACATAGTGCATTCGCATTTTAATAAACATGTGTACGACGAGTTCAGTGATCGCCAGTCAGCAGGGTACAGTTGGTTTATCTAGCTGGGGATCAACGTCCTTTGCGATCCTCCCCATCATAGGATAATGCTTGGTAATTACATCTTTCTTTCTCTTCCGTTTCGTAAAACAACATTTCAATCTCACTTCACAATAACATTTTCGTCACTGCTGACAAGCCTTAGAATTATACCTATTTCTTCGTAGTACTTTTCGACTTCATTATCATCTGTTTGATTGGCAGCCTGATAGAGTTATACTACACTAATGCACGTAGGTTTCGTTCAAAATTTCACGACAATAAGCCGTTAATTATATTGCTCAAAATATTCTATCCACTGTCCGAGTTCCCTTGTCAATATGAGATTAACTACCCGTAACAGTGATTTGATTTAGAGCTAAGCCAGCTAGGCCAGAAGTCCCGTTCTTTCTGCCAGCATACTTCACTAATCCAACCCAAATTTGACTTCAACCGTTCTATATCCCATTTCATGTTCATAAACCTCCCTCTGGATAATCACACTTCTGCATCCATGGTTTGACCAGTAAAAAGCCACCTTTGAGAATTTAACCCCACATCGAGTAGCCCTTGGCTGAATATTTTAAAGTGGGACATGATTACCGCACAATTGGAATTTTACAAGCGAGGACGGTACCATCACATAGAATTGTGCATAGAGAGGTGCTTATCCTTGGTTAGAACTTTATGGCTGTAGTTTCCCGTTGCAATGGGGCAGTGGCGGGCAAGGTGTGGCACAGGTGGGTAGAAGTAGCCAAGGGGTGGCTTAAGGGGGCATTGTTAAATCATATTAATATATAAAAATGAGATGGTGTGTGTCTGTGTTTCTGTCTGTCTGTGTGTTACTCAATAACGCAAAAACCACTGGTCCGATTTAAATGAAATTTTGCATGGATGTAGCTGATTTACCAGGCATACATATAGGATACTTTTGATTTCGGTATTTTGCACTAATAAAAATGGCAACAATTTTAGTGACGTCACTACACCCTTTGGTTTCAAAATTTCATATTTCCATTTCAAATAAAAAGAGAACGCTAATAAATAGCAAACTTTTGATGGCTCATATGATATTTAAAATTTAATTTCCTATCCAAAAGGTCCTTATCTCTTTTTGTGAATCTCCAACGGTTAGCGAGTAAAAACCACATTTGGGACGTCACTACACCCTTTGGTTTCAAAATTTCATAGTTCAATTTCAAATAAAAAGAGGATGTTAAGAAATAGCAATCTTTTGATGGCACAAACGAGCTTTAACATTTAATTTTCTATCCAAAAGGTCCGTATCACTTTTCGTGTATCTCCAACGGTTAGCGAGTAAAACCTAAATTTGTGCTATAAAACACGTTCAACTCCGAGCGGTGCAGTATATCTCTACATATATAAAAATGAAAGTTTGTCCGTTTTTTTTTCTGAATTTCTAAGGAAATTTGAGTCATTTATGCGTTTCAGACTGTTTTATGATGGATGCGGCCGATTTTATTTTTATTTTTTGTCTGTCGGTCTGTTTGTTTGTCTATGGACAAACTTGTTCCCTTATAACTCGTGAACGGTTGGGTGTATCAACGTAAAATTTGGTACAGATATCCATCAGAGGCACGACACTAATCATTCATGTAACTCTTCTCCGTACCTCTCATGAAAGGGGTCCTACCCCCTTAAAATACATGCTGAAATAGGCGAAGAAGGACGAGACAAAGCTCATTTTCAGCCCCTCAATATGAGAGACAAAACTCAGGGGCCCGAAAGGGTCCCCGAAAACCACATTTTAAGGCCCTAAACCAACCGTTTATGAGATATTCCCAGGAAACTAATTTCATTTAATCAACTAATGAATGAATGCAAGTCGGCAACCATGGCAACAGATTCTCAGAGGTCCATCTATTGCTGTAAAACGCAATGCAATTCCATTAATTACATTGGTGTGAAAGTTTGCAAACGGCTAGAAGGTTATCACGGAACGAAATTAAGGTGTAAAATTCATCAATACGTATAATGCGCTTAAGGGGGTCAAGGGGTACTCTAGAATTTTTTCACGCGATTTACACCTGCGGGTGTGGTACGGCAGGTTTATTATATTCCTATCCCTATTATTATTATTATTTCCGATTATTCCCCTACAGGAGAGCGTGAGAACTTGAGCCAATCACAGCTTCACTTCCTTTTCCTCTCTTCTTTTCTTCCCAAAACCTCTTCATTAGTTCACTGTGCTTTTTCTTCCTTTCCTCTGTCCATTTTTTCCCTGATGTATCTTTCCTTGAAACTTGTACAATTTTCGTGTTTTTGATTTTATTTCTAAATTGTTCTCTGTCCTTAATGTCATCCTCAGAGATTTTAAGTAATTCCATGTCTTCATGTACTTCTTTTATCCAACTGGTCTTTAATTTACTTGCATTCACGATATTGAAAATCTTCTTAGTGAGTCTGTTCTCATCCATCCTACATGTGTGTCCATAGAACTGCACACGTCTCTTCCTAAATTTATCTATAATGGTGTCTGTATTTTCATAAAGTTCCTTTGTTGGTCTCCTGACCCAAATTCCATTACGGAAAACAGCGCCATGGATTTTCCTAAGAATTTTTCGTTCCTGTTTCTCAATATAATGAATTCTTGTCATTCCTCTAATGACGGTGGTTTCTGCCGCGTACAAGGCTTCAGGCAAGACAACTGTGTTATAATGGCGCAATTTTGCATTGCGAGATACTGCGCTTTTGTTATAATGATTCCATGTCAGCTTGTACGCCTTCTGCAATTTTACTATTCAATCTGCATTAGAAATTGTGTTCAATCCTGTGGGTTGGATGGCTTCTCCTAAATATTTGAAGTGAGTGACCTGCGCGATTTTTCCATATTGCGTTCCTATCCCTATATTATATTATTATTATTATTAGTATTATATTACGGCGTACAACGACGAGACAAAGCCCATCGGTGCCAAAAAAAACTCGGGGGCCGTAAAGGGTCCTCGAAAACTACATTATAAGGCTCTAAAACCAACAGTTTCTGAAATATTCCCAGAAAACTAATTTAATTTAATTTAACATACTAATAAAGGAATGCAAATCGGTAACC
Source organism: Meconema thalassinum (assembly GCA_946902985.2). NCBI lineage: Eukaryota > Metazoa > Arthropoda > Insecta > Orthoptera > Tettigoniidae > Meconema > Meconema thalassinum. The sequence continues at coordinate 40,818,090 of OX336401.1, read as the reverse complement.
ACGACAACATTATCTCAAGGGGTGGCATCCAACTTTCCATCTATTTCTGTAAAAAGCAGTGTCACGACATTTATTACATTTCTGTGAAAGTTTGCAAATGGCTATAAGGTCATCACGGAACAAACGTAGACTGTATAATCGATCAATGCAATTAAGGGGGTCAAGGGGTAACCTAGATTTTTTTCATGCAATTTTCACGTGCGACATATAGTACAGAAGGTGTAATATATCTACAAACAGCAACATTATTTTCAAAAATTCCTGATTTGAATCAGCATTTTTTGCGGCGTTTTGGAATTTGGGCCATTTCAGGCTAAAGAACCTGAATTTTCATGCACCACAAGCCTTTATAATTTATGAAAGAGGTCTTCCTGAGTATGGGGACTTAACACAACGTAGAGGGTCAGTTTTTATGTGACGTGTTTTTCGTTTCGTCTACAAGGCTTTCAATTCTATTTCACGTCAGGAAGTACACGTTAGGTGAATTTAGTTTGAGAGTACATTTTACCAAATCTTTTTTTTTTGTCGACATACGGGTTCATCGTAAGGATGATTTTTTTTTTGGTACTGTGTGGTAGATATACCCATATTTGGATATATGGATATCTGGGTGATATGTTGTAGACAATAGAATTGTCTGTCTGTCTTTCTGTGTATCTTTATGTACGCCTAAAACTCGTGTTCGGATACTTGGTGCATCGTAAAATTAGGTATGGTAACCAGGAGAGTCAATACACCAATAATTTATAAAACTCTTCACCGCACTTTTCATACAGTAGAAAGGTGGATATAGGGAAAATCTTCTCAAAATACATGCCAAAATAGGCGAAAATAAAACTTATCCTAGTAGGACGACCAAAGCATATGTTGCGCTTCTCAATGTGAGAGACAAAATTGGGGAGTCTATAAAGGGTCTCCGAAAACCACATATTAAGGCCCTTAAATTAACAGTGTGTGTGATATTCCCAGAAAACTAACTTCGTTCTGATAAACTTATGAAGGAATGGCAAACCGCTAACCATTGCAACATTAGCTCAATTGATAATGTCTGGTGTTAACACCGAACACCGTTCGAAGAATGGGTACTTCTGCTAGTATTGTTATAAATGTCACCATCTACGGGACAAATACAGCATGGATAATTCCGTACTGCTATTCATTTTCAAAATAAGGTAATATAAACCAATCAATTACGCTCCATATCAAATTTCTACTATAATTACATACACTCAACAAATAACAAATCATAACGAACAGACTTACATGGTCCCTGCCGCATCACTGAATGTACAATGAATCACATAACGTTACATAAAGCATATGTAGAGTTTCTGTATAAAATTGCAAGGTACTGTTAGTCTTCCAAAAATGAGTTAAAATAATGATATGGTTGCAAATCCATCATTTAGTCTTGCGTCCACTAAACTCTACAATCCGTCAGTTTGTCTCACCACCCGACAGAGCGCGGAAGGGAAATGGACTGCTGGCGGACGGCATTTGTAGGTGGTGCTAACGGGAGATGGTACCTTTGTGAATATGCCTCGCAAAAGTTCTCAAGAGATGGCATGGGACTCTCGAGACAGGGCTGTAAGATACTTCAAGGTCTCGTAAACTCTAGAACATCAAATCCACCTGGAAACACTGAATAATAATAATAATGTTATTGGTTTTACGTCCCTTTTAACTACACTGGCTTTTAGAGACGCCGGGGTGCCGGAATTTTGCCCCGAAGGGGATCTTTAACGTGCCAGTAAATGTACTGACACGGCTCCCTCACATTTGCGCACCCTCAAATGCCATCTGACTGCGCCAGGTTTCGAACCTGCAACCTTGGGTTCAGCAAGCGAGAACGTTACCCCTGAGCCACGCAGCCAGACGTGGAAACACTGAGACTATCCCTCCAACTATGTACGGAATGCCACGCAGAATAGTTAAGTGACACGTGTTCGACAATGCACTCAGTCAACGAAGTGGGCTGCAATGAACTAGTGAGTCAGTTGAGTGTGACGTAGCAGTTCAGTATGCGAGATAAACTATGACAGCTTTGTGCAGGAATATATCGTGAAGCGCAGAAGGCCGTTACTCCTCCATTCGATGGAGGTAGGACAAGAGGACTCAAGAGGCTACTACAGCGGGGTTTCATAGCTCCGTGGTCAATCATTATCCGACAAAGCCGTAAGCCACGCCTGTAGTTGCATTCTGCCCGCTCTGTTAATTTTGCCTGGAGCCAGGGTGCGACAATCAACCCCACTGTCCATGGCTGGGGGCGGTGGACTCACGGAGCCCTCACTAGGCAAACCTACACGTCACCTGCTATCACACAGGCATAACCTAGGTTGATTTCCAGAAACTCTGCCTTTCGATTTGCGCCTCTCCTTGGACTTGTTCACAGCACCGTTCCGCGCTGCCGCAACCCTGATTTTGGTTCACGACCAGAGTGCAGCACTTCCGCCACATTTGCCGGACACGTCACCAACACCGCCTCGGTCCTAGGTTACAGACCCTACAACAACCTCAGCGTGGATCCCGGACCACTACTGACACAATTTGTTCTTTTGGCAACTGCCAACTATTTTTGCCAGTGCGGATAACTTCATGGGCACTGCCAATAACAATTTTGAACCATGAATGCTGGATCCAGCAACAACAACAATGGCAAAAATGTCTGTCCATGGTGGGATTCTTACTGTTTTACCTCACCACGTCACGAAATGAACCGCACGACTGTCACGTCACACCACCTGGCGATAATTAGCGTGCGCAACAAGTAGGCAACACGCCTCACACCACCCCGCCCGCCGCGAGATAAAAAAAACGCTACTCTATGTTAGAAGGACAATTATAATAAGGAAATAAGAACCATTAAACAAATAGCAAAGGAAAACAATTTCCCGCCAAGCAAAATAGACCAAATTGTAGCCAAACATAAAAATAAAGATAAAATAATTCCAAAACCGGACATTAATGAGAAAAAAAAATTCGCGCTTCAACTATGTGAATGCGAACACATATAAATTCACTAATCTATTCAAAAATCAAGGCATAAAAATAGCATTCACAACGAATAATACGACCGGGAGGCACCTGAAAAATAGTAATCTAAATAAACAACGCCCGTATTCAAAGTCAGGGGTATATTCTATTACATGCCAAGACACTGGTTGTCAAGCTAATTACATTGGACAGAGCGGAAGACGAGTAGATACACGTCATAATGAACATAGGAATGCGATAAGATATGCAACACATTCAGCCGTATGTGAACATATGTGTGACACGGGGCACAGCTTTACTAAAATCGAGACTGACCTATAAATAATTCATCACGAATCGAAAGGCAGAGCTCTCGACATAAAGGAAGCAATTGAGATTCACCTAGCCAAAGAAAACAATCCCAACAATCCAAATGAACACACTTTTAAGGATAGTTCACCCCTTTTCACTCTACTAAAAACACACCATGTCGGAAACAAGACACAACTTAGCGACACAGCCAAGCTAGATAAAAAGGGGGGGGGGGATAGCGGTGATTATAGGTAAGTGTTATCTGGAACAGGTGTACTATGTACTTTCTTCTGCAATAAACCTAGGCCAGTATGCGCGGCAGTATTAAAGGTGCCGGGACGTCTTCAATAGACCGTGTACCGCTTAGTTGAATGACTTTTTAGTCCACGCGTGGCGAAGATAGTTTCAAGGTCCTTAATAGTTATAGATCATCCTTTATTCAATAACATACATTCTTTTCTAGAATTGGCAACGTCACACAAATATACATGGCACTGACCTCAGAAAGAACATAGGAACAAAAGGGGGAGAAAGGGAAAAACCAGTTCCGCCCAGTTAACACCCGGGTTAGTCGAATATAACTGGTGCCAGAGTGAACACGAAACTGCTTGAAGTTCCAGTTAGGGAGACAACCGGATAAGTATGAGCCTGTATTATTACAGTATCAACATAGTTGATTTTGTATAACCCTATAATCACCCCAAACAGACAAATTCCTTATTTTTATCACACTTTTAGGAGTTCACCTAACATTAGATATACTACATTTAGCATACATCGACAGATGCATTACCAACACTGCAACTAAATAATTGTACATATTGTATATATTTTTCACCGGTATTCTCAAACATAGATGTTATAGCCTAAGGTTAACGGATCTGATAACGATCGCTTGACGATCGAAACAGGTCATCCTAGTGTATTCATTAATCTCATGTAATTTATTTCAGGATTAGGGCATAACCCAGCTCTAATTGGGTACATTCGTGTTGACCGACAGAAAAGCACCAAACATTTGTTAATGATAATAATATTCCATTCTATAGAGCTTACACGTTCCCACGTGTTCACCAACTGCTGAGTGTCTACCGTGTTTCCATACACTGCATCAAATGACTGATGTTGGATCTACCTCTATTACCTGTGTTCGTCAACTGCTGATTGTCTACCGAGTTTCCTTTCACTCCATCAATTGACTGATGTTTGATCTACCTCTATTCACTGTGTTCGTCAACTACAGAGTGTCTACCGTGATTCCCCACACTCCATCACTTTACTGATGTTGTTTCTAACTCTATTAACTGAGTTCACCAACTGCTGAGAGTCTACCGAGTTTCCTTACCCTCCATCATTTGACTGAAGATGGATCTACCTCTGTTTACTGAATTCGCCAACTCCTGAGTGTCTACCGTGTTTCCTTACACAGTATCAATTTCTGATGTTAGATCTACCTCTATTAACTGTGTTTGTCAACTGCTGAGTGGCTACCAAGTTTCCTTACACTCTACAAATTGACTGAAATTGGATCTACCACTATTAAATGCACTCGCCATCTGCTGAGTGTCTACCGTGTTTCCTTACACTCCATCATTTGACTGACGTTGGATATACCTCCATTAGCTGTATTCGTCAACTGCTGAGTGTCTACCGTATTTCCATACACTCCGTCAATTGACTGATGTCGGATCTTACTCTATTAACTGTCTTCCTGAACCGCTGAGTGTCTACCGAGTTACCTTACTTTCCATCAATTGACTAATGTTGGATCCACCTCATTTTACTGCGTTCGTCAACTGCTGAATGGCTACCATGTTTCCTGGCACTCCATCAATTGACTAATTTTGGAGCTGAGTGTCTACCGTGTTTTCTTACGCTCATTCAAATAACGGAAAATGGATCTACCTCTATTAAATGTGTTCGCCAACAACTGAGTGTCTACCGAGTTTTCTTACACTCCGTCATTTGACTGAAGTTGAATATACCTAAATTAACTCTGTTTACCAACAGTTGAGTGTCTACTTGTTTACTTACACACATTTAATTAACTGATCTTAGATCTACCTCTATTAAGTTTGTTCGTCAACTGCTGAGTGTCTACCGTATTTCCATACTCTCCATCAATTGACTGATGTTGGATCTACCTCTATTAACTTCGTTCGTCAAATGCTGAATGTCTACCGTATTTCCTTGCACTCCATCAACTGACTGATGTTGGAGCTAGCCCAATTAACTGTGTTCGTATTATGCTGCATGTCTACCATGTTTCCTTCCACTCAAACAATAGACTGAAGTTGAATCTACCTCTATTAACTGCACTCGCCATCTGACGTGTTTCCTCACACTCTTTCAAATAACGGAAGTTGGATCTACCTCTATTAACTGCGTTTGCCAGCAGCTGAGTGTCTACCGTGTTTTCTTCGACTCCATCAATTGACTGAAGTTGATTCTACCTAAATTAGCTCAGTTTACCAACTGCTGAGTGTCTACATGTTTACTTACACACCATCAATTGACTGATGTTGGACCTACATCTATTAACTGTGTTCGTCATCTGCTGAGTGTCTGCTAAGTTTCCTTACACTCCATCAATTGACTGATGTTGGACCTACCTCTATTAACTGTGTTCGTCAACTGCTTAGTGTCTACCGTGATTCCTTACACACCATGAATTGACTGATGGTGGATCTACGTCTATTAACTGTGTTAGTCAATTGCTGAGTGTCTACCGTGTTTCCTTACAATCCATCATTTGACTGAAGATGGTTCTACCTCTATTAAATATGTTCGTCATTTGTTGAAAGTCTACCGTGTTTCCTTACACTCCATCATTTAACTGATCTACCTCTATTAGCTGTGTTCGCCAACAGCTGAGCATCCACCGTGTCTCCCTCCACTCTATCAATTGACTGAAGTTGGATCTACCTCTATTAACTGCGTCCGCCCACTGCTGGTTGTTTACCGCGTTTCCTTTCACTCCATCATTTGACTGAATTTGGATCTACCTCCATTAACTGTGTTCATTAAATGATGAGTGTCTACCGTGTGTCCTTACACTCCTTCAATAGACTGAATTTGAATCTACCTCTATTACTTGTGATAACCAACTGCCGAGTGTCTACTGTGTTTTCTTACACACCATCAAATGAATGATGTTGGATCTACCTCTATTAACTGTGTTCGTCAACTGCTGAGTGTCTACCGAGTTTCCTTACACTCCATCAATTGACTTATGTTAGATCTACCTCTATTAACTGTGTTTGTCAACTGCTGAGTGTCTACAGTGTTTCCTCACTTTCCATCAATTGAATGATGTTGGATCTACCTCTATTAACTGTTTTTGTCAACTGCTGAGTGTCTACCGAGTTTCCTTACTCTCAATCAATTGACTGATGTTAGATCTACCTCTATTAACTGTGTTCGTCAACTGCTGAGTGTCTAACGTGATTCCTTACACTCCATCAATTGACTGATGTTGGATCTACCTCTATTAACTTCGTTCGTCAACTGCTGAGTGTCTACCATGTTTCCTTACACTCCATCAATTGACAAAAGTTAAATGTACCTCTATTTACTCTGTTTACCAACTGCTGAGTGTCTACTGTGATTTCTTTCACACCATCAACTGACTGATGTTGGATCTACCTCTATTAACTGTGTTGTCAACTGCTGAGTATCCACCGTGTCTCCCTCCACTCTATCAATTGACTAAGGTGGATCTATTTCTATTAACTGTGTATGCCAACTGCTGAGTGTCTACCGTGTTTCCTTACACTCTATCAATTGACTGATGTTAGATCTACCTCTATTAAATGTGTTGTCAACTGCTGAGTATCCACCGTGTTTCCTTACACTCTATCAATTGACTGATGTTGGATCTACCTCTATTAACTGTGTTGTCAACTGCTGAGTATCCACCGTGTCTCCCTCCACTCTATCAATTGACTAAGGTGGATCTATTTCTATTAACTGTGTATGCCAACTGCTGAGTGTCTACCGTGTTTCCTTACACTCTATCAATTGACTGATGTTAGATCTACCTCTATTAACTGTGTTGTCAACTGCTGAGTATCCACCGTGTTTCCTTACACTCTATCAATTGACTGATGTTGGATCTACCTCTATTAACTGTGTTGTCAACTGCTGAGTATCCACCGTGTCTCCCTCCACTCTATCAATTGACTAAGGTGGATCTATTTCTATTAACTGTGTTGTCAACTGCTGAGTGTCTACCGAGTTTTCCTACACTCCATTAATTGACTGAAGTAGGATCTACCTCTATTTACTGTATTCGCCAACTGCTGAGTTTCTACCATGTCTCCTTTCACTCCATCAATTGACAGAAGTTAGATCTACCTCTATTAACTGTGTTCGCCAACTGCTGAGTGTCTACCGTGTTTCCTTCCACTCCATCAATTGACTGATGTTAGATCTACCTCTATTAACTGTGTTCGTCAACTGCTGAGTGTCTGCCGAGTTTCCTACACTCCATCAATTTGACTGAAGTAGGATCTACCTCTATTAACTGTGTCCGCCAACTCCTCAGTGTCTACCGTGTTTCCTTACACTCCATCAATTGACTGATGATAGATCTACCTCTATTAACTGTGTTCGTCAACTGCTGAGTGTCTGCCGAGTTTTCCTACACTCCATCAATTTGACTGAAGTAGGATCTACCTATATTAACTGTGCCCACCAACTCCTCTGTGTCTACCGTGTTTCCTTACACTCTATCAATTGACTGATGTTAGATCTACCTCTATTAACTGTGTTGTCAACTGCCGAGTGTCTACCGTGTTTCCTTACATTCCATCATTTGACTGAAGTTGGATCTACTTCTATTAACTGAGTTCGCCAACTGGAGTATACACCGCGTCTCCCTCCACTCTATCAATTGACTAAGGTGGATCTACCTCTATTAACTGTGTTTGTCAACTGCTGAGTGTCTACAGTGTTTCCTCACTTTCAATCAATTGAATGATGTTGGATCTACCTCTATTTACTGTATTCGCCAACTGCTGAGTTTCTTCCGTGTTTCCTTTCACTCCAACATTTGACTGAAGTTGGATCTACCTCTATTAACTGTGATCGCCAACTGCTGAGTATCCGCCGTGTCTCCCTACCCTCCATCATTTAACTGAAGTTGGATCAACCTTTATTTAAGTGTCCCCTAATTGCTGAGTGCCTACCGTGCTCCCCTACACTCCAAAATTTGTCTGAAGTTGGATCTACCTCTATTTACTGTGTTCGTCAACTGCAGAGTGTCTTTCCAGTTTCCTTTCACTCCATCAATTGAATGAAGTTGGATCTACCCCTATTAACTGTGTTCGCCAACTGCCGAGTGTCTACCGTGTTTCCGTAACACTCTACAAATTGACCGATTTTTGGATCTACCTCTATTTAATGAATTAACGAACTCCTGAGTGTCTACCGTGATTCCTTACACAGCATCAATTGACTGAAGTTCAATCTACCTCTATTAACTGAGTTCGTCAACTGCTGATTGTCTACCGAGTTTCCTTACTCTCCATCAATCGACTGATGTTAGATCTACCTCCATTAACTATGTTCACCAACTGCTGAGAGTCCGTCGTGATTCCCTCCACTCCATCAATTGACTGATGTTGGATCTACCTCTATAAACTGCGTTCGTCAACTGCTGAGTGTCTAATGAGTTTCCTTACACTCCTTCAATTAACTGATGTTAGATCTACCTCTATTAACTGTGTTCGTCAACTGCTGAGTGTCTACCGTGATTCCTTACACTCCATCAATTGACTGATATTGGATCACCCTCTATTAACTGTGTTCTTCAACTGCTGAGTGTCTATCGTGTTTCCTTACACTACATCAATTGACTGATGATATATCAACCTCTATTAACGGTGTTTGTCAACAGCTGAGTGTCTAAGAGTTTCCCTACACTCCATCAATTGACTGATGTTAGATATACCTCTATTAACTGTGTTCGTCATCTGCTGAGGGTCTACCGTGATTCCTTGCACTCCACGAATTGACTGAGGTTGGATCTACCTCTATTAACAGTGATCATCAATTGCTCAGTGCCTACCGAGTGTCCATACATTCCATCAATTGACTGATGTTAGATCTACATCTATTAACTGTGTTTCTCAACTGCTGTGTGTCTACCGTGTTTAATTACACTCCATCAATTGACTGATGTTGGATCTAGTTCTATTAACTCTATTAAATGTGTTCGTCAACTGCTGAGTGACTACCATGTTCCCTTACATTCCAACATTTGACTGAAGTTGGATCTATGTCTATTTGCTGTGTTCGTCAACTGCTGAGTGTCTTCCATGATCCCTTTCACTCCATCAATTGACTGAAGTTGGGTCTACCCCTATTAATTGTGTTCGCCAACTGCTGAGTGTCTACCGTGTTTCCGTTCACTCTACAAATTGACTGAATTTGGATCTACCTCTATTTACTGAATTCACAAACTCCAGAGTGCCTACCCTGTTTCCTTACACAGTATCAATTGACTGAACATATCTACCTCTATAAACCCTGTTCGCCAACTCCTGAGTGTCTACCGCGTTTCCTTACACTGCATCTATTGACTAATGTTCAATCTACCTCTAATAAATATGTTCACCAACTGCTGAGAGTCTTCCGTGATTCCTTACACTCCATCAATTGACTGATGTTGGATCTACCTCTATAAACTGTTTTTGTCAACTGCTGGGTGTCTACCAAGTTTCCTTACACTCCATCAATTGCCTGATGTTAGATCTACCTCTATTTACTGTGTTCGTCAACTGCTGAGTGTCTACCGCGATTCCATACACTCCATCAATTGACTGAAGATGGATCTACCTCTATTGACTGTATTCGGCAACTGCTGAGTGTCTACCGTGTTTCCTTTCACTCCATTAATTGACTGAATTTGGATCTACCTCTATTAACTATGTTCACCAACTTCTGAGAGTCTATCATGATTCCTCACACTCAATCAATTAACTGATGTTAGATCTACCTCTATTAACTGTGTTCGTCAACTGCTGAGTGTCTACCGTGATTCCTTACACTCCATCAATTGACTGATGTTGGATCTACCTCTATTAACTGTGTTCTCAACTGCTGAGTGTCCACCGTGTTTCATTACACTCCATAAATTGACTGATGATAGATCTACCTCTATTAACGGTGTTTGTCAACTGCTGAGGGTCTAAAGAGTTTCCTTAGTATCCATCAATTGACTGATGTTGGATCTACCTCTATTAACTGTGTTCGTCAACTCCTGAGGGTCTACCGAGTTTCCCTACACTCCATCAATTGACTGATGTTAGATCTACCTCTATTAACTGTGTTCGTCAACTGCTGAGTGTCAACCGTGATTCCTTACACTCCATGAATTGACTGATGTTGGATCTTACTCGTTTAACAGTGTTCATCAACTGCTGAGTGCCTACCGAGTTTCCTTACGTTCCATCAATTGACTGATTTTAGATCTACCACTATTAAGTGTGTTTATCAACTGATGAGTGTCTACCGTGTTTCCATACACTCCATCCATTGACTGATGTTGGATCTACCTCTATTAGCTGTGATCACCAACTGCCGAGTGTCTACTGTATTTTCTTACACACCATCAATTGACTGATGTTGGCTCAACCTCCATTTACAGCGATCGTCAACTGCTAAATGTCTTCCGTGTTTCCTTGACCTCCATCAATTGACTAATTTTGGAGCCACCTCTATTAACTGCGTTTGTAAACTGCTGAATGTCTACCGTGTTTCCTTGCACTCAATGAAATGACTGAAGTTGAATCTACCTCTATTAACTGCAATCGCCATCTGCTGAGTATCTACCGTGTGTCCTTACACTCCTTTAGATAACTTAAGTTGGATCTACCTCTATTAACTGTGTTCACCAACTGCTGAGAGTCTACCGTGATTCCTTACACTCCATCAATTGACTGATGTTGGATCTACCCCTATTAAGTGTGTTACTGAACTGCTGAGTGTCCACCGAGTGTCCTTACACTCCATAAATTGACTGAAATTGAATCCACCCCTATTAACTGTGTTCGTCAACAGCTGAGTGTCTACCGAGTTTTTCTACACTCCATCAATTGACTGAAGTAGGATCTACCTCTATTTACTGTATTCGCCAACTGCTGAATGTCTATCGAGTTTCCTTACATTCCATCAGTTAACTGAAGTTAGATCTACCTCTATTACCTGTGTTCGGCAACTGCTCAATGTCTACCGTGTTTCCTTACTCTCCATCAATTGACTGATGTTAGATCCACCTCTATTAACTGTGTTCGTCAACTGCCGAGTGTCTACCGAGTTTCCCTACACTCCATCAATTGACTGATGTTGGATCTAACTCTATTATCTTTGTTCGTCAACTGCTGAGTGTCTACAGTGTTTCCTTACACTCTATCAATTGACTGAAGTTGAATGTACCTCTATTTACTCTGTTTACCAACTGCTGAGTTGCTACTGTGTTTTCTTACACACCATCAACTGACTGATGTTGGATCTACCTCTATTAACTGTGTTCGTCATCTGCTGAGTGTCTACCTAGTTCAATTACAGTCTGTCAATTCACTGATGTTAGATCTACATCTATTAACTGTGTTGGTCAACTGCTGTGTGTCTACTGTGTTTCCTTACACTCCATCAATTGACTGAAGTTGAACCTACCTCTATTAACTGTGTTCGCCAACTGTTGAGTGTCTACCGTGTTTCCGTACCCTCTAAAATTGGCTGAAGTTGGATCTTCCTCTATTTACTGTATTCGCCAAATGCTGAGTGACTACCGTGTTTCCCTTCATTTCATCAATTGACTGAAGTTGGATCTACCTCTATTAACTGTGTTCGCCAACTGCTGAGTATCCACCGTGTCTCCCTCCACTCTATCAACTGACTAAGGTGGATCTATTTCTATTAACTGTGCTTGCAAACTGTTGAGTCTCTACCGTGTTTCCTTACACTCCGTCAATCGACTGAAGTTGGATCTACCTCTATTAACTGTGTCCGCCAACACCTCAGTGTCTACCGAGTTTCCTTACACTCTATCAATTGACTGATGTTAGATCTACCTCTATTACCTGTGTTCACCAACTGCTGTGTGTCTACCGTGTTTCCTTACGCTCTACAAATTGACTGAAGTTTGATCCACCTCTATTAACTGTGTTCACCAACTGCTGAGTATCTACCGTATTTCCTTACTCTCCATCATTTGACTGATATTGGATCAACCTCTATTTATGTGTTCGCTAATTGCTGAGTGCCTACCGTGTTCCCTTTTATTCCAACATTTGACTGAAGTTGGATCTATCTCTATTTACTGTGTTCGTCAACTTCTGAGAGTCTTCCGTGTTCCCTTTCACTCCATCAATTGACTGAAATTGGATCTACCCATATTAATTGTGATCGACAACTGCTGAGTGTCTACCATGTTTCCGTACACTCTACAAATTGACTGAATTTGGATCTACCTCTATTTACTGAATTTACCAACTCCTGAGTGCCTACCGTGTTTCCTTACACAGTATCAATTGACTGAACTAGGATCTACCTCTATTAACAGTGTTCGCCAACTGCTGAGTGTCTACCGCGTTTCCTTACACTGCGTCAATTGACTGATGTTCAATCTACCTCTAATAAATATGTTCACCAAATGCTGAGAGTCTACCGTGATTCCTTACACTCCATCAATTAACTGATGTTATATCTACCTCTATTACTGTGTTTGTCAACTGCTGAGTGTCGACAGTGTTTCCGTACTTTCCATCAATTGACTGATGTGGGATCTACCTCTTTTAACAGTGTTCGTCACCTGCTGAGTGTCTACCGAGTCTCCTTATACTCCATCAATTAACTGATGTTAGATCTACCTCTATTAACTGTGTTGGTCAACAGCTGAGTTTCTACCGAGTTTTCCCACACTCCATCAATTGACTGAAGTAGGATCTACCTCTATTTACTGTATTTGCCAACTGATGAATGTCTACCGAGTTTCCTTACACTCCATCAGTTAACTGAAGTTAGATCTACCTCTATTACCTGTGTTCGTCCACTGCTGAGTGTCTACCGAGTTTCCTTACTCTCCTTCAATTGACTGATGTTAGATCCACCTCTATTAACTGTGTTCGTCAACTGCTGAGTGTCTACCGTGATTACTTACTCTCCATCAATTGACTGATGTTGGATCTACCACTATTAACTTTGTCGTCAACTGCTGAGTGTCTACCGCGATTTCTTACACGCCATCAATTGACTAAAGTTGAATGTACCTCTATTTACTCTGTTTATCAACTACTGAGTGGCTACTGTGTTTTCTTACACAACATCAACTAACTGATGTTGGATCTACCTCTATTAACTGTGTTCGTCAACTGCTGAGTGTCTACCTAGTTCACTTACAGTCTTATCAATTGACTGATGTTGGATCTACCTCTATAATATGTGTTCGTCAACTGCTGGGTGTCTACCGAGTTACCTTACACTGCAACAAATAACTAATGTTAGATCTACCTCTATTAACTGTGTTTGTCAACTGCTGAGTGTCGACAGTGTTTCCTTACTTTCCATCAATTGACTGATGTGGGATCTACCTCGATTAACAGTGTTCGTCAACTGCTGTGTGTCTACCGAGTTTCCTTATACTCCATCAATTAACTGATGTTAGATCTACCTCTATTAACTGTGTCTGTCAGCTGCTGAGTGTCGACAGTGTTTCCTTACTTTCCATCAATTGACTGATGTGGGATCTACCTCAATTAAATGTGTTCGTCAACAGCTGAGTGTCTACCGAGATTTCCTGCACTCCATCAATTAACTGAAGCAGGATCTAAGTCTATTCATTGTATTCGCCAACTGCTGAATGTCTATCGAGTTTCCTTATCCTCAATCAGTTAACTGAAGTTAAATCTACCTCTACTACCTGTGTTCGTCAACTGCTGAGTGTCTACCGAGTTTTCTTATTCTCTACAAATTGACTGGAGTTTGATCTACCGCCATTAACTGTGTTCGCCAACTGCTGAGTATCTACCGTATTTCCTTACACTCCATCATTTGACTGAAGTTGGATCAACCTCTATTTATGTGTTCGCTAATTGCTGAGTGCCTACCGTGTTCCCTTACCTTCCAACATTTGACTGAAGTTGGATCTACCCCTTTAATTGTGTTCGCCAACTGCCGAGTGTCTACCGTGTTTCCGTACACTCTACAAATTGACTGAATTTGGATCTACCTCTATTTACTGAATTCACAAACTCCTGAGTGCCTACCGTGTTTCCTTACACAGTATCAATTGACTGAACTTGGATCTACCTCTATTAACTGGGTTCGCCAACTGCTGAGTGTCGACCGCGTTTCCTTACACTGCATCAAATGACTGATGTTCAATCTACCTCTAATAAATATGTTCACCAACTGCTGAGAGTCTACCGTGATTCCTTACACTCCATCAATTGACTGATGTTGAATCTACCTCTATTAACAGTGTTCGTCAACTGCTGTGTGTCTACCGAGTTACATTATACTCCATCAATTAACTGATGTTAGATCTACCTCTATTAACTGTGTCTGTCAGCTCCAGAGTGTCGACAGTGTTTCCCCACTTTCCATCAACTGACCGATGTGGGATCTACCTCTATTAACAGTGTTCGTTAACTGCTGAGTGTCTACCGAGTTACCTTATACTCCATCAATTAACTGATGTAAGATCTACCTCTATTAAAAGTGTCTGTCACCTTCCGAGTGTCGACAGTGTTTCCTTACTCTCCATCAAATGACTGATGTGGGATCTACCTCTATAACAGTGGTCGTCAACTACTGAGTGTCTACCGAGTTTCCTTACACTCCTTGAATTAACTGATGATATATCTACCTCTATTAACTGTGTTCGTCAACAGCTGAGTGTCTACCGAGATTTCCTACACTCCAACAATTGACTGAAGTAGGATCTACCCCTATTTACTGTATTCGCAAACTGCTGTATGTCTACCTATTTTCCTTACACTCCATGAGTTAACTGAAGTTAGATCTACCTCTATTACCTGTGTTCGTCAACTGCTGAGTGTCTACCGAGCTTCCTTACTCTTCATCAATTGACTGATGTTATATCCACCTCTATTAACTGTGTTCGTCAACTGCTGAGTGTCTACCGTGATTCCTTACACTCCACCAATTGGCTGATGTTGGATCTACCTCTATCAACTTTGTCGTCAACTGCTGAGTGTCTACCGTGTTTCCTCACACTCCATCAATTGACTGAAGTTGAATGTACCTCTATTTACTCTGTTTACCAACTGCTGAGTGTCTACTGTGATTTCATACACACCATCAACTGACTCATGTTGGATCTGACTCTATTAACTGTGTTGTCAACTGCTGAGTATCCACCGTGTCTCCCTCCACTCTATCAATTGACTAAGGTGGATTTATTTTTATTAACTGTGTATGCCAACTGCTGAGTGTCTACCGTGTTTCCTTACACTCCATCAAGTGACTAATGATAGATCTACCTCTATTAACTGTGTTCGTCAACTGTTGAGTGTCTGCCGAGTTTTCCCACACTCCATCAATTGACTGAAATAGGATCTACCTCTATTGACTGTATTCGCCAACTGCTGAGTTTCTACCGTGTCTCCATTCACTCCATCAATTGACAGAAGTTAGATCTACCTCTATTAACTGTGTTCGCCAACTGCTGAGTGTCAACCGTGTTTCCTTCCACTCCATCAATTGACTGATGTTGGATCTACCTCTATTAACTGTGTCCGCCAACTCCTCAGTGTCTACCGTGTTTCCTTACACTCTATCAATTGACTGAATTTGGATCTAACTCTATTAACTGTGCCCACCAACTCCTCAGTGTCTACCGTTTTTCCTTACACTCTATCAATTGACTGATGTTAGATCTACCTCTATTAACTGTGTTGTCAACTGCTGAGTGTCTACCGTGTTTCCTTACACTCCATCATTTGACTGAAGTTAGATCTAACTCTATTAACTGTGCCCACCAACTCCTCAGTGTCTACCGTTTTTCCTTACACTCTATCAATTGACTGATGTTAGATCTACATCTATTAACTGAGTTCGCCAACTGCTGAGTATCCACCGCGTCTCCCTCCACTCTATCAATTGACTAAGGTGGATCTACCTCTATTAACTGTGTTTGTCAACTCCTGAGTGTCTACAGTGTTTCCTCACTTTCCATCAATTAAATGATGTTGGATCTACCTCTATTTACTGTATTCGCCAAATGCTGAGTTTCTACCGTGTTTCCTTTCACTCCATCATTTGACTGAAGTTGGATCGACCTCTATTAACTGTGTCCGCCAACTGCTGAGTATCCACCGTGTCCCCCTCCTTTCTATCAATTGACTAAGGTGGATCTATTTCTATTAACTGTGTTCGTCAACTGCTGAGTGTCTGCCGAGTTTTCCTACACTCCATCAATTGACTGAAGTAGGATCTACCTCTATTTACTGTATTCGCCAACTGCTGATAGTCTACCGTGTTCCTTACACTCCATCAATTGACTGATGTTAGATCTACCTCTATTAACTGTGTTCACCAACTGCTGAGTGTCTACCGGGTTTCCTTACAATCCATCATTTGACTGAATTTGGATCTACCTCTATTAACTCAGTTTGCCAACTGCTGAGTATCCACCGTGTCTCCCTCCACTGTACAAATTGGCTGAAGCTGGATCTACCTCTATTAACTGTGTTCTCCAACTGCTGAGTGTCTACCGTGATTCCTTACACTCCATGAAATGACTGATGTTGGATCTACCTCTATTAACTGGGTTCATCAACTGCTGAGTGTCTACCGTGATTCCTTACACTCCATCAATTGACTGATGTTAGATCTACCTCTATTAACTGTGTTCACCAACTGCTGAGTGTCTACCATGTTTCCTTACACTCCATCATTTGACTGAATTTGGATCTACCTCTATTAACTGTGATCGCCAACTGCTGAGTTTCCGCCGTGTCTCCCTACCCTCCATCATGTAACTGAAGATGGATCAATCTTTATTTAAGTGTTCCCTAATTGCTGAGTGCCTACCGTGTTCCCCTACACTCCAAAATTTGACTGAAGTTGGATCTACCTGGGTAGATTATACGATGAGGAATAACCCACCCTCCAAGGGAAGATGATTAAGAAAAGGAAGTGGGTTTCGGACTGGAGAAAAAGGATAGAAAAATAGGATGAGAGTTCCACAAAAGTTATGAATTTGACTTTCAATACATTTAGAAGCGGTTGCCACCGCAAATCCGTGCTCGGATACCTAAAGTGGGTACGAGCTTGGTCGAAGCTGACGGGAACCGCAGCTAAGACTTGGGCAGTTTGCCAGAGAAAGGCTTTAGTGTATTTCCTCCCAAGCATGTATAAAAGTACTATAGGGAAGGGTGATGGTCTGGCCAGACAGATAGTAAAAGCTTTATTGAGTATGAACGAGGGCATAAACCTAGGAAGAGCTAGGAAAGCCAGGATCCTGCCTAACTGTAGTATCAGAGAAATGATGAATCCAAAAACAAATATTTAATTTATTTAACAATTCAGGAGAAATTAATATTTTTGACAATTAAATATTTTACAATCTTGTTAACAATTTGGGGTCGCAGACCTCCAACAACATTCAGAAATTGCTCCAGGCAAATAACAATTCTTAAGGTTTTAAACCTAGTACTAAAACCTTGATAAGATTTTAAAAGGGCAATGAAATGATTAAAGTTTAAACATTAAATTGAGTACAAGGAGTGTACTATGAGAAATTTCTGAAAAAACATTCTAGAGAGAATAACAAATTCGAAAATAACAAGGAAAACATAAAGCATAAAATAGAAGTTACTACAACTTCTTATATTTAAACAGAATTTCTTTATGAGAATTATACAAAAGAGGGCAGGTCACTTACTGTGAAACCTGAAGAGGTAATCAAAAAGAAGGTTCTAGACTTCCTATGTTTAATTAGAAATCACGAGCCAAATGGGGCAGTTTACATTTCGTGAGACCTAAAAATAACTCACTCAAGAGTTGAAAGAATTGTTTTCCCTAATTTGAAGGGAGAAACAATGTAAGTTTGAAACGTGTGCTGGAAACGCAATTATACAAAGATTAATTAATTACACATGAGAAAAAATGGGAGGGCACATCTATACATTGACACCTCGTTGAAACAGACCTAAAGTTAAAAATTTATTACGGATTGTTAGTAAGAGGTTTAGGAAAGAGAGATGGGGATTGAGGAAAAATGTTCATGGCCTTGTTTGAATATAAACGGACGATCGCGACGCGGCAGAAAAGTTGAGCAAGCACTGGTTTTCACTATAGTTCGTTGAAATATATGATAAGTTCACTGTATAAACACGAGAGTTTATGACAAAAAAGTTATTGCAATGATGAAAATATCTGGTTTCACTAGGTAGGCGAGAGTCTATTTCTTGAGAAAGTTGTAAATTACAATTAAATGCCATAGAAAATTCCAGCGGTGGACGAAAATTCACTATTGTAGTAATTTAGAAGTGAGATTCTTCAATTTTAAATAGCATTCTCACAAGTAAGTGAGAAATACATGACGGCAGGACTTGCAGATAAAGTACAAGATCTGGAAGGTTCCAGAACGATCTTAGCAGAAAAATGGGGCTAATGAAAATCCAACGGAGGAACTAGCTTGGTGAATTATAGACAGCGGATATTTAGATAATATCCCACGTGGTGAGAAGATTTCTCATTTAGTTAGCGTAGGAAAAGCTACTTTCTATTGAGTTTGGCTTAGACAGACAAAAGCTCAACATAGCAAATCCCTCGAAGAATGATTTTGCCCCAAACAATTAATCTCACGCTGTCTATAAAATATCGTTAGAAGCATGTAATCTTTAAAATCATGAAGATGAGGTTATAACTTGAAGCTGTACTTATCTTGGTTAAATTTTGATAGGGAAGATCCCCTTGACGGATGCCTAGAGTTCCAACATGGCATGGAGTGAAGCAAGTGTCTCTTGGTTTGAGGAGACTGGCTTGAGTTGAGCCCTGACTGATCGAATCAACTGCCGACTTAGTAGTGAGAGCTGCTCAACGGAGCACGGAGGGACCGAGGAAGGGGAAAAGAGTGGGGGGTAGGAGACAAAAGGAGAACATATAAGTATTGCCAATATTGTAACAAAAAAATGATCTCTTGCTGAGCTGGTCTTCAAAGAGTTGATAACAGTTGATACTAGCGCAGCATGGTGAGTAAAGAAGTGGACGTAGTCCTCTTGCTCAAGGAGAAAATAGCTGGCGATGATAACAGGATCTGGTAGCCAAATGGATATGGAATTCCTCTTGCGCGAGGAAGAGTTGAAGAGCTTCAGAGATTCGTTGTTATATGACGCTAGGTGGGTCACAGAATATATATCTGGAACAGACTCATACAAAATATAAGCGACCTGAACCCCTAAGAGAGAACAGAAGATCACTGTTGGTTTCTGACAAAGAGGAAGGAAAGAACATGAAAAAACATTAAAAATTATAATCTCAGGTACCGTGTATTCCAAGAATGCACCATACTGGGAGGGGCAGACACCAACAGCGAACAAGTAAAACAAGTACAGTAATAAGCAATTGCGGAGAAGTAGTCTTGTGATCTGACCATTAGTGGTCAAGACTCTGAATACCCTGACTCTCCTATCTCCTCCAGGGTAACACTCGGTCACTCTTCCAAAAGGTCAGACTAGGGGGGGGGTGAAACATCCCTAACTAAGACCAAGTCTCCCACTTGAATGTCGGGACTGGAAAGAAACCACTTCTGCCTCCCTTGCAAGGAAGTTAAATATTCCAAGTTCCACCTCTTCCAAAAGGAATTGCGGAGGGCTACAAGTTTACGCCAAACAATAGGTAAATCAAAATCCCTGAAAGAATTAGGAAGGGGAGGAGGGGCAGAGAGAGAAGTGCGTGTAAGGAAGCGACTAGGTGTAAGTGGAAGGAGGTCATCAGGGTCATTGGAAAGCGGAGTTAAGGGGCGAGAGTTAACAACACCTTCAATCACAAAATAACTAGAAGCTGAGGGAAATAAAGCACTAGTAAAGATTGCGATACAATGCAAAAGGAGAATTAACAAGTTTAAACAAAGCGTATAGAAACAAGTACATCTATTCAGGACAAGAATATACCAAATAAACAAAGGAACTATGCGAGTAGAAAGAAAGAACGCCATAGGTAACAACCTAGTAGCCATAAACAATGACCTCAAGTTATAATGAGTATCAAAGGGGTTACTCAGAAAAATACTTAAGTCAGCGAGAAACGTGACATGACAAGTATGAATACAAAAACACATCGAATGTGACGACGAGAAAAAACCAGTTTGTTCATCAATGAACATTAAGATCGCAAAATATGTAAGCAAAGTGAAATACATGAGCGCGTGAGAAATACGCAACGAAGTTTTGAAACAAGGATCGAAGCAGTTATAGAATACGAGCATGAGTAAGTGGAATACAAAAGCAAGTGCGGCCTTGACCCACATAGTACAACGAGATAAGACATATAAATAGTTGAAAGAGTCCTTAACTGGAACAAGTTTATTTTGGGAAGTAGGTGAACGGCTTCTGTACTTGCAGGAGCGGCTCACTAGACAATGCTTGGCAATCAGCCAAAGTTGAGATAAGAGAAACTTGCTTTGAACTGTGTCAAGCGTACAGGAAATAAACAGTGACTTGACCTTCCTCAGGCTTGTATACAAACAAGTCTGACAAACAAGCAGTTCAAAGTACACAAACAACATTTGTTGAATCAGCTGTAACTTAAAGCAGATATTCAGGTTGACCGGCATGCAGTCAATCGTAACTTGGACGTGAAAAAGCAATTTAAAGCTATATGAAATAAAGTAAGAAATCAATTTCGCATAATTTTGAGGATCACGAAATCGGACAATTTTCAACAAAAAGAAGCTTAATTCTTCCGAGCAAAGAAGACAAGCTGGGACATTGAGAAGAAGGTTATGCATAAGAATAGTTGTTCTAGATGTTAGGGAATTCAGATTTTCAAGCGGTTTCAAATTGTGAGGAAGGGGGGAGGAGCCGGCCGTGGCCGTCCTTCCAAATAGCGAAAGAAGTGAAACATGGCTTACAGCAAAGTGATGGTGACTGATAGCCATGGTTTTACACAAGGGGAAGATAGTTTTCGAGAAAGAGTTTAAGCAATTAACTGCTATAAAAAATGACATAAGAAGGTAGACGAAGTAACACAAAGCAAGGCGAACTTGAATTGCTATTTTATGCGGAAAGAAAGAAAAACCATTTAAACAACTTACCAAGGTGGCGTAGTTGTTCACGATAAGACATCGTTTCGACAAGTGGTTTTCAAAAATATTGAGATCTGAAACATGAGCGTTCTCTTTTTCAGAAATGGGATTTATGTCAGCTGTAACGAAATGACATTGCGCTTTGGTTTGAACACTGGTATGTTTGATTTCACCAGTAATAACCCAACCAAAATCGGTGTCTCTGGCGACCACGGTTGAAGATAACTTGCGTGTTTGTTTGCGAAGGCACTTCCAAAAAACATTGGCACTGAAAAGTACATCAATGGGACCTTGAACATTAAACTAAGGATCAGCTAACCTTAAGTGCGAAGGAATGTTTAAATCGGAAGTATTAATAGAGTGACTTGGAGTGTCCTTGCCAATACTGGTAAGAATGAGACAGTTTAAATTAAGATTAGTGTTTCTTTGGCAAACGTCTCTGATTTTCAATTTTGAAGACTGCAAAACTCGAGTTTTCAAATTGTCAATGCCGGTCACATTGATAGAAGTAGGCGATGACGAAAGACCTAGTTTTTTAATCAACGATTGCGATACAAAATTGTGCGTTGAAGCGGAATCGAGAAGACCACGGGTTCTAAACCAATTTCCAAATTTGTCTTGGATTTCGAATTGTACAGTGGTCAAAAGGGTTTGCGCACTATGAAAAGTTTCGGCGTTAGAAATGCAGGAAGAAGCATTAGTTTGTTCGGAGCTGCTCTGCATGGAGCTTGAAGAGGCGGGTGCTGATGACCTCGATTTATCGTGAACGTGCAATAAAGAATGATGCGGTTTTTTACAATGGAAACTGAGATTTGATGACGTACAGTTCGAAGAAGAATGCTTAGGTGACAAGCAATTGAAACAATGTTTGCTATTTAAGACAAACTTCCTTCGATCTTCGACAAACAATTCTTTAAAGGATTTGCACAAATACAATGTGGGAGGCTTTTTACAGAGCGTGCATTTTAACGATTTGTTAAGCGGCCTGATATCTTCTCTTGCATGATTGAAAGAAGAACGGGTTTGCTTGTTCTCGACAGATGGGGGCTGATGTCCCTTTGAAGAAGCAAGTTTTTTTTCAAAAATTTGACACTGAGGATTCGTTTCGACCTTTTCGCACTGAAATGCGAGTGCTGTTAGGACTTGGCATCGGCTGTTAAGAAACGAGATTAAGTGTTCGAAGGAAAATTCTTCCTTGCGAGCGAGTTCGATCTCCCAGGCCTTTAAAGTTGAAAAATCGAATCTTGATGTAGCCAGATGAATGAGTATGGTGTCCCATGTTTGGACAGGCTGCTTGAGTTGGTATAATGCTCTGACATTCAACTGTATAGAGTCCAACAGGTTTCTTAAAGAGGTGACGTCATTAGGTTTGACGGCTGGTAGGTTGAAGAGACAACGAATGTGGCGAGCTACACTCAAGCGTAAATTGCCATATCTCTCTTTAAGGAGATTAAAGGCGATGTGGTAGTTGTCTGCGCTTAAAGGCAGTGACTCCACTAAGGCTAAGGCCTCACATTCCAAAGAAGTACGGAGGAAGTAAAATTTATGTATGTCTGGGATCTCGATATTTTCATGAATTAGGGAGCAGTAAAGTTCGTAAAAGGAATACCATTCACCTTCCTTGCCTGAGAAGTGCGGTAGGCTTATCTTGGGAAGTAACGGTTTCGGTTTGTTCTTGTGAACTGAAGCGGGTGCGAACTGGGCCGGATTGATGACCTTAGTGTCCGGTTCTGAGATATTGCGAATCAATTGGTGGGCCTTGGCAATCCCTTCAAAGTACAAGGGTTCGACCTCGTCCCGATCCGATTGAAGTTCTGGGCAAGCGGATTCAATCTCGGTTTGAATTTGATCATAATAATCATAAGACCGTTCGTACAACTTAAGGCGATGTGTTAGGATGTCTAAATCACACTCGGCGGGATTTAACTTGTTGATAAAATTTCTGAATCTAGTGAGTTGCCCTTTATAGGAAGAACGTCTGGCAATGAGAGTTTCATCTTTTTCAGTAGGAGCCATGATAAAGAGAATAAATTGAAATACAACTCACGAAACTGTAGAACCTTGGAGATGCTGTCAAGTTTGCAGCAGCGAATGGGTAGAAAGAACAGGACACACCAAAGGAGACAGGAGCGGCCTCTTTCCCGTTCACAGGCTTTGCACGATGTGGTTATAGCTGAAAAATCCAAAGCAGATATTAATAATTTGCCAAGTATTGTCAAATGACACTTGACAAACAATAGAAATAAAAATGGACTCTCCCGGGTTTCTGGTACCAAATTTTTGGGTAGATTATAGGATGAGGAATAACCCACCCACCAAGGGAAGATGATTAAGAAAAGGAAGTGGGTTTCGGACTGGAGAAAAAGGATAGAAAAATAGGATGAGAGTTCCACAAAAGTTATGAATTTGACTTTCAATACATTTAGAAGCGGTTGCCACCGCAAATCCGTGCTCGGATACCTAAAGTGGGTACGAGCTTGGTCGAAGCTGACGGGAACCGCAGCTAAGACTTGGGCAGTTTGCCAGAGAAAGGCTTTAGTGTATTTCCTCCCAAGCATGTATAAAAGTACTATAGGGAAGGGTGATGGTCTGGCCAGACAGATAGTAAAAGCTTTATTGAGTATGAACGAGGGCATAAACCTAGGAAGAGCTAGGAAAGCCAGGATCCTGCCTAACTGTAGTATCAGAGAAATGATGAATCCAAAAACAAATATTTAATTTATTTAACAATTCAGGAGAAATTAATATTTTTGACAATTAAATATTTTACAATCTTGTTAACAATTTGGGGTCGCAGACCTCCAACAACATTCAGAAATTGCTCCAGGCAAATAACAATTCTTAAGGTTTTAAACCTAGTACTAAAACCTTGATAAGATTTTAAAAGGGCAATGAAATGATTAAAGTTTAAACATTAAATTGAGTACAAGGAGTGTACTATAAGAAATTTCTGAAAAAACATTCTAGAGAGAATAACAAATTCGAAAATAACAACAAGGAAAACATAAAGCATAAAATAGAAGTTACTACAACTTCTTATATTTAAACAGAATTACTTTATGAGAATTATACAAAAGAGGGCAGGTCACTTACTGTGAAACCTGAAGAGGTAATCAAAAAGAAGGTTCTAGACTTCCTATGTTTAATTAGAAATCACGAGCCAAATGGGGCAGTTTACATTTCGTGAGACCTAAAAATAACTCACTCAAGAGTTGAAAGAATTGTTTTCCCTAATTTGAAGGGAGAAACAATGTAAGTTTGAAACGTGTGCTGGACACGCAATTATACAAAGATTAATTAATTACACATGAGAAAAAATGGGAGGGCACATCTATAGATTGACACCTCGTTGAAACAGACCTAAAGTTAAAAATTTATTACGGATTGTTAGTAAGAGGTTTAGGAAAGAGAGATGGGGATTGAGGAAAAATGTTCATGGCCTTGTTTGAATATAAACGGACGATCGCGACGCGGCAGAAAAGTTGAGCAAGCACTGGTTTTCACTATAGTTCGTTGAAATGTATGATAAGTTCACTGTATAAACACGAGAGTTTATGACAAAAAAGTTATTGCAATGATGAAAATATCTGGTTTCACTAGGTAGGCGAGAGTCTATTTCTTGAGAAAGTTGTAAATTACAATTAAATGCCATAGAAAATTCCAGCGGTGGACGAAAATTCACTATTGTAGTAATTTAGAAGTGAGATTCTTCAATTTTAAATAGCATTCTCACAAGTAAGTGAGAAATACATGACGGCAGGACTTGCAGATAAAGTACAAGATCTGGAAGGTTCCAGAACGATCTTAGCAGAAAAATGGGGCTAATGAAAATCCAACGGAGGAACTAGCTTGGTGAATTATAGACAGCGGATATTTAGATAATATCCCACGTGGTGAGAAGATTTCTCATTTAGTTAGCGTAGGAAAAACTACTTTCTATTGAGTTTGGCTTAGACAGACAAAAGCTCAACATAGCAAATCCCTCGAAGAATGATTTTGCCCCAAACAATTAATCTCACGCTGTCTATAAAATATCGTTAGAAGCATGTAATCTTTAAAATCATGAAGATGAGGTTAAAACTTGAAGCTGTACTTATCTTGGTTAAATTTTGATAGGGAAGATCCCCTTGACGGATGCCTAGAGTTCCAACATGGCATGGAGTGAAGAAATTGTCTCTTGGTTTGAGGAGACTGGCTTGAGTTGAGCCCTGACTGATCGAATCAACTGCCGACTTAGTAGTGAGAGCTGCTCAACGGAGCACGGAGGGACCGAGGAAGGGGAAAAGAGTGGGGGGTAGGAGACAAAAGGAGAACATATAAGTATTGCCAATATTGTAACAAAAAAATGATCTCTTGCTGAGCTGGTCTTCAAAGAGTTGATAACAGTTGATACTAGCGCAGCATGGTGAGTAAAGAAGTGGACGTAGTCCTCTTGCTCAAGGAGAAAATAGCTGGCGATGATAACAGGATCTGGTAGCCAAGTGGATATGGAATTCCTCTTGCGCGAGGAAGAGTTGAAGAGCTTCAGAGATTCGTTGTTATATGACGCTAGGTGGGTCACAGAATATATATCTGGAACAGACTCATACAAAATATAAGCGACCTGAACCCCTAAGAGAGAACAGAAGATCACTGTTGGTGTCTGACAAAGAGGAAGGAAAGAACATGAAAAAACATTAAAAATTATAATCTCAGGTACCGTGTATTCCAAGAATGCACCACTACCTCTATTTACTGTGTTCGTCAACTGCTGAGTGTCCTTCCAGTTTCCTTTCACTCCATCAATTGAATGAAGTTGGATCTACCCCTATTAACTGTGTTCGCCAACTGCCGAGTGTCTACCCTGATTCCGTACACACTACAAATTGACCGAATTTGGATCTACATCTATTTAATGAATTAACGAACTCCTGAGTGTCTACCGTGTTTCCTTACACAGCATCAATTGACTGAAGTTCAATCTACCTCTATTAACTGAGTTCACCAACTGCTGAGTGTCTACCGTGATTCCTTACACTCCATCAATTGACTGATGTTGGATCTACCTCTATAAACTGCGTTCGTCAACTGCTGATTGTCTACTGAGTTTCCTTACTCTCCATCAATTGACTGATGTTAGATCTACCTCCATTAACTATGTTCACCAACTGCTGAGAGTCCGTCATGATTCCTTACACTCCATCAATTGACTGATGTTGGATCTACCTCTATAAACTGCGTTCGTCAACTGCTGAGTGTCTAATGAGTTTCCTTACACTCCATCAATTAACTGATGTTAGATCTACCTCTATTAACTGTGTTCGTCAACTGCTGAGTGTCTACCGTGATTCCTTACACTCCATCAATTGACTGATGATGGATGACCCTCTATTAACTGTGTTCTTCAACTGCTGAGTGTCTATCGTGTTTCCGTACACTCTAAAATTGACTGAAGTTGGATCAACCTCTATTTATGTGTTCGCTAATTGCTGAGTGCCTACCATGTTCCCTTACATTCCAACATTTGACTGAAGTTGGATCTATGTCTATTTGCTGTGTTCGTCAACTGCTGAGTGTCTTCCATGATCCATTTCACTCCATCAATTGACTGAAGTTGGGTCTACCCCTATTAATTGTGTTCGCCAACTGCTGAGTGTCTACCGTGTTTCCGTACACTCTACAAATTGACTGAATTTGGATCTACCTCTATTTACTGAATTCACCAACTCCAGAGTGCCTACCCTGTTTCCTTACACAGTATCAATTGACTGAACATATCAACCTCTATAAACTCTGTTCGCCAACTGCTGAGTGTCTACCGCGTTTCCTTACACTGCATCTATTGACTAATGTTCAATCTACCTCTAATAAATATGTTCACCAACTGCTGAGAGTCTTCCGTGATTCCTTACACTCCATCAATGGACTGATGTTGGATCTACCTCTATAAACTGTTTTTAACAACTGCTGGGTGTCTACCGAGTTTCCTTACACTCCATCAATTGCCTGATATTAGATCTACCTCTATTTACTGTGTTCGTCAACTGCCGAGTGTCTACCGCGATTCCATACACTCCATCAATTGACTGAAGATGGATCGAACTCTATTGACTGTATTCGGCAACTGCTGAGTGTCTACCGTGTTTCCTTTAACTCCATTAATTGACTGAATTTGGATCTACCTCTATTAACTATGTTCACCAACTTCTAAGAGTCTAACGTGATTCCTTACACTCCATCAATTGACTGATGTTAGATCTACCTCTATTAACTGTGTTCGTCAACTGCTGAGTGTCTACCGTGATTCCTTACACTCCATCAATTGACTGATGTTAAATCTACCTGTATTAACTCTGTTCGCAACTGCTGAGTGTCCACCGTGTTTCATTACACTCCATAAATTGACTGATGTTGGATCTACCTCTATTAACTGTGTTCGCCAACTCCTGAGTGTCTACCGAGTTTCCCTACACTCCATCAATTGACTGATGTTAGATCTACCTATATTAACTGTGTTCGTTAACTGCTGAGTGTCAACCGTGATTCCTTACACTCCATGAATTGACTGATGTTGGATCTTACTCGTTTAACAGTGTTCATCAACTGCCGAATGCCTACCGAGTTTCCTTACTTTCCATCAATTGACTGATGTTAGACCTACAACTATTAAGTGTGTTCGTCAACTGCTGAGTGTCTACCTAGTTCACTTACAGTCTGTCAATTCACTGATGTTAGATCTACCTCTATTAACTGTGTTCGTCAACTGCTAAATGTCTTCCGTGTTTCCTTGACCTCCATCAATTGACTAATTTTGGAGCCACCTCTATTAACTGCGTTTGTAAACTGCTGAATGTCTACCGTGTTTCCTTCCACTCAATGAAATGACTGAAGTTGAATCTACCTCTATTAACTGCATTCGCCATCTGTTGAGTATCTACCGTGTGTCCTTACACTCCTTTAGATAACTTGGGTTGGATCTACCTCTATTAACTGTGTTCACCAACTGCTGAGAGTCTACCGTGATTCCTTACACTCCATAAATTGACTGAAATTGAATCCACCCCTATTAACTGTGTTCGTCAACAGCTGAGTGTCTACCGAGTTTTCCTACACTCCATCAATTGACTGAAGTAGGATCTACCTCTATTTACTGTATTCGCCAACTGCTGAATGTCTATCGAGTTTCCTTACACTCCATCAGTTAACTGAAGTTAGATCTACCTCTATTATCTGTGTTCGGCAACTACTCAATGTCTACCGTGTTTCCTTACTCTCCATCAATTGACTGATGTTAGATCCACCTCTATTTACTGTGTTCGTCAAATGCTGAGTGTCTACCGTGATTCCTTACACTCCATCAATTGACTGATGTTGGATCTAACTCTATTATCTTTGTTCGTCAACTGCTGAGTGTCTACAGTGTTTCCTTACACTCTATCAATTGACTGAAGTTGAATGTACCTCTATTTACTCTGTTTACCAACTGCTGAGTTGCTACTGTGTTTTCTTACACACCATCAACTGACAGATGTTGGACCTACCTCTTTTAACTGTGTTCGTCAACTGCTGAGTGTCTACCTAGTTCACTTACAGTCTGTCAATTCACTGATGTTAGATCTACATCTATTAACTGTGTTTGTCAACTGCTGTGTGTCTACCGTGTTTCCTTACACTCCATCAATTGACTGATGTTGGATCTACTTCTATTAACTGTGTTCGTCAACTGCAGAGTGTCTACTGTGTTTCCTTACACTCCATCAATTTACTGAAGTTGAATCTACCTCTATTAACTGTGATTGCCAACTGTTGAGTGTCTACCGTGTTTCCGTACACTCTAAAATTGGCTGAAGTTGGATCTTCCTCTATTTACTGTATTCGCCAAACGCTGAGTGACTACCGTGTTTCCCTTCACTTCATCAATTGACTGAAGTTGGATTTACCTCTATTAACTGTGTTCGCCAACTGCTGAGTATCCACCGTGTCTCCCTCCACCCTATCAAGGTGGATCTACTACTATTAACTGTGCTTGCAAACTGTTGAGTCTCTACCGTGTTTCCTTACACTCCGTCAATTGACTGAAGTTGGATCTACCTCTATTAACTGTGTCCGCCAACACCTCAGTGTCTACCGAGTTTCCTTACACTCTATCAATTGACTGATGTTAGATCTACCTCTATTACCTGTGTTTTCCAACTGCTGTGTGTCTACCGTGTTTCCTTACACTCTACAAATTGACTGAAGTTTGATCCACCTCTATTAACTGTGTTCACCAACTGCTGAGTATCTACCGTATTTCCTTACTCTCCATCATTTGACTGATATTGGATCAACCTCCATTTATGTGTTCGCTAATTGCTGAGTGCCTACCGTGTTCCCTTTAATTCCAACATTTGACTGAAGTTGGATCTATCTCTATTTACTGCGTTCGTCAACTGCTGAGAGTCTTCCCTGTTCCCTTTCACTCCATCAATTGACTGAAGTTGGATCTACCCATATTAATTGTGTTCTCCAACTGCTGTGTGTCTACCGTGTTTCCGTACACTCTACAAATTGACTGAATTTGGATCTACCTCTATTTACTGAATTCACCAACTCCTGAGTGCCTACCGTGTTTCCTTACACAGTATCAATTGACGGAACTAGGTTCTACCTCTATTAATAGTGTTCGCCAACTGCTGAGTGTCTACCGCGTTTCCTTACACTGCATCAATTGACTGATGTTCAATCTACCTCTAATAAATATGTTCACCAACTGCTGAGAGTCTACCGTGATTCCTTACACCCCATCAATTAACTAATGTTATATCTACCTCTATTACTGTGTTTGTCAACTGCTGAATGTCGACAGTGTTTCCTTACTTTCCATCAATTGTCTGATGTGGGATCTACCTCTTTTAACAGTGTTCGTCACCTGCTGAGTGTCTACCGAGTCTCCTTATATTCCGTCAATTAACTGATGTTAGAACTACTTCTATTTACTGTGTCTGTCAGCTGCTGAGTGTCGACAGTGTTTCCTTCCTTTCCATCAATTGACTGATGTGGGATCTACCTCTATTAACAGTGGTCGTCAACTGCTGAGTGGCTACAGAGTTTCCTTACACTCCATCAATTGACTGATGATAGATCTACCTCTATTAACTGTGTTCGTCAACAGCTGAGTTTCCACCGAGTTTTCCACCACTCCATCAATTCACTGAAGTAGGATCTACCTCTATTACCTGTGTTCGTCTACTGCTGAGTGTCTACCGAGTTTCCTTACTCTCCATCAATTGACTGATGTTAGATCCACCTCTATTAACTGTGTTCGTCAACTGCTGAGTGTCTACCGTGATTCCTTACACTCCATCAATTGACTGATGTTGGATCTACCACTATTAACTTTGTCGTCAACTGCTGAGTGTCTACCTTGATTTCTTACACGACATCAATTGACTAAAATTGAATGTACCTCTATTTACTCTGTTTATCAACTGCTGAGTGGCTACTGTATTTTCTTACACACCATCAACTGACTGATGTTGGATCTACCTCTATTAACTGCGTTCGTCAACTGATGAGTGTCTACCTAGTTCACTTACAGTCTATCAATTGACTGATGTTGGATCTACCTCAATAAAATGTGTTCGTCAACTGCTGGGAGTCTACCGAATTTCCTTACACTCCAACAAATAACTAATGTTAGATCTACCTCTATTAACTGTGTTTGCCAACTGCTGAGTGTCGACAGTGTTTCCTTACTTTCCATCAATTGACTGATGTGGGATCTTCCTCTATTAATAGTGTTCGTCAACTGCTGTGTGTCTACCGAGTTTCCTTATACTCCATCAATTAACTGATGTTAGATCTACCTCTATTAACTGTGTCTGTCAGCTGCTGAGTGTCGACAGTGATTCCTTACTTTCCATCAATTGACTGATGTGGAATCTACCTCTATTGACAGTGGTCGTCAACTGCTGAGTGTCTACCGAGTTTCCTTACACTCCATCAATTGACTGATGATAGATCTACCTCAATTAAATGTGTTCGTCAACAGCTGAGTGTCTACCGAGGTTTCCTGCACTCCATCAATTGATTGAAGCAGGATCTAAGTCCATTTATTGTATTCGCCAACTGCTGAATGTCTATCGAGTTTCCTTACACTCCATCAGTTAACTGAAGTTAGATCTACCTCTATTACCTGTGTTTGTCAACTGCTGAGTGTCTACCGAGTTTTCTTACTCTCTACAAATTGACTGGAGTTTGATCTACCTCTATTAACTGTGTTCGCCAATTGCTGAGTATCTACCGTATTTCCTTACTCTCCATCATTTGACTGAAGTTGGATCAACCTCTATTTATGTGTTCGCTAATTGCTGAGTGCCTACCGTGTTCCCTTACCTACCAACATTTGACTGAAGTTGGATCTACCCCCATTAATTGTGTTCGCCAACTGCCGAGTGTCTACCGTGTTTCCGTACACTCTACAAATTGACTGAATTTGGATCTACCTCTATTTACTGAATTCAGAAACTCCTGAGTGCCTACCGTGTTTCCTTACACAGTATCAATTGACTGAACTAGGATCTACCTCTATTAACTGTGTTCGCCAACTGCTGAGTGTCTACCGCGTTTCCTTACACTGCATCAAATGACTGATGTTCAATCTACCTCTCATAAATATGTTCACCAACTGCTGAGAGTCTACCGTGATTCCTTACACTCCATTAATTGACTGATGTTGAATCTAACTCTATTAACAGTGTTCGTCAACTGCTGTGTGTCTACCGAGTTACATTATACTCCATCAATTAACTGATGTTAGATCTACCTCTATTAACTGTGTCCGTCAGCTGCTGAGTGTCGACAGTGTTTCCCCACTTTCCTTCAACTGACTGATGTGGGATCAACCTCAATGAACAGTGTTCGTTAACTGCTGAGTGTCTACCGAGTTACCTTATACTCCATCAATTAACTGATGTAAGATCTACCTCTATTAAAAGTGTCTGTCAGCTGCTGAGTGTCGACAGTGTTTCCTTACTTTCCATCAATTGACTGATGTGGGATCTACCTCTATAACAGTGGTCGTCAACTGCTGAGTGTCTACCGAGTTTCCTTACACTCCTTGAATTGACTGATGATAGATCTACCTCTATTAACTATGTTCGTCAACAGCTGAGTGTCTACCGAGATTTCTTACACTCCAACAATTGACTGGAGTAGGATCTACCTCTATTTACTGTATTCGCCAACTGCTGAATGTCTACCGAGTTTCCTTACACTCCATCAGTTAACTGAAGTTAGATCTACCTCTATTACCTGTGTTCGTCAACTGCTGAGTGTCTACAGAGATTCCTTACTCTTCATTACTTGACTGATGTTATATCCACCTCTATTAACTGTGTTCGTCAACGCTGAGTGTCTACCGTGATTCCTTACACTCCACCAATTGGCTGATGTTGGATCTACCTCTATCAACTTTGTCGTCAACTGCTGAGTGTCTACCGTGTTTCCTTACACTCCATCAATTGACTGAAGTTGTATGTACCTCTGTTTACTCTGTTTACCAACTGCTGAGTGGCTACTGTGTTTTCTTACACACCATCAACTGACTGATGTTGCATCTACCTCTATTAACTTTGTTCGTCAACTGCTGAGTGTCTACCGTGATTCCTTACACTCCATCAATTGACTGATGTTGGATCTACCTCTATTAACTTCGTTCGTCAACTGCTGAGTGTCTACCGTGATTCCTTACACTCCATCCATTGACTGATGTTGGATCTACCTCTATTGATTTTGTTCGTCAACTGCTGAGTGTCTACCGTGTTTCCTTCCACTCCATCAATTGACTGAAGTTGAATCCACCTCTATTAACTGTGTTCTACAACTGCTGAGTGTCTACCGTGTTTCCGTACAGACTAATATTGACTGAAGTTGGATCTACCTTTATTTACTGTATTCGACAACTGCTGAGTGTCTACCGTGTTTCCTTTCACTTCATCAATTGACTGAAGTTGGATCTACCTCAATTAACTCTGTTCGCCAACTGCTGAGTATCCACCGTGTCTCCCTCCACTCTATCAATTGACTAAGGTGGATCTACTTCTATTGACTGTGTTTGCCAACTGTTGAGTCTCTACCGTGTTTCCTTACACTCCATCAATTGACTGAATTTGGATCTACCACTATTAACTGTGTCCGCCAACCCCTCAGTGTCTACCGAGTTTCCTTACTCTCTATCAATTGACTGATGTTAGATCTACCTCTATTACCTGTGATCACCAACTGCTGTGTGTCTACCGTGTTTCCTTACACTCTACAAATTGACTGAAGTTGGTCTACCTCTATTAACTGTGTTCGACAACTGCTGAGTATCTACCGTATTTCCTTCCTCTCCATCATTTGACTGAGGTTGGATCAACCTCTATTTATGTGTTCGCTAATTACTGAGTGCCTACCATGTTCCCTTACATTCCAACATTTGACTGAATTTGGATCCATGTCTATTTACTGTGTTCGTCAACTGCTGAGTGTCTTCCGTGTTTCCTTTCACTCAATCAATTGACTGAAGTTGGGTCTACCCCTATTAATTGTGTTCGCCAACTGCCGAGTGTCTACCGTGTTTCCGCACACTCTCCAAATTGATTGAATTTGGATCTACCTCGATTTACTGAATTCACTAACTCCTGAGTGCCTACCGTGTTTCCTTACACAGTATCAATTGACTGAACATATCTACCTCTATTAACTGTGTTCGCCAACTGCTGAGTGTCTACCGCGTTTCCTTACACTGCATCAATTGACTAATGTTCAATCTACCTCTAATAAATATGTTCACAAACTGCTGAGAGTCTGCCGTGATTCCTTACACTCCATCAATTGACTGATGTTGGATCTACCCCTATAAACTGTTTTCGTCAACAGCTGAGTGTCTACCAAGTTTCGTTACACTCCATCAATTGACTTATGTTAGATCTACCTCTATTAACTGTGTTCGTCAACTGCTGAGTGTCTACCGTGATTCCTTACACTCCATCACTTGACTGATGATAGATCTGCCTCTATTAACGGTGTTTGTCAACTGCTGAGTGTCTATAGTGTTTCCTTACTATCCATCAATTGACTGATGTTGGATCTACCTCCATTAACTGTGTTCGTCAACTCCTGAGTGTCTACCGAGTTTCCCTACACTCCATCAATTGACTGATGTTAGATCTAACTCTCTTAACTGTGTTCATCAACTGCTGAGTGTCTTCCGTGATTCCTTACACTCCATGAATTGACTGATGTTGGATCTTACTCGTTTAACAGTGTTCATCAACTGCTGAGTGTCTACCGTGTTTCCATACATTCCATCCAGTGACTGATGTTGGATCTACCTCTATTAGCTGTGATCACCAACTGCCGAGTATCTACTGTGTTTTCTTACACACCATCAATTGACTGATGTTGGATCTACCTCTATTAAGTGCGTTTGTTAACTGCTGAATGTCTACCATGTTTCCTTCCACTCAATGAAATGACTGAAGTTGAATCCACCTCTATTAACTGCACTCGCCATCTGCTGAGTGTCTACCGTGTGTCCTTACACTCCTTTAAATAACTTAATTTCGATCTATCTCTATTAACTGTGTTCGCCAACTGCTGAGTGTCTACCGTGTTTCCTTACATTCCTTCATTTGACTGAAGTTGGATCTACCTCTATTAACTGTGTCCGCAAACTCCTCAGTGTCTACCGAGTTTCCTTACACTCTAAAATTGGCTGAAGTTGGATCTTCCTCTATTTACTTTATTCGCCAAATGCTGAGTGACTACCGTGTTTCCCTTCACTTCATCAATTGACTGAAGTTGAATCTACCTCTATTTACTGTGTTCGCCAACTGCAAGGGTCTACCGTGTTTCCGTACACTCTAAAATTGGCTGATGTTGGATCTTCCTCTATTTACTGTATTCGCCAAATGCTGAGTGACTACCGTGTTTCCCTTCACTTCATCAATTGACTGAAGTTGGATCTACCTCTACTAACTGTGTTAGCCAACTGCTGAGTATCCACCGTGTCTCCCTCCACTCTATCAATTGACTAAGGTGGATCAACTTCTATTAACTGTGCTTGCAAACTGTTGAGTCTCTACCGTGTTTCCTCACACTCCGTCAATTGACAGAAGTTGGATCTAACTCTATTAACTGTGTCCGCCAACACCTCAGTGTCTACCGAGTTTCCTTACACTCTATTAATTGACTGATGTTAGATCTACCTCAATTACCTGTGTTCACCAACTGCTGTGTGTCTACCGTGTTTCCTTACATTCTACAAATTGACTGAAGTCTGATCCACCTCTATTAACTGTGTTCACCAACCGCTGAATATCTACCGTATTTCCTTACTCTCCATCATTTGACTGATATTGGATCAACCTCTATTTATGTGTTCGCTAATTGCTGAGTGCCTACCGTGTTCCCTTTTATTCCAACATTTGACTGAAGTTGGATCTATCTCTATTTACTGTGTTCACCAACTGCTGAGAGTCTACCGTGATTCCTTACACTCCATCAATTAACTGATGTTATATCTACCTCTATTACTGTGTTTGTCAACTGCTGAGTGTCGACAGTGTTTCCTTACTTTCCATCTATTGACTGATGTGGGATCTACCTCTATTAACAGCGTTCGTCACCTGCTGAGTGTCTACCGAGTCTCCTTATACTCCTTCAATTAACTGATGTTAGATATACCTCTATTTACTGTGTCTGTCAGCTGCTGAGTGTCGACAGTGTTTCCTTACTTTCCATCAATTGACTGATGATAGATCTACCTCTATTAACTGTGTTCGTCAACAGCTGAGTTTCTACCGAGTTTTCCCACACTCCATCAATTGACTGCAGTAGGATCTACCTCTATTTACTGTATTTGCCAACTGATGAATGTCTACCGAGTTTCCTTACCCTCCACAGTTAACTGAAGTTAGATCTACCTCTATTACCTGTGTTCGTCCACTGCTGAGTGTCTACCGAGTTTCCTTACTTTCCATCTATTGACTGATGTGGGATCTACCTCTATTAACAGCGTTCGTCACCTGCTGAGTGTCTACCGAGTCTCCTTATATTCCTTCAATTAACTGATGTTAGATATACCTCTATTTACTGTGTCTGTCAGCTGCTGAGTGTCGACAGTGTTTCCTTACTTTCCATCAATTGACTGATGATAGATCTACCTCTATTAACTGTGTTCGTCAACAGCTGAGTTTCTACCGAGTTTTCCCACACTCCATCAATTGACTGCAGTAGGATCTACCTCTATTTACTGTATTTGCCAACTGATGAATGTCTACCGAGTTTCCTTACCCTCCACAGTTAACTGAAGTTAGATCTACCTCTATTACCTGTGTTCGTCCACTGCTGAGTGTCTACCGAGTTTCCTTACACTCCATCAATTGACTGATGTTGGATCTACCACTATTAACTTTGTCGTCAACTGCTGAGTGTCTACCGTGATTTCTTACACGCCATCAATTGACTAAAGTTGAATGTACCTCTATTTACTCTGTTTATCAACTGCTGAGTGGCTACTGTGTTTTCTTACACACCATCAACTGACTGATGTTGGATCTACCTCTATTAACTGTGTTCGTCAACTGCTGAGTGTCTACCTAGTTCACTTACAGTCTATCAATTGACTGATGTTGGATCTACCTCTATAAAATGTGTTCGTCAACTGCTGGGTGACTACCGAGTTTCCTTACACTCCAACAAATAACTAATGTTAGATCTACCTGTATTAACTGTGTTTGTCAACTGCTGAGTGTCGACAGTGTTTCCTTACTTTCCATCAATTGACTGATGTGGGATCTACCTCTATTAACAGTGTTCGTCAACTGCTGTGTGTCTACCGAGTTTCCTTATACTCCATCAATTAACTGATGTTAGATCTACCTCTATTAACTGTGTCTGTCAGCTGCTGAGGGTCGACAGTGTTTCCTTACCTTCCATCAATTGACTGATGTGGGATCTACCTCTATTGACAGTGGTCGTCAACTGCTGAGTGTCTACCGAGTTTAATTGCACTCCATCAATTGACTGATGATAGATCTACCTCAATTAAATGAGTTCGTCAACAGCTGAGTGTCTACCGAGATTTCCTGCACTCCATCATTTGACTGAAGCAGGATCTAAGTCTATTTATTGTATTCGCCAACTGCTGAATGTCTATCGAGTTTCCTTACACTCCATCAGCTAACTGAAGTTAGATCTACCTCTATTACCTGTGTTCGTCAACTGCTGAGTGTCTACTGAGTTTTCTTACTCTCTACAAATTGACTGGAGTTTGATCTACCGCCATTAACTGTGTTCGCCAACTGCTGAGTATATACCGTATTTCCTTACACTCCATCATTTGACTGAAGTTGGATCAACCTCTATTTATGTGTTCGGTAATTGCTGAGTGCCTACCGTGTTCCCTTACCTTCCAACATTTGACTGAAGTTGGATCTACCCCCATTAATTGTGTTCGCCAACTGCCGAGTGTCTACCGTGTTTCCGTAAACTCTACAAATTGACTGAATTTGGATCTACCTCTATTTACTGAATTCACAAACTCCTGAGTGCCTACCGTGTTTCCTTACACAGTATCAATTGACTGAACTAGGATCTACCTCTATTAACTGTGTTCGCCAACTGCTGAGTGTCTACCGCGTTTCCTTACTCTGCATCAAATGACTGATGTTCAATCTACCTCTAATAAATATGTTCACCAACTGCTGAGAGTCTACCGTGATTCCTTACACTCCATTAATTGACTGATGTTGAATCTACCTCTATTAACAGTGTTCGTCAACTGCTGTGTGTCTACCGAGTTACATTATACTCCATCAATTAACTGATGTTAGATCTACCTCTATTAACTGTGTCTGTCAGCTGCTGAGTGTCGACAGTGTTTCCCCACTTTCCATCAACTGACTGATGTGGGATCTACCTCTATTAACAGTGTTCGTTAACTGCTGAGTGTCTACCGAGTTACCTTATACTCCATCAATTAACAGATGTAAGATCAACCTCTATTAAAAGAGTCTGTCAGCTGCTGAGTGTCGACAGTGTTTCCTTACTTTCCATCAATTGACTGATGTGGGATCTACCTCTATAACAATGGTCGTCAACTGCTGAGTGTCTACCGAGTTTCCTTACACTCCTCGAATTGACTGATGATAGATCTACCTCTATTAACTGTATTCGTCAACTGCTGAGTGTCTACCGAGATTTCCTACACTCCAACAATTGACTGAAGTAGGATCTACCTCTATTTACTGTATTCGCCAACTGCTGAATGTCTACCGAGTTTCCTTACACTCCATCAGTTAACTGAAGTTAGATCTACCTCTATTACCTGTATTCGTCAACTGCTGAGTGTCTACCGAGTTTCCTTACTCTTCATCAATTGACTGATGTTATATCCACCTCTATTAACTGTGTTCGTCAACAGCTGAGTGTCTACCGTGATTCCTTACACTCCACCAATTGGCTGATGTTGGATCGACCTCTATCAACTTTGTCGTCAACTGCTGAGTGTCTACCGTGTTTCCTTACACTCCATCAATTGACTGAAGTTG
Source organism: Meconema thalassinum (assembly GCA_946902985.2). Taxonomy (NCBI): domain Eukaryota; kingdom Metazoa; phylum Arthropoda; class Insecta; order Orthoptera; family Tettigoniidae; genus Meconema; species Meconema thalassinum. The sequence goes on along the minus strand of OX336401.1, from coordinate 40,778,967 downwards.
AATGTACCTCTATTTACTCTGTTTACCAACTGCTGAGTGGCTACTGTGTTTTCTTACGCACCATCAACTGACTGATGTTCAATCTACCTCTCATAAATATGTTCACCAAGTGCTGAGTGTCTACCGAGTCTCCTTATACTCCTTCAATTAACTGATGTTAGATCTACCTCTATTTACTGTGTCTGTCAGCTGCTGAGTGTCGACAGTGTTTCCTTACTTTCCGTCAATTGACTGATGTGGAATCTACCTCTATTAGCAGTGGTCGTCAAGTGCTGAGTGTCTACCGAGTTACCTTACTCTCCATCAATTGACTGATGTTAGATCCACCTCTATTAACTGTGTTCGTCAACTGCTGAGTGTCTACAGTGATTCCTTACACTCCATCAATTGACTGATGTTGGATCTACCTCTATTAACTTTGTCGTCAACTGCTGAGTGTCTACCGAGTTTTCCTACACTCCACCAATTGACGGAAGTAGGATCTACCTCTATTTACTGTATTCGCCAACTGCTGAATGTCTACCGAGTTTCCTTACACTCCATCAGTTAACTGAAGTTAGATCTACCTCTATTACTTGTGTTCGTCAACTGCTGAGTGTCTACCGAGTTTCCTTACTCTTCATCAATTGACTGATGTTATATCCACCTCTATTAACTGTGTTCGTCAACTGCTGAGTGTCTAACGTGATTCCTTACACTCCACCAATTGGCTGATGTTGGATCTACCTCTTTCAACTTTGTCGTCAACTGCTGAGTGTCTACCGTGTTTCCTTTCACTCCATCAATTGACTAAAGTTGAATGCACCTCTATTTACTCTGTTTACCAACTGCTGAGTGGCTTCTGTGTTTTCTTACACACCATCAACTGACTGATGTTGGATATACCTCTATTAACTTTGTTCGTCAACTGCTGAGTGTCTACCGTGATTCCTTACACTCCATCAATTGACTGATATTGGATCTACCTCTATTAACTTCGTTCGTCAACTACTGAGTGTCTACCGTGATTCCTTACATTCCATGGATTGACTGATGTTGGATCTTACTCGTTTAACAGTGTTCATCAACGGCTGCGTGTCTACCGTGTTTCCATACATTCCATCCATTGACTGATGTTGGATCTACCTCTATTAGCTGTGATCACCAACTGCCGAGTGTCTACTGTGTTTTCATACACACCATCAATTGAGTGATGTTAGATCTACCTCTATTAACTGTGTTTGTCAACTGATGAGTGTCTACCGACTACCCTTACACTCCATCAATTGTCTGATGTTAGATCTACCTCTATTAACTGTGTTCGTCAACTGCTGAGTGTCTACAGTGTTTTCTTAAACACCATCAATTGACTGGATATGACTCTACCTCTATAAACTGTAATCACCAACAGCCGAGTGTCTACCGTGTTTCCATACACTCCATCAATTGACTGATGTTAGATCTACCTCTATTAAATGTGTTTGTCAATTGCTGAGTGTCTACCGTGTTTCCATACACTCCATCAATTGACTGATGTTGAACCCACCTCCATTAACTGAGTTCGTCAACTGCTGAGTGTCTACCGTGTTTCCGTACACTCTGCAAATTGACTGAATTTGGATCAACCTCTATTTACTGAATTCACCAACACCTGAGTTTATACCGTGTTTCCTTACAGTGCATCAATTGACTGATGAACAACCTACCTTTATATACAGTGTTCACCAACTGCTGAGTGTCTACCGTGTTTGCTTACACTGCATCAATTGACTGAAATTCAATCTACCTCTATTAAATATGTTCACCAAATGCTGAGTTTCTACCGTGATTCCTTACACTCCATTAATTGACTGACGTTGGATCTACCTCTATTAACTGCGTTCGTTAACTGCTGAATGTCTACCGTGTTTGCTTCCCCTCAATCAAATGACTGAAGTTGAATCTACCTCTATTAAGTGCACTCGCCATCTGCTGAGTGTCTACCGTGTGTCCATACACTCTTTTAAATAATTTAAGTTGGATCTACCTCTATTAACTGTGTTCGCCAACTGCTGAGTGTCTACCGTTTTTCCTGACACTCCATCATTTGACTGAAGTTGGATCTACCTCTATTAACTGTGTTCATCAACTGCTGAGTGTCAACCGTGATTCCTTACACTCTATCATTTGACTGAAAATGGATCTACCTGTATTAACCGTGTACGCTAATGGCTGAGTGTCTGCCGTGCTTTTAACACTCCAACATTTGACTGAACTTGGATCTACCTCTATTAACAGTGTTCGCCGTCTGCGGATTGTCTACCGCGTTTCCTTACACTCCATCATTTGACTGAAGTTGGTTATACCTCTATTATCTGTGTTCGTAAACTTCTGAGTGTCCACCGTCATTCCTTACAATCCATCAATTGACTGAAGTTGAATCTACCTCTATTAACGGTGTTCGTCAACTGCTGAGTGTCTACCGAGTTTCCTTTCACTCCAACAATTGACTGAAGTTGAATCTACCTCTATTAACTCTGTATAACAACTGCTGACTGTCTACTGTGTCTTCTTACATACCATGAAATGACTGATGATGGATCTACCTCTATTAACTGCGTTCGTCGACTGCTGAGGGTCTACCGTGTTTCCTTACACTCCATCAATTGACTGATGTTGGATCTACCTCTATTAACTGTGTTCGCCAACTGCTGAGTGCCTACCGTGTTTCCTTACACTCCTTGATTTGACTGAAGTTGGATCTAACTCTATTAACTGTGTTCGTCAACTCCTGAGAGTCTACCGTGCTTCCTTACACTCCATCATTTGACTGAAGTTGGCTATAACTCAATTAACTGTGTTCGTCGACTGCTGAGTGTCTACCGAGTTTCCTTACACTCTATCAATTGACTGAAGTTGGATCTACCTCTATTAAATGTGTTCACCAACTGCTGAGAGTCTGCCGTGTTTCCTTACACTCCAATTGACTGAAGTTCATTCTACCTCTATTAACTGAGTTCACCAACTGCTGAGAGTCTACCGTGTTTCCTTACACTCCATCAATTGACTGATGTTGGATATTACTCTATTAACTGTGTTCGTCAACTACTGAGTGTCTACCATATTTCCGTACACTCCACCAATTGACTGAAGTTCATTCTACCTCTATTAGCTGATTTCGCCAACTGCTGAGAGTCTAACGAGTTTCCTTACACTCTATCAATTGACTGATGTTAGAACTACCTCTATTAACTGTGTTTGTCAACTGCTGAGTGTCTACCGTGGTTCCATACACTCCATCAATTGACTGATGTTGAATCCACCTCCATTAACTGTGTTCGCCAACTGCTGAGTGTCTACCGTGTTTCCGTACACTCTGCAAATTGACTGAAGGTGGATTAACCTCTATTTACTGTATTCGGCAACTGCTGAGTGTCTACTGTGTTTTCTTTCACTCCATCAATTGACTGAATTTGGATCTACCTCTATTAATTGTGTTCGCCAACTGCTGAGTATCCGCTGAGTCTACCTCTACTCTATCAATTGACTAAGGTGGATCTACCTCTATGAACTGTCTTCGCCAAGTGTTGAGTGCCTACCGCGTTTCCTATCACTCCATCATTTGACAGATATCAGATCTACCTCAATTAACTATGTTTGTCAACTGTTGAGTGTCTAGCGTGTTTCCTCACACTCCATCATTTGACTGAAGTTGAATCTACCTCTATTAACTCTGAATACCAACTGCTGAGTGTCTACCGTGTTTCCTTACACTCCATCACTTGACTGATGTTGGACCTACCTCTATTAACTGTGTTCGTTAACTGCTGAGTGTCTACCGTGTTTCCTTTCACTCCATCATTTCACTGAAGTTGCATCTACCTCTATTAACTGTGTTCGGCAACTTCTGAAAGTCTACCGTGTTTACTTACACTACATCATTTGACTGAAGTTGGATCTACCTCTATTAACTGTGTTCAAAAACTGCTGAGTGTCTACCGTGTTTCCGTACTGCACCCGAATCCCGCATAGCCATAGCCTATATCCGCAAAGATAGAAAAGGATTGTAGGGAGGTCGATACCCAGCCAGATTGACCAACACTACCCTACTAGGATAATGACTAGGGAACCCTCGATGCATAACGGCCATGCTACAACACTACCGATTAGTTACACATTTACATAGAAAATAAACTATCCTAAACACAAAATGGTAGGACGAGAATCTCGGCTCTCGGGTGTGAACGGTGAACGTTTAGACTAACTAGAACTCTGGTAACTAATTCGCAGTATTATCGCATGTCGATTGCCAGAATGAAATGATGATCAGATTTATAAAAAACGAACAGGCAAACAAAAACTAGTGCCTGGGACTTATTTCCAAACAAATACAAATAATAAAAAAAAATCGCTATCACCATGAATAGATAAACAAGTTAACATTAACTGTTACACACGTCAAATAGTTCTACTATTTGTATAATAAGTGTTTCTGAATATTCTCGTTACAGCAATGTAACGATATTAAGTTTCACAAAATGTTTACATAAATTGACAGTCACCCTGTGGCTGTATCATTGAAATAATCTGATTAAAAAATCAGCTGTTCACTCATAAAATTTAAGTTAACAATACAAATACCCTACATTATACACGGGCGTGCATAGAATGTAACTATCTACTCTAATAATATTGTCATTAATAATATATGGTTTAAATATTTACATTATTTACAGATCTCGTGCTTCACTCGGTTTATAAAATACCATTAACACTGTCAGTCGCGCTCTGACAGCTTCATAGTGTCTCTGTTACAAAAACAGTTCTATAACAATGCTTCTACCAACGATAAATTTCTCAGGTACTTCTAGTGGTATGTCATAATAAATAAGCCTGAGTATCAAACAATTAAGTTAAATACAGCTTGGAATGTCGTGTCAATAAATAAAACAATTGGATAAAGATCGATGCGAAACTACTTAAAGACTCTATACATTCGTGGATCAAATACAAATACTCTCAGACATAAACAATTCAAACATTTAACCTTTGTGTTAGCGCTTTTACTCATCTTGTAACATTTCGTTGCTCCACATAGCAATATGTACCTTCCTTCCGCAATACGGTGAACAATACTTATCAATGGCGCCTTACTACGCTCCAAACATATCATACTTCCTCCCTTTCCTCTCTATAAACAATCTTCACAACTCCGCACGGCATTACCTCCATAAAAAAAACCATCTTGCTACACACTTGTAGAAGAATTAGTGATTTTACTAGATAACTACGCTAGAGTATGTTACCGTTCAGAATGCACTCCTAAATCTCAACTCCTGTCTAAATTATTAAACCTCGTGCATCAAATTACAACAATTACATGTTCGTTCAAGCCTCCGTGGCTTAGACGGCAGCACGCCGGCCTCTCACCGCTGGATCCGTGGTCCAAATCCCGGTCACTCCATGAGAGATCTGTGCTGGACAAAACGGAGGCAGACAGGTTTTTCTCCGGGTACTCCGGTTTTCCCTGTCAAAATTTCATACCAGCTACACTCTCCACTATCATTTCATTTCATCTGTCATTCATTTAATCATTGCCCCAGAGGAGTGCGTCAGGCCTCGGCAGCCGGCACATTTCATATCCTCGCCGCTAGATGGGGGCTTCATTCATTCCATTCCTGACCCGGTCGGAGACTGGAAGCAGGCTGTGGATTTTCATTCACATGTTCGTTCACAATAATACAATTCACAAAGTACTTCTTATTCCTTTCATTAGCGCTATTCGTTCTCTATGATCCATAACAAACTTGTTCATCCACGTTACCAAACGTTAACAATGTTAATTTGTAGTTCGCTCGTCTTTTAGTTGTTAATGAAACTAAATTCATATCCTCACGCTTCTGATGTACTTTTTAATATATGAACAATTCATATTTAAGTTGTTTTTAACATACAAGACCGCAGGTAGATTAACATATCTCCTGGTCTATTCATTTCAGTTAAACAATGTTTATACTTTAATTGTTGGTAAATATAGGCATCATTTGACCACAATTGTCAATACCATGATCCTATTTTATAGTGTATATTCGTAATATAATAGTCCAAGACTATTTAGTTGTCTAATAAGTTGTATTCCGCTATTGGAATTTTATAACATTCAAATTGTTATAAATAATTATTTCAGATGTATATAAACATCGTAATGTTTGTTACACAGAATTATAGCATCCCACAATAATGCTTTACTTGATAACAATGCATTATATACAAATAAATGAATACTTTCGCTGTTACGCTAGAAATTGTTAATAACAATTATAATGTTTAAATGTTCTTACAATTTGTCAATATTTACGCTCTTCTCCAAAATACAATGTAATCGAATAATCGAATAATCTCTTTGAGATATCAAATAAACAAATAGTCGATTAATCAAATATTCGAGTTATGAAAGCATTATCGAAGCATTCCTTTTATAAAACGAGTATCGTTCATAAGTGAGGGTCATACAACGTTTCTTTCAGAAATAACAAGTAGTTCCGTGAAGAACTATACAGCCTATTTTCATATATCCTGCTCATGTTAATTGTCTCTATCACCATACAAAATTTCAGTTTAATTCCTGTAACAGATTCGTAGATATTGAGAACCGTCTAAATATTTCAAATGGTCGCCAGGATGGATTTTTATTTTCGTACTATTACATTAAGATTATTGTGTACGTGTGGTATTCAAACTTCAATCGCATGATTAGAACACAAGAAGTAAAAACGAGATGTTAAAAGTACGCACACCAGCCATCTTGTGATTATGCAAACAATTGAAATAAATTGCATGCCAGTGGATCAACATTTGTATAAGCATTTAACGTGCAACGTTTCACGGCACTCGGATAGTTAATTCGCGAGAAACGTCCATTTAAATATTTATACTTCGCGTCGCCGCCATGTTGGACTTGTGCTCACCAGGTTACTGAAAGTCCTATAGGTGAACATATGTTCATAGTCTCTATGAACATTAAAAAAATCAGTTTGGTTGCTGTAAAAGATTCATAGATATTGAGAACCGTCTAAATATTTCGGAAGCTCGCCATTTAGGATTGTTATATGTATAGGCCATAGAGTTATGTACCATTCAAGGACAATTATTGCCTAGCTTCATTATTCAAACTTTCACTTCGATCGCATGATTACGACACAAGAATAAAAACTTAATTTTAAAATTCCGCACAGCCGCCATCTTGAGGTTATGTATACAATTGAATTAAATTAGATGGCAGTGCATTACAATCTGCAAAATCATTTACTGTACCACATTTCACTGCGCTCAGAGAGTTAAACCAAGAGAAAAGTCTATCAAAATATTTCAAATTCGCTTGGTCGCCATGTTCGTTTTGTACTTTACAGGTTTATGAAATATGCATAGGTAAACTTGTATCAGTACTCTTTATCACCGTACAAAATTGCATGATGATATCTGTAATAGTTTTGGAGATATAGAATGTCAGTGAAATATTTCGCACAGCCGCCATTTTGAGGTTATGTAAACAATTGTACTAAATTAGACTCCAGTGCATTACAATGTGTATAAACATTTGCTGAACCAAGTTTCATTACGTTTGGATAGTTAAATCGCGAGAAATGTCTATTAAAAGTCTCAATTTCGCTTGACCGCCATGTTGGTTTTGTAGTCGTCACCAGGTTTTTGAAAGTCTCTTAGGTGAACTTCTAGTAGTGCCCTTTATCACCGTACACAATTTCAGGGCGATATCTGTAATAGTTTCGGAGATGTTGAATGCTAGTGAAATATTTCGCACAGCCGCCATGTTGGATTGGTGAGACGCAACAAAATTTGAAGGGCACGGTCGAGGTTGCCGGGAATAGTGCTATGAACTAACAGAGTTTCATTGAAATCGCTCCAGCCGTTTAGAACTTATTAGGGGACACACACACACACCTCACACACACACAAATACACGCACACACACACACACACACGGACAAAAGGTGATCTCATAAGCCTATTTTTTCAAAATTGAAAATAAGCTAAAAATGCGTGAAACGCAAATCTACGTTAAATATGCATGAAATAACGTCTTAAACGACACACGAAGACGTATCAAAAATTACAATGAAACTCTAAAATTTAAGCTATTAAAAGACAAAGAATAAAGATAAGAATTTCTACAAATGAAATTGGTCACTCCAAAAATGGATCTGTACTATTACAGCAAAACTAGATATATTAGATCAAACGCTTGTTCTACCTTGATACGTCTTCTACAGCCAGGGAATATCTCTATCAGCTGTCCTAGATGTTCCGTCGAAGCTGTCATCGCTCGCCTCCTAGCGAAACCAGTTACTACCAAGCCCGTGCAAATCAGCTGCGGTCGACCCCAACTCACTCGGCCTGCCATCACCTGTTCTGCTTCACGGCTTGAGCTGCTAATGGTAGGTGCGTCATCTTCACGGCCAGCAGACTGGTAACTGCGTTCCTTGGTTCGATCGGCTGCAAACGGTCTTCTGCTTCTTATCTCTGTCCTGCAGAGTGGTCTCGCCCATGTAGATCCGCAAGTCCTGAGTTGACATCTCGTCCTGATGTTGTTGGACATCTTGCTTGTGGTGTAGAAACTCATATTGGAATAATGCGAGTTGTTGAGCAGTTGTGGCTGTGTCGATCCTTGAATTTCCAAGTCACTCTGACCTCCCAATCCATGGTATAGATTAACCTCCTTTCATTTTATTTAGTTCTCCATAATATTCTCTTCAGTAGACGTAGAATAAGCTTTTCCTCCCCGACTTAAGATTGCTGCCATCATGTAGACAGTAATGTAGATTGTGATGAAATACTGTTAAATTGTATAGTTGAAATCGTTGTAGCATATCGTAGCTTTCAGTAGATAAAGCTGTTAGTTATTACTTCTCTGTGAAGTGTCGTTTATAATCGAAGTCTTGTTCTAATGCTGTAATACTTTATGAACGCTGGTCTCTCCAAGATTAATGTAAAATGCGTCTCGCCGGCTCCTCTTCCCAACTTCCTCGGCGGTGCCTAGGTCGTTCGATGGTACATCGGTGCCTATCGACCGGGCTTATGTTGCGTGCAATAACTGCTCCACTACTGTGCGCGTGCGTCAACGCGTCCGCTCGTGTCCAGTAACTGTGAAAGAGTGTACGCCACGCTTCTTCTCCCCGCGGCGCGTGTCACTGGTGGCTTAGCTCCACTAGCCTCACACACATGTATATAAATAGAAATATACTCATACTAGCAGGTACCCGCGGCTTCGCTCGCGATCAAGACAATGGGGACGATGCATTATTGCTGATAATTGGTTTATTCTATTACAGCAATCGCGGCTACAGGTGGGTAGATTCAAATTCTGAAAATTCTGATACAGTATATAGATATGAGCAGCAATGTGGGAATTTTATAGAGTTGTGAACACATTTGAAAACTTAATTTTGGTTTTGCCATCTTCTGCTGAGATATAACGATTTTGTTGTCCGGATACTCGCCAGCACGCCACATACAGCTGTTGTCCATGGGAAAAAATGGTTTTGTCTAAACGTACACCTGGAATGGCAAATCTATCTGAATATGGGGAATTAAAAGTATTTTTCCTTAAGCTATTCTGGGTATAATTTTGCCACACTTATTGATGATTTGAACGTCAACATGTCGCTATTAATAGACCTATAGTAAAATATCTCTCACCTTGGTCGCTGATGTACATTATGCAGTCACTTCCAGTGTTACATCCCAGGGATTGAAATTCTCCAACAACCCTTTTGCCTCACATGCCTCTCTAAGTAATTAGAATTCCCGATTGTTGTGGTTTGAGTCTTCAGTTTTTTGACTGGTTTGATGCAGCCCTCCATGCCTCGCTCTCCTGAGCTAATCGTTTCATCACTACATAGCTACCACACCCTACATCCGAGGCAATCTGTATAACCCTGGCCTACCCCTACAGTTCTTGTCCTTGACCCTCCCATCCATAACTAAGCTTGCTATTCCTGGGTGTCTTAATAAGTGTCGTACCAACCTATCTCTTCTCTTCATTAGCAGTTGCCAGAAACATCTCTCCTCTCCCACTCGTCTTAATAGCTCTTCATTTGATAACCTATCTAACCATCTGATCTTCATTATTCTCCCGTAACACCACATTTCAAACGCTTCAATTCTCCTCTTTACTGCAGCACCATTAGTCCAAGTTTCACTTCCTTATAGTGACTCAAAAGCTTTCAAAAATGACATCCTAATACCTAAATGTATATTCGATGTCAAGAGATTCCTTTTTGTGTAGAAATGTTTTCCTTGCCTGAGCCAACCTGCTTTTTATATTCTCTTTGCTTCGTCCATTACTGGTTATTTTGCTTCCTAAGTACCGGTAACAGAAGTCTCCTACTTCCCGTAGCGTTTCACCTGCCAATTTGATGTCCATAGAGGTTTCTGATTTATTTCGGCTGCATTCCAATAATTTTGTTTTACATCTATTGATTTTCATCATGAATTCATTCGTCAAGACGGAGTCCATACCATTCAAAAACTCGTTCAAATCTTCTGGCGTATTGGCCAAGATGACGATGTCATCAGCAAATCTCAGAGATGAAATTATTTCTCCTTGAATCTTCACTCCGACTTTAAAATTGTTCTCCAATTTCCTGATTATTGTGTTTTTAGAGATCTTTGAAATGCGTTGCCCTCGCACATGGTGTAGATGCATTGTCAAAGGAAAACATTCCATGTTACGAACATGGGCCGCATAACCTGTACCGAAAGCCTATTCTGGACAGCAGTTCCTTGAACACAGATTTGCCAACATTTTATTGTATCTTTCCATGTGGTATGTCTCTGTACCTCAACATACAGAAGAGTGCTTTAAAAATCATGTCTTGTGTAAATTTTGGAAAATATAGTGAGCGTGGTTTTTGCCGGAGTGGATACTCGCTAGTAGAAATTCTTTTCAGTAAAATAGACTGGTTCAAAATTTGGTAAGTGCACATTGAGGTATATGACGGCGGGATGCCAGTAGAAATTCTTTTCAGTAAAATAGACTGGTTCACAATTTGGTAAGTGCACATTGAGGTATATGACGGCGGGATGCCTTAAGTGTTAAGGAAACGGCAATAGCCGCCTCAGAGCTTCGTTGCTATTGAAATTATGACCAGACCGATATTTGTACTTAACTATACGGGATTTGTGAGCCCAGTGTTTATGAAATTGAACGTAGCTATATCGCTACCTTTATTTAATAGCAGCTACTGTAGTGTTTAAAAATTAAAGGTGGTATTAGAAGGCGCTTCCCCTAATTTTTTTTTACCCCTGGCACTACAGCCCATGAAGGGCCTAGGCCTACCATGCGACCGCTTCCCAGCCATTTGGCCTGCAGATATTGTGGTGACGCGTGGTCAGTGCATAGTGTCCCGTCAGCCGTTAATCTTGTTCTTCGTGACCGGCGCGCTGCCTCACAGCTACTCAATTGTCCTCACGAATCTGAGTTCAGCCCGTTGCAGCCCTCATGTCAGTGTCTAAAATCTCTGACGGAGCCGGGAATCGAACCCGGGGCCTCCAGATGAGAGGCAGGCGCGCTACCCTGTTCTTATTGTGTTTATATATATCTTGAAAATGATAATAAATGAATTGGCATTGCCTCTTAGAGGGATATATAGAAAATCGGATGTCATACCTTGAGGTAATGTTGCCATGGAAACGGACTTGCGATTAGTTCATCAATCAGAGCGAAGATAGTTTTCTGCGAATATCTTTGAAACTGTTGGTTTTAGAGCCTTAAAATGTAGTTTTCGGTGTCCCGTAGGGACGTACCGAGTATTGTTTCTTGCATCGAGGGGAGTAAAATGAGCTTTGTCCGGTCTTTATGCGACAACTTCGATATTTTGTCCTGTTTGAGTATTTTTGGTGACTTTTCAGTTATGTTACCCATTACACGGGAACAATGATTTATTTCCGGACGAAAGGCAGCCTATATGTTATCCCATGGTATAAGCTGTCTCCATTTCAAATTTCATCCAAATCCGTCCAGCCGTTTTAGTGTCAAGAGGTAACAAACTAACACACACACTCACACACACACACACGGACACACAGATTTTCACAATTATAATATATATAGGGATATAGGGATTCGCTCTATTATTCAATAATTTATATTTCTTTTCAACCAAATAAATTTCATAATGCATTCTACACTTGTAGATGTGCTTATTTCTCTTTATATCTGCCAAAATTTATATAAACGCGATTCCCAAAAAAGTATGTGCTATTATTGGATTGGCTGTTGAAATATTCTGAAAAAGGCTCCTGGGCCTAGCGTCTTCTCCACGGGTCGTGTGCATTGCTTTGTTATGATCGCCTTCCTAACCAAAACTGGTTTTCTAGTGCCAAACATGAAGCTTTGTATAATTTCCAGCTCCGAATGATCGAACTCTTCCTTAGTTAAAATCTCATTCATCAGAATATTTCCAAATAATAAATTCCTCAAATTGCTTCAAAATTCTCCAAAATACTTTCATAATGCTTCATTTTCATCCCATAATACATGAATATTTATTAAATTATTTTAATTCCAAATTTCCAATTTTTCCTTTCAATGGTGCACAAGTCGTTCGAACCTCGGCTCGGTCAAAGGTCCTAAGCTGGGCTGAATTCAAGTTCAGTACAATCTACAAATTGACTGAAGTTGGATCTGCCTTTATTAACTGTGTACGCCAACTGCTGAGTATCCACCGTGTTTCCTTCCACTCTATCAATCGACTAAGGTGGATCTACTATTAACTGTCTTCGCCAACTGTTGAGTGTCTACCGTGCTCCCTAACACTCAATCAATTGATTGATGTTGGGTCTACCTCTATTAACTGTGTTCGTCAACTGCTGAGTGTCCACCGAGTTTCCTTACGTTCCATCAATTGAATGATGTTAGATCTACCTCTATTACGTGTGTTCGTCAACTACTGAGTGTCTACCGTGTTTCCTTACACTCCATAAATTGACTGAATTTGAATCTACCTCTATTAACTGTGTTCACCAACTGCCGAGTGTCTACTGTGTTTTCTTACACTCCATCAATTGACTGATGTTGGGTCTACCTCTATTAACTGTGTTCGTCAACTGCTGAGTGTCCACCTAGTTTCCTTACGTTCCATCAATTGAATGATGTTAGATCTACCTCTATTACGTCTGTTCGTTAACTGGTGAGTATCCACCGTGCCTCCCTCCACTCTATCAATTGACTAAGGTGGATCTACCTCTATTAAATGTCATCGCCAACTGTTGAGTGTCTACCGTGTTTCCTTACACTCTACAAATTGACTGAAGTTGGATCGACCTTTATTTCCTGTATTCGCCAACTGCTGATTGTCTACCGTGTTTCCATTCACTCCATCAATTGGCTGAAGTTGGATCAACGTCTATTACGTCTGTTCGTTAACTTCTGAGTATCCACCGTGTCTCCCTCCACTCTATCAATTGACTGAAGTTGGATCTACCTCTATTAACTGTGTTCGTCATTTGCTGACTGTCAACCGTGATCCCTTACACACCATCAATTGACTGAAGATTAATCCACTTCTATTAAATGTGTTCGCCAACTGCTGAGAGTCTACCATGTTTCCTTACACTCCATCATTTTACTGAAGTTGGATCTACCTCTATTAACTGTGTTAGCTAACTGTTGAGACTCTACCGTATTTCCTTACACTCCATCATTTTACTGAAGTTGGACCTACCTCAATTAACTGTGTTCGCCACTGCTGGGTCTCTACCGTATTTCCTTACAATCTATCAATTGACTGAAATTGGATCTACCTCTATTAACTGTGCTCGTCAACTATAGAATGTATTCCGTGTTTCCTTTCACTCCATCAATTGACTGAAGTTGGATCAACCCCTATTAACTGCGTTCGCCAACTGCTGAGTGTCTACTGTGTTTCCGTACGCTCTACAAATTGACTGAATTCTGATCTACCTCTATTTACTGAATTCGCCATCTCCTGAGTGCCTACCGTGTTTCCTTACACTGTATCAATTGACTGAACGTGGATCTATCCCTATTAACTGTGTTCGCCAACTGCTGAGTGTCTACCGTGTTTCCGTACACTCTACAAATTGACTGAACGTGGATCTATCCCTATTAACTGTATTCGCCAACTGCTGAGTGTCGACCGTGTTTCCTTTCACTCCATCAATTGACTGAAGTTAAATCTACCTCTATTTGCTGTGTTCGTCAGCTGCTGAGTATGCACCTGGCCTCCCTCCACTCTATCAATTGACTAAGGTGGATCTACCTCTATTAACAGCCATCGACAACTCTTGAGTGTCTACCGTGTTTCCATACACTCTATCAATTGACTGAAGATGGATCTACCTCTATTAACTGTGTCCGCCAACTCCTCAGTGTCTACCGCGTTTCTTATTACTCCATCATTTCACTGAAGATAGATCTACCTCCATTAACTGTGATCGTCAACTGCTGAGTGTCTGCCGGGTTTCCTTACAGTCCATCAATTGACTGAAGTTAAATCTTCCTCTATTAACTGTGTTCACACTTCGGTGGCGTATTCGGTAGCATGCTGAATTGCTGTTCCCTACATAGCGGGTTCCAAACCGGCCGAAGTCGTCGGATTTTGTAAGAGCGTTAAAAATCCTTCAGTATGCCTTCCTTCGGAGGGGAAGTTAAGCCGGCGGTCCCATGTCATTGATTAATGGCATGTAAAAGATCCTTTCACAGACTAAACTTGTGTAAAGCAAAATTGTTAGGTTAGATTTCGTCAGAACGCTCTATCAAGGTTCCAACGTTCACCACTAGGTATCATTCATATCTGGTGGCGAAAGTTGGAACAACTTGAAATTGAACGGAACTTGTAGCTTAACCTTCAGGGTGTCCGCTGGAAGCAGCTACAGACTCAGGCGAGCCGAACATGTCCTCGGACACTCCCGGCACTAAAAGCCATACGATAAATAAATAAATAAATAAATAAATAAATAAATAAATAAATAAATACCAACTGCTGAGTGTCTGCCGTGTTTCCTTACACACCATCAATTGACTGATGTTGGATCTACCTCTATTAACTGCGTTCGTAAACTGCTGAATGTCTACAATGTTTCCTTGCAGTCCATCAATTGATTAACTTTGGATCTACCTCTAGTATTCACTGCGTTCCTCAACTGCTGAATGTCTACCGTGTTTCCTTCCAATCAATAAATTCACTGAAGTTGAATCTACCTCTAATAACTGCACTCGCCATCTGCTGAGTGTCTTCCGTGTTTCCTTAAACTCTTTCAAATAACGGAAGTTGGATCTACCTCTAATAACTGTGTTCGCCAACAGCTGAGAGTCTACCGTGTTTCCTTACACTCCATCATTTGACTGAAGTTGGATCTACCTCTATTAACTGTGTTCGTCAACTGCTGAGTGTCAACCGTGATTCCTTACACTCCATCATTTGACGAAGTTGGATCTACCTCTATTTACTGTGTTAGCTAACTTCTGAGTGTCTACCGGGCTTTTTACACTCCATCATTTGACTGAAGTTGGATCTAACTCTATTAACTGTGTTCGTCAACTGGTGAGTGTCTACCGTGTTTCCGCACACTCTACAAATTGACTGAATTTGGATCTACCTCTATTTACTGAATTTGCCAACTCCTGAGTGTATACTGTGTTTCCTTACGCTCCATCATTTGACTGAAGTTGGAATTACCTCTATTACCTGTGTTCGTCAACTGCTGAGTGTCTACCGTGATTCCTTACACTCCATCAATTGCCTGAAGTTAAATCTACCTCTATATACAGTGTTCACCAACTGCTGAGTATCTACCGTGTTTCCTTACACTGCATCAATTGACTGAAGTTCAATCTACCTCTATTAATTATGTTCACCAACTGCTGAGAGTCTACCGTGGTTTTTACACTCCAACATTTGACTGAAGTTGGATCTATGTCTATTAACTGTTCTCGTCAACTGCTGAGTGTCTACCGTGTTTCCTTTCACTCCATCAATTGACTGAAGTTGGTTCTACCCCTATTAACTGTGTTCGCCAACTGCTGAGTGTCAGCAGTGTTTCCGTACACTCTACAATTTGACTGAAGTTGGATCGACCCCTATTAACTGTGTTCATCAACTGCTGAGTGTCTACCGTGTTTTCTTACACTCCATCATTTGACTGAAATTGGATCTACCTCTATTAACTGCGTTCGTCAACTGCTGAATGTCTACCGTGTTTCCTTCCACTCAATCAATTGACTGAAGTTGAATCTACCTCTATTAACTGCACTCACCATCTACTGATTGTCTACCGTGTTTCCTTACACGCTTTCAAATAACGGAAGTTGGATCTACCTCTATTAACTGTGTTCGACAACTGCTGAGTGTCTACCATGTTTCCTTACACTCTATCATTGACAGTGTTTATGTGCTTACAGAGTGTGTTGTTCTGAATGCTACATTGTGTCCCTGTTTTCTGAAAATATTCATTATTTTGTATGTGTTTTTATTCACTAAGTTGAACCGCAAAAAACTTTTTTTTGGTTTACTGAATTATCCTCTATTTTCTATCATTGTTTCATTGGCAATTTGACTAGTGTGATGGGCCCGAAATTGTTCTCAATGGCCACTTGCTTTATTGTATTAATTTCTCTATTGAAGTTCTGGATTGACATCAGACAGCCGTCTTTAACATTCAAATGACACCAGCTAATGTGTATGAACGTGGGTGGTTGGAACGGTTGTCAATAGTGTGGGATGGTAGTGTTGCTTTGCGGTAAAACGAATATGTTTGATTTTGGTCCGTTCGATGGATTGTTATGTCCAAGTAATCTGTGTGCCGGTTATTTTCTGGTTCCATTGTGAACTTGATGGATTGTTACCAATTGTTTATTATTTGAAGCAGTGTTTGTTTATTCGTTATCTCCGTGCCTTATATGCAAATGACGTCATCTAGTCCAGTGAATATCGCCCTGGGATATGTTTCTCTCTTAATATAGGTTGGCTACTAAACCACTGATCCTATTGCTAGACCTGTTGCTAGTTTGTATATTTTACTTTGAAAGGTAACTGAGGATTCGTGTCTGTTAGTTTAGTTTTCTCTAATTTCGTGAAAATAAACTCCACTTAATATAACGGGCTTTTGATCTGGTTTTAAAGCTAAAATATATATTGTTAGTAATGCAACACGGAGAAATCCTTACTAGAATAATTTACAAGAGGATGGAAAGGCAGATAGAAACAGAGTTGAGTCAAGACCAGTTCGAGCTGTCCTAACTGTTATGCTGATTTTGGAAGCTAGAATAAGGAAGGATAAGATAATGATCATAGTATTTGTAGACTTAGAAAAGGGTTTTGATAACGTTGATTGGAGTTAGTTGGTTGCCATTTTGAAAACGAGTGGAATGAAGTCCCGGGATAGGATGGTGCTCCACAATCTATACAGAAACCACACACCAGTTATTCGAGCCGAAGGATATGAGAGAGAAACTGGTATTTAGAAAGGTGTAAGTCAAGGCTGCAACTTATCGTCCACATTTTTCAATATATACATTGGATTAACAATGAAGGAAATTGGAGAAAATTTCAAAGCAGCAGTAAACAATCAAGGAGAAATAATATCACTCTGAGATTTGCTAATGACATCGTCGAATTGGCCGACACGCCAGAGGATTTGAATGAGTTTTTAAGTGGTACGGATCCTGTCTTGAGGAAATAATTCATGATGAAAATTATTAGTGTAAAACAAAATTATTGGAATGGAGCAGAAAGAAACCAAAAGCCCCTATGGAGGTCGAATTGGCAGGTTAAAATCTAAAGGAAGCAGGAGACTTCTGTTATTTAGGAAGAAAAATAACCAGTTATGGACGAAGCAAAGAGGATATACAAAGTAGGTCAGCACAGGCTGGGAAGGCATTTCTACACAAAAGGAATCAGTTGACATCAAATATAGATATAGGTATCAGGAAGTCTTTTTGAAAGCCTTTGTCTGGGCCGTGGCACTCTATGGAAGTGATACTTGGACTGTTCGAGCAACAAAAAAAGAGGTGAAATGAAGCGTTAGAAATGTGGTGTTACAGGAGAATGATGAAGATTAAATGGGTAAATAGAGTTACAAGTGAGGGGCAGATGACATCGTAGTTCCGCCCCTTTAAACAACAATAACTAACTATAACTAGAGTTACAAGTGAAGAGGTACTAAGACAATTGGGAGAGGGGAGATGCGTGTAGCGACTGCTAATGAGAAGAAGAGATAGGTTGGTTGGATACATACTAAAGCACCCAGGAAAAGGAATGTAAGTTATGCAAGGAAGGGCCGAGGACAAGAACTGTAGCGGTAGACCATGGTTGGAATATGATAAACAGATTGCCTCGGATGTAAGGTATGGTAGTTATGCAGAGATGAAACGATTAGCTCAGTACAGGCAGCCATGGAGATCTGCATCAAACCAGTCAAAAGACTGAGACTCAAACACACACATTCCATAATATTATGTGCAGTTGAATCTTCGAATGGATTACGATGGCTACCCCCTAGAGAACTTTAGAAAGGCTATCTTGAATAAGATCGAGTTCTTGTCTGGCATTAACCACAATGCATTTTTGTCATCTGTAAAGCCCAATATTTCTTTTAGCGGCAAAGGACCTTTTAATGTGCCATCTGTATTAATTATCCGTCCTCTGGTAGACTCCGGGCACCAACGAGCCATACGGTGAGCCTTACATTATCCACTCCCATACGAATAGTAACGCTTTAGGGCGCTCGTTATGCGAACATGTTTGCGTTGACAAATTCAACGCCATTGTTATGAGAGTTGTTCAAGTGTTACGACGCCTTCCAAAGTCTCGATGAGACTCGTTATCACGAGAGTCGAATTCACCTCGCATAATAAAACCTAGTTGTTGTAGAGTTACCTTATTGACACTTGTTAGCATAGGACAACAATGGGTTTCACTAGTGCGGTTAAGATTTATCTCACTCTATCTACAGGGTGTTCAGTTCTATACACCTGTCATGCTGACTTCAAGTAGATTGTAAGTAAAATGCCTCTAGGGTTGTCAATTCAAAATGTAAAATGAAATTGTATTCATGGGCACCAAGTAGCCACCATTCAGGATTGCGCACGGTGGCCATGTTGGCCAGTGTTTTACAGTCCTGCCAACTTGTGAAAGCGAAATTCTCCTAAATTTGTCCCAATTTTCCTAGATTCAAATTTTGGCGCGAGATTTTATTAGTAGAAGAAATAAACTTGCAAAAACAAAATAGGTTACGAAGGTGATATAGTGACAGGTGTACCAACCTGTGTGTCATGGATTTTACAGAGGGTTTCAAAATTTCTTAAGATGCGACTTTAGGTGCTAAATGATTCACAGAATAAACACAATGGTTCATCATGGAAACTCAGTGAAAGTTGCTTAGAGAGGGATACCAGCCAGTGTGTGATGTGAAATTTGAGATTTTTAAAATTGTCCTGAGATTTGAATTTTAGTGCTAGCAGGTTTAGAAGTATATAAAACGAGTTGTCATGGTGACCAAGTAAGGATCATTTTAAATGGTTAGGGAGATATTAACCAGGAATAATAATGATAATTGTTGTTTTAAGGGGCCTAATATCTAGGTTATCGGCCCTATCAACCTGTGAGGAAAGAAATTCTCTCAGATTTGAGTTTTGGAGCTAAAGGGTCCACGAGGTAAACTAAGTGGGTTGCGATGGTGAAAAGTGATGGTTATTTAGAATACTTACAGTGGATATCAACCTAAGTTGAAATTATTATAGATTTTTACAGAATAAAATTTAGGTGATGAATGACTGAAGTTGAAACAAAATGGGTTTTATGGCTACCAAGTGGCAGTGATTTTGAACAATGATTTTGATTCATGCAATTTTGGAAAAAATATTATTAACATTATCGAAAGACATGGTTTTGAAATTAAACTGTTTCTATTTTTATAAAAATAAGGTAAAACTTACTTTTAGTATCAATGGTAATTTGTTTTTTGATTAATGTACGGAAAATAATACACAGAATAAAGCATCTTAGTCCATGTCAAAGAATTCTCCATCACTTAAGGTTTTCATAATATCTAGAGATACATTCCAGGATAATAAACGCCTCCCCGAACTTGTGACTTTACAAACAAGTTGATGCTTGTATTTGAGAAATTGTATGAAGTCAGGCGACAAGGTATATCTTCTGCGTCAGGGAGAGAGGGTTTCGCTTTTCGCGTTCATCATGGTTTCAGGATTTATTCATATTACCCGGCACTTGTTCTATAGGACCCACGTGATATAAGATGGAGATTCCTTCAACATAATTGTAACGATTCTATCGTCACACATGATGGAAATGTTCACGATTTGTATAGTCTCAACTTCTCTGCGCTCACGTCGGTTCAGTTTGTACTGGAAGTCGCCACTAGATGGTAGCAGCTCACGGTTCTGCTATGATGTTGTTCTTTGACGGACAAGGAGAAGGTGGAGCGGAAGATGTCGAAATCAAATGAATGTCTTTTGTCTTGACTTGAGGTAAAAGAGACCTTTGTTGCGAAAGGAGATTATTATGAACATGGTCTGAAAAGAAGACGGACGAGTTCTGTTGTAGTAATCGGAGCTGGATTACTTCTACCGAAACTATATTTATTATTTACCGCATGTTGTTGTGACTTGAGAGTTATCAACAAATGGCCTACGCAGAGACTTATTTTAAGAAGCTTATGGAATTGTCAGTTTAAAATTAGTTATCTCAGAATATGCCAACTTGTAGACAGGGCCATGATCATGTGAGTTGTATGAAGATTTAAAACTACGCATTGGAAAGGACACCTCATGTGGAGATACTTACATGAAGTGTGATTTGTATCGATATTTAAACGTTACTGGTTGACGTTGTATGACCTACAAGATATATGATCGTGATTATTATTTAAAGGTCAGGTATGATATGGGAAGAAGTATTGTAAGTATTTATGAAGGAATAAGGTGCGATATTTCTAAAAGAAGTAAGTAAATCTTTATATGTTGGCATGGCATGATTTGTGTAATGGCTTTTAACCTTGTTGTCAGATGACTTCTCATACTAGGCGACCTTCAAGTTTGTTGTGTGGACAAATGTTTTTAATGTTTGGGTCGGTTATTTTATTGTCATTTATTCACTGTAAGATATTCGGAAGAATCTGTTTTAAGATATTTCTTTATTATTTAATCGTGGGAATTGCTTGTTACCCGATCTTAATATTCGGCTGTTCGCTCGTGTTTTGTTTCAATTGTAATGGCCTTTGACAATCAGCTGGAAAAGAAAAAGAGAAAGGGGGTGTAGCCATGTTAGTTGGGAGAAAGATTTGAAGAATCGTCGAACCTGAGGGCTTATATTTGGGACTTAATTATTATTTAAATGGGTTATTTGTCTTTTAGACATTATGCTTATGATTAAAGCATATCAAACTTTCATGACGTAATAAGGGTCCTCTTACTGGTTTTGAGTACGTCGAATGATTTTCTTATTTGAAACTTATGTTATCTGGTCTATTATCCTAACGGGGGAATATGACGATGCTGCGACTGTAGAAAATTTCACTAAACCCTCATGATATTTTTGGAAGCCACATCTGTAAGTGTGATACTTTATTGATGCATGTTATCCTGTTTGATTATTGGCTTGCATTTTGATTTTACTTGTTAATAGACGTTAGATGTGTAAAAAGGTAATTCGTGTTTCATTTTCTAGTCATAGATATAGTTATCGGCTCCACGTAGACAGCCTTTGGGTGTTTTATCATGGGTCTAGCCGCTGCGCCACAAGGTCTTAAGCGTAAGTTATGCTTTTATAAGAGTTAAGACGTTACAATAATGTCCAATGCAATGTAGTAACTTGTCCCTGCACTTCAGAGGAGATGGTTTTATGCTCTTTGTTTTTACGTCAGGGTTCATTTCGCCTTTGCCCGCAATGTTTTGCATTTTGTCGAAAATTAACTGAAAACTGTTGAATTTAGATCATTAGACTCTCCTATTTGTTCTTGTTAAATTTTAACTGTTATTTTTCCTTTTCCCACAGGGCTTAGGTTAATACATATCACAACAATTTACAACTATTTTATGTATAATAGATACTGGTTTGCCCCATGGCAATTACACCTCCTCTTCTATTCTCAAGAACTTCATTACTCAAACCTTCTTGCTAATCAATAGTTAAACCGTATTGATCATTTAGATCAACCTTGTGTGTTATTCCTTTAAATTTCCCTTTGTTACATCACTG
This sequence comes from Meconema thalassinum, assembly GCA_946902985.2. Classification (NCBI taxonomy): domain Eukaryota; kingdom Metazoa; phylum Arthropoda; class Insecta; order Orthoptera; family Tettigoniidae; genus Meconema; species Meconema thalassinum. The sequence goes on along the minus strand of OX336401.1, from coordinate 40,756,750 downwards.
CATACAAGGATATGCGTAAAACAGTCAGAGCTTGGGAATAATATAAGCGGTGCCGATATTTTCAAACATACATAACAATAATTTTAAGGAATTTCACAATAATCATAGAAGTCTAGTTAAAAAGATTTTCAGCAGCCAAACAGAAACTGAGGAATGTGAGTGATTTTAATATAGAAACAGCTCGTAAGTGAACATTGGATATGAGACTGAACCCTTCTACTAGAAGAGAAGAGGCAATGTATCTGGTAAGAAGTAAGCAAAATAAAATATGTCCGATCACTCTCAGAAATTACATGTACCTGCATCTTACAACCACTGTAGAGATTTAGGTCCAAGGAGAATTACCTCACGGCCATGTACCTCCTTTAGTGGCAACATAAATCAAAGTTTCCTTCTAGTGACCATATCTGAAGTATAGGGCGAGGTACATTCATTCAACATCCTGGGTTATTGACAATCACGACGCCTCAGGCTTAACGCACAACGAACAAGAAGCTGCAAAAGAGCATGGCCCAGAAGTCCACTACCCCAGTGGCGGTCCGCGCAGTCCGCTGATGCGTCTGACATTGTGCGCCCAGGCGAATCCCAGCAACAAACATGGGAAAAACCTTGAATATTTGCCGGAGCTTCATTATGTAGACGTGAATCTAATATTCCAATAAAAATATTATTGGCAACGGTTGAATTATCTAGCTGTTGTGCTATTATGTAAACACTACAGCAAGACCTGTGTACCCAATGTCTATTTCTCTTCAGCAGCAAGGTACCCAACAAAAACTCCGCAGACACAAGGATGAGGCAACTTTTAGGTAGGCCGAGAAGCTGGAGAACTTAATGTTGCAAACCAAATCCTATCCTACCATTGTGGTTTCTCAGAAAACTCCCCAGATAATGTTATCTTGAATTCCCAAGCTTCAAACAGTAAACCTACATTCATACCAGGAGCTTATGTGCGATACGTTGATACCTGTCAAATTACTTATATCCTCTTAAAGTTTAAGGTTAGATGTAGAAGATATTTGATAGGATATAGTTGTACCATTACCGGGTGAGGTGGAAGCTACTTACGCTCAATACCTTAGGTTACAAAAGAGTCATCTGGGGCTGAGGACAGGGCAACACACTAGGGGAGTTAAAAAGTAGTGGACGTTCCTAACTGAGGCATGTACATTTCCTCTACCCATATGAAATGGGATTCCACCAAGTCAGAAAGAAATGCAAGATAACGGATATTTTGTGGGTTGCTAAACAGAAAGTTAATATAAGACATGTATCATATGCTCCAATGAAATATTTTCAGTTATGCACTCATAAAAGAGGAAGAACACCTTTTCTCATTATGTTGTCCACTTACCGATTCAAATTATTTCCATCTGCATCACTTTCTTCAACATTGATTTCTTCTTTCGAATCCTAAGGAAAAAAATATGCGATAATTTATTTCTTTTCTATTAACTCACACATTTAACAAAAACAAAATATGTAATTGTACAACACATCTTAATTGCTGTAAAGATATATTCACTTAACAACTACCAGACACTAGTTTCATACTGTCCAGTACATCTTACAGATGGAGATGATCGTTATCTCCTCCCTAGTTATGTAACTTATGATACACCAACAAACCAACACTCCTTTAGAAACCAAGTGAATCTTAGTGTGAGAGAAAATGCGGAGATCACTGCCTTAATAGAAAGCGTATGCATAAGCATAATGGAAAAATGAACATTTATTTTTAAATATTTAGCAGTAAGACCAGAGAAGGTCATGGGGTCTAACACGTTTCATTGAGTACAAAGCGGCTTGGCCCGCAAGATTTGTACCAGCATATCATTTGAAAATGAAGGTATGAAATTATTTAAGACACATCACCTATACGATATTTTACAAGAAACGTTTTCACAAAACATTGCAGTTGAAGCTGAGAATATTTCAAAAGAAGTAACAGTAAGCCAATTGAGTGTTTCTGGAGGGGGAGTGTTATGTAGAGTATATATCATCAATATTGCAGCAACTTTATACACTAACTACAAGCAATATATGTCTGCTGGAGGGGGAGTGTAATATAGAGTACTGTATATATCAACAATAATGCAGCAACATGATACTACTGGAGGGGGAGTGTTACGTAGTGTATATATCTTCAATATTGCAGCAACTTGATACTACTAACTACAAGCTTTATATGTCTTCTGGAGGGGGAGTGTTATGTACAGTATATATCATCAATTAAGCAACAACAGGATTCTACTAACTACAAGCATTATATGTCTTCTGGAAGGGGAGCGTTACATAGAGTATATATCATCAATAATGCAGCAACTGAATACTACTAGCTACAAGCATTAAATGTTTTCTGGAGGGGGAGTGTTACATAGTGTATATATCTTCAATATTGCACCAACATTATACTACTAGCTACAAACATTATATGTCTTCTGGAGGGGGAGTGTTATGTAGAGTATATATCATCAATTAAGCAGCAACAGGATACTACTAACTACAAGCATTATATGTCTTCTGGAGGGGGAGCATTATGTAAAGTATATATCATCAATATTGCAGCAACATGATACTACTAACTACAATCATTATATGTCTTCTGGAGGGGGAGTGTTATGTAGAGTATATATCATCAATATTACAGCAACATGATACTACTAACTACAAGCATTATATGTTTTCTGGAGGGGGAGTGTTATGTAGTGCATATATCTTCAATATTGCAGAAACATGATACTACTAACTACAAGCATTATATGTTTTCTGGAGGGGGAGTGTTAGGTAGTGTATATATCATCAATATTGCACCAACATTATACTACTAGCTACAAGCATTATAGTATGTGTTCTGGAAGGGGAGTGTTATATAGAGTATATAACATCACTATTGCAGCAACTTGATACCACTAGCAACAAGCATTATGTCGTCTATTGTACGGGAGCTCGTAGTTTGTAATGGAGATACGACCAAGGAAGAGATTGGGGAGCTAAAAGGGAAGTCTATTTCAAATGCTTCCATAAATGTAGTCACACGTCACCTAATAGAAGACATTTCCTGAGATCAGCAGTATCAACAGATATTCAGATAGATAGAAATCCAAGATTGAAACTTCTGCATTGAATCCGACCCTTATAGTTCCTTCCTTAGGAGAGACTAAGAGCTCTGCACATTTCCAGTACTCATCATCATCTTCATTTCCCCTTTTCCAGTTGACACTGGTTGGGGGCGAATATGGTTCCTCTCCACTTTGTTCTGTCGTTCCACCATTCCTCTTCCGACACAGTGTTCCAATCCAGGTTCCGTTTTCTAATACTATTCTCCATCAAGTCCATCGAACGCATTTTTGGTCTTCCTCGTCCTCTCTTCCCTGTCATCCGTCGTTCCAGTGCTCGTGATGGTAGCCTTACTTCATTCTTCCGTTTGACATGTCCAAACCATCTCAATCAGTTTTGCTCCAGCTTTTCATTTAGTTCCTGTACTCCCAGTTCTTTCTATATATCTTAATTTCTCACTCTGTCCCTCCTCGTTTTCTGGACCATACTTCCAGTACTAAACAAGTTAAATGTTTCAGGCCACTTGGTCAGTCTGCAAACTCAAAAAATGAGTGGATATGATCCCCACCCTCGGCCACACTAGAAATTTTTTACATGGTTCCTAGTTTTCATCTACAGGCAAATGAAGCAATGGTCGCTTCTTTCCAACTAGTTATTATATTCATTTCAATCGACATTAAGACCTCTTAAGGGATGGACAAAAGGGCATGTGGGTGGAAAAAATAACTGCCCAACAGAACCTCTATCCATCCCTTCCCTAACACTGAAGAAATGGGAATAATAATGGGTTGAGATGCCTACGCCTGTCTACAAACAACATTAAAAACATAAAGAAATGTGGTAAGATAGAAGATTTCTCATTATTTACTAAAAACAGGCAGGGTTATTTGAGTTCTCCATTGTACTTGTGCTGCTGAGGATTGGGAAGAGGGCGACCCATGTCATTAGTTACAGCCATAATTGCAATTGCCTGGAAGTTGAAGTTATAAACAACTAAAGACCCCTTCGAAGTTGGCTGAGATAGTGAAACCCATCTATCCTGAGTTGCCCATATGAGAGCTTCTTATTTCAGCCCTCTTACCAGAGTACATATATTTCACCAAACCAAGAATAATTGGTATAGCTTTAAAAACCTCCAAGTCATTCATGTTAAGTCCTAACATAATACAACTCTAGACAATGAGAGTTTCAATGCATCCACCATTAGCTCAGTGGTCAGAGCAACAGATTTTGAAACCTCAGGTCGCAGGCATATGTCCCACATTGGTCAGATATTCTATAGCTTTCATCAAAACACGACCTATCAGATGAACGCTTCCATTTATCATCAATATTGTTGTGAAAATCAATTCTGGATTCTCTAAATACCATTTGGTGATAAAGAGATGAAGAGCAGGTAACTCAGTCTTGTAAAGAAGAGTAATGTTTTAACATGATAAAGTACTTACCTGTTTGATATCCAAAGGAGCTGTTTCTATTTTGATGCATGGAACAAACTCTGGTGAGGGACATTCTTCAGTCTTTATATCCCCAGGGAGGTCAGTATTATCCTGCAGAGAAGTGATTCTTTTCACAAATGTATTCCTTTGGATAGCAGGAATTTCAACTCACAGATGACTTTTAAACTTACACTAATGTTTTTCTTTTCTTTTAAGTACACATGAGATACGAACAGAAGAATATCGCCTATTAGCAATTTTTCTCATAACTATGCTAAAATAAAAATATGAACATTAATTTTTATGATAGAATTACAACAAGTTACGATGTAAAAATGAAGAACATTGGGAACAAAGAGAGCGATATTGTTCAATGATATCTGGAGAGTGTGGAATTGGAAATCGAAAGAAGAGAAACAAAACAAAGACGCTTGTCAAACAAACACAAACGTGGTCAAACTATTAGAATAAACGTTCCTTTTTCCAATTTATTATCTCTTATCAACCTTGATGAAGAATTTACCCAATAATTGTTACAGATCTGTTTTTAAGCATTTATCTTATAAAATGTTTCATATAAAATCCCAGTAAAATAGTATTACAAAGTTTCCATTGTAATTCATTCACATTTTTTATACATGTTTTGTTGACTAGGGTATTATTTTATAATGTTTCAAGAGTTTCTTAGGTCTTAAATAATTAATTAATATACAGATCATCGTATGTTGAAACGTCTTCATTGTAAACATGTATTTAATGTAAGTATTGGCATGCGTCTGCATTTAATAAATAACTGATACAAGTCAATAAGGATCAATGTACACAACATTACCACAGGTTAATGGCTTCGCTTACTATTACAACCTATAAACCAGCTGATATTTTATCCTGGCCTATAGCCATGAGACAAAATGGTGGCCACTAAACCCTAATATGATCGACCCTCTTCCTCCAACCTAATATTCAGCCATGTGAGGACAATCTACTTTCTCTATCAGACCGTATTCTAGAAAAACACGGTTGACCATTAGGAACCAATTTAGGTGACCCTCCTCTCCCTAAACTTCATCCCCGACTAACTCGTCTGACTTGAAACTGCTAGGAGACTGTCGTAACGTGACGTCATGCGCTGTCTCAAAACAAGAATCAACTTGTTTGTAAAACCACGTAGTCTGCCGTGGACAGACTCGTTTGGAAAATTCTCCTACCTGACAAACGTGACTAAAACAAAATGTCAGGAAGCCATGACAACCATCATAGCAACTGAGGAAACACGAGGCCACCATGGCAATATGTTCTGATTATAGAGGGATACAAATGGACACAAAATTCAAATCTCGGGGACTTATGGAGGAAATCTAGGTGAATTTCACTTCAGAGGTTGGCTACCCTGATTATCGAAGATGGACGAAACTAGGTCACCATGGAAGCTCATTTGCCAGAGCCACAGCATACAAAGCCGTCTGTCGCTAGTTTGTGTCCAGCATGGGTAAGATATTTTATCACAGCGCCTTTAACCGAAAGTCTTGTGCTTTCTGTACAATACACAACCTAAAATTTGTCATCAATATAGTAGTGAAAATACAATTCTGGAATCCATAAATACCATTTGGTGATAAGGAGATGAAGAATACGGCATAGAGTATTAACTTGATAAAGTACTTACTCCTTTCACATCTGGAGATGCTGGTTCTACTTTGGGCCATGGAACAATCTCCGGTGTAGGACAATCTGCTTTACTGAATGCAACAATCTGTGGCGTTGGACAAGATTCAGTCTTAATATCCCTCCTATGATGAGCATCAACCTGCAGAGAAATGACTTGTTTCACAAATATTCATTTGCATAGGTGGAATTAAATCTTACATACGACGTGCAAAATGAACGTTACAGGAATCTGAGAATAAAATAGACATTGATCTGGCTTCCATTTCCTTTCATTTCTTCCAAACACAACACAACATGGACGGTTTAGATCGGTAAGACTATTTACATGGAAAATATTTTCCAAAGATCACAAATGATATAACCTCCAAACTTGTGTGTTTTACTTTGTATCTTCAAAATCATAGTATTCAGTTAATTTTTATGAACAACCCACGCTATAAATAATAGACCACGAAGGATTCATGATAAAGGAATGGTTATGGGAATTCATAAAAACAAGGCTTAAAGATGAGGAGGAAAAGTATTGGATATGCTCAAAAATACACCTAAATGAAAATAGTTACATTGGCATTAGAATGAGATTATTAGGAAACTGAGGGTGCCTGGAAAATATTCATCGTTACCTGGGGAATGTGGAATAGAAAAGTGACAGAGGTAAAACAAAACGAATATGACCGACGGTAACTTAATAATACAACCTCTCTGTATCACTCTGAACAATATCAATATTATCTAAAACACACAATATTATATAGAACTAGCAGAAGTACCCGTTCTTCGAACGGAGTTCGGTGTTAACACCAGACATTATCAACTGAGCTACTGTTGCAATGGTTAGCGGTTTGTCATTCCTTTATAAGTTTATCAGACCGAAGTTAGTTTTCTGGGAATATCACACACACTGCTAATTTATGGGCCTTAAAATGTGGTTTACGGAGACCCTTTATAGACTCCCGAATTTTGTGTCTCACATTGAGAAGCGCAACATATGCTTTGGTCGTTCTTCTAGGATAATTTTATATTTCGCCTATTTTAGCATGTATTTTGAGAAGTTTTTCCCTATATCCACCTTTCTACTATATGAAAAGTACGGTGAAGAGTTTTATAAATGATTGGTGTATTGACTCTCATGGATATCATACCTGATTTTACGATGCACCAAGCATCCGAACACGAGTTATAGGAGTACATAAAGATACACAGAAAGACAGACAGACAATTGTATTGTCTACAATATATCACCCAGATATCCAAATACTGTATGGGTATATCCACCACACAGTATCAAACAAAATCATCCTTACGATGAACCCGAATGTCGACAAAAATAAATAAATAAATAAATAAATGATGAGTTAAATGTGCTCTCAAACTAAATTCACCTAACGTGTACTTCCTGGCGTAAAATAGAATTGAACGCCTTGTAGACGAAACACAATACACGTCACATAAAAACTGATCCTGTCCGTTGTGTTATGTCCCCATACACAGGAAGACCCCTTTCATAAATTGTAAAGGCTTGTGGTGCAAGAAAATTCAGGTTCTTTAGCCTCAAATGGCCCAAATTCCAAAAGCCGCAAAAAATGCGGATTCAATTCAGGAATTTTTGAAAATAACGTTGCTGTTTGGAGATATAATAGACCTTCTGTACTATAATATGTCACACGTGAAAATTGCGTGAAAAAATTGTAGGTTACCCCTTGACCCCCTAAACTGCATTGATGAATTATACAGTCTAAGTTGGTTCCGTGATAACCTTATAGCCATTTGCAAACTTTCACAGAAATGTAATAAATGGAGTAACATTGCTTCTTACAGAAATAGATGGAAAGTTGGATGTCACCCCTTGAGTTAATGTTGTCATGGTTACCGACTTGCATTCCTTAATTAGTTTGTTAAATTAAATTATTTTTCTGGGAATATCTCAGAAATTGTTGGTTTTAGAGCCTTATAATGTAGTATTTGGGAAACCTTTAGGGGCCCCCGAGTTTCGTTTCTGACACCGAGGGGCTTTGTCTCGGGGTTGTACACCATAATATAATACTACTACTACGACTACTAATAATAATAATATATAGGGATAGGAATAAAATAGACCTGCCTTACCACACCCGCAGGTGTAAATTGCGTGAAAAATTTCAGAGTACCCCTTGACCCCCTTAAGCTTATTATACGTATTGATGAATTTTACAGCTTCATTTGGTTCCGTGATAACCTTCTAGCAATTTGCAAACTTTCACACTAATGTCATTAATGGAATTGCATTGCGTCTTACAGCAATAGATGGACCTTTGCGATTCTGTTGCCATGGTTACCGGCTTGCATTCGTTCATTAGTTTATTAAATGAAATTAGTATTCTGGTATTATCTCAAAAACGGTTGGTTTTAGGGCCTTAAAATGTGGTTTTCGGGGACCCTTTTGGGCCCCCGAGTTTTGTCTCCCACATTGAGGGGCTGAAAATGAGCTTTGTCTCGTCCTTTTACGCCTATTTCAGCATGTATTTTAAGGGGGTAGGCCCCCTTTTATTAGAGGTACGGAGAAGAGTTACATCAATGATTAGTGTCGTGCCTCTGATGGATATCTGTACCAAATTTTAGGTTGATACACCCAGCCGTTCTCGAGTTATAAGGGAACATAGTTGTCCACAGACAAACAAACAAACAAACAGACAGACAAAAAAGATCGCGCATCCATGATAAAAACAGTCTGAAATGCGTAAATAAATCAAATTTCCGTAGAAATTCAGAAGAAAACAGGCAAACTTGCATTTAAATATATAGAGAGAGATAGACTGCACCTCTCGGTGTTGACCGTGTTTTATTGCACACATTTAGGTTTTACTCGCTAACCGTTAGAGATACACGAAAAGTGATAAGGACCTTTCGGATAGGAAATTGAATGTTAAAGCTCGTGTATGCCATTAAAAGTTTGCTATTTCTTAGCGTTCTCTTTTTATTTGAAATGGAAATATGACATTTTGGAACCAAAGGGTGTAGTGACGTCACAAATGTGGGTTTTAATGGCTAACCGTTGGAGATACACGAAAAATGATAAGGACCTATCGGATAGGAAATTAAATTTTAAAGCTCGTATGTGCCACCAAAAGGTTGCTACTTCTTAGCGTTCTCTTTTTATTTGAAATGGAAATATGAAATTTTGAAACCAAAGGGTGAAGTGACGTCACTAAAATGGTCGCCATTTTAAAATAGTGCAAAATATCGAAATCAAAAGTAGCCTATGTGTAACTCTGGTAAATCAGCTACATCCATGCAAAATTTCATTTCAATCGGACCAGTGGTTCTTGCGTGATTAAGTAACAGACAGACAGACAGGACGACGAACACCATCTCATTTTTACATATTAGTATGGTATCAACATCCTACATCAGGAGGTTTTCATCTGGTTCAAAACTCTTTGAGATATTTTATTTAACTAATTTAAAGTTTGCTAATATGTGTTTTTTTACGTAAAATTTTAAAATTGCGTTTGTGTTCAGTGTGGTTATTTTTTTGAAATTAGTTGAACTTGCTCAGCATGCTTTTGTTGTAGACACCAAGTGATGATTGTAGTAAGTAATACTCTCTCCCCAGTCTGTAGCAATTCAAGTCTTGGAACAGAGGGGATTCCAAATCTAATTCATGTTATAAATCTCGTTTTCTAGTGAGTCAGTGCAGTTACAAACATATAATGATGTGGCAACACTGTAGGTCATTGTTTAAAACAACGGCTATGGTCTATCTCTATTGCATAACAAAATACATAGATATTAGGGTGAAAATATCAATGACACTGAACGTGTAATCATTGTTTCAGCTTCTCAAAAGCAAGTAATACACAAGTATGAATATACAGACACAATATGAGCTCCAGTTAACAGATACTGATTAACTTACTGCTTAATATAAATTACCATGCTAACTACAAAAATGTTGTCTTGGCCATCACTAAGATTGCAATGTTACACAATATGTGGAATTAAAATACACTTACAATGTCGGCCAAGTCATCTGTTTCTGTCGACCATTCCGGCTCACTTTTGATCACAGCTTGCTCGTCCATTACGTTAGAAAACTAGAACACATAAATTCACCTGGAAATCATTTATATTCGCAATTATTCATCGATATAGCCTCATTTATAATAGAATACGAAACGTAAAATGGGGTCCCCCAAATTTAACCTAATATTGATGTTCCAAATATATCCCGTGAGGAGCACAGTGATAAGACCTTTCGCCTGTCAATAACAGTAAACCCTACTTGATCATACGCTCAATTTGACAACAAATGAGTTAGAGAATAATGACCAGTAAATTCTAATACAAGTCATTGAGGTTAAGTGGTTAAAATGAGGAATTTTTGGATATTAAAAACGCCAGTTCGTATATATAGGTACAAAAGTGGAATGGAGTAACTCTCGAATGCGTCCTTCATACGTACAATTCCTTTGTTCCCAAACACACACAAACCTGAACAATGCTCGGGCGAGGCGGGGATATCTGATTGTTAGTACATAACACACGTATCAACGTGACTGAAATAGGTTCCGTATAAGTTAACAGATCGTAGCACTCGCCTCTTTGAGAATCAGGACTAGCTGAGTACAGACCTCCAGATACAACGCAATGGGCAGTTCAAGTGAAAACTCCCACATTCTCCTCACGAATGGAAGTGATAGAAAAATGTATGTATCGGTAGGACTGAATGAACGTAGAACCAGCGATAAAATTCTCTATAGTACATGATTTTGCCAAAATGCCTAATCAAACGAGAAATAAATGAGGGAATGATGTTTTAATAGATGATTCCTCCTCCGCCGTTTGTGACCCCTCCGCCCAAATAGGATCAATACTTATATAGCCAAAATTACGGCTGTGGCCGCCATTGTGCAAATCGATCATCATCGGTTGCGATCGTGCGTGATCGACTCGCTTCTTTATCCCCGCTGGTCTGTCTCTAAGCGCAAGCATCATCATCATCAAAACAGTACTGTCAACCTCACCCTTACGGTATTATATAAGACAAAGAAGCGCCCAGTTCATTCGCTAGTGCGCATCATTCGTGTGCAGCACTCACTCAGTTCATTTGATAGCGCGCCTAATTGAATAAATTATTCACTATGGATTCTCGAAGTTGCCTGATAACATTCAGTAACTTCAATCGGCGGTTCTATGATCAACTTAAGAAGTTGATGAAGCTATTACAACAATACATTTTCGTACCAAAAACGCTACATTGCGCGAAATGCAATTGTGAAGTGGAAGTTAGGTAGATAAAACATAACCTATCTGTAACCTGCAACCAGAATATACCCGGACGTCAAGGCCGCACCCACACCTGACCTTTCTAAATTTCGTTTTGTCCAATCCAATGGATTTTGACAATGGTTACCGCCTAACGCACCCAGATCAATGGTTTTGTGTGAACCGTGCCCCGCTAGCTGCGCGCGGCCAAGGCCGTACCTACACCCGACCATTCTAACATTCGTTTTGTCCAATCAAATGGTTTTTGGCAATGGTTACCACCTAACGCACCCAGATCAATGGTTTTGTGTCAACCGTGCCCCGCTAGCTGCGCGCTGCCTATGCCGCAACCACACCCAACCTTTCTAACTTTCGTTTTGTCCAATCTAAAAGTTTTTTACAATGGTTACAGCCTAACGCGTCAGATCAATGGTTTTTGACAACGGTTAAATCCTAACACGTCCCAATGAATGTTTTTTTTTATCAACAGCTATTTTGTATCCCACTGTTTATATCAACAGTGATTTTGTATCGCAGATGTTGGCATCAATGTGTGCGCCTCGGTGTGTAACGCTAATGTGCACCTTGTTGACAGTTGAACGAGATGCAAGCGGAACATGGCAGCAGTTTATAAAAGAGCAATAAATAAAAACACATATTTACGTACTTTAGTCAATGTACTCTAGTACTCTCTCATGATTCCTCGCCATTCGTCCCATCTATGAGTTTTCTCCCACCATCTTCCAACCCTCATAGTTCTCATGTCTTCTCCTAAGTCTTGTAGCCATCTTTTGCGCGGTCGTCCTCGTCTCCTCTTCCCTTCCATAGTTCCATGTAATATCTTCCTTGGTGTTCTCTCTTGATTCATTCTCTCTACATGACCCAGCCTACGGCAAGATGGCGTCACAGTGAAAGTATAGTGAAAGAGCAGCTAGTGTAAATATTTGATAAAAGTGGTAAAACATTATAATATAGGTGTAAAATCTGTAAAGTCACTTTCCATAGGTCAAGTGAAATACGGAATACTGATAGTAGTCAGAAATTCATATTGATAATTTAATAAAATTAAACTAAGTTGTGGGAACGTGTATCCAAAGATTCGGTGACTTCTTCAATCACTGTTTGAACCAAGCAGAGCAGTGGTGCTTTTACGAGATTTCACCCGATTGGAAGATATACGTAATTCACATTCTCATTTATCAGTAGGTAATTAGATTAAATCATTTAGATAGTACTAATTAAAATAAATTTAGTGAAATTTGGAGTAAACATCTAGGCTAACTTAGATCTCTAGTATGTCGTCAGTAAACAGTGTTAGTGTCTCGTCAGGTAGTGTAACCGTTACGGATTTATGCTCATCGTGCAAAATAAAAGTAAAAAATGCAAATAAAACCATCACAAGATCTCAGGTAAAATTGAATGAGGAGAAGAGTGAAACCGATTGTCGTAATGTACCGGAACCGTCTTGCGAATGTCGTAACCTGAGAAACGAACTGTCCTCAAAAGATGAAATTATAAAGCTGATAAAGGAAGATATTGCTAAGTTAATGGATGAGATGAATAAATTAAAAGGAAACAGAGAAGAAAGCAAGGAAACTTGGTCAACAGTGGTTGCTGGTAGTGTAAGATCGCATAAGCCTAGGCCTAAAAATGGAGTAAATGAAATTCCCGTCTTAAATTCATTTGGAGCGCTCGTCGAAGAGAATGATAACTTTCTTCAGGAAGAAAAGAAGAAAGTCATAGAGAGAAAATCAAGGAAGATGCGGATATTTGCGGATAGTCACGGGCGAGATATAGCAGCAAACGTTCTGAGAGAGGTGTAAACATGGAGGTCACTTCGACAGTGAAACCAGGAGCTCCCATTGCAGCGGTCACGGACGGGATGTTAGGAGAATGTGCGTTCCTACCTTCAAAGGATTTTGCTGTTGTCATCGCTGGAGTAAACGACGTGTACAGAAACGAGAGTAAAACGGTAATCAAAGATTTAAATGGTACATTGCCATCCATACATAACCCAAAATTTCATTATAGTAAGCATTCCACAGAGATATGACTTAATTCACAAATCATGTGTAAATGTAGGAATAGAGGCTACAAATGGAAAAATTCAAAAAAATTGTTAGAGTTTTCCAAATGTCCAATTTATGCAAATTAGACAGGAAGTTCCACACTCAGCATGGTCTACACTTAAATAGATTAGGAAAAGAGTATCTTAGTCATGAAATATGCAAAATTGTATATTCAAATGGTAAGAATAATTCAACAGTAATATCTTTCGAGTGGAAGCAGGGAAACTGGTAAAAGAAGCTAAACGTGAGGTTTGGCATTCAGATATTTTGATGTCAAATTTAACTGAGTGCAACAATGGTATTTCGGATTTGTCTAGCAACAATAATAACAATTACGGTGATAATAATAATGTAAATAAATCACCAACACAAGCTTGCAAAAGTAACAAATTTTAAATTTACCACCAGAATTTTCAGTCTCTCTATAATAAAATTGATTACATAAATCTAATGCTTAAAAATGAACTTTAAGACATCTCAGCACAATGTAATTCACAACATTGGCTGAAAGAGAAACAACTCGAATTAATTCAATTCCCAGGGTTTACACTAGCTAGTAAATACTCTAGATCTAATATTACCATGGTGGTACTTGTATCCTCTTAATAAATAATTTAGATCATGAACAGATAACAGCTTATGATTATCTAATTATGGAACAGGATTTTGAATTGTCTGCCATAAAAATATAGCAGTTTAAGTTAATAATTGTATAAGTATCCCGTTCTCCGTCAAGAAATGTTCGTTTATTTATAGACAAATTAGAATTGCTACTCAATAACATGAGCAAAGTAAGTTTTGATATAATAATTTGTGGGGATGGAAATGTGGATTTCTTAAAATCTGATAGAAATTGTGAATTAACACAGTTACTAATTTCCTATGGACTGAAACCTACAGTAAATACCCCAACAAGAATAACCATATTTAGTAAAACCACACCTGATCAAATTTTATTAATACAGATAAATGTCTCCATTCAATAGAAATCTATTGTCTGGGTTTAGTGACCACATGGACAAATACTGAGTTTTGAAGTACCTGAAACAATCAATAATAATGATAATGGAATAAATTCGAATTGCAGGTCATTCACTGAAACAAATGTTACATTTTTTTCAATGACTTATTAAATCAGGAAACATGGTCAGAAATTTATTAACTAGAAAATGTAAATGATAAATTTAATGCGTTTAACAGTACCCTAAAACACTATTTTGACACAGCATTCCCCTTTAAACAAAGAACTATTCAAAGTAACAAAACTAGCAATTGGATGAGAACAGGGATTAGAAATTCATGTCAAAGAAATAAGTTTCTACACAAATTATATAAACAATACCACACAACAACTGAATTCAATTTATACTACAAAAAATACACTATCATATTAAATAAGGTAATAAGACTAGCAAAGAAAATGCATAATGATAATTTTATTTCCCAATCATCTAATAAAAACAGGGCTATGTGGTCTGTATAAAGAAAGCAACTGGAAAATCTACTAAAATACAAAGGAACATTACTCTGACCAGCAATAATAAAGTGATTAATAATCCAGAGGAAATAGCAAACACTTTTACTATTTTCTGGAATTACCACAAAAAATATTAAATAAATCACTAAATTCTAATAATACAATAAATATATGCAGTTATTTTTTATTTATAAATCATGTCACAAGTGAAGAGGTAAGAATAGTTATAAAAGAGCTAAAAAATAAATTCTGTGCTGGCGTTGATGGCATCCCTGATGCAATTTTAAAGAAATGTGCAGAAAATATAATAAATCCAATTACGCACTTAATAAACAGTTCAATTCTCTCAGGAACTTACCCGGATATTTTGAAGTTATCAAAAGTAATTCCAGTGCACAAAAACGGTTCAAAAGATGAATTAGATAACTATCGTCCTATTACCTTACCAACTGGTATTGCAAAAATTGTGGAAAAAATCATGTATAAGAGACTGATAAGTTTTATAGAAAAAAAATTAAATACTATCAAACTCACAATGGATTCAGAACGGAAAGATCTACACAGTCAGCAATTTATGAATGTAGTAATGAAAATGAAAATCCACAGCCTGCTTCCAGTCTCCGACCGGGTCAGGAATGGAATGAATGAAGCCCCCAACCAGCGGCGAGGATATGGACTGTGCCGGCTGCCGAGGCCTGACGCACTCCCCTGGGGCAATGATTAAATGAATGACAGATGAAATGAAATGTTAGTGGAGAGTGTTGCTGGAATGAAATTTTGACAGGGAAAACCGGAGTACCCGGAGAAAAACCTGTCTGCCTCCGTTTTGTCCAGCACAGATCTCACATGGAGTGACCGGGATTTGAACCACGGACCCAGCGGTGAGAGGCCGGCGTGCTGCCGCCTAAGCCACGGAGGCTCAGAATGTAGTAATAGTATACTGAAATTAATTGACAATAAGGAACATATAACTGGCCTATTCTTGGATTTATTGAAAGCATTTGATGTTGTTGACCATAAAATCCTCGTTACAAAACCAAATTCTAATGCTAGAGGTCTAGCTAATAAATGGATCGAGTCTTACTTAACAAGGCGTAAACAAATAGTAACCTTGAGACACAAGGATGATGGAACCAAATTACTTAATGAAACATTGTCCAATGAGGGAATTATTAAATTTGGAGTACCCCAGGCATCGGTTTTGGGCCCACTACTCTTTCTTCTATATATCAATGATAAATTATAACACGGAACATTTGTTCTCATAAGGAAATTTTGTTTGCGGACGATACAACACTCATAATAAAAGTTGAAACTAAGAAGGTCTTACAGCAGTCTGCTGACTCTGTTACAGAAGAGTTAACCAAATCTCTTAATTTCCACACTATACAGAATAGGAATCCTGCGAAGCTCAATATAGCATTAAATGGTCATCAAATTGAAAATAAATCAGAAACAAAACTTTTATGACTATGGATACAACATGACTTGAAATGGAATAAACATATACAATATCTGAATACTAAACTGAACTCGATGAGCTTTGCTTTACGTATTTTGAAAACTTGTAAAAGCATGCACACATTAAGAAATACTTATTTTGCTTATTTCCATTCATACTTATGATATGGAGTCATATTTTGGGGTATGTCACCAGATGTACTAAGCACGTTTAGGATACAAAAGAGGGCGATTAGAATTATGGCAAATGTAAACCCTAGAGAATCATGCAGACGTCTGTTCAAAGGGCTAAACATTCTCCCACTGCCCTGCATTCATATCTTTGAAAGTATTATGTTTATTAAAAAGAATTTAATGAATAAAAACGTTTTTCTTAAAACAAACAATGATGTTCATAGGCATAACACAAGACAAATCCAAAACATTCATATTTCACACACACACACAAGCATATATCAAAAAGGAACTTTTCACACAGGAGTTAAATTATACAATAAACTACCCCAGTGTATAAAATTTGCCACCAAAATAAAAACCTTTGAAAGAATGTTGAATGCTTATCTGCAGTGGCATTGTTTTTACTCTGTAGTTGAACATCTTAGTGTATAGAATTAAGTTTTCATATTGTAATAATAGAGTAATGTGTAAATAGTTGTCCAATAAGATTGTATCCCTTAAGATCTGTTAGTATAATAAGTTATAAATAGCTGTTGTATTAGTAATATATACCTGTAAGTTCTTTTTTTTAAGATTTAATTACTGACGTGTCCTACATCAAAAATGTATTGTATACATGTAAATGATCAAATGGATTAATAAAAATCTAATCTAATCTAATCTATGAGGTGCAGCAATGACCAGATTTCCTAATTTCAATACGTAATATCGCCCAGAAGATGATACAAGGACACAAGGTACGTACAAGGCACATTCATGTCTGATGCAGGTGTATAAGCCGCGTTCTACTTTCTTCACAATTAATAATTAAAGCAGCCTACTTGCCGTTCATCAACTCCTAAGTAGCCTACAACTACGGACATTAAACCTGATTTGGAGTAAATATAGTATTCTGAGACGATCAAGGGTACATCACAAACTTACCAACTCGTTTCAATAAGCTACGCGAAACTGAAGTTTGGTATTATAAATTGGCACGAGCTGCATGCGGGCTTTCAGAATGCTCAAAATGAAACTTCTACCCAAGGTTGCAGGACGCCCAGCTAAACACAAAATTGTAATCATCTTACCGTTGAGACTTAATAAACTAACTGATGATCATGATAATTGTTGTTTTAAGGGGCCCAACATCTGGGTAATCGGCCCCTAATGGTCTGGGTGATAGTGAAAATGACAATGAAATGGAATCCAGAACAAAAATTAAGGGAGACAGAAAATACTTACAATATGTAACTCAGATTGAAAGGACTCACAAAATGGAGAGTGGTAGGGTTACAATTTCAAAAGGGAATTTAGATGGAAAATACTCACAAAAGGAATGAATTGAAATATACGCACAAAATGAAGTCGAGGTTCAAATACGTACAAAATGCAACGTAGAGTCGAAATACTTACAAGATGCAATTGAAATTCGAAATAGGCCTACATACAAAATTCAAATGAAGTTGAAAATCTACGTACAAAATGCAAATGAGGTTCAAAATACTTTCAAAATGCAATTGAAATTGAGAATACACAATGCAATTTAAATTGAAAAACGCGCAGTTCAGATCCAAAAAACTCACCAAGTCCAATTGAAATTCAAAATGCTTACAAAATGCAAATGAAATTCAAAATTCTAACAAAATATATGATGGGCCTAGATTTAAAATAGGCCTACTCATTTGGAGCTATGCACACTAGACACGGTCAACATTTGAATAAGCTAGGTAAGGAAGTCTTAAGTTGTGAAATAAGTAAAATTATTAACATGAAGTTAAAGAAAAAGGTAGACACCAGAACCAGGGAAACTTTTAGAAGAAGCAGGATCTGAAGAACAGATTCAGCAGGTGTATTCAGGAACCACTAATAGTAAATTAAAGGGGTTCAATATTCATTATTATATGCATAACTACAGTGTTGCTGTGTTCACTGAACATTAGTGTGAGAGGGAGGAAATAAAAACCATGCATCTAGATAATTATATACCGTACTAGCCAGTAGTTACTGTCGAGAAGAAATGAAAGGTGGGGGTGTGAGTCTGTACTGTAAAATAAATGTTAGATACCAGGAATTGCGGTGTTGCAGGTATTTCAATTCAGCTGAGTGATGATTTTGAAATATTTATAGCAGGAGTACGGTATATAGAGCCCCAAGTGGAAATATGGAAATATTCCTAAGACAGTTTGATTTACTTCTGAATAAAGTAGCCAAAAAATATAGAAACATAATAGTAGTCGGTGATTTCAATATAGACTGGTTTGCACATGACAGGTCCCTCGAGACATTCAAAGCCATTGTATTGTCATTTGACCTTAATAATCTTGTCAAGGAGTCAACTAATGTAACTAAACATTCTGAAACATTAATCGATTACATTATTACTAACATGTCAGACGAATTAAGTAATTGCACTGTTGTGGAAAATTTTGTATCTGACCACCGTGGCCTCATGAATCTCAATTAAATCAGTCTACATAGAAGTACACTCGAAATGTATCTAATAATAATGTAATGAAACTCACAGAAGAACTTGGTAATGTTGATTGGGGGGAAGTGGGGATCATTGGGGATGTAAATGCTGCCTGGAAAAAATTCTGTTCTATTTTTAAAGTGTGTCTTAATTTATCCTGCCCATTAGTTAAAAAGGAATCACCAGAGCACTAAAACAACAAAACTGTCTGATCTGTGCCATAGGAAAAAACAAAACTTGATTGATGCTTTCGAAAGCTACACGCAAACAGGATTGAAGCTTTATAAAGTTAACTATAAAAAAATTAAAGTAGAATATTATTAGGAAATAAAGAAAATAAAGCACAAAAATATGAAAATAGAATAGCAAATTCTACCAACTTTGCCAAAGAAGTATGGCAAATAGCTAAAGATATTTCAGGTCTTAATAAAAGCGACACATGGGAAAATATTTCGATAAATATCAATAACAATGTTGTTAATGCACCTTTACAAGTAGTAACAGCATTCAATGATTATTTCATTCAGCCACCCGTTAGGAACAATGTAAACAGTAATAGAGCAAAATGTAATGATCATAATGTTGTAGGAAATAAATGTGGTTATAGCAGTATAAATCAAATCACATGTAATAAGTCAATCTTCCTGAAACCAACTACCAAAGATGAAATAAGTAGCCTACGATAGTCAGGAAATTAAAAAATTACATAGTCATGGTTGGGATGAAATTTCACCCTGGTTGTTGAAACAGTGCTATGGTCCAATCCTAGACATTCTTACAGAACTGATAAATATGTGTCTCTTAACCCTTAACTACAGTTGTGCGGTCCCAGGGACCGCACCACTTTTTACACCCCTAATTCTAGGAACACTGTCGGCATTTGAGACATGCGCGTCTCAGTAGCTTTCTCATTCTCAGTCCACTGCCTGTTACCACGGTAGTCAGTGTTGGAGGTGCTGTGTTGGCTTTCGTATTGTTAACGCGACGTCCAGAGGGCCGCACGACTGTGAGTGTGCAAGTCAGTGACAGACTAAACTTTTGTTTTTGCGTTCTCTGTGTTTATTGGTTTTCCGTATCTGTTGATGACATTAACTTGTGAACTATGTCTAGTGACCCTGGTCCATCGCGTGTTAATACGAACGATCCTAATTTTGATGAAAAGGTTTCGAAAATTATCGATGACCTAGGAAGTGATGTATCCGACGTTGACATTTCTGACGAAGAGGATGGTGATTATATTGTTCACCAGTGGTTCAAGGAATGAACTGCACTTAGCAGGATGAACTTCATGAAAGCTCTTGCAAAACAACTGATTGAACCTTCATTGCAAGAAAAAATATTGAACAAACGCCTTCCACGAAAACTGCGATTTTCTATAGGTAGAGTTGTGGGAGCCAAAGTAGATCTCCATGAAGACTTACACCAGGAGGAAAAGCTGCCGAGGAATGGAAGGAAGATATGTCGAATTTGTACGCCAAAAAAGAAGAGAAAGACAAGCTACTTGTGTCGCAAGTGCAGTGTTCCAATTTGCTTGGAATTTGCATGTAAGGTGTGTCCATAGTGCGAGTGAGGTGAAGTTGAATATGGTCACTTTGAGTAATGCAGATTTTTTCTGTAAAATTCATTGTTGGAAAAACTTATCAATTTTAACATCAATGAGTCCTGTATAACATTAAATTACAATATTCAAGTTATTAGGAGGAACAACCTTTAGTTATTTCAATTTGTGTCCATGTCTGCACATTTTGATGGCAATTTTTAGTGTAAGTTGAAGAGATTACCTTCACAACGGTCGAACTTCATTTTGTAAACCTGTTGCATTATATTATGTTTTACTAAGGAATAAGTTATATGTAGTACAAAACGCAGAAAATAGTGTTAGAAGAAAAATTTGACGTATTTGACGCACCTTCCACCGCAGGACCGCACAACTGTAGTTGTGTCAGAAATATTCACGACTGCGGTTAAGGGTTAAAGGGCATCTTCCCAGATATACTAAAGCTATCCGTTGTTAAACCAATTTTTAAAAAGGGTGACAGACATCAACTAGGTAACTACAGACCGATCACCCTTATCTCTACATTTTGTAACATTTTAGAGTATGTGATTTACCATAGAATAATTGAGTTCATTGATAAGAATGATTTAATAAATAAGAATCAGTTTGGTTTCAGGAAGGGCTTATCAACTATAAATGCCATTGCAGAATTTTATGAAACTCCTCTTGCTTCTCTTGATGATAATACATGTATTGTTGGGGTTTTCGTAGATTTCACAAAAGCATTTGATACAGAAGATCATAATTATTATTGGATAAGGAGAATAGCATTGGAAATGTTAAAATCATATTTGAATAGTAGATGGCAATTTACAGAAATTCCTTTAAAAATCGTGAAAATATATCCAAGTTCCAATCCACTCCTGGTTTAGTTAAAAAAGGTGTACCTCAAGGTTCAATCCTAGGTCCCCTCCTTTTTATTCTCTATGTAAATGATGTACCACAGTAAAAAAAAATAGTTTGATTGTTTCGTATGCAGACGATACCTCAATTTTGAACTGGAACTCTAATAAAACAATTACTCTTCAAGAAACTCCAAATAGTATTGGTCTTGTCACTCAATATTTTGAGATAATGTTTAGTGTAAACCCTTAAAAAAACAACTTTGTAATATTTAACAAGCACAAGGGAACTAATTTAGAAGTAGATCGAAATCTTTACTCAGGATCTGATGATATTCAACAGGTAGCCTCAGCAACATTACAAGAGATCATTAGTTATCATGGGAAGAGCATATAAATGAAATCTGTAAAAAATTAACAAAAACTCCTTCGTTTTAAAGAGAATTTCAATATGCATAAGCAGTCTACTATGGATAAATACATTCACAGATATCATACGGTATTGAGATATGGGGCGGGGCAGCAAATAGGAATATGGAGAGAATATTTAAGCTGTAGAAACGAGTAATACGATACTTGTTTGGGTTGAAATCGAGAGAATCATGCAGAGTTGCATTTAGGAAGCATAGTCTAATATTTTAACAATATTTTCATTGTATATTTTCAAAGTTATCTTGCTTGTAAAGGAAAATCAACATAAAGTTGTCACAATCAACAATGTCCACAATCATGGAACCAGAGGGCAGAATGACTATTTTCAAAAGAGGGTAAATAAACAATATGCAGAACAGGGTCCTTTCAAAAAAGGAGCTATATACCACAATAAGCTTCCAAACCACTTAAAATCTTAGACTGGAACTGGGTTCAGAAAGTCTCTCAAGATATACCAAGCCCCGAAAGTGTTGTATTCTTTAAGTGAATTTTAAAGAAACATGTAACTGTTTAATTATGTAAAAAAAAGTTGTAAATATGTAAATTTAACTGTGAGTATGTTGTGTGACGTATCCAATTCTGTATGATGCAGGTTCTGGAAATAAAGAGTTTTGTATTGTATTGTATTGTATTGTATCTTCACGTCACAGAAGAAAAGTCCTACGACTGAAAAATGGAGGGCATCCTCGCCCTCTTAATCACTAGTAATGGAGTAAAGTACATTAACCTGGTGCTCTGTGGATAAAAAAAAAGTACGTACTAACATTGGACACTTAAAAAAGAAACCGATGTTAGCACAACCTCAATGGAGATATACCAGTTTAATTTGACAACAATATACATAAAATAGTGGTAGAATAAATCCATTATCCCTACTCCTGGCCCCAGTAGCAGTACTCACTCTATAGTGAATGGTAGATATCTTGTAACTTGTTTTTGCTTGACTGAGACACATGCATGTGCCATATCCACTTCTCAGAGTAGTGGAGTCAACAAGCCTAGTCATGTCAAGCGATGGACATAGATTGTAAATATGCCTTACAGCCCCTTGTATTACATAAATAGTACGTACCCTAGTTCTATTTACGGCTGACATCTGATTAAATACG
Organism: Meconema thalassinum; assembly: GCA_946902985.2. Lineage (NCBI taxonomy): Eukaryota > Metazoa > Arthropoda > Insecta > Orthoptera > Tettigoniidae > Meconema > Meconema thalassinum. The sequence goes on along the minus strand of OX336401.1, from coordinate 40,733,762 downwards.
ACGTTTTGTGCCATTCGCTCCAGCAGTTTTGACATCAGCCCCGTGGTGTTGGGGTAGCACGCCTGCCTCTCACCCGGAGGCCCCGGGTTCGATCCCCGGCCCCGTCAGGGATTTTAAAACTGACGTGAGGGTTGGAACGGGGAGCACTCAGCCTCGTGAGGACAATTGAGTAGCTGTCTGACAGTGAGACAGCGCCCCGATCACGAAAACCAAGATTAACGGCCGAGGGGACACGACCCGCTGATCACGCGACACCCCAATATCTGCAGGCCAAATGGTTGGGCAGCGGTCGCTTGGTCGGCCTTAGCCCGTCATGGGTTGTATAGTGACTTATTATTATTATTGTATTGTATTGGATGGACAATACTTACAAAATGCAATTTAGATCGAAAATACATTACAAAATGTAATTTAGATTCAAAACACTCCCACAAAATGCAATTGAGAATTAAAATACTTATAAAATGCCCACCATCCAAATTAAATTTTGACTGAAAATACTTGCAAAATGCAATTGAAATTCAAAATACTCACAAATGTCCCAGCTCCTATATTGAAAGACTTACTATAAAGCAATTTAGATTGTCAATCCTTACATAATGAAGCTAGATGTTAGGCCCCTTAAAACAACTATCATCATCATCAACCTTATATAATGCGATTGAGGTTGAAAATACTCGCGAAATGCACCATAGATCGAAATGAATTACAAAATTCAACGTAGATTGAAAATACCTCCAAATTCGCTCAAGGGAATTTAGATAGAGGGGAGCCAATTAACAAAAAATCTTAAATAGAAGAGGAAAATAAAAAGAAAAGAAAACAAGAAGTCTGACTCCTCGATGAAGGAGGGATCAGGAAAGATGATAAAAGGGCCATTTCAGGCGGGAAAGTGAAACACTCCCTAGGCCTCGGATGCCCTGATACCGTCGGGGTCAGAAAACAAGATGAGGTGACCATGCGAAGTCGACAGGAAAGAAGATGGAGAGGAGCTCAGCACAAGTAGGCCTAAGTGGAAGCAATGCCGGACACTGCCAGGGTCCCGTGGTCACCAACCCACGTCCCACTACATGTGAGCCCTGGGGGCTATTAAACTAACATAAGCGCTATTGTAGCCTATATTGTCATCATACGGCTGTTCCTAGTCACCGTACCTCTGTCTCCTCGACATATCAATATTGTAAACTACTTGCCTTTGATAATCTGCACTGGGCACTGAGCTCGCTATGAACCACGTTATCATATGCCCAATATTTGACATGCATTTTGAGGTATTTTTTACATTTTGTAAAAATGAGGAAAAAATAGACTTATGCGATCGATCTGGGAAAATGTGTGTCTGTCTGTCCTTCTGTCCGTCTGGCTGTGTGTGTGTACCCCCTATCAACTCCTAAACGGCTGCAGCAATCGAAACGAAATGTATACTGGAATATCTCAAGCCCATACTTGAAAATGATCTCAGTGCTACCAACTTCTGAAAAAAAAACGCACTAGAAATTTGAGCCCCATAATGGATATCTTGGAAGGTATGCATGGAAGCTATTCCAAAATTGGCACACATGTTGATAATACTATTTTAGTTTAATTTCCAGGAGACCATACATGACAGTGTTGCCAAAATAATTTTAAGCCTCCTGATAGATCGAAGTTTTAAATGAATATAACTTCTACACTATCAATTGGATTTCAGCCAAATATTGTTAGTAATATGTATACATAAACAGATATGACTGAGCGTATTCTTAAGAGCCACCAGGTCTGCCAACTGTTAATAATTGCTCTCTCTATTTTTTATATCCAAATACCAATATATCAGAAAGTACGCAAGCCGACAGCTTTAAACTATGCACCCGTATAGTACCTAACTTTTTAGATTAATTTGGAGTAACTTATATACGTCAGTTCTACCAACATGATTCTAAGCCTGGTGATAGGACCAATTTTTAAATACATCTAATTTCTATACTATCAGTTGGATTTCAACCAAATTTCGTATGTGCTAAGTGTAATATAACAGATATGACCATAAGTATTCTTAAGAGCAATCAGGGCTGCCAACTGTTAATAAATGCTGTCTATATTTTTTTACCCTAATATCAATATATCAGAAAGTATGCAAGCCAGCAGCTCTATACTTTGCACACGTATAGCACCTGATATTCTAGATTAATTTGGAGTAATTAATATAAGTCAGTGCTGCCAACATGATTCTATGCCTGCTGATAGGTCCAATTTTAAAATACATGTAACTTCTATACTAACAAATGGATTTCATCCAGAATTGGCACAACAAGATATCATAATATTTCAGATTATTTCTGACCAGCACACGCATGCCATTGTTGCCAACATGCTTTTACGCGTGCTGAAAGATCTAATGTCTAACTGCATGTAACGTCCATTGGTCATCAATCAAATTTTGTATTCTGTACCATAAGAGATGGAACTAAGAATATGTTCAGTCACCAGGGCTGCCAACTGTAGTGCTCTATTAGGCCACATTATACCAGGTATATTTCGAACTAATTAGACATTTCGATATTACCAACTTAATTTCGTCATTATTCTAGATAGGTTCATATACTGTGGATTAATCATTGGCTTGAATCTTAATTTTAAGAAAAGTAGGCTCTTTAGTTCGTCGCGGAACTTCTTGTTTATTTAAATATTTGTTTAAAATCCTTAGAATAACATCTCGCTGAGACTGTATATCAAACAAAGAGGATAAAATACCTGAGCCTTAGCTCCTGTGTTAAATAATTTTCCAAATCCGACTAAAAAAAAGGGGAAACATTAGAAACTAAATCCCAGAGATGTCAGCTTATTTTTATGAATATTTCACAAAGCTAGTCACTTCGTTGATTGATTAACATTGATATCTTTACCTTTGACAACAATATCTCTGCCAAAATATATCATAGGCAGTCAACAATATATTCGAGACATTTTGAATTTGTTGTTCATTTTGTAATGTTGGCAGCAGTTTTATTTGTAGAAGCAGTGTATTTATTTGATTAGAAACCAATTTGGTTCTGCTCTGCTATGTTTGTGACACAAGTTATTGCAAAACTTAACATACATTGTTATTTTCTTGGCTCAAAGAACTCCCTGAAAACAAAAGAATAAAGGGACGTTCCCGACCAGCCCACCAGAGGCGCAGTCAGGCGCGCAACAAATGTCGCTCGTACGGAACGGAACATACCGCCCACTTAATTGGTACAATTATACAAATTATACAAACGATCAACACACTGAATTAAATACATTGGCTCAATTCCTATGCAAACAAGAGTTCAAATGTCAATAGTTTTCTCATCATCTGAAAATGGAAGGAGACAGAGCTTCCCCACTGGCCTCTGTATTGTTGCTTTGCTAGTTCGCAAACTAACGACCCGAACCAATCCATCAGCACCGGGATGAACCTTGTCTACGACTGCTGTCTTCCATACAAGTGGAGGGAGATTGTAGTCCTTTATAAACACTATAGCCCCAGGCTGAATGTTGGACTGAACTGAAACCCACTTTTGTCTTTGCTGCTACTGTCCCAGGTATTCTGCAGACCACCGCCTCCATAGCTGCTGCTGGAATCGTTGAACCATTTGCCATCTGGACAACCGGGTAATCTTGAGGTTAGTTAAATCTGGCTCCGGAATAGCAGTAAGGCTTTCCCCAACAAGAAAATGTGCTGGAGTCAAAACAGGAGAACCGTTGGAGTCATTGGAAATAGCTAGGATAGGTCTGGAGTTTAGACATGCTTCAACTTGATTAAGGAGAGTACTAAATTCCTCGAAGTTCAGACAGGCTGTTCCTACTGCAAGCTTCAAATGATATTTCATTGTCTTGATTCCAGCCTCCCACAAACCACCAAAGTGAGGAGCACTGGGTGGAATAAAATGCCATGTGAAACCAGTTGCGGTGGCACACTGCTGAACAGCGTCATTGTGTTGCTGTTATTGAAAGAGTTTTTGTATCTGTTTCGGCTCGACCCTTGCACCCACCAAATTCGCACCATTGTCAGAGTATAAATTTGCGAAAATTCCTTTTCTGCGTACAGCTGCGATGAAGGCATCTGTCGAAAGACTGCTGACCAACTCTAACTGGATAGCCTTGGTGGCAAAACATATAAAGAAAGCCACCTAGCACTTAGCTCTGACCTTGGATCTTGTTGATCCTAGCCGAATGAGAAACGGACCACCATGATCCACTCCCGAATTCTAAAATGGGCGAGATGGTTCCGCAGGTGGTGCAGATAATTGTCCCATCAGGTGCTGTGATGCTTGTGCCCTTAACTTGAAGCATCTGAAACACTTGTGAAAGACTTGCCAGACAGTACTTCTTCCTTTAGGAATCCAAAACTGCAATCTGAGTGATGACAATGTTAATTGAACACCTGCATGAAACAGTCCTTCGTGTTCCTTCTGAATGATGAGTTGAGTCAACTTATGTTTAACTGGCAGAGTCAGAGGGTGTCTTTGATTTAAAGCTAATGAAGAAGCCAGCAATCGACCGCCCACCCTGAGGTATTGTGATTCATCCACAAACGGATGAAGATTTTGATCTTATAGTTGTACAGAGTGGTGGACTTGCAAATCATGCAATTCTCGAGTAAATTCTTGTTGCTGAACAAGTCTAATGCAAACACTTAATGAGTGTCGCAATTCATTGTGGGAGAAGATGCCAGTTTCTCTCGAAGTGCGTGGAACCTTTGAGGTTAGCTACAAGTCGAAAACTGAAGGCGATTACGCGTTGGATATTTTGAAGTGAAGAAAATATTTCCAAAATAGTGTCAATTGTAGTTGGTGTGGTCACTAGCAAGCTGACTGCAATTTGACGCTGTTCGGGCAATGCAGTGTCTGTATCCTGGAATGATTCTTGCGGAGACCATGCTTCTGTAGACTCTGATAGCCACGCTGGGCCTTTCCACCAAGAAGTTAATTGCTTGAGTATTTGTGGGTTTGTTCCCCTTGACAGGATATCTGCTGGATAATCCTTCCCTGAAACATGTCCTCAGTCTAGAACGCTCGATGAATCATGTATTTCTGCAACGCGATTGGCCACAAATGTCTTCCAACGGTTCGAAGGCGAGTTAATCCAAGCCAATACGACCGTGGAATCTGTCCACAGATGTGTGCTGTGTATGCTAAGTTGAATGATAGACTTGATTTTCTTCATTATATGTGTCAGGAGCATTGCTACACTTAACTCTAGGCGAGGAATAGATACTTGCTTCAATGGTGCTACCTTCGACCTGGAGGAGATTAATTTCACCGAAACATCATCCGCCATGTTTACACATCGTAGATATACACAAGTACCATATGTTGATTGTGAAGCATACGAAATTCCATGCAATTGTACCTGTTCCTAATAGTGGACGAGGTACTGAAATGTTATTTAAATCTGACAAATAATTATACGTTTGACGCCATTCATCTTGGAGACCAGTAGGTAGAATTTCATCCCAACCAATTTTAATTTGCCACAACCTCTGAAGGAAGATCTTGCAGGACACCATGACTGGACCTACCAAACCCAATGGATCAAAAATGGAGGCTGTCACTGCTAGTATTTTCCGTTTTTTCACTGGCGGCTGCTCATCGATATTAAAGGAAAACCTGATTTGATCGGTAGATGGTTGCCACAGAAGCCCTAATGCTCTAATGACATGATCATTGTCCATGAGAATAGATGAAATGGTTTCTCGCATGTCTTCAGGGACTGCTCATACCACCTCATGTCAGTTTGAAGCCCATTTCCGAAAATGGAATCCACCTCTCTTCATCAACAGAAGTAATTCTGATTGTAATTCTAGTGCTTCTTGTATTGCCTGCCCTCCACTCATCAGGTCATCCACATACATGTCTAGTTGAACAAACTTAGCGGCCTTTGGCAGTTAAGCTTCTTCCTCCACCGCTAATTGCTTGATACACCTGGTTGCCAAGAAGGGTGATGGAGCTGTACCATAAGTCACGGTAGTCAGTCGATAAGATTTAAGTACTGTATATCTTGAGGAGGCTGTCGCCACGGACTTCTCTGAAAATCTGTGTCCCTTGAATCCACTTGTATCTGGCGGTACATCTTTGCAATATCTGAAGTAAAAGCAAATGGATGTGTGCGGAACCTTATGATAATTGAATACAGATCTGGTTGTATGGTCGGTCTCACCATAAACATGTCATTCAGTGATATGTTAGTGCTGGACTTAACTGAAGCATCGAACTTGATTCCTTTACAACTGCATGATGTGGTATGTAGAATAAATGTTCGATCTCCTGGATAATTGATGGGTGAGGTACTACATCCATGTGCCCAAGGTCTTCATATTCCTTCTTGAATTCCTTGTAGTATTTTCGAAGCGTGGGGTTCACTGCTAGTTTCCTTTCAATTTGCTCCAACCTACGTTTGGCACCTTGGTGGGAGTCACCTTGCTTCATTGTTAAACTACCGGGTGAGTTAGCCGAGGTCGTTACGGCATGACTGCTGGCAGTCGCTCACATCCGGGAGGCGAGGAGGTTCGAATCCCCCCGCCGGCAACCTTGAAGATGGTCTTCTGTGGTTTCCCATCTTCCTTCCAGGCGAATGCCGGAGTTGGTCCCTATCTATAGGCCACAGCCGCTACCTTCCAGCTCCTCGTCCTTGTACATTCCAACTTTCCTTCCCAACGGTACTTGTAGCTCATCCATTGGGTGTCCGTCTCGAAGCAGCTACAACACTGGCGAGCCGAACATGTCCTCGGACACTCCCGGCACTAAAAGCCATACGCTAAAAAAATGTTAAACTGCGGAATGGAAGTCGCACAGTGAAATGGCCAGTGTCATCCCGTATTTTGCACTGATGAAACTGTGCTTCATACTCTTTTTCTTCAACAGAGAATGACTCACATTTCAGTTCTTCCAATTGCCAAAATTTCTGTAATTGAAGTTCCAGATTGTTCGGACTGGACACGAACATAGTCACGCTTGATGGTCCATTGCTGATCTCGTTAATGTTTCCAGATAATATCCACCCCAGAGAGGTTTCTTGGACCACTGGTAGGCTTGGTGCTTTGATTCTTCTTCGTAGCAACATATCGAAGAATAACCCTGCTCCAATCAATATATCTATGGAGCCTGGCACGTTGAAAGTAGGATCTGCTAGTTCCAGATGACCTGGAATATTGCACTTCTCACTGTTAAGATATCTCGTAGGCAGAACCCCTGTGATCTTTGGTAGAATGAAACATGTGAATTGTGAAGTGAAATTACTGACTCTGGATTGTAGATGAACTGACGCGCTGTGGGAAGCCATGGAGATTCAATTGTTAATTCCACTGATTGGAATAACATTGTTCAGGCGTTTCAATCTTAGCCGTTAAATGCACGACTCAGAAATGAAATTTGCTTGTGACCCGGAGTCTAGAAGTACCATGCACTGCTGCAAATTACCACTGTGGTCACGTACATAAACAATGGCTGCCCTTGAATACTCTGATTGTAAGCACAGTAACTATTGGTGAGCGGACATATGTCTGTAGCCTGAAATGATACTTCACCTGATTGGTCAGAAGAAACTCATTGCCTTGAAATGTGATTGGCCACCTAATATACCCGTTCCATGTGTATTTTACTGTTCCTTTCCGCTCCTTGTGCCTGACAAACATCACGTGACCGTTGCAGTAGAAAGATTTGAAATGCCACGGCTGGCCGCCATTGAAGACTGGAGGTTATTTATTACAAGCAAAAGTAAGTATGCTATGCTTTCCAACATGTACTGAACGCTTATTTCATTAATTGGGGTGCGTGTTACAATATTTCCTTTCTTTTCAGACGGATGCAGGAGAGTTTGAGGGGCAGATGACTTCGTAGGTTCGACCATTGAAACCTCAATAACCAACTAGCTAGAGTTTCAGAGGAGAGATTTATACGGAACAGCCTGTAAGTTTTCTTTATGAATACAATTTGCCGATTCGTTCTATCAAACCTTAATTTTTGCCTCATTCCTTGTGTATACAGCATATGTTATTAAGCCGAGGTACCGTACTGTATTTGATTTACTGTAAGTGGGCATATGCAAAAATCTTGTTACGATACAATATCACATTTAAGAATAGGCGTTGCCCGGGAATTGAACCCGGTACGTCTTGCTGAGAGGCAACTGACCACTGCATCATCACGTCCCAAAATGTTAGTGTCCGGTTGGGAGTAATATTATTGCGAATTTTCAGTCTGTCAACACAATAGATCTATTTTGCCAATTATTGGGACATCCTAAATTATAACCTGAAAAAAATAAGTTTTTGGTGGTGCATTTCATTTATTAGCCTAGTCATTTTGTTAGCATTACTCAATAAATTGTTTGATTTGTAATGCAGGACACAGGAACCTGACTTAACAGTTTCAGTTAGATGTTGAATGATAATATGTGATTTTCATACCGTTTCAGGGTTTCCAGGGGACAATAGCTATTGAAATTGCAGTTCATTATGACTAATATACTGGAAATATGTGCTAAATTACGTAATTGT